>CM034542.1:40041580-40059117 GCA_020002185.1 Paraescarpia echinospica
CACACACACAACACGTACAACACACACACAACACACACCATACCACACATCATACGCCACCACACACACCACACACATCACACACATCACACACCACACACACCACACACCACACACCACACACCACACACCACACACCACACACCACACACACCACACACCACACCCACCCCACACACACCACACACACCACATACACACCACACACCACACCCATCCCACACACACCACACACCACACACCACATACCCCCCACACACCCCACACCCCCCCACACACACACACCGCACGCACGCTCGCACACACGCTCGCACGGACGCTCGCACGCACGCTCGCACACTAACAATATGAAGCACTGTAAGTGTATCTCCGCTCGGGTAACCAGGTCTACTCGCCTCTGTTCATTCGCGGCGTGGAACCACTGGTCTCTCTTCTACCAATTGGCAATGTATTAAAAAAAAAGTAGACATTTAGGGATATTTACTTTTATCAGTGGATAAATTGAGTGATCTCTTCTTGGCGTTGCTGTGAAGGTATTTTTTTATTAATCAGAAAGTTATTAATTGGCGGCAGCAGAAATTAAATTATCGTATAAGTAATACGCATTCTTCACCAAAATATTTACAAAGTCGAGATAGAGTAATAGTGCTGCCTCCTGGTGAATATAATTGAACTGTATCTTGGTGAATATAATCTAGTGATAGGTGCTGCCACTAAACGGAAATATATACGATGGTGTGCCGTAAAGTAGCCTCGTTTATCTGGGCTCCGTGATGTGGCGCCATCGTTTGTGGCACACAAGAGTAAAAATGGTAAGTTCTTATATAGCGCAGTATTCAGTCCGCAAGACTGCTCAAAGCGCTTTACACTTTACTCCCTGGTAGACCTGTTCAATCGAACACCATCTCGACTTCTCTGGGAAGCATTCAGCCAAGCCGCAATTAATGCGTGAAGTCTATTCGTACACAAATATCCACAACTGTATATTGCCAGATATTCATTCATACAGCGAACTGGAGCAACGTGGAGTGAACGAACGTGTCCGTGGTTCGACACAACGGCATAGGATTCGAACCCGGGTTTTCTCGATTGAGAATCCGAAGCTCTAACCACTGCACTACTGCGGTCCATGTATAAGAACGTACATTTACCTGTACGTATAACTGTAGAACTCTTCCAGCTACTACCGACCAATGGTCTACATTGGTCAACTGCACTGTTTCGGCACCTCCAACTCATAATGAGTCAATGATATTGCGCCCAACCCACGAAATTACCGTAATTCAGCACAACAAGAAACCATTAAGACATGCTTTTTTGAACGTGCAAGAAAAAACATGTTATTTTTATGTATTTGGTTCTTTTTCTCTCTTATTGTCTTTAAATAAATTCACAAAGTACATAATTATTTATATATGGAGAAACTTGGAAGGATTGGGAGAGGAGTGGAGGACGATAGCGAAACATAGAGAGACGGAGTTATATTATATTAATTAGTATTAGTAATGATGTAATTTACAATGCGTTTAATTATTGTGGCTGACTAAATATTGTCACGTATATACATTTTATACCGGTTTGGCGAAATGTATAGCTATTTTAACCTTCCCATAAATTGTTCATACTAAAATGGTAACTTGTCACCAAACCATATAACAAGTAATAATAGTCCATATAATATTATGTGATTCTTTAAATATCGCATCGCGACTGCGGTGGTCTGAAACTGTGTACTCAGCATGCAATAGAGCTGGTTAGCTTATCCGGTGTGCCGACATCGAAATCTTTGTTGTTTTATTTAGATGGCATGTCTAAAATTAGAATGTCTTCGTCCTTTGTCGACAAGACAAAGTCTCTGTGGAGATATGGTATACGTGCTTCACCTTCAAGATTCTCGCTCTTTAACGATGTTATTATGAATAGCAGAAATATGCCGCTATCTTAACCATGGTTTAGAGCTACTCGCAGAGGAATACAAAGAGCGATAAAATGCTCACGGTAAGGGGCGTAAGGCTGTAGGTGTGCATGCAAGCGAGTCGCACAACGTCCTCTATTCCAAGAAAACTATTGCGATAGCGCTGTACCACCCTGATCTAGACTGGATTACATCGAAGTGACGATTATATTTGTGTGAAGACGTTCTCCGTGTGATCTAGTCGAGTTTCTTGTCTTGTTTGTGTGATCAAGCGAAGTTCTGGGGAGGATTTTAGGTTTAGGGTCAAGGGTGATCAGTATAAGTCAACCGGAACGGGTTGGAAGCGATCATTACAAGTCAAGCGGAACGAGTTATGAGTGGCCACTACAAGTCAAGCGGAACGGGTTGATGCCGTTATTTTATATCAGTAGTATCAACAACTTTGAATTACATAACACATTAAAACAATGTTTTCCATAATTTTTATTATTTCGTACTTTGTAAAAGTATTGACTTGTCGTCTTGTGGATGTTACACTGGAAGTATTATCTTCCTGGGTTTTCTAACAGAAAGCAACTAGTCACGCTGCAATTAATGCGCTAAGACTATTCGTACACACATATCCATCCATGTCTACAGCCAGGTACTCATTCATACAGCTGAGTGAACTGGAGCAACGTAGAATGATTGAACTTGTCAAGGTTCGACACCGCAGCACAGGATTCGAACCGTGGTTCTCTTGGTCGTTCGAAGCTCTATCCAATGCACCACTGCGCTCCACACGAGTGCTTAGACACACAGACGTCTTCGCGTTGTGTCGAATGTCAGTGGTTACTTGTTTGTCTCGCTCCTGTTCGTGATCTCGCCAAGACGAAAGTCTGGCAAAAAACGCGTCTGTATACCTACGTACTCTCCCGGAATTTCCGGGAGTCTACTGGATTTTTGAATGTATCTTCCTGGTCTCCCTGAATACAGGTAAATCTCCCGAATGTTCGCTGAAAATCTCCAACAGCATCCCCCCGTCTTCGAGACAGCGCGACACCACGGGAGACGTCACACAATGAATTAAAACGGATTTGCAAACGGTAACATATAGATCGTTGGTTCCAATCCTGTAATTGTAAACTTTTTCGTATACCTTTATTTTAGCGCACGTCTCATTTTCTGTACATCTATCCTATCAGAACGCATTTGCTGTATCCAAAACATGTATGTTTAGCATTAATTGTACACGAAAATATTGTCTCTAATGCCGAAACAAAATGATGCCACAATCAGTCCAGGTCGCGGAGGCCAGGCTCTCTTCTTAGAAAGCCGGGCCGCAGTTCTTGTAAGCCTGCATTTTAGACAAATGCATAACGCAGGAAGATGACTCGGCATGTTCCTTAAAAGGAATACGTGTTAATTACAGCGTCATACTAAAGAATTTTAAGTAATCGTAGAGTAGGATAACGCCGGTCGTCAACTGCGAGATTTGCATGGAAAATCCATTATATTAATGAAGTGAAGTTCGAAGAAGTAATAAAGTTACAGTTATGGTGTTGCAATCAGAAGGAAAACAAATTTTGGTCTGAATCTCCTCCTCAAGCTGAGAACATATCTGCGGAGTGTTTCTCGGAAGAAATGCCGTGTTGCTACAAGTAAACCACCTGGACAGCGACACTTAGAATAATTAGTCATAGTAGACGGAGCAGGAGCGTGCACAAAACAAATTCAATACAAGTTTTTAATGTGCTTCAAGAACATTCTGCTGATCGTTAATTAAAGTTCCGACAATTGTCTTGATAAATTAGTGGCCACTATTTCACGTAACAGTTCGTTCACGGATTTCCGTTCGAAACATAGACGTCTTCGTTGATTACGCTTCCGTGTATACGGAGGGAATAACAGGAAGAAGAGCACATCATGGAATGTGACGACATATGTTAGGCAGACACATTACCGGCGGTCTCAATGAGCGATTATGGCGTCTGCGTGCCTGGGATCGACCGTGGGTGACTTCGAAGCCCGATACTTGATCAGAACATCTTATGGAGGAGCAGGTGGTTTGGAGTGGAAGTGAGGCTTCGTCTCTGCCGATTCGAAGTTGGCCGTAGCATGGTGGACAGCAAGGCGCCAAAGTCGGTTGGCGATTGGATCATTTGATGGGAAGCGCTCGCACTGTTCGCCTCGGGTTCTTTGACCATGACTGGTCACGGGGGGAGGCGGAAGTCATCCTGATACAGTGCCAGTGGCTAGTCCAGTGAAGTTGATTCTGAGCAAACATTGCTTTGATATATATAATTTCCAAACGTATGAAACTGTGACGCATTTAGGTGTGGGCGTAACTACAGCGACATTCCACACTGCAGTGTAATGTGGCGGGTTAGTATTGCGTGTACCTGCTACTCTTAGCGTGTAGTCACTTATGTTAGCTCTTAATCTGTAGCCACAGCTGTCACTACGTATTGTGCGTATCCGCTGCTGTCAGTCATCGCGTGTTTCTGCTGCTGTCGACCCTTAGCTTGTAGTCGCTGCTGTCGACTCTTAGCATATAGCAGCTGCTCTCGGCCCTTTGTCACCCCGTATGGTGTCTAACCGCTGCTGTCGACCACCAGGGTCTAGTTGCTTCTGTTGACCTTCTTACCGTGTAGCCGCTGGCGTTGATCCTCAGCATATAGCCAATGCGGTCGGTCCTTGGTCTGTAGCCGCTGTTGCCGACCCTAAATGTGTAGCTGCTATTATCCGTCCTAAGTGTGTAGCCTTAGCGTGTAGCCGCAGCTGTCGACCCTTAGCGTGTAGCAGTAAATATCCACCCTTAGTGTGCAACCGATGCGATTGGTCCATAATGTGTAGCCGCTAATGTCGACCCTTAGAGTGTAGGCACTGCTATCGGCCTTTAGCGTGTAGCCGCTGCTGTCGGCCTTTAGTGTGTAGTCGCCATTATCGGCCCTTAGCGGGTAGCCGCCTACAGTCAACGCCAACCGGGTAGCCGCGATCGTCGGCCCTGAGCGTGTAGCCTTTACTTCCCATCCTTACTGGGTAGCCGCTGTTGTCGGTAATTAGCGTGTTGCCGCTAGTGTGGACCTTTAATATGTAGCCATGTGTGTATGTGTGTGTGTGTGTGCGTGCGTGCGTGCGTGTGTATGTGTGCATGCGTGTGTACGCGCGTGTTTGCGAGCCAGGCTAGCGCGGGCATAACGCAGCCAAATTACAAAGGTTTGGGGGCACGTACCCCAGGCCCCTTCGATCCGCCCGTGTCACATAGCGTTGGCATATCTGCTAATGCGCATAAAATATAGGCCTAAACCCACGCCCAGTGGTCATTGAAATAAACGATGTCCTTTCGCCGTAAAACACTGCTAAGAATCGCTTCATCTTCGTCTGTCGCCTCCTGTGGCATTACACGGGTTCGCGCATGATTAATGAATAATTACGCAGTTACGCTAATTAACATTGCCGCTACAATCGGACAACTTAGATATCTTGACGCCCGGCATTCTTGCCCCACTCTGCGTCAGCGATGCTGATAAATACAGGTGCAAGTACGCTGATTGTCTCGCCCGAATTCTCTACTGGCCCCATGCTGGCTTCACTGTGCTGGTCTAAACGCCAGATTAGGGGGTTGTTAGCGTTTCTTTAACGCCTTATACCCAGGTTGGCATTCTGTCTCGTCGTAAACGGATGATTGATTCCTGTAGCTAGCCGCAAGACGGCGCCGTTGGTTGATAACAATGGCGGCGGAATATCACAGTGTGATGTGTATGTCGCTTGCTTTGCAGACGGTTTGTTCACATTAAAATCACGTTATCAAACGTTATAGTGTGCAAAACGGGTATACGTCCATTAATTTCACATAAGTAACAGGTCGGCGCGTTTGGATTCTACGCAGTGACAGCGCGCTTCGGTTGAACGCGTAATCACTATAGGTCTACGAACAAACTAGCGGGTCTGTTCGGCAGAATTCTCTGACTGAACCGTTAAGAAGCGGCGCTGTGGCAAAAGGTTATATACCCTACGTCTGGTGTGGAATTAATGTAGTTTGTATTAAGTTTTCTCCGAGGTTTGTCAGTGAATTTCGGGAAGATGTATTTTATACCTACGTTGCGATGATTATTGAACGTTTATCGATTTCTAATTTGCAAAATAAACAGTATAAATGTTTGAAAATGTTTATTTGTTTGCATGATGGATACTTACTCAAACGATACGCAGTATCATTTCCATAGAAACAGTCCTTCATTTCGAATAAACTGGTTAAATAGATTTAATAGCTTACGTTACTCTTATGAAAGCGACTATGGTATTTTAACCCCGTCGGGATACCGTACCTCGTCCGTCTACTGGTCCCGGTGTAGGACGCTCAAAACACTACCGAATTTCAAAACACTGCCGTCAGTATATTATACTATCCTTTATATCAGTCACCTTTGGGAATTATCCTATACACTAGGTTCAAGTTCGTAATTGTTGGAGCCAATTAGGCAACAAAATAAATGGTTAGTGTGTAATGACATAACATATTAATTATGCTTAATGCCATTATTAGATATGGTTTGAGTTAATTGGTGTTGGGGTTAGGGTTAGTTACAGCGTAATCGTTGGAGTCAGACGATGGGAACAACTAGTTAGTGTGATAATCAGATGCCTGGACAAAAATAATTATCTATTACGGTTAAGATTATTATAATTAGTTATTGTTGCAGACAATCATAGTGAGTTATGGTTATACATAGCACAGTCGTTATAACTAATCAGATGGTAATAATAACTAGTTAAGGTAACATATCCTAATTAATTAGATTATCATTATCTATGTTTGCGGTTAGATTAATTGTTGAAACCAATCAGATGATGGGAATAAATAGTTAATGTGAAATATCATTATTCATATGTGATAAGATTATAATTAGTTATGGAGTCAGCTATGGTGAGATAGGGTTATATATATATATACATGGTTATATATTTATACATATATGTATATATATATACATGTATATATATGTATATGGTATTTCACATTAACTATTTATTCCCATCATCTGATTGGTTCCAACAATTAATCATAGCTAATGTTAGGGGTTATGGTAATCGCTGGAATTAATCAGATGACGGGAATAAGTACTTAGTGTGAAATGTCATTAAACGTTAGTGTTAAGATTATTATTATAATTAGTTATGGTTGAAGTCAGCTATGATTGGAGTTGATAATTGGAATAACAGAGGCTATGTATGTATGGTTAGGGTTAAGCTCCCAACGATTACACCGACGACCGCCGTGTATAAGCTATCCTTATAAATTAATATGTCAAAAATAATAATTTTGACATATGTTTCGTTTTACTAACCTAGATATATCTAGCCAGTAATTACACTAACATCATTATTAAGTTATTAAGCCTACTAAGTTGCAGTGGTGTATTTAGGATCTTTGTGGGAACAAAGCAATAGATGAGCCTCAAGTCCATCTCCACAGCTATTAACTTCGCCCATCCCCACAACATTTGGAATTTGCACATCCCCGGACGTTTCCCCGCCGACGATAAAGCAATTACAAACTAGAACGACGTTATTGTCACTCGTGCACTCCATGAACTTATTGTCGACATGACGACGTTTATTAATAACACCGGTCTGGTGTCGATAGCTTCGTTTTAATGGTTGCGTAACGCTTATTACCAAGATACCCCACCCCATATAAAACTTTACTTTATGGATGGCCCGAAACACATGTAAATTGAAAAATCGGGAAAAATGGTAGGGCTAGTGTTTTAAAATTAACAGTAGTGTTTTGAGGGTACGCTCAAGACAAAACACTACGATAGTGTTTTGAAAATACCCTCAAAACACAACGGTATTATTTCGAGCGTACGCTCAAAACTCTACCGTGATGTTTTCGAGGGGTAGTGTTTTCAACTTACTACACCTTTACGCAATTGCTTGGGGTGTGGCTGCATACTTTTCAGATAATTCGAGTTATGGTTCGACTATAAAGTATATATATATAGTACGGTTGTTAAACAGGACAATGTCTCGAGTTTCGAACAAAGTGAACCAAAAGTTTAAAGCGTATTTAACGTTCCGCGACGTTCACGTTGACACGAATAGAAATGTTTGTGTAGTAATACATACAATCGGAAAGAAAATAACAGGACAAAGTAACGGATAAAATCAATTTATTGTGCTACGAAAATAGATAACAGGAAAGCATAGAATAGCACATTTTACTAGTGATGCAACACATTCTATACATATATTTACTGCATTTCAGCATCTTAAACATCTGTTCATTCTTTCTCAACACCTTTCTGCTTTTCGCTAGGTCAACCCTTTCAAAATGCCATTCTTTTTTAATTCTCAGCAGTTTTCTGCTTTATATATATATATATATAAAATATGCAATAAAGTCACGGTAATAAAGTCACAGTTTTATCTAGGAAAAAACACAGAAAATATTTCGAAGACTATACACTAAATACAATTTTTTGCCAAAATGTTTAAATATCGTATATGAGCATACGACATAAAAAGAGCCTTTAAATTTGCCATTTTACGGAAACTCCCGAGCGATGCTGGGTTTGCATTTGTTGCTGAAACATGACGTCAGTTGTGGTTCCGCCGTTAGTTAGTGCAGCGGCATCACGCCTGCGGCCCTGCGCAGTCGCACGGTGTCATGTAAACAACTCGATACAAATGGCGGCTTACTCGAGTAATTCAGAGAGCGATATCAATTTTGACACGGACCACGAAACGTTTGATCATATATTTCGGTGACAGTGAGGATGACATTGCCGAGATCGACAATGTTGATGTTAGTCAGCACGTTGTGGCACCGTATAGACACGAACCAGTGAAGATGCTCCGACAACTGACCGGGCCCACTTGCGCAGATTCGCCGGTAACCGATTCGCCTTAGGCTTCGCCTCTGTTGTGTTCTTACGCCTGAAACCCATCTTCCATTGTACGAAGCCTTCGAAGTCGTCAGGCGCAACGAAATGCGAACCACAAATAATGCTAGTTGCCGTAGCATGCGTCCAGTCGGCACTGCCGTTTCGAACAAAACGTTCCCATTTCTGCCGAGTAACTGGCTCTTTGGGAAATTTGTGCACAGAATGGCCAGTCAGATTCGAATTGTTGCAGTTTCCAACAACACATTTGTTCACCATTTCTATATGTGAACGAATGTATACCAGTTCAAACATCCACCAAAGAAATCCAGCCGCCGAGAACGCTTGCGATCCCGGGTTTTCCACAACTGACGTCACGATTCTGCCCCTCGCAGCATTTCCGGAAAACAGACTTTTCGAAGCCTGCACCAAGACAGGTCCCGTTTAATGTAAATTTTAGAAATGTTTCAGCAAATGTGTGGTTTTGGAGTTGTAATTATATTGCAGAACACATGTACATGCATATTTGTATACTTATTAGCAATTTTTTTCACCCAGGATATGGCCTTTAACAAATGTATGCACTGAATGTATGCTGTGTTTAAGTTACTTTTGATAATTATTAAAAGGAACCTACATCTGAATTTATTTAATAGTTCCATTTATGTTATAAATACAATAAACTCTACTCTAAATTTAAAGTTGACCACAAGCGAGTTTTACACGTGCCTCTTTATAAAATTTCGGCATTGAATTTGAGTTATCTTTATGTTAATTTCGATTATTTAAAATAATATTCACCTGACTTTATTTAATATTGCAACTTATATTGTAAATACAAAAAGTAGTAATTTCATGTGGTTTACTGGTTCTTCGGGAATGCAGGAAATCGTTATACATGTCCAATATAATAACTGATGCGACCATTGCGCACGAGAAGACATTCGAAAAAGACTATCCATTGCCTTTTCATTTGCATGGCACGAACTCGGGCGACTTTGCCGGTGTAACAGTTGATCTCTCCCTGGATATCTCCCATCTACATTGGACAGCTGCCCCCTCTGTTACCATGTTGAACAATATGAGACCTAGGCACTGCAGTGCCTTGTAATTAGACTCGCGTTTTGCTATTGGGTGGCTTATCCTGATTAACTTTGTAGTGTACGCGTATGAAGTTATTTCAGTTGATTATAATATTCACAACATATCTACTACCATGTGAAACATTTAAACTGTATTTAGCCTGTATTTTATCTCATTTCTGGACCTTTTTAGGAGGCGGGGATATCCCAGATTGGGGTAGAAGGCTTCCCTTGGGGGACGATAGCATAAGTCATCCACTCAAGGGGGCAAATACCCAGGGGATAAACTGCCACACCGTTATAAATGATTGAAATGCACTACTCGTATGCAGTTAAAATTTGGATCTACACAAATGTTTGTATACGTCTACGTTCGTCTGACACGCGCCAGCGACCACATCGAGCTCGATGTGTATTGTGTGTATTGTGTATAGAGATGCTTCGATTTACGAGTACACGTCCGTCATTTCTACTTCAGTTTGTTGATTTTACAACGTCGCTGCACGCGCGACCACCAACCAATTGCATCGAAGGCGGGTCACGACCTTTGCCCCGTAGGTCATCGCTGGTGAGTTATTCGACGCACGCTGGAGTGGTTGGTATTTACGACCGATCTTTATTTGTTCGTTACATACACAAATCATCGGGTGCTTACAATCCATGTCCGACTACCCTGTAATAAAGACCCCGGCGCGCGCTGCCCGTATACATACGCACGACACGACCTGCTTTTAATAACCCGACGATTTGATGGACGATTCTGCGATGGACGCGAGCGACTCGCGAAATTGATCAAAGCGAATTTGTCGCAACAATACGGACGAATTAAGCTTCATCAGACCACCCGTTGCTTCACGCCGCTATATCTCAATTTAGTCATAATAATCACTCAACAAATTAATTTATATATGTCGAGGACATGTCTGTGTTGAGGCATGTCTGTAATTCTGTGCCCGCCGACATGTCGACGTAGCGAGTTATGTGGGGTACTTATTGCCCTGTGAGGCATTATTGTGTATCGTGCCTACATCAAAACCACGGACTCTGAGATACCCAGGAATCGTTGTAGTTACGGGACGTGTCAATTCCTAAATAACTGCTAGTTCGTTCTGTAACATGCATAAACCATTTACCTGTTTGCATACTACGCAGATATTTGCATCGGTTATTAACGACACTGCATATTTCTTGTCTTTTTACCAGACTATCAACCCGGAGCTAGGAGGTCTGTCAAGTCTGTCAGCTTGATCGTTAAGCTGCAAAAACATTGCTAAGGTCTGCAATTGGTCAGGCGACATAGTTTTGCATGACAACCGCAACTAAATTATGCGTGGAGTTAGTCGAGCGACGCTTACAGACACTGCGGCCGAGATCTTGACCCACACCACTCCCGGCTTGAGCCTTGGTGAAAGATCACTTCGGCTGCATCTGGTGTCGGTCGCTGATTGGCCATTTTTTAAATTAAAAGGGAAAGTATTTTATTAGTATTAAACTTCTGCTTTCCACTTTTCCACAATAATTGTGAATACAATAAAAAGCATGTAGGCCATATATCTTATAATGCAAATAAAATGTATTGTAGTGCAAATAAAATGTATTGTATTGTGTTGCTTCAAAATCGCCGCCTACTGTCGATCAAACTGGACCCATCTTCAATTCCCCACACACAACCGTAGCCAAAAATTTGCCTCACTAGTTGGTCTCGCGAGAGTTTATACAACCGACTCTTACACTAAAATACAGCGGTCGGCCGATAAGTTGAATGATTTAATCCTTCATATGAGCAATGACATTGATTACACGACGTTACGTTAGAGCAAAATATTCAACATTGAAAGAATATGGTAGAATAAAAGTAATACTCGATGGAGCCGCGAAGGTCGTAGGCCTCTCTGTTAAGAAATATTCCCAATTTTAAATATTGTCTCATTTTGACATCGCAATTTCCAATATACAATTTCCCATTTGTGCATTCCTTTGTAATTATGCTAGCGTATGCAATTCAACAAGACTGTTTCGTGGCACGTATGAAGCATGCTCCATACCAGTTACAACTCATGTTGTGTGTGTACGCCGTATTTTATCAACATTTACCCATTTAATAATACAATAACACTTGTATTATAATTGTGTAGTTGAGTACCCATTTGTAGTAAAATAGGGCATTCTTTTGTGATGAATCTACCTTCACATGTTTCGCAGCGATGTCAGAGGCCCATTTTGTAGTAACATGCCGACCCAAAAGTAACAACGAGAATGTAATAATATGAAATGTGCCAATTTCTCACCATTTTTTAAAGTTCACCTTCCGCTAATCTGACATCCCACCAATGTTTGGAAGAACCTCTCGTCTCCCACAACTTGTGAAACACATTCATTAACACCTAAATGAACAATCAGATGATTCTGAGTAAAGAAAGACGTGACATACATGTGGCGACGAATCCAGATTTTTTTATAATAAGAACTAATAACGAAATCACTGGATATACACATTTTCACGGATGAGTAAGTTCGGTATGCTGGCATGCCAGTTATACTATCAGCGATTACGTCTACATGTAAACTTTGCGCAGGTGCGCGTGTCAATGACGGTGTTTGGCGCTACAGCTGCCTTTCATTACGTCACTGATGCCGGTGGTATAATTGTCGACTTCCCCGCGTCTCCTTATCCCAGACTGACGTCTCAATGGTTTTAATGAAACAATTGCTGTTCAGTCAACGGCCGTCAATAGCAAACAAACTGCTAACACGGGGTGCATTTGTGTAACCAGCACACACCTGCGTCTCTTGGGGTTTAAGAGGGGCGTGGTTCAAGGGTAAATTAATGTAGAAATCGCCGAGTTATGTGGGATTTCTTTATGGGGCTATTTTGGTAAGTTATCTTTTGCTACACCAAATGACGCCTGGCGCCTCTGGTGGGTATAAGCCTACATTGACAATAAGTTGTCGACAACGATTTGCAGGACAACTGCTTATCCGTGATAATTTTCGCTGATCCTGGTCCGAAAGTATTCAATAAAATATCACATCGTCAATACAATAACGCTACTGTTACGTATTCAGTAAAATCGCAATGTCAGCATAAATTGCAAACAACCAATAGAGTTGAGGCTTGAATAATTTCGGGCGAGATTATTCACGCTTTAGATAGATAGAGGTCTACGCGATTATGATGGCGCACGGAACAACAATAGCTGGACAGTTGTATCGGTGTCTAGTTATTATTTCACTCATTCGTGTATTAATAAAGTCACATGCGGACCTGTCAACCTACGGACACTGTCAAGTCTGAGAGGTGTACCTCCATGGACCTGTCCACGGATTCTCTCCAACCACTCGACAAGGCTCGGCGCTTCCAAGTCAACGTGTTCGTCCTGCGTTTGCGTACAAAGAATTCTGCTTGACTGTCGCAACGCACCTGTTTTATTCGGCGATTCTAATAGGACACATTCAATTTCATCAAGTTTTTTCCGAGTGTCTTCATCCAGCCGTGGCACTGGTACCGCGCCAATTGGTTGAGTCAATGACACAAGACACGCTCGCGCCTGCTAATTGGACGGCGGTCACAGGGGATTCGTCGCCCGTAATTGATGGAACACCTGCCCTCGACGTTTCATCAGGGTGCGCCTAATGAGAGGGATAGAACAGGGTTCTAATTATCGCATAGGTAAATGTGCCCTGTGGAAATAAAATTTCCGCTTTGTCATCCTATGGTTGGGATGAGTTTTATTTACTTACTTCCTTACTCATTCACTTATTTACTTACTTGCAAACTTGCTTACTTACTTACTTATGTCTATATTTTCTCCTGTAACCTTTTCATGCGACTTTTTGTCCGTTGCTGTTTTTCGTGTTACACTACAACCCAGCGAAATTTTGATCTATTTTGTTCGTTTTGTAAATATGGGTATGTTATACGGCTATATGAAGTAAAAACCGAGGACGTAACAATGGCTAAATAACGAATACTATTTGCGCATTAATTACAGCGTGGCTGAATGCTTCCAGAGAAGTCGAGGTGGTGTTCGATTGAACAGGTCTGCCAGGGAGTAAAGTGTAATGAGCTTTGAGCAGTTCTGGGGACTGGATGCTGTGCTATATATAAGAACCTTCGTTTCCTTTTTTTTACTTTTGAACTACAAGACAACCAAATTAATAACTAGAGGTTAACAATTTGATAGCAGTAGTGATTATGTCAGGTGTCGGGACTGACAGAGACGGTACCACAGTTATGTTCGCGGCTTAATCAAACTGAAACGTGATTGGAATTAAGCCATGGTCGGCCTTTGTCATTTTGCAGAATAAAAAAAATCAATTTCCTAACGTAGTCGGCTAGCTGTATAAATAAAATAGTTCATGCTTTCGAACAAAGTGAACCAAAAGTTTAAAGCGTATTTAACGTTCCGCGACGTTCACGTTGACACGAATAGAAATGTTTGTGTAGTAATACATACAATCGGAAAGAAAATAACAGGACAAAGTAACGGATAAAATCAATTTATTGTGCTACGAAAATAGATAACAGGAAAGCATAGAATAGCACATTTTACTAGTGATGCAACACATTCTATACATATATTTACTGCATTTCAGCATCTTAAACATCTGTTCATTCTTTCTCAACACCTTTCTGCTTTTCGCTAGGTCAACCCTTTCAAAATGCCATTCTTTTTTAATTCTCAGCAGTTTTCTGCTTTTTATCAGGATTCATTTCATGAAGTATTAGTCCGAATGTCATAATTTTGATAAATAAATATAGACATAGTCTACTGTATTATGTTGCCTTAAAACGCACAATAATGTAGTATGCATTTACTTTTATAATGTGTACAAAAGTAATAGATATAATAACCGATTAGCAGTCACTGTGGTTGGTAAAGCCGGGCAAACTACGTGACGTTCGGTTTCACCCGACATTCCATGTCGATTCCACCAGAATAATGGCGACATCAAGCAAACAAGACGCCTCCAACGTCCCAATAACCTCATCGGATCTTATCTCTCTGGGGAACATTCCCGTGCGCAGACAGACACGCACACGCGATACACACAAGCACACGCAACAAACGGTGCACGTTAACACCTAGTGCTGTCATTAGTCTCACTCGCGTGTCGCAGACGACATGTATGAGCCTTTGAAGAGCACGCATTCACGCGTTGATTACACTCGACGACAATAGACGCCGCCAGTCGGAGGACTGTCACGTGGACGCAAGAGGCCCTTCTCTCGAGATGCGCGCCAGATAGACGCAACTAGTAACTAGACTTTGATTGCTGTTTACGATCTGCGGCGAACATCTCGCCAGACAAGGCGCTATTGTTTGGCGCAAATGCTCTGCCGTAAAACCATCTACGACGACCCATCGCAAAATGCGCGTCTGACACAAACAAAGCTGCCGAGTCGACATTACGAAAAACTTCGGTTTTATGGTCGACGTTTCTACGTCGTTCGCTGCGAAATCTGGCGACGCGCATTATTCTCTGGCTAGTGTCATCATTAATAGGAACAGCTTCATACGTCTGTACGACTGCGAATGGCGACGCGACACGCTAATAACACTTTCATGTGACACTGCAAGCACATTATTGCGGGACACCGGCTGATGACACGTCTCTTGTTTTCTTAATTAAATTAAAGGATGCCTCGCAAGGGAGGCGTTTGAATGTTCAAGTATTATCGAATAATGTTCAAAGGAATTCATTTAATAAGTATTGCATATGATTCGTTAAAATGTGGATGTATGTGCGTATACACGCTGTTCGCGCGTTTGTGCGTGCACGTGTGTATATCATTCAGTTAAGCAGCCATCGCGTTGAACATACATTCCCATTTAATATTTCATATTCCTTTCATAATTGTTTGCTATACATGTAAGAATCCGATGGAACATATCCTCATAAGTAACTCAAATTAGAATCACAATATATGAAGCTGTGAATACCTACATTGTTATGCACGCTGTGTATAAGATGTAATTACGTGTATTGTCCAATAAATAAATTATAATAACAATACACTTAGCCTCCCGTAGACGGGACTAGTTGTTACAGTCGACAGCGTTAACACGAACAATAAACTACACGGACTTGTTAGAAGAAATAATGTACCTTACAAACATAAAAAAAATGACTTTAATCGAAAAATTTCACAACTAGCCCCGGTCTGAAGTGAAAGCTTTTTGAACAGGCCTAAGGACTGGATAACGCGCTATGTAAGATCTTACCTTTACCCTTTTACCTCCATCTCTCCCCGCTCTCTCTCTCTCTTTCTCTCTCTCTCTCTACGCATGCACGCACCCCCGCATGCACGCGCACACACACACGAGCACGCGCACGCACGCACACGCACGCACGCAGGTACGCACACACACACACACACACACACAATGCTGCCAGTGATCAGAACACATCTGTTTATTTTAGCCATCTGCAGTGAAGCGTGCGCTCTAGTGATCTTTCGCCGTTCCTTGTTTTTCCAGTTGATGTTTGCAATGATCTGGCGCCTACTTCTGACCTCGCCCGCCTGTGGTTGCGTGCTTATATTGTCAGCTGCATTCAATTCTGGATTCCCGCCGACCATGACGTCGTGAAAGTCCCCGTGGCCATCTGTCATGCTTCTACGAACGGTTACGCAATAAACGTTCGCCCAAATCGCAACGATCCGCGACGCCATCGTGCGTTAAATCTTTTATGGAGAAAACAAAGAACTACGGCGTTTTAATTGATGATGTACAACTTCAAAACAACGCCGTCGCGTCGCGTGTAGTTTTACCATTTAGCACGAAGCTGATGAGACCTGTTCGCCATTTAAACAGGTGTCAGCCCATTCCAGATGAAAGGCGAACTGATTTCTGATGCAAGGTAGTTTGGTTTGAAGTGCGTTGATTGCAGATGTAGCAATGGGTCACGCTGGTCAAATAATGACCATTCTGCGTGACTAATTCCCTGTCTATGAAACTCTGTATGTAACGTCAGTAACGCAGAATTGCATATTTCCTGCATTTGCACTGTTTTCAGCATAAGTGCTGCAAACATGTAACCGAAATCTTTAAATGCATTTTCTGTCTAAGATATAGTGAGAAAGTCGGTTAACGTGGCATAATGCTAGTGTGGCAGGAAGCATTATATAATTTGTAATCAATGTTCATTATAAATTATAAGAGAGGCAGGCAGGCAGGCAGGCAGGCAGGCAGGCAGGCAGGCAGGCAGGCAGGCAGGCAGGCAGGCAGGCAGGCAGGCAGGCAGGCAGGCAGGCAGGCAGGCAGGCAGGCAGGCAGGCAGGCAGGCAGGCAGGCAGGCAGGCAGGCAGGCAGGCAGGCAGGCAGGCAGGCAGGCAGGCAGGCAGGCAGGCAGGCAGGCAGGCAGGCAGGCAGGCAGGCAGGCAGGCAGGCAGGCAGGCAGGCAGGCAGGCAGGCAGGCAGGCAGGCAGGCAGGCAGGCAGGGCAGGCAGGCAGGCAGGCAGGCAGGCAGGCAGGCAGGCAGGCAGGCAGGCGGGCAGGCAGGCAGGCAGGCAGGCAGGCAGGCAGGCAGGCAGGCAGGCAGGCAGGCAGGCAGGCAGGCAGGCAGGCAGGCAGGCAGGCAGGCAGGCAGGCAGAGAGATCCACCAATAGGACCTAGAGTTGTCAAATAATATTAACATTGGTATGGTATTGACATTAGGGTAAACCT
>CM034542.1:40060117-40065117 GCA_020002185.1 Paraescarpia echinospica
TAGTTACGAAATACGCCAAAAAGAATGTGGTTTAACAACACTAGAGACCAGGAGATTGAGAGGAGATCACATAGAAGTGTTTAAAATATTGAATGGTTATGAAAATATTGATAGAAACATTTTTTTCTCAGTTAAGAAAGATAAAAGGACCAGAGGACATGAAGCTACATTAGTAAAGGAGCAGTGTAGATTAGATATAAGAAAGTTCTCATTCTCACAAAGGACTGTAAATGAATGGAACAGATTATCTCCTGATTGTGTTGGTGCTAGTAGCGTGAATATGTTTAAAAATAAAATCGACACACACCTAAAAAAGGCGGGATACATGTAGATAAAAAGTATTGGACTCTCGATAAGCCAAAAGGCTTCCTTGTCCACCTGCCATCCAGAGTAATTTTCTGGATGGCAATCTTGTTAAATCTTGTTAAATCTATTGTTATCAGAGTTTACGTATGTTCCACATATAACAATTATTATCAAGTTTTATTATAGCTTAATAATGGTCGTGACAACAAAAGTCAAAACACGAACACTTTTCAATATTATACTGTTTTTGTCTCAGTTTTACAAAGCAGTGTGTGTTAACCCCGTTCAAATGTTAATGGCTTTGTCTTCGGTGTGCTAGCAATGACAAAACAAATCGTCTACAAGACGATGCTGTCCCTGTTTTGCAAGCAATAACTAGTTCCATCTGTTATATGACCAAATGTCGAAGACTTGAAAATAAATTTCGTCCTTCGTGAGGAAATGTTGTACGACCAAACGTCGTAGGAGCAAATGTCGTATAATCAAATGTCATGTGACCAAACGTCGTGTGATGAAATGTGTGACCAAACGTCGTGTGACCAAATGTCTTATGCCTAAATGTCTTGTGATCAAATGTCGTGTGATCAAATGTCTTGTGACCAAAACGTATTGTGACCAAATGTCTTTTGATCTAATGTCGTGTGACCAAATGTCTTGTGATCAAATGTCTTGTGACCAAATGTCTTGTGACCAAATGTCTTGTGACAACTTTCATAGACTTAGTGCGAGCTTTTGATTAAGAATCCCACACTTTAATTTATATCTCTACGCCCTGTGCTACTGCAGCGACATCTTAATCGTGTTTTAAAATTAAAAGATGGTGCTACGTTCGTTTGTTCACTCGCTTTAATGAGAAACAATAATGCTTAACGTAAAAGGTAAGACAACAAACTAGAAGCATTTGACGGTAAAAAGCTGCGCGAGATCTTGTGTATTCACTGGAGTGATTATGTAACAAACGAAGAAGTCCTGTTACGATCCGAACAACCTCCAACTTCACAAAAATATATTTTGTAGAAGACGTATGAGCTGGCTCGGCTATGTCACGGGGCTTCCACCTAGTAGACATGTCCACTAATAATTTTGGTGGACACGAGTTGGTCAGAGAAGAAGAGGATAACAAGAATGAGCTAGCACCAGACTGTCGACAGTGGCCTACAGCCAGTTCACAGAAGATGGTGTGACACCAGAATGCAAGCTTCAGACCGATCTTACAAGTAGAGAGCTGTGACTGCTTCGTACGTCTACAGACACGGGAGCCGTTAAGTTTGAAGCATAGTACATTGTAAATCGTTGACGTTTGCCGGAAGCTACGTTTTCGGGGTAGTTGCGCTAACCAATTGGCTTACAAATTACATGTTAACCACGGTGAGTCTAATAACGACGTGTCAACACTTAAATCAATTTTACTCACTCTACCTTTATTCTTATTTTGTTCTTCATTCAGAAGGATAAGTTATGCGTATACAAAATAGCAAAGCTGACACAATCAAACTGACAGCTTTACAAAATACAGCGAGGGAAACAAAGTGAAAGTTGCCCCGAGGTGACGAAACATTGTATTTTGATTATACGAGTATCGCCACTAGAGTCCATTTCAGTAGGTGTGCGTGCTATATTTGTGTCAGCACTGTGTTGAAAGATTATATATATGTATTTGACGCAATGTAACAATGCTACCTGGTCGATAAAAATCACCTGGTAGCGGCCCGAAAGGACGGTACTGGTGAACTGCTTTCCGTCGTCGCTACAGTAGAAACGACGGAAAACAGTTCATACATATAATATATATGCATATATATATGTGTGTGTGTGTGTGTGTGTGTGTGTGTGTGTGTGTGTGTGTGTGTGTGTGTGTGTGTATGCATTTATATATATATATATTCATTATGTATATATATTGTACGCGCATAATTTGTCCTTTTGAATGAACAGCAAAATTAGAAAAAAGGTAATGTGAGTAAATTGATTTAAGTGTATGTATGTATGTATGTATGTATGTACGTACGTATGTATGTATGTATGTATGTATGTATGTATGTATGTATGTATGTATGTATGTATGTATGTATGTATGTGTGTGTGTGTGTGTACGTATGTATGTATACCTTTGTACGTATGCATATATTATGTATACGTCTGTATGTATATATATGTATATATATATATATATATAATATACATATATGTACTTACGTATACACACATACATACGTACATGCGTACATAGGTACATAGGTACATAGGTACATAGGTACATAGGTACATAGGTACATAGGTACATAGGTACATAGGTACATAGGTACATACGCCCATACGTATTACGTACATACGTACATACGTACATACGTACATACGTACGTATATACGTACGTGTATACATACATACACACACACATACATACATACATACATACATACATACGTGCGAGCGGCTCGCACGCTCACACGTAGACCCACACACCCACGCACACACGTAGACCCACACACCCACGCACACACGTAGACCCACACACCCACGCACACACAACAACAGCAACAACAACAACAACAAGACACGCAAGCACGCACGGACTAGCTCGCTCACGCACACACACATGCACGCACAACGCATACGCATATATCCACAACAAAAACAACAACAAAACACACATGCACACGCACACACGAACACGCGCGCGCACACACGGACACACACACACACACACAAACTGCTCTGTACCAAGCGACCCACACCTCCCCTGTTCATCTAATCAGGTGACCGACTATCAATCAGACTGCTGCGTAACTTGGCTCTACTTATACCAGCAAAAATACCATAATCATGATCTGCTTTTTGTTACAAAATTTTCTTCGCGAGAACCAACGAGATACTCTCTAAGATACGTTTCCTTTTAACTGTACTTCTCTGGGTATTCTTCTCGTAATGACGTAGAGACGCGCGGAAGTAGACAAGATCTGTGCGATGCAAGTAGCACTACAGGTGTTTAGTGTGACTGGCTAATCACCCTTAATCGATGATCATGCGCTGCGTTCATCGCCCCATAACGCGTCCTTTGCACTCCTGTGTCGGCGGCGTTTCAATAACTCCGCGCATTCTGGAAACCGCAGAACAATTTCCGCCCAAGATAACAAGTATTTATATGAAGGACGATTCAACATATACACGAATGTGTATAGCTTGGTGGAGGGTCACACCGATGTTCAGATATTATGTTAGTAGTGTGTGACTAGTTTAAGTATGGTGAGCAGTCGACTTTTTAAATAAAAATAATGTTCCTCCTCTTCCTTCTTGTCTCTTTTTCCCGGAGTCTTACGCCAGTTCATCAGGATCTTGCCATTCCTACCTTCTCGTGTTTGGGGTGGTGGGACGCAAAGTTCATAATTATATTGATTTGCGTCTCCTTCCTGTAAGCCGTGGAATTCACACTGCCACCCTCCTTTCTGGTGAACTTAGCATTCAGAAATGGCGTGGCTTTGTTCTCTTATTCATCTCTTGTATAAATTATGTCATCCTTATAGGTTCAACTGTGTTCATGTTTTGTTGTAATTTCACTGCATTGCCCGTGTGTACCAGACCAATAACATCATCCACTTGTCGCTTCCAGTTTCTTGGTTATACTCGGTGCTGTGTCTATAATGTTCTGCTCCAAGTTCTCCTTATGCAAGTTCACCATTGTGGGGTGACATCAAACACGTAATACCCAGGACGGATTTCAACAACTCCATGCGTGACGTTGTCTAATTTGAGGTAGTGTGTCCGTGTGCGTGTCGTGTGCGTGTGCGTGTGCGTGTGCGTGTGCGAATGCAAGTGCAAGAGAGAGAAAGAGAGAGAGAGAGAGAGAGAGAGAGAGAGAGAATTGGAAAATATACATAATATGCACAAATATACTGTACATCTATACAGCTAAGAGAAACATGATATATCGCTGCCCCAGTGTCCCGCCGACGATGCATTGTCCGCCGTTGTTCTCTCTCTGTCTTGTAAGGAGTGACACGCGCCCAATCGCCCCGCCGATCTACACCAACTGCCCGCGCACCACTCAAACCTACACGTCAATTATGCTTTCTCAAAGAATGAATATGCGAAAGGAACTTGGACGATAGGATCTATGCTGCATTCACGCTTCAGAAGAAAGTATTTGCAGACAACAGATATTCTTAATTAAAGGTCATCAGGTCGGCCTAGCGTGGAGAGACAAGGCATTCAAGACTTATTTGCCCTAGAGTGTCGATGGAGGGTGGTTAAGTAAACAGGGCCTCTAAGTGGCCGCGCACTGGTCAGAAATACCCTGACCCTCGCAGTGACCTTGTCTTTACCACTTGCCCTTACTATTATGACATATATCATGTCTGATAACCGTTTTACTCGTTTGGTAAAACTTATTGTGGTATTCCTCTCAACAGAGTGTACTCAGTTTTAGGAACATTTTAAATAATTTGAGGGAAGCAGTTACTCGTCGGTCGGGTCACACATAAGTGGGGTGGGGTGGCGTAGTAATTAGAATATTATAGTCTCAATCATCCGGCTTCGACTGCTCTTGCTACCGTTTGAAGCGTCCATTCACTCCACCTTACCTCGGCCGCTCAGCTAAGTACGTGAAAATGATGGATAAACTGGATAAATGCGTACAATTAGACTTCGCGCAATAATTGTAGCATAGCTGAACGCTTCCCAGAGAAGCTAAGATGGT
>CM034542.1:40070117-40112617 GCA_020002185.1 Paraescarpia echinospica
TTGTCTTGTTTGTGTGAGCAAGCGAAGTTCTGGGGAGGATTTTAGGTTTAGGGTTAGTGAGACTGAATCGACAGAATCGTGTTGATAACTGGGCAAAGAGAACGACAATTCATGCGGAACGAGTTGGGGAAAAATCACGACTTCAAGTCAAGCGGAACGAGTTGGGAACATCCACAACTACAAGTCGAGTGGATTGGGTTGGGACGACCACTGTAAGTCAACCGGAATGGGTTGGGAATGATCAGTACAAGTCAACCGGAACGGGTTGGGAGCGATCAGTACAAATCAAGCGGAACGGGTTGGAAGCGATTAGTACAAGTCAAGCGGAACGGGTTGGGAGTGACCACTACAAGTCAAGCGGAACGGATTTATGTTGTTATTTTATATTAGTATTATGCAACAACTTTGAATTACACAGAATATTAAAACAATGTTCTGCATAATTTCCATTGCTTCGTTCTTTATAAAAGTATCGACTTGTCGTCATATGGATTTTATGCTGGAAGCGTTAGCCAATCGTCTTACTGCGTTTTGGGTTTCACCATTTTGGGATTAATTACCTCTAGTCGCTGGTCGCACTGGCAATCATAGGCACTCTATTAAAGGGAAACAAAGGACAATTGTGTGGGCATATGCACCCAATAGAATTAAGCAGAGCCGTTCACTATACATTTGCCCACGCAGCGGCAACAGTGTGAAACGCTCTGCTGTCAAGTGTTACCAGCAAAACATCACTGGAATCATTTAAATTTGTCTTGAAGACTCACCTGTTCACTGCAGCGTATCATGATCGTCATCAACTGTCGTCCATCCACACTGTTTCGGGTCTGCCACAAATGGCTCTGAGTCTAAAGGCAGCACTTCCAGATTGCTGCTTGATAGTTGGCTCGAAGAACATGCATGTGGAGGCAATCTTTGCATGGTGGAAGCTGTCTGGACTCGACCTCTCCTCGTTCAGCACAGAAAAGTTGGTAGCGCAATTCGTTTACTTCGTCTGTGCTGGCAGTTGTCGCATACAGGTAGCAGGTAAACAGCTGTATTTTTGTCACACTGTTGCTAAGAAACTTCCCACGATTGACCAAGTTGGCTGTAAGTCGCCTGGTATGCGCTGTCCTATTTCATCAGTTTCAGGGACCCATCTTCCCCCGGCCTATGAGGGAACTCACAATATCACAGCCTGTGAAGCAGTGTATCTGCTTCACCACTCCCTCATGCTGTCTATTCTGAGCAATAAGGATCATGTGGCCAAATAAATTTCTCTCCGCCTTCAGGACCACCTCTTTGGTTTGTTTCTCCTCCACTGGCTTTATTTGCATTTACATGTTTTCAAGTTTTGCTTTGTCATCTTGTCGTGGAATTTATTTGTTGGCGGAGCTTCTTCTAAGATCGTGGGAGATGTGGAACCTGTGATTTTCATGGCAGTTCCCTTCAATTGAGAAAGCTGTGATTTTAACTGAACATACATAATGCCAAACCAAACAGTAATCCCATAGCGCAGTAAGCTTTCAATAATGGAGCAATAAAAAAGAACAAGTATTTTCTCATCGACACAGAAAGCTCTCAGTCTGCGGAGAAAGTACAACCGCTGGTGGACTTTGGAGCACACACTATGAACATGGACATTCCATCTAAGTTTGTTATTAAGATGGACACCTAGGTATTTGTACTGACTGACCTGGGCAATTTCTTCACCATGGATAACAACAGGCAAGTGGTCGGCAACAATACATTTAGCATCAAAAAACATTTCTTGAGTATTGTTGACATTCAGTTTGAGGTGGTTGTTGTCACACCAATGTACAAAGCTTTCAATTTCATACATGTATGGACTGATGTCAGAATCAACATGTAACAGACCAAGAATAGCCGAGTCATCAGAGAATTTGATTATGTAGTTGTTAGCAGTCATTTGTATACAGAGTGTACAAAATCGGTGAACTGACACATCCTTGGGGTGCACCGGTATTTGTTACCAGAGTTTGGGAAAAAGTCCGATTTACCTTAACAAGCTGCACTCTGTCTGTTGAAAAACAACGATACCACTTGATGATATATGGATTAACATTCATTTGTTTCAGCTTAGTGAGCAGAATGTGAGGTTAGATAAGGTCGAACGCCGAGCTAAAGTCTATTAACAATAGTCTAGCATACGCCTTGGGGTTGTCTAAGTGTTTCAAAATTAAATGGACTGCAGTGTTGACAGCGTCATCTGTTCCTCTGCCATACCTGTAGGCAAATTGGAATGCGTCAAGATTGTCCTGAACGTCTAGCTGCAGTTTACGAACCACTATTCGTTCCAAACATTTCATGACAATTGGTGTAAGAGCAACAGGTCTGTAATCATTGTTTTCTTTTGGACAAGTTTTCTTTGGTACAGGAGTAACATGTGACGTTTTCCAGAGTATTTGTATCATGTGGCTATCGACAGAAAGTTGGAATATGGGACACCAAGCCGGTGCAAGCTCCTCAGCATATGTTTTCAATAAAAAAAGCCGAAATGCCATCAGAACCTGTTGCTTTTTTACTATATACACGTTGGAAGACTATGATGACATCATCTACATCAATTTCAAAACTATCGGCATTACTGACAAACACATCACTGAGCACAGAATCACATCTATTGGAAGAGTCCTGAGTATCAAACCGTCTGTAGATATCATTCATTTCATCAGCAAAAGCCTGTTCATGTGTGGTGTGTATTGGTTTCCTAGAACAGTTCATGTTTATGGCCGACTTCATTGTATCCCATAATGTTCTACTGTTCATGCAATTAAAATGTTGCTCCATTTTGTCTTTGTAGTGTTGTTTTTCCTCTCTCAGTTTGGTGTTGAGTTCCTTTTGTACCCGTTTGACCTCTTGTGTGTCTTTCCTTGTGAAAGCCTGCTTTTTTATGTATGCAGTCTTTGATTTCCTTAGTGATATAGGGTTTGTTGTTGGGAAAAGATTTCACAATTTTCTTTGGAATCACAGTCTCGATGCAAAACTTGATATAGTCTGTCACTGCATCTGTAGCCAATGTTGATGCCTAAAAATCTATGCACATATATATAAATTACTGTTCTAATTGACATAGGTGCTAAGATATGGTGATATTTGTATTGATCACCGCCATCTTTACAAATGGTATATGCGAATGTCACAGAAGGTCAAATTTAAAATATTTTAAATCCTTTAACCTTAAAACCTATATATTGACACCAAAAGTATGGTTCTATGTAACGTAGTTATTACAACAAATTGGTTTTGGCGGCCATTTTTAAAGATGGCCAATAAGCAACCGGTCAGCAATGTTTATCATATCAAAATATGTTCCATAGACATGGATTATTTCAAAAATCATAACTAGATATTGCCCGCCCAGATGGTACCGACATCTGGTCTGGCCCATGCACTATATACGTTTGTTTGACATTCGATGTTATACTTGTGTGAAAAATAAACATGTGTACTTGTTTACGAGTTCTCCACTTAAAAGTAATCCGTATTAAAGTAGGATATACGGCCTTATTACTCTAGAAATCCATAACAAAACGTTCGATGTGACACACCTGTCACACAGCCAGCAGGGACCAAATATAATATTATTAGATGTTAGTTACGTAGGTGGCCATTGTAACCTATCTTGTATTGGATGGATAATTTAAGTATATGTTTTCTTTAAACTTTCCTAGCACATGAAACAATAATAAACTTACCTCGTGTGGAACATACGTGAAAACGACACACCTAGGTTTTCAGAAAAAGCCCCAAACCTGACACCCCTCAATTTTTATTGGTTCGTTCTGCAAAATAGCTACTGGGCGAACGACTACCGCATATTTAGGCCTACTGCTACTTCGTCAAAGACCTAATACAGCAGTAGTACATTCAACATTCACTGTACCAACTTGTTCCATGCAAAAGTGCTCAAAAAAATTCGCACATCACACCCAATCGCATTTTATTAGGGATTCATTTCGAATTCTAATTGCGGTTTTGTGGCCAGCAAGACGAGCAGAGTGTCCGCAGTAGACGGTGTGTTTACGGCGGCAACTAAAGGAACACAAGCGTCATCAACTCTCCCTTTCAAGCCGCTTCCGTCGCGCACAAAGCGCCCTCTTTTTGCCGGCGCCGCCGTGGACGAAATATGTGCAGTCTTGGTGCATGGCAGACGGGCGCGTAGCAACGGTGACAATGCCCCCCCCCGCATTCGCTTCGCAAATGAGACACGAACTGAGATGCGACATTGCAGTTTACAATCAAAGACGGCCGTAGGTATTAGCGCTTGCCTCGTCTTGAACGATATGGTCAAAGTCCGTACATGATTAAAGGTACTCAACCAATTCGATTGTCTTGCTCCTCGCGTTTCTTAGTAATTTCACAAAAAACAGAGGAATCAAGTACTCCCAATGATATCCTAGTTCGTTTATGTATACGTATTAGTTCGTTTTTTATAAAAATTAATACGAAAACTGCGAACTCTTTCGTTTTTAGTAAAAACCGGATCCGGTTTTTTGCTTCGATTTTAGCTGAGTATGGACATTGAACTCGGCGTGGAATCGCGTTCTTGTCTTCTCGTGATCGCGAATTATGGGCGGTATTGACCTTTGACCCCACCCTTTGGCGCTGTTGATGTTGTGGAATTTCGAGTTTAGGCAACGAGTGGATGTCCACGAACAGACATGCCACCGACACGGCTAAATGGGCTAAATTAGACAGACAAAAACAGTACCCACGCATAAAGGTGTATTTCTATTAGAGAATGAGTATGGAAGAAACAAAGCAAACAGATGGAGTTGGCGACAGTGCCAGTGGACTGTAGCCGTGGGCCGTTGCCCGTGCCGTGGTGTCAGTCACAATATCAACAGACGAGATGCAGCGTTCGCAAAGGTTCTTCCAGACAGGTTAGTAATTTCGATTTATTCAGCTATAATCACGTATATTTAGACGTATGAGTATATATATTAATGTTGCTTGTACTAAATTTATTTGATTGTTTTCCTTTTAGTCATTGGCAATGGCGGTATGGGCGGCCTGGCTGGGCCCTGTTTACTATAGACTAATATCAGCTAACAGTACGACGCTATGCCTATGGCATATACTTATGTCAACGATAGTGACTATATTATGTCTACGTCGTATATGTCGTATAGTAGGCTTGAGGAAATAATAATAGTGTAAATGCATTATAAATGATCCGTAACGATTATAATTATTGAACCACGATGTACATAATTTACTAACAACAGTAATGTAATAGTAATTTAACAAATTTATTACTTTTATATTAAAACATATTATTATGGGACATGAATTTTTTTATTTCAATTCAATTGTATGTAGTCTTGGTATTTAATTATTTACTAGGAAAAGAATATTCCAGTAGTTTCACCAGGTTTTTTTATTGTCCCTTCTGTGAGTTTTTTTTTATGTTCAGAAAACCAGCGCCCATCAATACCATGGACATTAATGCCCATAACATGTATATATTATATAGATAGCTCTTGACCGTTGGCATTGGTTGCATTTGGCAGGTGGTCATTCATTGCATTGCAACTTTTGCAAGTACATTAAAATGATTATTGTTAGAAACAATCAGTGCTGACTATTAATACATGTACTATATTTTAAGAACTTGAGGTGTGTCGACACCACATGCAGATGTATGCTTCAAAGCTCTTCACCTTCAGGTAAACGAGTGTTATCAAATGTGGTTACTCTGTCACCAAACCTGTTATCAAAATTATAAATACAAGTATGTCATAGGCGGATCCAGGCGGGCCTGGGGACAGGTGCCCCCCTAGACCATAAGAATTTGGCGTGTCTGCAAATCTTTTATAATGTGCCCACGCGACTGTATCCTCCCAGACTGTTTGAAATGTGCCCCAGTTTAGGTGATAATAATAAGCTGAAGTTATGGCGTCTTCCAATATCACCATTCCAGTGGAGCGGGTGATGTTATGGCAGCGTGGTAGCGACACAATTTAGACACCATTTGGTTTGGCCGCCAGTGGAGGTTTTTGTGCCTCCCACACTCGATTTCTGGATCCACCCCTGTATGTAATAATGTTGTTTGTCTGCATGAGGATTTTGCAGTAATGTGGTGTCCTCGTTAAATTGCATATTGTTGTTAGAAATGCATGTGAATTAAAGTAAAGACAATGTAAAGTAAAAACATTTTATTGAAACTATTTGATGAGATTGACTACAAAATAATTAAAAGTACAATACAACTACAGGTACAATCACTGCACTTGATGTGTATAATGTAATACTTTTTAATATCACATGCACATAAAATGCAAAACAACAATAGAAACACAAATTAGGAAGAGGTTGAACAAATGTCAGGTATATATAAAAAAACAAACAGATACTTTTATCAAGATTCTTTGTTACAAAAAAACAACACTAGTACATGTGATGTCAAATACTAGTTGTAGTTTATACATGCCTTGTATGTTTACAACTCACAAAATTAGTGACTAAACAATTATGTTTATTAACAACAATTTTTAATATCGCATGCCCATAAAATGTAAACCAATGAGAACAAATTACTTAGGAAGATGTTTAGTTGAACAAATGAACTATTATGAATCATAATTGTTTTTTTTAACAAAGAATCATTATTTATGGTTCTTTGTTAAATATGCAATTTTTTTAAACGGTGAACCATTTTAACTATTTTTCTTTACTAGGTGTTCATTGTCATCACACGAATTTAAAATTGTTCAATTTCATTACAGTGACGCCTGATCTTAGTCAATATCATAGACTGATTTGAATTATGCTAATCACTAAAGCATCAGTAAAGCGCATTTACATTTTTTTTTTTTTCAGTATACAAATTCATGTCAGTGTCTGCCATGTGTAACTACTATACATATTCATGTTTGACATTTTAAGCCCGAGGTTGAATGGTCAAGGTGAATGTTGGAAATGACAGAATGAGGTGTTATTGTGATGCTAACAATATATTTTCCTCGTCAAGTATTCAAAGGTTCATAATACGTATGTCTACCTTCTTCAAGAATGACAAATTTATTTTATAAACTTATTTCAGAGTCATCGCCATATGCTGAATACTGTTTAAAGGTGTATTGATATGTCTGTGTTGATACACTTGTGGGTATAATATACAAGTGCAGAAGTCAATCTAGTTTTCTATGCCCAAGATGTTATTATTAAAATGTGTATGAAAACAAATGTGGTATATTTAAATGTGCACATTAAAATTTGTTGATAACTTATACGTAGTTGATTGTTATAAATTTGAAATTACCTGGATTGATCAAATGTGGGCCTGCCGCAGACTATGTATCCTCCCTGTGCCTGCCTGGCCCGGGTGACCGCCTCTAGCCCCTCCTCTGCCTCCTCTCATTCTCATTCACGGGTTGCAGTGTGGTCTCTAGCAATATCATGATTCAAGTTACATATATTATTATGTATTCATACATTGCTGTGGTGAGAATATATACGTAAGAATAGCCGGCATGTCAGTTGAAAGGTATCACAGGATACCAATTAATGCATTACATACACTATAGCCAGGCATCAAGGAGACAAGTGCGTGCATTTTCTTGTGTAATCCTTATATATGGTGTACTCTAGGTGTATTGATATTTTATGTATTTACACGTTTACATTTTTATATTTAATAAAATCATCACCTTCATGCTAAATTATTTTGCATAAAGTATCAAAAATATGAGTCACAAAAAATGTTTTAATAATTACGATCACCAATATAATACTCCCGTGTTTGACGTTCTGTTGCACGAAATTACGGATGCTCCCTGACTAAGTTACTTGCACAATCAACAGGGGCCTATTGCCAAACCAATGTTATTTGTCATTTCGCAGCCTCACGTCATTTATTCTCTATATGTATTGTCGCAATAACATAGTTTATTACCAAGATCCTACGTAACCAAATACAAATTACAATGCACATCAAATATTATGCTCGTTGACACAGCCTCTGACTGAATCTCTGGCTGATAATCATAATATGGTCATGGACCTGGTGACTGGCTTAGAAGTTAGACACTCTTAGAGTTAGACTGCCTCGAGGCGAGTGTTGACGTTCGCAAGTTGCAATTCTCGTTGAATTAATACGCGGCTACGCGTTCTTGTTGCTAAATGCGATAGTGTAGTATACGTACCTTCGTACAACCACTTCGGAATCTTGATACACCAAAGCACGTGTATGTTGTTATTGTTTTCGAATGCCTGGGATGCCGATCTAGCGTAAAGCACGTGACCGAAATGGCGCAGGAGGTCGACAGTGCAATTTGCTTTCGCCAGCTATACCCGGTGTAACGACAAATCTTGTTTTTTGACGATTAAAAAAACAAGTACGCATTTTTTTATTAAACCGACTGTGCACAATAGTTAAACTATTCACACATTACACATCTGGACCTAAAAGAACCGGATTGGCGATGGGCAAACGAATTGGTTGAGGACCTTTAAGTCATGAAATGTTTCCAAAAATAGGCCTATTGCGCGAGCCAAGTTGTCATGGGTACGAACAGAACTAGTTGTTAATCATAGGTCCCTATACTCTGCGTCTAAAACCTTCTGACGATGAGTGAACGCGGAGTGAACGAACTTGTTCAAGGTTCGAAACGGCGGCAAGAGGAATCCGACTCGTAATCTCTACATCGGGCTCCATTGTTGATAATGTCTAGAATTATAGTTTTTATGAAGAAAAACGGCGATACATACCAGATCGAGTAAATCATAGCATAGCGTAACTGTAATAGGCCTAATTGTGTGTTGTCATTATCCGATTTCCAGATCATTCAAAAGGCACCCGTGCGTATAACATTGAAAAATATATTGGTACGAATGAAGAAATAAACAGTGTTTCGTGCCCTAGCTTGTGACAAAAATCAGCAATGAAAATATTGCATCAACTTGCGGTTGTTATGCTGTGCAACGTGCATAACTCGTGCACATACAGGCTTTCCATAATTTAGAACACAAAAGGCTGTGACAATGCACTGTGCTAAGTCATTCACAAACGTCACAGACTCGCATACCCTCCATAAAAATATGCTTCCCCTTTGATCCCAGATTCTTGGCTCCCGGCCAGACAACCACGTGTGTTCCGTTACAGTTCCATTAATACTGTTTTGCAGAGGGTACCATTAGATAGAACGAGAACGACATGTTTGGTGGTGCAAGTATAACGGACGTGGGGGGTTGTCGTCAACGATTGAAGTTCTACTCTGGCAATCTTGAATATCGCATCAATCTATGCAGCTGTCTCAATATGCTAGGAGCACTGTGTTTTTAACACTAGGGCGACCATACTGGTACCAGGGAGACCCATACTGTTACGAGAGCAACGCATACTGGCACGAGGGCGACCCATACTGGTACGAGGGCGACGCATACTGGCACGAGGGCGACCCATACTGGTACGAGGGCGACCCATACTGGTACTAGGGCGACCCATACTGGTACGAGGGAGACTGTACAAAAACAATTAACTAATAATAATAATAGCAATAATATAACAGCATTTTAGTATTGTCGTCTGTGGTGTCGTTATAGGACAAATTGCAGAATGTTATTCTGGAAGTAACGCCATGTGTGTGTGTGTGTGCGTGCGTGCGTGCGTGCGTGCGTGCGTGCATGCGTGCATGCGTACAATTCGTGCATGCGTGTGTATCCATCAGATCCGGAATCCACCGAGCAAACATAACTTTCGCGTCCAATTAGAACGGGGTTAAATACTTCCTAAGCACTTGTTGTTGGTGGGTGTCGGAGAAAACTGCACATGACGAGTTGGATGAAAGAGGCTCTATGTTGCCTGCAGTCTCTCGTCCATCAGATAAGAGAGACACCTCCGACCCTCACTCATAGTTCACCAACCCGGCAGTAACTCTAATTAACTTGTCGTAACTCTAGGTGACTCTCTTCACTCTGTGTCTATCTTGTCTCTTGCCACATCGGCCCGAATGACAGAAGCACTCTCACCTGCCGAGAGATCGCGACACGCGATAATCGCAGATTTCATGTCAACTGTGTATTCTACTGTTTCCCTCTTGCGTGTAATTTTGTGTGTGTCAGATTTCATTTTAGGATTACGCATCAGATGGGGGTTACTGTTCACTGGAAGTCACAGCTCGCTTGGAGTAGCCGCTCATTTTTTTTTGGGGGGTTACAGTTCACGGTCAGTTCAGTAAATGTTATAACTATGTCTAAGAACGTCTCCCGTGGAACATTACCGAAGATCAAGTATATATAATAATGATGCTTTCCACCAGTGTCTACTTTTTGAATACATCTCTGTATCTATTAACCTTTATCATCGGTGACAAGTTATTCTCTGACGTTAGTTATGATTTAATTTATATATATATATATATATGAACGTATTTGCATATACACGCGTACGCGCACGCACGTGCATATGCACAGACACACAGGCACACGGACACATGGAAACACGCATATACACCACACGCACACCGCACACGTATATATATAAATTATATATATATATATATTATATATATATATTATATTATTATATATATATATATAAACTATTATATATATATATATAATAGTAGAAACAGGGACACACACCACACACATATATATATATATATATATATATATATATATATATATACGTGTGCGGTGTGCGTGTGGTGTGTGGTGTGTGTCCCTGTATCCGTGTGTGTCCGTGTGCTTGTGTGCCTGCCATCAACGTGCCGGCGTGCGTTTCTTCTTCCGAACGACCCAAGCGTGCTACACGTGGGACGTCGGTACGGCGTCGCTTTTTTGGTAGCGGCACGCGCTGACACATTCCTGGCGCGGTTATATTAATCAAACGACAAGCACTTGGACTGCTCACTCGAGCGCGTGCCACAGACATAGCTGCACACGCCGTGTACCCAGTCGGGTCACGCATTTCTCAGTGTCTGTCGCGCGAATCTGTCGATGACTTTAGGTAAGGCCTTTCAGAATAATATTTGTGTTTCCGGTTGCAGGCTCTCAAATTGTAGTGTATGTATAGATAGAACAGATTGTTTTTCTTCTGTTTTTTTCTTGCATGGTATTTTTTTTGTAATCTGTCCGTTGCGAAAATGTCACCCATCATTTCTTCAGACCAATGTATGAAAAAAGCTGTTTTGACAGCATTGGGTCGAGTGGCAATGATTTATGCTACGTTTAGAGTCGGTTGCATTCATCAGGATCGGTTAGGCACTGGAAACACAAATGTTATTCTGAAAGGCCTATCCGTGCGACTTTGCTGCGCACAATTCGTCAAAGTCGACGTATTGGTGGCACCCTTGCCGCATAGTAAAAAGGGATGCTGCGTTTTATAGGGCTTAGTCATACACTATTTGCCTAAGAAACTTTGTTTTAAACGTGGGATTTTCGTTACGAAGAATGGTTCAAAGTATGTACCGCAAATGTTGATATTATATTTATTAAGATATCGTTATTTTATGTATGATAGTACATTCTCTTTTCTGGGGGCTTAACCATCAGGTGTAGTTGTTGCGTGAAGTAAATCAATAAATAAAAAGTAGAATACGCAAATACCTAATTGAAACATTTATTTTTTGATCTGGAAATTACATAACAACGTATTGTATTTGTTTTGGAAGTATTCATTAAAACAACTTGATGTGTTTATTTCTTGCAGCCCTCTCGAGACATCAATTTTGGTGACAAACGAGCAGGTTGTTTCGAAGTATCTTGAACAAGGACTCGTCGGCCCGTGTCGGGCGGGAGATAAGGTGAGCTGAGGATCGCTGGGTGGTTTGTCGCGTGACAGACCCACGCGGTGCACGCGCTCAGTCAGCTCCCATTACACGGCCGACGAGCGCAAAGAACGCACGCTTCGCGGCCCGCTTTGCAGGCGCGGAGTGGCGTAAACAAACCGTCCGCTTCACTTCGCTCCCTTATGAACAATTTAATAAAAATGTATATATTGTGTATTGTGTGTTGCTATGATCCTTGCCGTTGCATCTGTGGTGTGTGTGTGTGCATGCGTGAGTGCGTGTATGCGGGTGTGTGTGCATGCATGATGCGTACATGCGTGCGTGTGTGTGTGCGTTGTGCACACATTGATCATAAATAGTGCACGCAGACAACCCCATCGCGCAACATACAATGGATTTGTTGCGTGAGTGTTTGCATGCATACAATGCTGTACATTCCATATACAGTGTAAACATTTACACACACGCACACACATAATTACAATATCATTACCAACAATTAACAAACAAACTACTCATTTCATATTTTATTGTGAAATCATCGTTTTTTGCTGAATGTAGAATGCCATCTGTTTGTTTTCTTCGATTATACGTCAGTTCTATATATTGCTCTATATGTACAGTTGTTTTGTTGTTTTGTATGTACATCTAGGTGCATGTTTGTATGTGTGTATGTGCGTGTGATCGCGCCCACGAATGTACATGCATGCGTGCGTGTGTGTGTATGTATGTAAACATTCATACGTACATGTATATGCATTGTGTGCATGCATTGTGTGCATGCATTGTGTGCATGCGCATATTCTTGTATGTTCACGCGCATGTCTCCGTGTGTTTGTAGCGTTTCAAGGATGTCACCAGTATTACATTCAGACGTAGCGACTTCTAAGCTTTCTGTGCAACGCTGCACCAGTTACACTACCCTCGTAAACATCAACGGGTGTTGTAAACAAACATAGCAGTTTTTCTAGCAATAATTTTTACATCACTATGGTACCTAATTAAACAGCATTCGCAATTTTGAGCATTCGTTCAATGTTCAGCAAATAGATTGTTCAGTTGAACTCTGAATATCGGTTCCCTAAATGGTGTAGAGCCATGCTATATGGTAGTATATGGGTGCATCGATACACCGGGAATGAGACAGTAAATCGTCTAAGCATCTACAGATATATGACCTTGCAAAAATACATGCGTTTCCTCTCACATGCTCTTATATGTTTGGATAGGCAGGAGAGATGTTCTTTTTTTAGGGATACATCTTACAGCACGTAGGCTTTTGAGTATTTTCTTTATACATTTTTGGCGAAGATGTCAGTACAAGTTCTTCAGGCAATTTTGAGAAAGACATATTTCCGATAATTTGGTTTTGACACATGATTAGGGCACAAGGACCAGGTGTCACACCGATTGACAAGGTACTGGTGAAAGGTCGAGAACGTGCAAATGGTCGTAAATGTTGCGTCGAAGATTACAATAGATATAAGACAGTTGGTAACTAAAGGCTTCTCAGAATTCGTGGGATGGATTGGTGTATTCAGAAAAGAGCGAGGAGAAATGACAAAGAGAGCAGGGTAATGGGGAAAGGATGGAAGAAGGAGAAGACGGAGACCGACACTAAGATGGAGAGACAGTGTCACGAGATATCAAAAGGGCGAACGGGTGAAAGAGTATAGCAGAAGATGGTGTTAGCTGTTGAGAGGACCGAGTGATGTGGTCCCCATGCTGCATGATATGATGGTGTTAGTTGTCGAGAGGACCGAGTGATGTGGTCCCCAATCTGCATGAGATGATGGTGTTAATTGTCGAGAGGACCGAGTGATGTGGTCCCCATGCTGCATGATATGATGGTGTTAGCTGTCGAGAGGACCGAGTGATGCGGTCCCCATGCTGCATGAGATGATGGTGTTAGCTGTCGATAGGACCTAGTGATGTGGTCCCCATGCTGCATGAGATGATGGTGTTAGTTGTCGAGAGGACCGAGTGATGTGGTCCCCATGATGCATGAGATGATGGTGTTAGTTGTCGAGAGGACCGAGTGATGTGGTCCCCATGCTGCATGAGATGATGGTGTTAATTGTCGAGAGGACCGAGTGATGTGGTCCCCATGCTGCATGAGATGATGGTGTTAATTGTCGAGAGGACCGAGTGATGTGGTTGCCATGCTGCATGATATGATGGTGTTAATTGTCGAGAGGACCGAGTGATGTGGTCCCCATGCTGCATGAGATGATGATGGTGTTAATTGTCGAGAGGACCGAGTGATGTGGTCCCCATGCTGTATGAGATCAAGAAGGAGAAGAATATGATGCGCTGAGAACACGTTGGATGAAAAAAAAGTATCGTATGGGAACACTTGATATGGATTGTTCCCCATGTCGTAATATGAATGGCCCCATATACGAGAACTACCCCCTACAATCGAGTCGAGTCTATGTTGTAATCCTCCTCCTCGTTGTCATCATCGTCTGATGCGCCGTCGATGAGATCAAAGATTTCTTTGGTTAAACTCGCGATACGCGGGTCACACCGCAAAAGCCTGACCAACGTCGCACCCACGTCGTCCAGTGTGTGTCCAGTCGACCCCCCAGGTGTCGTGGTGTCCGTGTCTTTTGATACCCCAGCGGCCACACAATGCGTACACGCCGAGTCGTCTCCCACCAGAGAGGTGCTCAGATTGACGCTCACCGTGTCGTCCACACACATGCTCGTGTATCCCTCGTCACTGCTTGCTGACCGCGCGCGATCACAGCGAACGATGTCCGGCTCATTGGTGGACAGGTGCTGACGAAGACCCCGGATGATGACGTCATTCTCCGGAAGTCGCTCGACCTGCGTCAGATAGCGGACTGCGTCGTCTGCGCAGTCCCGGAAGCCGGCGACGAATGCCCAGTCGTCGTGGCCCGGTGCTGCCGTGTCACCGTCCCCCAGGGCGATTTCCTGCGGCCGCTGCTCCTGCATCGTCGGTGAAGTGAGCACTTCTGTGGAACAGACAAAATAACACTCAGTCAGAGGGGGAGGGGGGGCGAATATTGTAACATAGTGGGGCATTGGCCCTCATGACAATCTTAGTTTGTTAATATGCATATAACCTGTTGCACCACTATATTTTAGCATAAACATTAATGGGTGGCTTAAGAACGGGATATATTTACTTTTTCGCCCGACCCGACCAGAGCAGACCAGTCAGTTTTGGCTTAGTCGGGTCGGGTCGGGTCGGGTCGGTGTCAGTCAGCTAGTGTATCCACGCGTCCGATTGTAATCGAGGCTGGTCGATGTCAGTCTGACGTAGTCGAAAATGTTCAAGTTTATACGTGATTGTGACCACACGCTGGCCTTGAGTCCGACTCCGTCGGTGTCAGTCGATGTAGTGCATACACCGAAGTCGGAGTGAGTCTGGTCTGGGGTTTCCCGGGCATAACGCTTTGTCCCATTGCCTCCATTTCCAACATCCTATATACTCCGCTGGATACTCGGAATGGTGACAGCAGTTTTGTATTGTGGTAATAAGGTATTGTCACCAAGAAAAACCTATAAAAGGTTGGTTTACACGAGAAGATATTGTCGACGATGCAGTACCGACGACCGTGATCGTGCTGTGCTCCCGTGTCAATAGTTCGTTGTCGCTACGCAGTGTGGCGGCGTCGCCTGGCCCTATGGCCTATGTTGAAGCGACACGGCACACAAAACGGCCTTGATCTTTTCAAATGATATTGTGACAGTCGTAGCCTCGTTGCGGTGCCAATGTACTTTCTTGTGAACACATGTATTTTGTAAGTCCTGTAAAGCCACTTGGGACGGTTTTGAAGAAACACCACGAGTATAATTGACTTATTAATTGTGTCGGCCTTGTGCGAGCCTACTAGAGTGTGCCACATATAGACACGAAGAAGATACGCCAATCCCCAGCCAGCAGTACCTTCTCATCTGTATCAGTTAATTATTTTCTAAAAACATCGCTGACTTTTTACAAATGTATCCTCACAAGTCCGTGCACGTTACATTTTATATTTTCACCTTTCTGGGTTCACGGTATAATGTTAACGAAACGTGTCATAATGGACGACACGCATCACATTTGTAATTTCCACTACAACTGGTATTAATTTAAAATTATAATCGCACGATCTAAAGCAGGTCGTTTACAGAACTCGGCGAGATCGGTTCAACATTGTCCTCATATGTCAGTAACTTTCCCTCGCTCGTAACTATATGCCGAGTACATTTGGCGCCAGACCAGTAATTTGCCGTCTAGTTCACATCGGTCGCGTGAGTGACAGCGTGATTGACACGTGTCAACAACAGCATTATAATTCCGCATGTCCCGCCCACTGTCTGGAGCATTCATTGCAAGATTCACGTACGAGATATGTGTAGATCCATCGTGTGGGCTAGAATCCATTTCGACGTGGGACATTTTATCTAGGCAATACCAATTAGTCAACGCCTTATATAAAGGTGTAATTACAATGTAGCAAAATTAGACAACACATCAAAGCACCTGAATAGCATGCCACCAGAACGACAATCAGTCTGAAGTACGCTATCTGTCTAGGAGACAAATGCGCACACAAAACGTACGTGTGCCAACGTAGATGGTGATAAATATATACGTGGTAGTGGAAATCACGATGGTTGAACTATGTTTAACCTTTCACACATATCCACTTGCCACATGCCTTTTTATCCGAATGACGTGATTAATATTACTGACGCGTACACCGTTGGCGAAGTTACTGTGAACAATCGGCACCCACGTTAGTGGGGTGATACATATTCACAGTTACGGTCGACTGCGTTCTGTTCGCGCCAGCAAGGGTGAGCATTGTTAGTGTAATTGTTCCCTGTATGCAATGAAATAGTCAACGTACGCGATGTATCTTAGTTAGTCGTCATGAGAAAATGTGTTTTATGTGTAGCATAGCAATACACTGTAGTATATGTTCTGTTCTTGTGAAAGGGACGGCTTAAATTGTTTTTTTTTTGTAAATGTCTGTATTGTGTCACTACCTATGCTGTCTGTCACATACCGGGGGCGCCGACCTGAGCTGGAGAAACGTAGGACATAATTTCACGTGTACTAAACCCGCCCCCTGGGCACAACTCTCTTTGAACAAAATGGGGGAACAAAAAACCCATACACAATGTTACACTTCAAATCATCTTCACCTACACATTTTTATATCACCTTGTCATGTTTTTCTGTGCTTTAGGATAAACTTGTTTTGTTTTATTGTCTAATGTATTAAGCACGTCACACGGACCACGCCATGCCAATGCTGTACAACGTGTCAGAGCCGACAACTGAGCAAAGCGTGTTATGTGTAGAGTGCCACCAGGCCTTGCAGCAGCGGCTCGTACCGAGGTCAACTCACCGCATCCTATCTTAATTCGCTTCCTTGGATCTATAAAATGGTGATGGATTAAAAAAATAGTTGTTTAGAGTTATATAGTTTTGTTCTTTATATGTCGTATATAAAGACTGAAACAGTGTGCCATGTGGATGGTGGTCAACTCTCCAGCCAGAGGGCGCCACTGTGAATAACCCATCTAAGTCAGCTCCAAACGACCTTTAATTTCAGGTGTTTCTTAATTCGTTCCGAGCTCTTCGCTTAATTGACTTTCCAGATATGTCAAGAACATTTAGATATGTCGATTACATTCAGTAAACATTGACCACCAGATACAACATGTACAGGCCCATAAGAACGGTTAAGTACCAACCTTCAACAGTCCAGAACAGTGTATAGGCAGCCACTGAATTAAAATAAACATGACGACATCGTTATACTGTCAACGTATGGAAATCGACATTAATCAAAACAACAAAGTTCCGACATTGGAGACAACTCATGTAAATTTTCGGAGAAGCGGCGCAACCAAATTTCTGTAGCAGCGTTGGATGCATAAATGATTGATTCGCTGTCGAGGTGACAAGACGACAATGGTTTGATCGGTTACATCCGAAGCGCCACTATTCAACTAGTGTCAAGATTAAGGGAGGACTCGAAAAGGGTGGACACCCTAAAGACGACATCCTAAATCACGAATCACAACAACTGTAAGACATCCAGTAATTATCGACTTGAGCTTTACGAATAGTTGGACCTGGAATAACCGTTCTTGGATAAACACTCTTGTTTGGCGATGTCTACCAAGTGGATGCAGATGTATTTGTATACATGCATTTTTAGGAGTAAAAGGCAAGGATATATTAATCAATTATAAGTGATACGCACACTGCACATGCACAAGCACTCAACGCAAACGCACACGATGTTCACTCACGCACACGTACACACACACGAACGCACGCACGCACGCACGCATGCATTCCCCGACACACAGAGTATGTAAAGCAAATTTTTGTTTATAGCAAATAAGGCAGTAATCGCGGACCAAACTAAGAACACGAAATAGAACGACGACACGAACTACAAGACGAACACAGTCAAGTGAAGACGACGAAATTTATAAAAAAACTCAATAAGAAAAAGCGACGAGAAGCAGCAGCAGCAGCAGCAGTAGCAGCAGTAGCAGCAGCAGCAGCAGTAGCAGCAGCAGCAGCAGCAGTAGCAGCAGCAGCAGAAGCAACAACAACAAAAACAACAACAGCAGCGAGTGCGCAGTAGCCGTGTCGTGTGTCCCGCTACGCCGTGTATAGCGCTGCCCGTGCAGTCAGACGACCAGCTGTGTATCTCAGTTATCAAGACCACAACATCGACGTTCTTGCCCATACGATATCTTGCGTACGACCGAACAGAATAGACGAATCTAGTCCAGAGATTGTAATTACCATAGCAATTATTGCTCCATTTGTCGTGAAAGTGCATCCACTGTCAACGTGTCAGCCCTGACGGCCGCCCGGGGCTGGATCGAATGTCGGGTCTTGTACGTCCATAAAATGCACCCGAGAAATGTCGTACAGGAGACGGGGGCACGGCAAACACTAAAAGCGCCGCCGAACAATGGCGATGAATGGCAGCGGCGCGGGTCAATGTTTGGCCTATAGAGCGAGCGCCAGTCGCATGTCGCTACGCTGTGACTGAATTATGAAGGCACGGTATCTGCGCGATACGAGGTCGCAGACTAGCGGCTGAGATGGGATACAGGCAAGTGAGGCGATAAACAACCGACTGAGACGACAAACAACCGACTGAAAATATAGAGAACCGACTGAGACGACAGGCAACCGACTGAGACGTTGGACGACCGACTGAGACGACAGACAACCGACTGAAAATATAGAGAACCGACTGAGACGACAGGCAACCGACTTAGACGTTGGACGACCGACTGAGACGACAGACAACCGACAGAGATGACGGACAACCGACTGAGACGACAGACAACCGACTGATACGACAGACAATCGACTGAGATGACGGACAACCGACTGAGATGACAGACAATCGACTTAGACGGCGGACAACCGACTGGGACGACAGCCAACCGACTGAGATGACGAGCAACCCACTGAGATGACGGACAACTGACTAAACGAAAAACAACCGACTGAGACGACAGACAACCGGCTGAGATGACAGACAACTGACTGAGACGGCAGACAACTGACTGAGACGACGGACAACCGATTGAGACGATATACAATCGACTGAGACGATTGACAACCGACTGAGACGATTGACAACCGACTGAGACGACAGACAATTGACTGAGGCGGATGACAACCGATTGAGACGACAGACAACCGACTGAGACGATTGACAACCGACTGAGACGACAGACAACCGACTGAGACGATAAACAACCGATTGAGACGGCAGACAACTGACTGAGACCATAAACAACTGACTGAGGCGACGGACAAACGACACAGTCAACCCTGCAACCAGTGTTGTACATTATATTTCACTGTGAATTTATGTTTTAACAAGTCAAACAAACTTGCTGACCAAACGAACATTTGCAAATCGCATGGCGAGACATACTCAAACGTACCACAGTAGAAACTTAGTAAACACACATAGACGGTCTAATTTAATATCAAATCCAGTTCCGTGTCCGACCGGCTGCGACGATGCACGGGTAACAGCACCGATTGACTTCATCCGGGACGACAATGGAAAGTGTTATTCGTGTCTATTCTATCATCAACGTATTCCTTTATACGGTGCAAACTCGACGGTTATCCTGATATCATGTCGTCCGGCCGAGAAAGGCCGAGCGGCCGCTCAGCGACGGCGACTGTCGCGGGGGCCCAGATCTTCACTATATCTCTGTACGCCCGCCTAATTACACGCGGGTCCGTGCTTCGTGGGACATAATTGCCGGGTCTCGCATTCTCTGTCAGTTTGAGTATACCACCTCTGCTGGAGTTGGTGTCCAGCCGTGAGCCAATGAAAATCGTCGTAAATTACCTTCTGTTACAAGTACGCCGGATTCGTCGTCAGTCACATATCTTTCTTTAATGAAGTTTGCATACGAATGACGCAATCGAAAATTGTCCGGTTTGTTTCCCGATTTGATCGACATTGCTTGCCGTCTGACGCGGCTGTGTGGTTTATGGTAGTACACAGCTGTTCGAGGCGAAGATCGTGTGTCCTGTTTGCTCATCTTGATTCCCGGGCGCTTCGCTTTGTGTACGCGACGCTTTTCTGCGACGAGTTTGCCGCCTTTGATAGGGTCGTTTTCTATTTCACAGGCAAGACACTGTGGTTACCGCTAACAGACGTGCCTCTCAATGCGTGGGTACCGCTGGTCGCAGCCATCGAATCTTTGTCGCACTGGTGACGAGCGCAAAAGACATAATTAAAATCGGTGTCGAATTCGCAAAAAATTCCAATAGCGAGGCCGCCATTTAGCGGCGTCAGCGGCCATGAAAGATCGGCTCCCATCTGTCGGGTTCGTTCCCCGTGTGTCATTGTATCTTCTCCCTGTGGGTATCCAGATACACGGGAGGAAATATATTATTGCAGAGAAAGGGAAATTATCATTTATATTTTTCCCGCCATGGATATTTCCCCATAGAAATACATTTTAAATATAGGAATACAAGTATAGGTAATGCAGTTCTTAAATGATCTTGTTATGATAAAAAGACCGTTCATTTAATATTGTGGGCTAATGAAGATATGTCACTTAAGAACAACACACATGTCCCTCTATACAAGGTACCGCCGTGCCTAGTCATCAAGTAGCTCAACACTATAACCTTGCGGTCACGTTTAGATTGCCAAGCCCAAAGCGATGCTCCTGGTCACGCCTAATCGGTTTCTTGTGATCATTGTTTGTGCAACATACAAATAACCAGTTGCCATACATATGAATTGATACAAAACCAGCCAGTGACGCTGGTTATGAAGTCAACCACCTGCGATATCCACAGCGGGCACATCGAAGTTAATTAGGTCATCGTCTGAGTCGGCGAGGTTCCACCGTGTCTGTCGGGGAGACGTCCAGAGATATCGGCCGATGAATAGGTGATGGGGGGTAAGAGAGGGGTGATGCCAGACAGACAGGTGCTGCGGAAGGGGGTTTCGATTGATCCTTCCTGTAAGGGGTCGTAGATGGACCTTTGAAAGTTTGACGCCTAATGTGCAAACCGTCTAGGATGAGCCGGTGGTGGTACTAGAACTACGTGATACCACTGGCGTCTATCCCAGAAAATGTATGCATTGTCCGTCCGGGCAGCGACAACGTAATGTAGTTAATAAATGACAGGCAAAAGTGTCCGTATGCGAGGATGGTCATCTGTATATTAATATGCTAACTTGGGGGCAGTCGGGAAGTATTTCCTCTCAGGTGCCAAGGTCCGCTCGCCTCTTTCCACGTTCAGTCGCTTCCTTGGTCCATTGGCCTCTGGTCGATCAACTGGCGATGTATTTAAAACAATCACAAATATGTAGAGTTCTGTATTATACGTGTTTGATTGATTGATTGAATGATTGATTGATTGACTGATTGCATTTTATTTATCCCAACAGCAGAAACATAAATTATACAGATATACATTCGAATACTAAGATGCACATTTTACAATAAAAATTTACGTAATATCAACAAAATACAAAACAAATCGCTGTGGGATGGGAGACTCCACGCTAAGACCCAAAATTGGTCGTTATCGTGGGAGCTACCCAAAGGAAAACTAAAAAAAATGTTGTGCATATACTCCTTCCTTTTTTATATAAATGTTTGCTGCTCGCATCCGATATGCTTTATGAACTATCCTAGAAGGATGGAAACAGTCGATGGATTGAGTGATAAGTCACCCTCCAGCGTTTTACCGAGAAATATCGGTCAAATTACAGGACTGAGTTTACGAACACAAATGTGTAATGGTGAAAACTGGTGCTCTAGTTAGTGCGTCGGCAACTGTCGTCCATGTCGACGTCATTACTGCCTCTCCGGGGGCCGCATCGTCACCCGTCAATGTCCCGGGGCCTGGGAGGACGGCGGACGAGCGAGGCCCGGCCCGTCCGGCCCTGTCCGTCTCCCGCTGGCCGCCAAATGAAGCTGCCGCTCCGGGGCGACATGTCTATACATCACCCGCGACGGTTGCCTTGTTGGCGGCTCACACTTAAGGGCGCGTGCTCGTTCACCCACTGGAGGGTGCGTGCTCGTTCACCCACTAGAGGGTGCGTACTCGTTCACCAACTGGAGGGTGCGTGCTCGTTCACCCACTGGATGGCGCATGCTCATTCACCCACTGAAGGGCGCGCGCTCGTTCACCCACTCAAGGGCGAATGCTCGTTCACCCACTGGAGGGTGTGTGCTCGTTCACCCACTGGAGGGCGTGTGCTCGTTCACCCACTGGAGGGCGCGTGCTCGTTCACCCATTGGAGGACGCGTGCTCGTTCACCCACTGAAGGGTGCACGCCCGCTCACCCTACTGACTGCAAGGCGCATGATCTCATAGGAGGACTGTGTCGAGAGATATTTGGCAGTACTGGGAGGGAGTGGAAAACAAGAGCAAGTACGGGGACAGTGGAGACAGCGGTGACGGAAGATGAATAACAAACAAAAATGGTGGACCAGTATCGAGACCAAAATCCCTCCCTGATGAGAGGACGAAGGGAGAGCAACAAAATAGGTCACGCATGGTTGACATTGCACTGACGTCATAAGTTCGCAAAGTTTCACAAATGTTTTGCGTTTAGCATCAGTTCACCCCCTCCCCCTCCCTCCTCCCTCCCCCTCCAATACGTGGCGTGGGACGTACGATCCAAAATTGCTATATTAGCGTCAATGTGCATTAAACTACATTTCACTAGCCACTGTAGCAATTAATTTCCTCCGCGACCCGTGGTGACGACCAGGCAACCCCACCCGTATGCGCAAAGCTTTATATACGTATTTTGGGACTTGGCGAATTTGGCGACCATCCTTTCATTCTTAGTGGTTTCTGAAAGGATGACGCCGACGATGTTTAACATGGTATTTAATCGTGATTGTTACTTGCATACACGACGGGACATTGCATTATAATTACATAAATCTGCGAGCGGTAGTCAGTCACCAGTTATATGTTTTATTTAGCACTTTCGTATCAAAGCGGGTATTAATTTCGGATGGTGCAGATGACTATCTCGTTCTCTGTTGGCTCCGACTTGTGTATGTTTGTGTCGGTCACACCTCGAGTGTTTGATGTCCCGGTTATTCTCGCCTCATCAGCTGACCAAAAGTTGACTCGTCCGTTTCTTAGTTGGCCCACATGATCGAGTGTAGTTCAATTGAAGCGATCTTGTCTGTTTCGTTGCCCGGAATCATTATCATTCCAGCAAGCGTTCGTAATGGTATTTGACTGTACTCCTGGTGTATTGCCAACACAAATATACATATTTTCGCGGAATCAGTCGTACTATGTCCCACTTGCTGACTTCCTCCGCTATAGTTGGTGTTTAATATGTGTATGCTTCGTATTCGTGAGCGAAACAATGTTTGAAACGTATTAAACGCATTGCGGCGTGCAATAGGCCTTCAATACATGTAGTATTAATAACAATGTATCAAAACGTGGTAATACCCGAGGAACGGACATAGCAGGGACTTACAATTCATTGCGACTAACCCACATCCCAACGAAATTTGCCAGTGATAATTTAAGCAAGGATAAACATGTGTCCACTTTCACAGTTCAGACATTCGGTAGTCTCGCGAGACGAGGAAATAATCTGCTGGACAACAGAGATGAACACAATTCCCATAATGTTTAATTCCTTCGCCGTCGTTTCTTTAATGACATCGTGTTAAGTGACGATATACCCTTTGACTAACCTTCTAACAAGGACGACACAAGCAGAATACTAAGCAGATAGTATTTTAAGACATTAGATGGTTAATTCCTCACTTAAGAAAGATAGAAGACTTGAAATAGCATTAATGAAATAACAGTGTACATTGGTTTTCAGATAATATTCTTTCTCACAAGGGGTTATAAATGACCGGAATGAAACTGCAGCGTGAATGCGTTTTGATACAAATTTGACAAATATCTGAGAAGAGAGGGTTATACATATAGATAAGAGAAATATCAAACCCTCGATAAGCCAACAGCTTCCTTGTTTGTATATAGATCTTGAGTTTTTGTCCAGGATGGCAATCTTGTTAAATCTTGTTTTTGAAAACGGGTCGCGGATTGAGCCCGACTAAATGCCCGTTGCGTAGTCGTGCTGACTGCAGGGATCGGAGTGATCACGTTTTTCTTCCAGTCAGCGACTGAAGGTAGACAGGCTTTGGTGTGTCTACGACAGCCGAGCCCTTGGGACTAGCCCGGCGCCCGCAGTCAGGCGCTCTACCCGCCATTATTTTCGCCTCGACAACCCATAAATCAGCGTTCGCGTGCGATGCGTTCTTCGTCCACGCGACTCGGGGTTTTTACCTGGCTGTTGACATTCCTCGCCCGCGACAACGCCGCCAAAACGTGCGCGGGTGAGCGCCCCTATTCAGTGTGTCGTGTCGTGTGTGCAGGCGTGTGCCCGTCCGTGCCAGTGAAGCGGTGCGTGATTATGTGGCGCGCGCTATGGTAGTCTAATGCGCGCAGTGGTTCTCAACATTTGTTTAGTTCACGGCACATTTTCGAGTTTGCCCGATCCTCGCGGCACAGCGAGCCAGTTTTTATGTAGACATATTTTGTGTGTAAGCAACTTGGCATTGGAAAGAAGAATAACCACCTCCCGTCTCCTCACGGATAAGCTAAGTTAGTACATTTAAAATTGCGCCCTGCAGGGCTTCCACTCAGGTTTTTTTTGGGGAATCTTGCTTCAAATACTGCCCCTGCAACCGCTTGAAGTAACTGATGTCGCCGCCGATGCTACTTAGCAGAAAGGTGACGCTTTATCTTGTTCGGAACTACTACTACGCTATGTTTGATAATTATAATATATGCATTTGTTTTCTAATTCTGCGGAACACTGTATGTTGTGAATGTTGCACGGCACACTGGCATGCCATGACGTAGCGACTGGGAAGTATTGGTCATGCACACGACTCTCGGTCGAAGTTCGCAGTTCGTGTCCATCTCCCGCCGTTTCAAAATTAAATTCACCCTTGCCAGTGCGTCGGCAGAAAAAAACAAAAAAACCGCTGGACCTTTCCTAGTGTCTATGCCGTGGGGAAGTAACCACACTATGACATGAGTTTATATAGAAGCCTCAGATGACATGTAATATCCGTACTGACGGCTCGTTGCGTCTGTTCACTTAAAAGTCTAAATTTTGCGTCTTTGTTTGGCTAAGAGACAACGAGTCTACGTCACAACGGACGCCGTCAGTGTTATCTGTGACTGTCACGCGGAGTCTAGGGAACACAATGATGCGCCCTCCCCCCCTTCGCCGGTACCTGTTCCCCACCCTGACCGCGCGGCCGTCACAGGAGACGACAGACCGGAGACCGCCACACGCTCCCACCGTCATCGTCCTCTGTCGGTCGACGTCCATGTTAGCCCCGGCCTGTGACAACTAACAAACGTCTTTTTTACCCCGACGTGCGGCAGCCGTCTTATTTATTACGACCTACTAGAACCATTCACGTCCTAGGTTCCCGTATATGTCAGGCGGCCCCGTATACGGCGTTGTAAACGAACGTACGTACACAATACACGTGAACAAACGTACGCATATACACGCCGTCGCGTACGTATGTACGCGCGTGTGTGCGTGCGTGCGTATGTACGTACGTACGCATACGCATGTATGAATGCATGTACGTATGTATCCATATGCACGTATGCACATGTGTAGGAGTGTACGCATGCAAGCACGCAACCACGCACGCACGTCTGCACGCAACCACGCACGCGCACACACACGCGCACACACACGCGCACACACACGCACACACACACTCACACGTGTTTGCCTGAATGCGGAATAACGATGTCAGTCGGCAGTCGTCGGCAGTTGTGACAACTCGGGGTCGGCCATAACGGCTGCGGATTTGAAAGTCTTTCAGCATGGAAAATGGTACACCGAGATAAGGCGAAACATCATCTCATTCAAGACAATGCACGTTGTTTCTTAGCTGCCATCTGTGTAAACGCAAGCACAACCAGACTTTATCTGATCAAGCACTATCGCATATAATCGGTCAGTGATCTATTCGGCTATTGTCGTATAATTAACCTGTACATGTAGGAAAGCAGCATAATTGCTTATTATATCAGTCATTTTTAGAAGTATGTGTATTACCACTTGGGTGGCCCTCATACCGCATAATAAGACATGCTAAAATGAATTCAATTGGTTTTTTTTCTTCAAAAAACTAAACTGGAAAATAATACACCAAGATAAGGCGAAACACCTTTGCGACGCGGGAAATTCAAGACAATGCATGTTGTTTTTAGCTGCCATATGTATAAAAGTAAACACAACCATACTTTATCTGATCAAGCACTATCGCATATAATAGGTATCTTACTTATTCGGCTATTGTCGTATAATTAACCTGTACAAATAGGAAAGCAGCGTAATTGCATATTATACCAGTCACTTTTAGAAGTCTGCTTATTTCAACAATGGCTTAGCGATAACCGACACATTTGCTTTTTCTCTTCATCAACACGAAAAACACGTGTTTCTTAGTTGTGCATGAAGATGTATTTCTTGTTCCATCGCCGCTCGACTATCTGTACAAAAAGTAAACACAACCAGACTTTATCTGATCAAGCAGTATCGCATATAATCGGTCAGTGACCCATTCGGCTATTGTCAAATACGTATCCTGTACACACATGAAAGCAGTGTAATTGCTTGTCATATCAGTCACTTTTAAAAGTATATGTATTCCAACAATGGCTTAGCGATAACCGACACATTTGCTTTTTTCTCTTCATCAACACAAAAACACTTGTTTCTTAGTTGTGCGTAAAGAAATATGTCCTGTTCCATCGTCGTTCGACTATCTGTACAAAAAATAAACACAACCAGACTTTATCTGATCAAGCAGTATTGCATATAATCGGTCAGTGACCCAATCGGCTATATTGAAATCACTTTTTAGAAGTATACGTATTCCAACAATGGCGTAGCGATAACCGACATAATTTGTATTAACGTCGTGTACAATGATATAACATTTAATGAATTTTAAATGAACAGACGAGCTCTGTATTGTGTAAAAGTAGCACGTGTTGCAACAAACATCCGCCTTGCTACACGTATTTGTTTTAGGTGGTCGCTGTTGGGGCTTGATAAGACGTATTGATAAGACGTCTCGTATCATCCTGCATCATACCAACAGCTGCCGACAAATCCAGGACAATGTAATTACCGCTCATGCCTGTATATCGGTTTATGTGACAGTAGACAATCAACTATAGAGTAGAAGGAGGTAAAATGCACACACTGTGGCAAAATGCCTCCATTCTCTCTAGCTATAAGGCTAGAAAATAAGAATTTCGAGATGGCCAGAAGGTGCTGCGTATCATCATATCTATCTGGTTACAATGTGGATGAAACAGAGGCAACAGGCGGTTTGTTGCTCACATTATGATTTGACCTACACAATTGCACACAAATGTCCTTGTAAAAGTGGCACTGCGTACAGTAGGCATGGGCAACTGAGATAAAAGAAGAAAATATATAGAATATGGAAACATCGTTATAGCAGTGTTATAAATGTATCTTTATATCAGTGGTATAAATGTATCGTTATAGCAGTGGCATAAATGTATCGTTATAGTAGTGGTGTAAATGTATCGTTATAGTAGTGGTATAAATGTATCGTTATAGTAGTGGTGTAAATGTATCGTTATAGTAGTGGTATAAATGTATCGGTTGCGTGCGAAATATGAGACAAACATAAAAATAAAGAAATGTTTGTATTCGAAACGCCTCAGGACGTTTTGCCACTTGGGTGGTCCTCATACCGCGTAATAAGACGTAGGCTAAAATGAATACAATTGTTTTTCTCAAAAAACTAAACTATGTTTTATGCGTTCAGTGAGTTAGACGTGTTAGAACGAGTCCACAGGTGTATAAGGACATTAGCTGGTAACAACAGATAAAGCAGGGACAGAGAAACTATGTAGACAGTTTTGCTATTATATAACATGTTTTATAACAGCATGACTTCGACACCTTGTGGCACAGTGTCTCATTTTGTTATGGCAAACACACACACACATGCATGGTGGTATCGTGGTAAGTGGACATATACCATGGGGTCCATTTACACTATCACACCGTCTTCACCATAGCGATGTCGCCTGACCATCTCCAAATCAATGGCGGCCATCTTGTCTTCGGCACACGTGCAACGCCTGGACGCACTGACGACGTAGTATTGTGAACGCGGCATTGTGTCAATTCCTGTTGTCGTTTCTCCCGTCTTACGAGCCATTATACAACTCTTGTACGCCTTACACGCAGTCAGATCGATATCGTAGCTCTGACTTCCATATGAGTAGAATCCGACCCGCCGAGGAAACACATCGCGTTCTCTCGGGTCCTTTCGTCAGCAAGAGGCCGACTTTCTAAGACAAACCAACGCAACAAAGTCGTCACTGATACTGCGTCAGATAAGACGACATTCGCGATGGCGGAGATAGACTTTAACGACCGACGAGATAAGGCAAACTATTCAAGAAAATAACGACACGCTCGTTTGGCAAATTCAACCCGAAGTCACAGCAAGAACAGTGTGATTTGTGGCAACCCTTGTATATGGTGTCTGGATAAAAACAACGCCCGACATATCCCTCGTTGTTAGACTTGAAATGAAAAACCCGATCAAGAAGGGAGGTTGGCAAAGATGATGTTCAAAGTCACAAATGGCCTCCGATGTACGTACGTACGCACGCACGCACGCACGCACGCACGCACGCACGCACGCACGCACGCACGCACGCACACACGCACACATACATGTGCTATTCAGGCCACATTGGCCCAGTCCCGACGGTTACCTTTATATTCAGGTTCCACTGTGTCTTTGCTCATTTCTCCCATCAACTATGGGCGAGAAAATGTGATGTCTATTTTGAAAAAAGCGAAAATGGAGGTGTTTAGGACATACACTGAGTAAACCTGCAACAAACATCACACGACTAGCGATTACATGGAATCCCCCAGGGAAGAGAAGAAGAGGAAGGCCGAGAAACACTTGGCAGAGAGACACGGAAAGCGAAAGAAAGGAGATGGGAAAAACATGGAAAGACATTGAGAAAATGGCATCAAACCGACAACTGGAGGACCGTGGTCGATGACCTATACCCCCAGCGAACAAACAGGCCTAAGTTAGTAAGTAGGATCTAAATTGGCATAATGTTCCGGTTTGGACAACTGCTAAAATAAAGATATTTAATTTATTAACAAATACAATAAAGTATGAAATAAAAGGTGCTGTCATTAATTATAAAACACTATAAAAAGGGAAAACCGTAATGAAATGTAACACACACCAAGAGAATAACAAACCAACATATCGGGCGCGGTAGCTTCACTTTACCGCATAGGTCTCTCATTCAAGAGATTACGGGGTCCAATTCTCGTGTTGCCGTTTAGAACCTTTGCTCCAGTTCACTCAGCTGTATAAATGAGTAGCTGGCTTTAATTGTGGTATATTTGTATATTTACGTACGAATTCACTTCGACTCCACATATAAATATAAATAATACAATAATAATCAATAATAATAATAAATAATAATAAATAATAATAAATAATAATAAATAATAATAAATAATAATAAATAATAATAAATAATAATAAATAATAATAAATATAATAATATAAAACCGACTAGATCTGGCAAACGGCGCTTTTCAGTGGACACCCTTTCTCAATCACTACTGGTCGGCTCGTTTAAGCTTAGAAGGGTCACTGGGAGAGTACGCTTTCACCATTTCCAGGGCTCACGTAGCAGTCCCACATGTGATAGTCGGTATAATGCTATATTCCGACGGCGCCTATATAGACAGTGTTATATTCCTGCTTCGCTCTGTGCAGTAGACTGTGAAATGGTATGTATAGTATTGTGTGCCGTCTTTTATGAATATATGGCGCCGTTTTGTACCGACTTATACGTGGACACAGCACGCTTCACGAAGAGGCTCAGCCACTAAGTCGCCGTCAGTGGACCGTGACGCCCGGAGCGTGCCGTGAAAGAGTCGACACGCGTGGCCGCGTGGCTGCCTTCGACACATCTCATCGCCGGCGATTGCGATCACGGAACGATCAACAGCGGTCAAACAACCGCGGGCAACTCAGACAAGTGACCGGTCACTCGGCTGATTAGTTGGCAGCATCAACAAGCATTCGGGCTTCCTGACACATCAGTTGTTGAGTTTGTTTGTGAAGTAAATTGATCTGAGTGGTTGGGTGGTTGTAATCAATACACGAGCTGCCGGGACAACGCGACAGCCAGTCCCAGGTGCACGTAGCGCATCGAGTGCGTTTTTTACATCTTTGTATGGCTTCATTTCACACAAAAACATCTTAGCACATTAATAAAGTAATATAAAGTAAGAGTACAAACTGATAAACAGTGTTGGCATTCTGACAAAATGCCACATCTTGATACCAATGCTTATTTGAGTGATGTTAGATTCATCAGATTTGTTCACATATATCCATCAGGTACTCATGTATTCATCAGCAAAATGAAAGTACTGAGTCAACATGGAATGAACCAAGTTTAACGATACCCTCCCAGTATATTCCAAATAAACACATCCGAACATCATATTGGTCAGTTTGGTAAACTATACAAAAGATGTACGTTATTATATTACAACGGTTTGGAGTGCTTCATACTGCACTGCCTCGACTTCTTTGGGAAGCATTCAGCCACGATACTATATGAGGAGTCGAAGTGAATTGGTACGTAAATATACAAATATACCACAATTAAAGCCAGCTACTCATTTATACAGCTGAATGAACTGGAGCAAAGGTTCGAAACACGAGAATTGGACCCCGGAATCTCTTGAATGAGAGTCCGATGCGGTAAAGTGAAGCTACCCCGCCCGATATGTTGGTTTGTTATTCTCTCGGTATGGGTTACATTTCATTACAGCACATTTCATTTCATACTTTATTGCATTTGTTAATATATTTTATATCTTTATTTTAGCAGTTGTCCAAACCGGAACTTTTTGCCAATTTAGAACCTACAAACTCCAAATAGACATATCTTTCACATTTTCTCGTGACAAAAATGCGAAGAAAGGTTGATAGTAAACAAGTTGATGGTATAGAGCGCACTCGACTTAAAAACGAAGTACTGCTTCAATTACTCAACCGAACTGGAAAATAACTCATCCTATAAGAAGTATGTTTTGAAGTGATGAGCTTAATTAAATAAATCACCAAGAAATAAACTATTCTAACAGTACAAAAAACCTTGCTGACAAGTCATGATCTTATATAAGAAACAACGAATGACCCATGTTTTCGTTAAAAAGGATGGGTCGCATAATTATTTTTGTTCGCCATATTTGTAGGTGCTATATTTGTACATATACGGCTGAATATAGTGGACGTTCCAGGTAGTCGCGACCAGAAAAACAAATAACGATACAAAAATACACATTAAAAACATTTCCTGTCATTATATTCCTAGAACTTTCACGAAACGATGACAACTGTTTATCTGTATATTAATACGTTAATTGATGTGAATCTCCTCCCAGTTGTTGGGGGTCCACTCGCCTCTCTACGTTTATTCGCATCCTTCGACCATCGGTATTTGGTCTACCAAATGGGGTTGCATTCCAGAAAACTCAACGATAGTTATTTTTAGAGTTAATTATTTTGTTCAATGGACGTATTATATGGTGAGACATTCCCACGAGGGGACAGCTACCAATTTAAAATCAAAATATTGTATGATTATGAAGTTGCCCTTTGTTTGTTGCTCCTCGGGTAAGTGTAAGCTAGTATTCTATTAACTTATAGTATGCCGTTTCGCTTGCTTTTGGTACAAACCAGCATTTTCAACCACAACAAGCTACGACTTTTTTTACCGTTCATCACCTCTCTGGAGATTAATCAGCGAGGTTCTCCAATGTGGTGATTGGAGTCACGGGAAATGACCGTGATTATTCACTACGACTCCACATATAGCACATAGATATATACATGGGCAATTAACGAAATTTACCGACAGCACACGAACAGTAATCGCCTCGCTGATGGTACGGTGTAGTGTAAACATACTACTCAAGAAAGTGGTTGATGTAGTTGTAGACTCCATTCCTCGCTGTGACACCGGCATGGCGTGTGTCACATAGACAGTGTACACAGGTGCCTCTAAATATATTTATAGTAATCGGCTAATGGAGGACTTATTGCATCATAGTAGGTTAAAAAAAAACAGAGTTGCGCACAAACCAATACGCTGTCGGGTGTTCAATATCAAACAATTCAGGTACTCGTCAAATTGAGACTTGCGTCTGCATAGAGCGCTGGCATTTACAATGATATCATTCTTGTTTTGTTTATTTTAGTACGGTATTTTTGTGAGATCAAATAAACTGTAAGTGTTGTGGCGTCAAGACCGCTTGTTTGTGCTTTAATGAACCAACGTTGTTAAGATATTTGACTTCTATACGTTATATTTGAATATTTTCACTCGCCTATCATGTTTATGTTGTATGCTGAAACCAACAGAATAGACACGAAATGGCCCACATATATTAAGCAAATGATGGATCTTTAAAACACAATTTGTACAGACAAGACAAGACGTTAGAATATATATATATATATATATATATATATAATTTCTACTATAGTGTACATCTAGAATGATTCAAAAAAAGTGATTATACTCTGTAACTTTACTCTGATGTAACCAGTCGATACTTACACCAATAAACATGTAAAAAGGTGTAAGTTCTTGTAATTTTATAACACGGCATCCAGCCCTTATTATGGCTAAAATCGCTTTATATGTCAATACACCTATTTGCAGGAACACGATATCGACTTCGCTGGGAAGTATTCAGTCAATCAGTAATTACGCGAAGACTATTAGCACCCAACCCATGCGGAATCAGTCTGCAACGTTGTATATTTATTACAATGTAACCTCGTCGTGTCTATAGAAACCCATGATATTGTATGGGTTTTATATATTCACTTCTGTCCTGCAAACACATTACAGTTCGAACCGATCGTAGCCACGTACGTTCCGGATGTGTAACGTTGAACATACACTTGTTTTGAACTCAATGCTCTATATTCATTGCCGCCAGAATCGTTAACACAAGCTCGTATTTGGTGGAGACATCCTTAAAAGGTCAATAATTTGCAGAAGAAGACCAATAGACGGGTGCTTTAAGCATCTTGGATAGAACAACATATCAAACATAACTTGCCTAAGCTGTAGTTAAAACGGTAAAAGTAAGTCTACATATAGTGCGGGTTATCCTATATGTAGGACTGTTCACAACACTTTACACTTCACCCACTGGTGGACATGTTCATTTGAACACAATTTCAATGTCTGTCGGAAAAATTAAGCAACGCTTCAATTATTACGCGAATGTGACAATAGAAGACACGCGGGGACGCAGAACCGTGATTTGTGATCATTCAAAAAACGAACAGGGATTCTGGCGACATTATTTGTGCCATTTTAAATTACGTGATTCCCTCTCAAGTATTTCGCCTACATCATTTATAAGCAGTCATTGAAACATGGGTACATAGTTACGACTCGATGTTATCGGTCTGATTCTGTCACACAAACGCTGTTGGTAAATGGGTGTAAACTCACCGGCGTCAGAGCATTGCCCCATGCCTGCCCGGGCGACCTGACGGGTCTCCACCAACTGGCTGTCACTGCCGTCTATTGTGTCTCTCGTATGCGTCGGTCCCAGCGGCACGTGCCGACACCAGGTGCCGCCATCTATGTGCGAACAACGCAGAGTATCTTCCTCACAGCTTTAACTGAACTTTACGTTTGTGTCAGTGATGTTACATTTATACTATTCCTAGAGCGCATCCCACGGATATAATCGTTGAGGTCAAAAGACAGGCTCAGGCTTCGTCGCTGTCTACGAAATCTAGCGCCATATCATCGGCAGGTGTTTCGTTCATGTCAGCGGCGCACGTCGCCACGCCCACTGGTCGCATCAGTCAATCAGGCGGCTCCGTTGTTTTGATTGACGTTGTCGTGCGCGCGCTTTTTGTGGCATTGCTCGCCAGGTGTCGGCATTGTGTGCGCGAGCGCAGCTGGCGCAGTGTCACTGCGGTCACTGGAGACTGGAGAGAATGTTTACTACGTTTAAATACAACAACTGCTACTACTATCACCATTTATATCCTGCTATTGCCGCACTAGGTCGTCGCTTTTGCTTATTGTGGCGGTGGTTCGGCTGTGGTAATGCCGCTGCCACCAACGCTGCTGGTTTGCACGGACCATGATGGCTAACGTCTAAGGGGCCCCCAGGCCCCCTTGATCCGCCTATGGAATGCTGAGAACACCTTTTCACTTTTATGACTGGGGTGCGGTAATGAAATTAGTAGAACATCGGACTCTCGGTCGAGAGAATCTTGCTGTTGTTTTGAAGCTTCAGTTCACTCAGCTGTACCTAGCTATCGACAGTGGTTTATATTTATGTATGAATAGTCTTCGTAAACATTTGCCAGAAAAATTGACGTGGTGTTCCAGTGAACAGATCTGCCAGGGGATGTAGTCTAAAGCGCTTTGAGCAGTCCTAAGGACTGAATACTGCTCTATACAAAAACATTATACTATCATTATAGGCTAATAGCGTGGTTAAATTTTTGTCTTGGACTCCCAAAAATGTCCAACTGCACATCCTTTGAGGCTCCAAAAACCTCCAACTACACTCATTTTCCCTCAGCAATTCTTCCCCAACCTACGGGTATGCATTACAACTACTTAACTGCGTGGTGTGTTTGTGTTGTGCCTATCACCCGTATTGACGTCGTAATCTGTTCCTCCCTGTTTGTCGATGATGCTTCCGAGGTAGGTAAATGCTACCATTTCTTCAAGAGCACTTCCTTATAATATACTTCTCTATTGGTGGCGTTGATACGGAGGTTTTTGTTTCCCCTTGTGGATATTGAAGATGTGGTTGCCAGCGCATTTGTCTTGTCTTGTATATGTTGGTAGTTGTGAGAGAGTACGGCTATGTCATCTGCGAAGTCCATGTCATCCACAGCGTCCACTGAATGCCATTTCTTCTCTGTTCCGTAGAAGTCTTCATGACCCAGTCTATGGCCAGGAGGAAGAGGAACGGCGACAACAGGCATCCTTGCCGCACTCCGGTCGTTACCTGGAAGGTCTGGGTGAGCTGTCCTCCTTGGTCATCCCTTCGTAGGAGTTCCTGATGAGGTTCACGAGCTTGGTAGGCACTCCATAGTGTCTGGTGATTTTTTAGAGGGTCTCTCTCTATCCACACTATCGAAGGCCTTCTTATAGTCCACAAAGTTGATGTAGAGCGGGGAGTTACACTCTATTGACTGCTCCACGATCATTCGTAGTGTTGCAATCTGGTCCACTCAGGATCTGTTTTTCCTGAAGCCGGCTTGCTCCTAATAATAATAATACAGGTTCTTTTACCGCGCGATCTCTAACTAATAATTAATCAATGCGCTCACAATATAGAAAACCCCTCAGATAGGTAGGGGTCCATGACATATTGTAATATGTTGAGGATGATCCTATTGAAGACTTTGCCAGTTACCGAGAGGAGTGTGGTGCCTCTGTAATTGACACAATTGCCGAGATCGCCCTTCTTGGGCAGCTTGATGGTGTACCCCTCCTTCCATTCTGCTGGCACCTGCTCCTCCTCCCAGATCTTCTGGAAGAGTGGGTAGAGTATATCATCTGTTGTGTTCATATCTCCTTTCAAGGCTTCTGCTGGAATGTTGTCTGGGCCTGCTGCTTTTCCGTTTTTCTGCTCCCGGATTTCCCTCCTGATCTTTTTTCTGGTAGGTTTGCTAGTGTCTACGGGAAGATCGGTTTCCACAGGGGAGGGACATCAGGTGAGTTTGCATGTGCTAGTCGGTTCAGTAGTTCTTCAAAGTGCTCGGCCCATCGGTTTAGTTGCCCTTCTCCTCTTGTGATGGGATTTCCATCCTTATCCTTGACTGGACGTTCTGGCTTGCCGTATTTGCCGGACCGTTTCCTTGTTATGTTATATAGTTTCCTCATGTTGCCATTTCTTGCCGCTTCCTCTGTTTCTTCAGCAAGGTCATCTATGTAGTGCCGTTTGTCAGATCTTGGACTTCTTGTTACCTTCCTGTTTGCTTCTGCGTATGTTTCCTGTGCGCTTGCTTTGGATGTTCGAGAACGGCTGTTGTTCACAGCTGCTTTCTTCTTTTCTCTCTCTTTAATCTTGTTCAAGGTATCTGCTGATACCCAGTCCTTCCTCTGTGTGTTCCTCGGTCCGAGCACATCTTGACACGTGGATGTCACTGCGTCTTTTACATTTCTCCAGCACCTTCAAGAATATCCTCTTTGTCTTGTAGCTCTTGTAATGTCTGGAACGTGTTTCTGAGGGTCAGCTATATACATATTTCTTCTGTGTGTCCTTCAGAAAGCTGATGTTGTATTTTCGCCTCACTCCTAATGTTCCGGTCCAGTTTCTCTTTGCTCCATCTTCAACCTCGCCACCAACAGGTGGTGGTCCGAGGCAGCATCAGCTGCTCTTCTTACTTTCACGTCCTGCAGTGATCGCCGGAATTTCTTGCTGATGCAGAAGTGGTCTACCTGGTTTTCTGTCCGATGATCTGGTGACATCCAAGTTGCCTTGTGCATACGCTTGTGGGGAAGATGCTGCCTCTTATCACTAGTCTGTTCTGGGTGCACATGTCCGCGAATCGTTCTCCATTCTCACTCATGTATCCCAATCCTTGGTTTTCCATGATATCTTCTTAGCCTGTGTTGTCCGAGCCGATCTTGGCGTTAAAATAACCCATGAGGAAGTTGATGTCTTTCTGTGGCAGTCTCCCTAAGATGGTATGCAACCTGCCGTAGAAGTAGTCTTTGTTATCATCACTGCTTCCATTTGTGGGAGCTTAGCACTGGATGATGTTCATTTGAATTTGTTTCTTCTTTGTTCTGAAAGAAGCTATGATGGCCCGTGGTCCAGGGGCTTCCCAGCCTACCAGTGTCTTCTATGCGTGTCCGGACAGCATCAGTGCAACTCTTTCTGCGTGGGGGGCGTTTTCCCCTTCGTGTCCTGAATAGAGTATCATATCGCCTGTCATCAGTTGTCTCTGTCCTGCTTGCGTCCAACGTGTCTCGCCTATTCCCAGAATGCTAGTGTTGTAGGTTTGCATCTCTTCTGCTACTTGTGAGATCTTTCCTGTTTCGAACATGGTCCTCACATTCCATGTTCCTATGTTGGTGGCACTCCCGGTTGAAAGAAGGTTGGTCGGCCTGGCGGCTTCCGAGTTTCCCCGGCTTTCAACACACGGCTTCATACGTCTTCTTGGTGAAGATACTTCCTCTTCCAGGGCTGAGGTTCTTTTAGCTTTTGTTCACGTTTCTGTAGCACATACTGTTTTCCAAGTGGGGTTGCTAACCCCACGCCCAACCTCCTAACCTGGAGGACCGGTAGATCGCTCTTTGTCTGACCACTCCCGTTTGAACTTCCGGCATGGGTGACCCTTGCAGGAGCTAAGCTCCCGCCGGCATAGCTCTAAGGCTCTCAATGGCTCTCAATCTCCCCGACCACGGTAAGGTGGCGATCCGTCGGGCACCCATTACAGGTGGTCTTACGACAGGTAGCTGCGTGGCAGGGCAAATAAATATGCCTGAATAGTGATAGTGACCTTGATATGTACGTGTTGAAAGCATGGGAGGAACCAGAATTGCTTCTTCCGTACACATAACCAAGAGTTTCCACATTTGGTCACGTGTGGGGTGGTCTCAACTGAAGCACTTTCCTTAATATTCACGTTACCACATTCTATAAAGATCGTGAAAAAATTGAATTTTATTTAGTATTTTTAAACGGTGTGAAGACTTGGGAGTCCCCCAAAACATAGAAACACACAAACAAATGATCGTCGTGTGAGTTCTACACACGACTCATTATGCGACGACGGATCACGCAGAGGCAATGATGGAATCGTCATGCTACAGCAGGCAAGAGCTTCGTTTTTATATCACAGCTCTGAGTGGAAATCTAACGGAACGTTTAAAGAACTATGAATAGTATCTCTTGGCGTTGTATGAAATGGAATGTGTGTTCATTTTAAAGTTTTTAAATACAGTTATTTAACTGCATCTGAGCCGAGCATTATGACAAATCAACACGTCGTTGCACTCCTCTTTGTCAATGGCGACAGGGTGCGGGCTGGCCTCTATACAGGTCTTGGAATACTTTTTTCTTCCGTCATTGATCTTGTATCACAGCCGCCTCCCTCCCTCCCTTTCTCCCTCCCTCCCTCCCTCCCTCCCTCCCTCCCTCCCTCCCTCCCTCCCTCTCTCCCTCCCTCTCTCTCTTTCTCTGTCTCTCTCTCTCTCTCTCTCTCTCTCTCTCTCTCTCTCTCTCTCTCTCTCCCCCTCTCTTCACATCTCTTCCTCCATTCCCTTCCCAATCCCGTCAAATCTGTCTTTACACAATTCCCCATTTCAATCATGGACTTCCACTTATCTGTCTAAGCTCTCCACTTTTATGACGTCCTCCCACGTCCTCTCTGTACGTTATCCTTTCTCCTCCCATTCATTCCACTTGTCCAATCCATTTTAACCGACTCGTCCCCAGCTTCTTCTTGAAACCGCCTTTCACTAAAACTTCTTCTTCTTCTCTATTCGCCTACACACAAAAACATTTAGTTGTGGAACACTAAAAACTCACAATGTTGTAATAATAGCAAAACGCACGAGTAATTGCATTACTTGATTTGTCTATTGTAAACAAGTTGGTCGTATGCGAACATGTAGTAGAACGGCATAGACGGAGTGTGTCTGCGAGTTATCCCAGACTCCAAGGATGAACAACGTGCAGTGAGGGATGATCAATCGAATCAACATAGTTCAGTAGAGAGCAACTGTTCAAATATCTTACATCATTCAGAACCAGACCAGGAGGTACTTAATGACTGTACCAGGAACATGTCCATTGCCCAGTTCTTTATCATTCTTTCGTCCCCTCCCCAAATAGTGTGCAGACTCGAACCATCTCCAACACCTCAGCAACCTCATTTGAACATTTCTAGAAAACAATTCGCTGTGGCTTGCACAACATGCAGCCAATGCCTGCGGCGACCCTTTGAAGCACACGCGAGTGTACAAAAGGCTTAACTGTCTTTTTAAACAACCTTCTTTTTAACATGGTTTGTATTATTCAAAGCACAGGCCGCTACACCACAATGGGAATAACACCACAATACTTGCCCCAAATAAGCTCGTAAGAGTCCATCCTTTAGAAGGAAGAAGAAAAAATCCTATTTATTCGACAATGGTGTCAGCGTGCCCTACTGCGAACCCGAGAGGGATGCAAACATAGACCTGGTCAGTTCTCGCCCGTCTCACTTCCCGCCTCGCCCGATCAGCCAACACCGTTGGTGTCCACGTCACGAGTTTCTGTCATAATCTCTGGCGGCGCGAAGCCAATCTTAGCAGCGTTTCTAGGTTACCTCGAGTGCGCGGCGCATATTTCCCGTGACACGTTATGTAATCCGGGTCTTCCGAGAGCGCCACCCACCGAGAGCGGCTATAATAAGGTGCGCGCCAACTTACAATGGGAGGTGGGGTAAGACCACATTAAGGATTCGTCCGCCATTGTTGAAATGCCTGGCTTATGCTTTTGACACCTACTGGTGTCGTACACGAGTAACGTATAGTTCATGATTGCTTCAGATTATTTAGCATAGTTTGTGGGCATTACGTTATATCAAAATTCGTGAAGATTTGCAACGTGCATGTCCAATAAAATGCTGCTTAAAATAATGATTTTGTGTATTTTTTGCAAATAAATACATTTTATGAAAAATTACAAAAAAATATATTTCGTTAATATTCTATATATTTTATTTCCATATCGGTAAGATACTGTGTTGGCCTGTATGCTGTGCTCAGTACCATTCATATCAGGCAAACGTCGTATGTAATATAAAGTACCGAATAAGCATGTTTAAACCAACTCAAGGCGCTGTTTAGCTTGGATGTGTGCACATTTTGATGACGCATATTTTAATTGTTATTGAGACAGTGTAAATTTCCCTTTGTGGTTAATCTAGTTATATGTATAGCTTGATATAGATCTAACTTTCGTGAAGATTTGCAAGATTCAGGAGATCTATTTGGGGTAAGACCACATTAAGGATTCGTCCGCCATTACCCACCGAAAGAGTGCCCTTGAAAATACCGTGTTGGTGTCATGTGTGTATTTTGTTCGAGCACTTTGGCATGGCACATGTCAGTCCAGTGAATACTGAATGTACTACTACATTAGATCTTTCACGAGGTAGCAATAAACATACGCTAGTCGCTCGCGTATTCGCACAGTGGCTATTTTGCAGAACGCACCAATATTTCAAAATCCGTCACCAGATTGGGGCGAAATTGAGGGGTGTCAGGTTTGGGTGGATTTTTCTGAAAACTGAGGTATGAGAATTTTATGAGTTTTCCACAGCACTTGTGTCAATGGAGGTTAAATATGGTGTGAAATTTTCAAGAATTTTGTATGTCAAATTTAGCAGGAAATGAAGGAAACGTTATAATGGCCGCCTATGTAAAATTTAAATGTGGTCTTACCCCAGACGTCGTCTGCTTACAGCGCGCGGTGCCCGTCCACATATATAGCCACCGCCACGGGAGACAACGGCACACGGGGCTACTGGCACCGATAGATACCGGTATAATAATGTATGTATACATATATACAGGACCGGTGTAGTAGTCCCGCTTCCGTCTGGATATCGCCCCATCCCAAATGATTTCCAGATATAGGCCGGAAGAAATACATACCTAAAAGCAGTTAAATTGTTTTATATGGTAACAAATATGTTGCAAATAGTATTATCAACGGAAATACTTCCATACATTAAAACTCATATGAATATGAGTTAACTAGGACCAGCCATCCAACAGCAAAACACACATCCCTATTCATAAACGGCCTGATAATGTTAGTGCTGTTGGAACATTTTCGCGGCGACATTCATAATTTCATAACGTCTAGAGGAGGCACGTAACGGAGGCACATTCAAAAAGTCTAGGGGGCACGCCACTCTAGCGCAGGCCCTCAGCGCCCTGGATACGCCTATGCCAGCGGCTCGTTTAGTTACCCTAATCGGTGGCACACATACATCCACACAAGGAAAACCGTTCATACACGCGCACTTTGGTCAAATGGCGAATACTGGAGTAGCTTTCCACAAACCTAATGGTAGGCCTGCTGGCAATATGCTATGTTTTTAAGTTACGACTTCGTTATTAACACCCTCCACTTGTTCACACCTCGTGACGTACGCATTTTGTATTTTATGACAGACAATTTATTATGCTAATGCAGTTGTTAATAAATATAACATTACAAAACGGTCATACTGTGTTTGCGAGACACGTATGCCAAGATGTATCGACGCGAATCCTTTGAACAATTTATTATTTTAGCAACACGATTTATGATTGCATCTTTGCCTTCTATAATAAAAACATTACAATGTAGACTACGTTCGAGGCGCAGCGGCATAATACTGTGTGATCTGACGATAAGATCCTGTGTGCAGACGGCATGCTCCTGTATGGAAACGAAACGACGGAAGGTTCCCGTGTGTTGACAGAAGGATCCTTATGTTGACGGAAGGATCCCTCTGTGTCGACGGAATGACCCAGGATGTCACAAGAAGGATCCCGAGTGTCGACGGAAGGATCCCATGTGTCGACGGAAGGATCCGGAGTGTTGACAGAATGAACCCGCGTGTCGACCGAAGGATCCCGTGTGTCGACGGACGGATCCCTTGTGTCAACGGAATCGACGGACGGATCCCGAGTGTCGACGGAATCGACGGAAGGCCCGTGTGTCGACGGAATCGACGGAAGGATCCCGTGTGACAACGGAAGGAATCCGTGTATCGACGGAAGGATCCAGTGTGTCGACGGAAGGAACCCTTGTATCGACGGAAGGATCCCGTGTGTCGACGGAAGGATCACGTGTGTCGACGGAATCGACGGAAGGATCCCGTGTGTCGACGGAATCGATGGAAAGATCCCGTGTGTCGACGGAAGGATCACGTGTGTCGATGAAAGGATCACGTGTGTCGACGGAATCGACGGAAGGATCCCGTGTGTCGACGGAATCGACGGAAGGAGACCGTGTGTCGACGGAAGGATCCCGTGTATCGACGGAAGGACCCCGTGTG
>CM034542.1:40117617-40124258 GCA_020002185.1 Paraescarpia echinospica
CGAAACGGGCGCAAAATGGAACTTAATACTTTTTTTGGAGAACATACGAAATAGTATTATTGTATTTTTTTTATTTATCATAACTAGGTATTTGGTAGTCGTTATCACAGAAGTACGTTTTACGTTTTTGAGAATATCCACAAAGTTGCTGCTATTCATCGTGGCGATTATCTAGATAAATATATATTATTTACATATAGACTTGACCAATACGGAAAGCATCTTGCCCCGGGTATGTGGTAAGAAGGCCAGTGTTGGGTAATTAATTGACAACACATTTGATCGCTCTCCTCTTAATTGAACATTAATTGTTATTGTCTTGAAATACCCCGCTTGATATTAATAAAACTTCACAAATAGACGATTAATCTTTACGTCATCAAAGTGCCTCAAAGTCGTCTACCGTGCATCTCATTACAAACTCGTATTCGAATAGTTTCGAAGATATTCCACCAGTTCTAAACTATGCTAATAGCGAATGCACGTACATGCTCTGGGTGTCTGGTGGGAGTATTCTGTTGGCGTAGTAATACAACTTGTTTTTTTTTTTATTTCTCTGTTCTATCAACAACCGTCACAATGTGTCTTGTTGTATGTCTCGTATTTAGTAACGACATTTGATATGCTGTTATTGTACTGTTTACGTCAAACTATGCGATACTGATGTTGTCACACAAAAAGGCAGCGTCACCCGGGCAGTTGTTTTGCCTTGCGTCAGATATCAACGCTGATATGGCTAGATGTTCGATAACCCCCTGACCTCAATTACTTCCATGAATACCAGCAACGGAACAACAGTCGTGTTGCGAGGTCTTTACCTCAGCGACAACAATCAGTCGTGGCGTTGTTAGCCAGGATTGCGGTCGATTGGCTAGGACCGACGCACTATTTGTGACGCGTACATTTTTGCATTATAGTATTACGGCCTTGATTCTAAACGACCACATTTAATATTTACAACGATACCAATGTCATCATTGTACGTGGACTGAGCGCGACGTCATTGGTAGCTGACGTACCCAATTCAAAAAATGCAGGTTTTAACTAAATCCGGGTACATAAAATTTCCCACGAGTGTCAAATTACTCCCCATTGAATCCAAACAACGCGTCAAAGGCACGTTTTGAAAAAGCTTATCACAAACTGTATATTTCAAAACGTTAGTAAATTGTTTTTTGTTTGTAAAATAGAAAGGTCTAGATATCGATGTATTCACTTTTGTGTTTTATTTATTTCCCTCCGATTGTTCAGTCGTAGACTCCGCTCCAAACCAATGCAACACGTCGCATTTGTTGCAACGGTTTGCAGTGGAACGGTATTCTATGAAACTGTATTCGTAGGAATGGCAATGGTAGGGATATTGTTCGTTAGGAATGGCATTTGTTGAAATAATATTCGTCGGAGTGGTATATGTTGTTATGGTATTATCTGGAATAGTATTCATCAGAATGATACTCGTTTGGGCGGGAGACGTTATTAGATTTGTATTCCTTGGGATATAGTTCGTCGGAATGATATTCGTTGGAATGGTATAGACCATGGTCGTAGGATTTATATTCGTTAGAACAGCATTCGTAGGACCAGTATTTATTGGAATGGTATTCGTAAAGTGATATTCATTGGAATGGTAGTCAGCGGAATGGTATTTAGTGGGGATGACATTCGTTGGAATGGTATTCATTGGAATTGTATAGGATTGCATGGTATTCACTGGTATGATATTCCTAGGAATGGAATACTGTGGTTATTGTTGTCATTGGAATGGTACTCGTTAGAATGGTATTCGTTGTTGAATGGACGTTGGAAAGAATGGGGACCTAGCCATGTTGGTAGATTACGGCACTATTGCATGCGACTGAGCACTGGCAGGATGTCATGTCCACGTGTCAGTGTCGTTGGTGGGATGATCTTGTAGCATATATAGAATAATAAAGTCCTGATGGAAGGATCCCTGTAGCATAGAAGGGCAAAATCCAGATGAAATGATGTCTGTAGCATAGAACCCTGATGAAAGGATTTCTGTAGGATAGAAGGATAGAACCCTAATGGAAGGATCCTTGTGGCATATAAGGATAGACTCCGATACTTGCAGGATTTGTTTAGCAGGTCGGCGACGAAGCAAACATCAACATGTATAATTATTTGTTTTATTAAAACCGAACGGTAACTGCTCATAGTTACGGCATGACTTTGCCCGATATAGTTTTACTATTGATTTCGATGGGTGAAACAATACTAATATGTCGTCAGTTCGCGATGAGACAATTGTCGTGTGTGTAGCTCGTTTGACTGCCCACCTCGTCGAACCGACCGGACGCGATGACAATTTCGGCCCGACGAGTCTACCCCGCGCTACCTTAGCGGGTGGCTCAGACCGGCCAAACTTATTCTCCTCGCCACGACGTGATGGGTCGTGTCGATTGGTTACCCCTGGGGCGTTGCATGTTATCGATAAGACGGAGAGATACTGCGCCATCAGCGTGACGATCACGTGACGGATGATGGCACACGATGATAGGCACCTACCTGTGAATGCGTAGAGTGGAGGGGAAGGGAGGGTGGGTCCACGGAGGAGGTACGTAGAGCGTGTCGTACGTAGGAGGGACGGGTGCACGAAAATACCCCGCAAATTAGGGTGATGGAGTCTTTGAGGGAGGGTACGATGCCGCGATAGCATACCTGCGTGTGTGGTTGATGGGTGGGAGGATGGAAGGGTGGGAGGATGGAAGGGTGGAAGGGTGGCAGGGTGGAAGTGTGGCATGGTGGCATGGTGGCAAGGTGGCGGGGTGGCGAGATCTCCGTCAAGCATTATTTTCGCCAACAATCTACTTATAATCATGCTTGCATATGTATAGGTTAGGTTAACGTTTTCTTCATAGACGGTTTTAACATCGGCGCTAAACTTTCAGGAATTAAGCTACGACCCCTAGATTAGAACGTAGGATCTATATCTTTTCAAAATCGGGGTAAATCAGTTGTTCGGAACGTAAAACGTAATGTCCGGGTAATACGTAAAATGTAACGTAACAATCGCACGAACCACGCGCGGGCAGCAAATACTTTGGGGAAACGGCCCCTGCGTCATAGACTTGGCAACATGGAGTACACGCTGACAAAATATTAATGCTTACGTCTATCCTCATACAAATAACATAGAAATACGAATATTATTTGACAATTCTACACACTATCACGACTAAGGCCTATCGATGGACGTGAACTTCACATTCTCTCCGACCTTCGTCATTTCGAACAAATAACGAGTATCTGCGAATGCGTTATGGTAGTTATGTAATGATAGTTTGTGTTTTCTAACATTTGATAAATGTTACTATCACGATTGTCATTTAGTAAGGCATCCCGCCAGGTGGCGGCCATTTTTGCTAATGTTGATAACGATAAGAGTGTATGTGAATGACATTACTAGCGTGGCATGGCATCTGTTATTCTCGTATACAGTTGTCGCTTTAAAACAAACTTTGCCGTATGTTTATCATAAAGAAATATGTTTGTGGTCAGAATGTCAACAAAAGATAGCCCTACTATATGGAATGTCCGAACGCTACACGTGTTTGGCATCCATTTGTTGATGGCTTGGCTAGCTTTTGCTAGGCAACAGGTCACGTGATAAAATGTAAATTACAACCCACGTTACATATAAAGCAAAAAGTCACGCAATTAAACTATCCATCACATGACCCATTGCCTAGCAACACGATCCATCAAGCGTACAAAATGGCTACCGCACAGGTGAATCTGTTAGTCATTCTGTCGTTTTTTGTGTTGACATTCTCGCCCTAAATGTTCCCTTTGCGATCAAAACCTACGGCAAATTTATTTAAGCGAGAACTGTATGTGTGTGGGAAAGATTGGTCAGACAGATGTTATGTAGCCCTAGTAGTATAATGCACGTCAGTTTCTAGCTGGAACCGTCAATTGCAGAATTTGAAGCGTTACGTAGACTCGGCTTTTGGCATTGACGCTCAATCTATTTTTGGCGGTCGAGAATATATATTTAAATAAAACGTTGACTTATGCAAATTCCTGTCTTTTATGTTGCGCTTTTCAATACGTAGGATGGAAAAAGGTATTATCTTATATCAATCACAATAGGTTTCCAAACAGATGAGTTGAATTGACGTTGAATATGCATGCTGATCAGGTCGTATCGTATTTAAAGCTCGCGATATTTGCATCACACGCTCGTTTAAATACGACCAACTCACGATACAAAACGATTTAACTATGTCTTTCCATTTGTTCTAATTACTTTTACATCTGGTTTTAATAGTTTATATTTCCAACATGTTCACGGGTTAGAGCGTTACAATATGGACAACAGCATAACACCACATATCTGATGTGCGACGTCAGTGTTGAACGTACACATTAACAGTAACAACAAAAGATGAAAGTTATTTCATTTTTGAAGCCACGAACACGACAAGTGTTCATTGGCCATTTTATAAATATACGCAATGACGGCTTCGACGTTTTAACACATAGTCGTGTTGTAATGACATACGCGTGCAGTTGTAAGGTGTCATTTCTACGTTGGGGTGAAACATATTGTCTGCATTTGTAGCACTATCAGAACGTTGCATGTCAATGATCTAGTCGTCTAAACGGTCTTCAACATGCTTGTAACGTACACCTCGTGCATGTAACGCTTCTTTCGGGCACCGAAAGCACGTTACGCGTTTCTTGGTTCAAATAATAGTTTTCAAAACAATATATTGAGCTGAAAAGTTACACGCAGTCCATGTCGGTTATAACACATATCGACAAAATGTCGTTTGCAACGCGCGAACGAACACAGTCAAAGATATCTCAATTACACGAGCGTCCGTTGCATACACAGACAAACCTGAAAACTGATTATTCGTACGCCACGCAGATGGTAGCATCTGTTGCTGTCAGGCGAAGGCGTGCATATCTTTATTATTTAACATCTGAATAAGAACTTACTGTTTCCTCCAACGTTGTTTTGTCGATGCTTCGCGGGAAGTTTCACGGAAGCAACAACCGCGACGTTTTTTATTTCGGATGGAGTCGATATTAGCAGAAAATTCAGTTGAGACCAGGTGCGTCCTTTTCTGCGTCTTTCCCTCGATGAATGTTTCAATGTTCTGCATGGATTTCAACCACCGTCTGTTCGATCATTCTCGCGGCGTTCCCACGGATTCGAGACAAAGAGTTTTAACGAAGGTGGCAATGACAACTTCACGCTTGCCCGGACATCGTAAATATGGTTTGATAAACGATTAACAGGCGCATTGCTATGGCGAAATTCAGCCGCCATAATTAAAATTCAGACACGGCTTAAGCAGCGAACAAAAGCTGTGCATGCGTCACATCTGTCGATAATGTGTGCGCGCATGCATCGCGCAGACGTCAGACTGCGTCGTTTTTTATGCCCCTACCCCTGGATCGAAGTGCCAGCTGTCGACCCTTCCAGTGTCCCGAGGGTAACAAAGAACCACATCTGACGGGGCGACAAACAATGACCGATTCTAGATATTCCCGCCGCGCGGCTAACAACTCAACCTCCCTCCAGGAATATCACGTGTCGTTGTGGCATTGATGGATAATGTACGTAACCATGGCGACGCCTGGTTGAAGCTGCGTCGAAACATCATCCATATTAATTTTCGTTAGCGTCACCTATAAAATGTAATTTTCGTGTCAGATTAGCGCGTTGATAGACACGAGTTGACGCCTGCCACGTGCCACAGCGACACGCGACAAAAGAATCGCGTCACACGTTTGTCGACTTGTTACTTTCTCACGACCAAATGTAGAGATCCGTACGGTTAGACGTATTAATCATGCATAGGAACGAATCCCGTCCAAATCATAACATTACATTATTTTGCAACAAATTATATGTGTGTGTGTGTGTGTGTGTGTGTGTGTGTGTGTGTGTGTGTGTGTGTGTGTGTGTGTGTGTGTGTGTGTGTGTGTGTGTGTGTGTGTGGCGTGGGACGCGTCAACTCAACACACACACACACACATCCACACACACACACACACACACACACACACACACACACACACACACACACACACACACACACACACACACACACACACACACACACGCACACACACGCACACACACACACACACACATGTGTACACATGTATGTATGTACATATATATGTGTACATGTATATATATATATTTGAACATGTCGCGTGCGGAAACTTTCAAATTGCAAACATTGTTGCGGGCTTACTAGACACGAATTTGGCGGCAGCAAACCTTCAACAAATTAATTATAGTCTGAAAAATCATTATGTTAATTAATTAATTAAAAACCGAGGAACGAATTGCATCCTTTTAAATGTAGTTTATTTGACTTCCAATGCAATTTTGTCGTGTTGTTTTATTGTTCTTCCGTTTGATCCAATCACCAAATAGCTTATTCGCCGTCTCCATGACATGCTGCTTCTTTCTCTCGCTCTCGCTCTCGCTCTCTCTCCCCCCTCTCTCTCTGCCCTTCCTCCTTCCTCCCATCGTCTCTCCCTGCTGCCCTATCTCCCTCCCTCCATTCTTCACTCCCTCCATCTCACCTTCCCTGCCTCCATCCCTTCCTCCCTCCCTCCCTCCCTCCCTCGCTCCCTCCCTCCCTCCCTCC
>CM034542.1:40125258-40127758 GCA_020002185.1 Paraescarpia echinospica
CGCACACACGCACACACGCACACACGCACACACGCACACACGTTCGATTTTGCGAACTATGATACATAACCTCCGAAAACAAAGCTGTCAAAACCATCAAAATGTGTTTGGTGCAAATAATTACACGTATCATTATATCATTATATTCTGGTTATACTATGCATATACTAACAGTTAGAAATGATTTTTTAAACGAAAACGTATTATCCACGCAACCTGGAGTCAAAAGTGTAAGCAGACCGGCTTTGATCTGCTTAAAACAGTGGTCTGCCCAACACGGCAGAAATAGATAAATGGGCTGCGTATGATGATGTCGTTAGGAGTATATATATATATATATATATATATATATATATGTACACCAAAGATAATAATATTATTTAATACATTTGTAATAAGGTTTGATACGAAGGTGTATAATGCAATGTCTTCGTAATTATATATTTATGTTTATATAGGGGGCGCCACTAGTTAGCAAGGCTGATAACAAGGATGTTATTTATTGGGTTGCGCCGCCCACTGGGGTCTTTCCCGCAGCCCCTGTTTACTGATGGCACAAAACAATAGCTGCGGGTTGTCGGGGCCCTCCTCGGCTGCTGGTCAGTAGCTGTCAACAAAGTGTCCCATCACTGATGGACGCGCTCCGGGTGTTTAATAAGAGGGAATGCCGGGCGATTAGAGGGCGTGACAACGAGGACATATCTCTGATCACGCTCGCTGAGCCCAATTGCCACGGAGCACGTGACGGCTACGTAATGGCCGCTACGTCATCGGGATGTGCTGCCATGTTGATTTTATAGTCTGCGCTGACGGAATAAGTGCTCGAAACGACGCCGGATCTAGCTCCGCCTTAGCGTCTTGTGAATAGAAGACAAGTGATGCAGCAGTTTAATTGGTATTGCAGATAATTAAATAATTAAATCGAGGCTGTATATCGGGAATGTTGTCGCTCTGTTTAATAAACTCATAACATTGTATTATTAAGCGAAGCATGCAGACACAAGGTGACAACAGAAAAGCAATTTACACACTGGAAAACAACATACTTGCGGGGTAGTCCTAGTATCTGATAAATTATCGTTATTGCCCTATCGCTAACTCCCCCCTCCCTACATGTGTGTGCGTGTGCGAGTGCTTGTGCTTGTGCGTGTGCGTGTGCGTGCGCGTGTGCGTGTGCGTGTGCGTGTGCGTGTGCGTGTGCGTGTGCGTGTGCGTGTGCGTGTGCGTGTGCGTGTGCGTGTGCGTGTGCGTGTGCGTGTGCGTGTGCGTGTGCGTGTGCGTGTGCGTTTGCGTGTGCGTGTGCGTGTGCGTGTGCGTGTGCGTGTGCGTGTGCGTGTGTGTGTGGTTGGTTTGTAAGGACCAGAACTCCATGACGATGGCAGTTAGAAACTTACAACTTCGTATCCATGCTAAGGGACCAAATAGGATATGCACTAGGGTTCATAGTTTATTTTAGAAAATCGCCTTCGTTGGCAGGGGACCCGGTACATAATTTTAAAATGTTGTATCTGAAGTTGTGAGCGGTGAAATTGTGTTTGACGTCATCGTAAATGTAACAATGCCATCTAACATTATATCGCTGGGTGTACGCAGAAAATTTGAATAGTTTTCATGTTAATACACTTTATATTTGAAAGCAAAAACGTCGACGCGGCTTTTGTAGACGGTATACTGTTTCCTGTGACAATCACAAACATTCAGTGAATCCGTATTTGCGGCTTTATCACAATCAATCTATAAAGAAATACTCGTAAAATACCACTTTTGAAAGGACACGAGTCCAAGCAATACGGGAGCCGGCGATTACGCTGAACAAACAAATGCTACATAGATTTCGAATCCTATTGTTGTCGTTTCGCAGCTTCGACAATTTCGTTCGTTCCATTTATTTCTGTTCACTAAGCTGAATAAATGACGCTACAAACAGTGGTGGATATATGTGTACAAATAGTTTTGGCGCAGTATTTGCAACATGGTTTAATGCTTCCCAAAGGGTGAAGTGTAAAGCGATTTGTGCAGTCACAAGGCTGGCTGTCGCGCTATTCAAGACCGTACACATTTTATAGATATAGCGCGCGCCATGTTGACGGCTAACTTTCATAAAATGGCACTGACATGCACTATCAGTTTGATGATCGGTGTCTTTGGGTACTGCAGTGATTGTGTTGACGGTCTGCGGTTTAAGCCGTTCCCGCGTGCTGCTTTACGGCCCAGTCGAACAAATTATCTCGACAGTAGAGCGAGCACCCCTCACGTGTATGAAACCAAACCATAGCCGACGGCTTCATTTATAATGGCATAATTATTGTTTGGTGCTGCTGTTGCTGCTGCTGCTACTACCGCTGCTAATTTTGTTGTTGCTGCTGCTGCTGTTGCAGTAATTACTACTGCTGCTGCTGCTGTTGTTGCTGCTTCTGCTTATTCATTACAACAGCTGTTGTTGCTACTGTTGGTGTTGCTGCTGTTAATGCTACTGCTGTTTCATCTATTACTGCTGCTA
>CM034542.1:40132758-40135258 GCA_020002185.1 Paraescarpia echinospica
GCGGACTTGTAGGCGGCCCGTAGATGCGGAACCGTGTTGTTTGTTGAATGGGCAATTCTTTAATGCGGTCTTAGATCTTAGGTGATTTACTCCAAACAGCCCAAACTTGAGTCGTCTCCATGTTCCTGTTGCTCGATGCGATCGGCCGAAGGTGATGTAGACGGACCGCTGCAGGGTAGAACTAATGTACATCACGTACAGGACAACACGGGACAGGGGCGTAGAAAGAAGAGGCGCGGTCACGAGGAGCAATGTCTGCTCAACTAAGTATACGTTATAACTGATATGTGTGACAGACTGGTGGTTCGAGCACTTTTATATTGGTACTTCTGCAATATATACTCTATGTTGACACGTTAGCTAAATATGTCTTGTTCTATGTGTGTTAGAAGTTAGAAAGAAGAATACGAAGATGAAGAATAAGAAGAAGAAGGAGAACAACAATAACGAAACTAATAATAATAATAATAATAACAAAGACAACAACAATAACAAAACAGAATAATAATAATAAGAATAAGAGCAACACAGAGAACAAGAAATAATAACTAAAACAAGAAAAACAAGAACAAGGAAGCGAACAAGAAAACAAGACCAAAACAACAACGAAAACAATAACAAAAAGAACAAAAGGAGGCGAAGCAGTAAATATCATAATTGTTTCGCGAATGTTAAATCGTTGCTAGATAATCATTGAAATAACGTCTCGTCGGATCGCATCTGCCACACCTCCAGAAAGCATTCACTGTACGGATATTAGAATAACATCGGCAATTAACAAGCGCTACATTATCATACTTCTGGATTTATAACTTAGCATTGAAAAGGAGCGCTCAGTGACTGTTTACTTACCTCTGCACATTGTCATACAAAAGCAGAAGTACCGTGCTCCAAGTAATTGACGGTGAACAAGTTTACCGTCAAACACTGAGCAATATTACCGTAATCACCGCGTGAGTGATTATGTCACGTGGTGTTACGGTTTCCATCACCAATATGTTTTTATTTATATTGACACATAACTATTATCAATTACATATAATAATATACAAACAAGTATGATTATAAACACGTTTGTATTAATTAACTTGTATTTGTATCAAGATCCGAGTTGGCCCGTAAATGTACTTTTTTGCGTGTTGGGTCCTTGTGTACCCTCCAGCCCAGTAGGCTGTATTTGCGAGGCCTTTTACCCTGTCTTAAGGTCGTCCAGTCCTCGCGCTAGCGATGCCCCCACTTGTCAGGCGCCCCATTAAGCTTCATTATCATGGCGGGCATCCACTAGCCTTTTATTTCCACGACGAATGCGGAAAAAACAATACGACAAGCCTCGAGGGTAGACGGTGGTAATGGAATCCCCGTAGCGCCTGGTCGTCTGTGGCTACAGCGGCCGGTCGCGCTCGGCCTGCTTGAACCAAACTCATTACTGCATTATAGGTGCTTACAGCAAGTTATCACTTCGTCACTCGCGCTCTGACCAGGATGCCGTTTTGTTGCTGGCTAAAATTATTAGCCGATTAAACGTTTGCGCACTCTTCGCTGCAGGTAGGCGTATTGACCGAAGGGGACCGTGAAAGTAGTTGGTCAAAACGCCTGACAGAAAGGGTGTTCTAGAAACTAGATCGATTCAATCTGAGCAGGCAGCTGGTTGGAAGCTTTGCGATACAGTATCTCGTTTCAAATTGCAGATTGCGGTGAACAACAACAACTTTGTTCTCTCGATATCGGTTGATCGCAAGCTAGAAATGACACTCTGAAAATACACATTTATTGCTATGACGTTTGTACACGAACTTTGTGTGGACATATGGCGGACCTGTGATGAGGTTGGAGAACAAAAGGAAAGTTCTTATATAGCGCAGTATCCAGTCCTCAGGACTGCTCAAAGTACCTTACACTTTATTCCCTGGCAGACCTGTTCAATCGCACACCATAGCGACTTCTCTGGGAAGCATCCAGCCACGCTACAATTAATGCGTGAAGACTATTCATAAACACACATCCACCACTGTATATAGCCAGGTACTCATTCATACAGCTGAGTTGAGTCTAGTATTCTACGCACTGCGCCTCTGCGCTTCGAAAGAGCGATATATGGGGTGGATGGTGCAGGCAGGTAGTGGAGACGGATGGTGCAGACGGGTAGTGCAGAGGGGTGGTGCAGAAGGATGGTGCAGACGGGTGGTGCAGACGGATGGTGCAGACGGACGGATGATGCAGACAGGTGGTGCATACGGGTGGTGAAGACGCGTGGTGCAGACGGATGGTGCATACGGGTTTTATTCATCCAAATTTTATTCATCCAAACAAATATAATGTAATGGATATATAATTTATTAATTGTATATATATATTGTACAGTAATATATTGTAATTATATATGTGAAAACAAATGGTGATCTGTCTGGATAAATAAAATTTAGAAACATCGCGTTATATATAATTACCATATTTTCATTTTTGTGGCGAATAAATAATTACTACCAAAATATTTACTTTA
>CM034542.1:40137758-40487758 GCA_020002185.1 Paraescarpia echinospica
CACAGACGGGACCTGACTCATTGTACGGGGTACTGAGAACATGCTACATGAGCTTTATCATCGCACGTTGCTTGTCAACACACGGACGGGACCTGACTCATTGTACGGGGTACTGAGAACATGCTACATGAGCTTTATCATCGCACGTTGCATGTCAACACACGGACGGGACCTGACTCCATGCACGGGGTACTGAGAACATGCTACATGAGCTTTATCATCGCACGTTGCTTGTCAACACACGGACGGGGCCTGACTCCTTGCACGGGGTATTGAGAACATGCTACATGAGCTTTATCATCGCACGTTGCTTGTCAACACACGGGCGGGACCTGACTCCTTGCACGGGGTATTGAGAACATGCTACATGAGCTTTATCATCGCACGTTGCTTGTCAACACACGGACGGGACCTGACTCCTTGCACGGGGTACTGAGAACATGCTACATGAGCTTTATCATCGCACGTTGCTTGTCAACACACGGACGGGACCTGACTCCTTGCACGGGGTATTAAGAACATGCTACATGAGCTTTATCATCGCACGTTGCATGTCAACACACGGACGGGACCTGACTCCATGCACGGGGTACTGAGAACATGCTACATGAGCTTTATCATCGCACGTTGCTTGTCAACACACGGACGGGACCTGACTCCTTGCACGGGGTATTGAGAACATGCTACATGAGCTTTATCATCGCACGTTGCTTGTCAACACACGGACGGGACCTGACTCCTTGCACGGGGTATTGAGAACATGCTACATGAGCTTTATCATCGCACGTTGCTTGTCAACACACGGACGGGACCTGACTCCTTGCACGGGGTATTGAGAACATGCTACATGAGCTTTATCATCGCACGTTGCTTGTCAACACACGAACGGGACCTGACTCCATGCACGGGGTACTGAGAACATGCTACATGAGCTTTATCATCGCACGTTGCTTGTCAACACACGGACGGGACCTGACTCCTTGCACGGGGTATTGAGAACATGGTACATGAGCTTTATCATCGCACGTTGCTTGTCAACACACGGACGGGACCTGACGCCTTGCACGGGGTACTGAGAACATGCTACATGAGCTTTATCATCGCACGTTGCTTGTCAACACACGGACGGGACCTGACGCCTTGCACGGGGTACTGAGAACATGCTACATGAGCTTTATCATCGCACGTTGCTTGTCAACACACGGACGGGACCTGACGCCTTGCACGGGGAACTGAGAACATGCTACATGAGCTTTATCATCGCACGTTGCTTGTCAACACACGGACGGGACCTGACTCCTTGCACGGGGTATTGAGAACATGCTACACGAGCTTTATCAACGCACGTTGCTTGTCTAGCTGTGTCCAAGTGTTTTCAAAGCGAAATGGCTTTGACTATGGACATTTTAATATTTGTTGTTTTATGGTCGTTGGTTTATTGTAATTAAATTGTGTATGAACCCGAGGTCCATTTCCCACTGTGAAATACGGACACCGTGGATATCGACTTTCTATGAGATTGGTAACTTATACAGTTTAGATGCAATTCATTTCTGAAAGCTCTGCATTCATTTCCTGTCCGATATCTTATCACTTTTAAGATGTGTATTATTGTACATCTACCATATATTTTTTCATTTAAGCAAACGGCATATGTACATTCACAGCCTCGATACTCTAGTTCTGATTTACTTTTTGTTTCAGTATAGTTAATACCAACATTGGAACTAGGGCTTTTTCTGCCTCGACTCTTTGAAATTTGCTCCTCTTAGTGTTAGATCAGATTATACTATAGTAGCCTATACAGTTGTGCCGTATATCTGCTAAACTCGTTTATCCTCTTTAATTCGCCGACCTCCATCAGTTTACAACTTCAATGCTGCTTACCGATTTCGAGATTGACCTTCTTGGCGTGATTCGCGTCTGAAGTTGGTTTCCGGTGATTTAAATTTATTTAGGCTCAAACAGCGGATGAGCTATTTCCGAAAACCCATTAAATTAATCGCTATTTTTGCATGTCAGGAAACTTCGTGGACGTAAATGTAGTAACCACAGCCTCAGAAACCACGCACCATTGTGGTTTATTGTATCTTACTGTTCCAAAGAATGGGCTGATCACTATCAAGGTGCCAGATACAGGTAGTGATCGAATCACTGAGTCACTCTAGCCAAATGCCCACCCCCCGGATGGCGCTACATGCACACAGACGCTGAAGACGGTTGCCTTTTGTCATGGCGCATGGACTCGGGATATCATTTTAAGAAGTTGGATACTAAAATTCCAGTCCCAGTCATTCCAAATGCAAAAAAAATAAAATGATGAACCGGGTTTATTATACGAAAAGGTACAGATGCCTTGTTTATTACACATGTATGTGAAACGTCGTCACTGTATGACACGATCATGTTAATGTATATTTGTATTATGGCGTGACTGTAATGGCATAATGGTGTTAATGTATTGGTGTAAAGACATTACTGTAATACTATAATCGCATTACAATAATGGTATAACGATGTGACTTGTGATTGTATCACGGCGTTACTATATAACGGCAATATAGTAACGGTATAACGATGTGACTATTGTGATTGTATCAGAGCGTTACTATATAACGGCAATATAGTAATGGTATAACGATGTGACTATTGTGATTGTATCAGGGCGTTACTATATAACGGCAATATAGTAATGGTATAACGATGTGACTATTGTGATTATATCAGGGCGTTACTATATAACGGCAATATAGTAATGGTATAACGATGTGACTATTGTGATTGTATCAGGGCGTTGCTATATAACGGCAATATAGTAATGGTATAACGATGTGACTATTGTGATCGTATCACGACGTTACTATATAACGGCAATATAGTAATGGTATAACGATGTGACTATTGTGAGTGTATCAGGGCGTTACTATATAACGGCAATATAGTAATGGTATAACGATGTGACTATTGTGATCGTATCACGACGTTACTATATAACGGCAATATAGTAATGGTATAACGATGTGACTATTGTGATTGTATCAGGGCGTTGCTATATAACGGCAATGTAGTAATGGTATAACGATGTGACTATTGTGATTGTATCAAGGCGTTGCTATATAACGACAATGTAGTAATGGTATAACGATGTGACTATTGTGATCGTATCACGACGTTACTATATAACGGCAATATAGTAATGGTATAACGATGTGACTATTGTGATTGTATCAGGGTGTTACTATATAACGGCAATATAGTAATGGTATAACGATGTGACTATTGTGATTGTATCAGGGCGTTGCTATATAACGGCAATATAGTAATGGTATAACTATGTGACTATTGTGATCTTATCACGACGTTACTATATAACGGCAATATAGTAATGGTATGACGATGTGACTACTGTGATTGTATCAGGGCGTTACTATATAACGGCAATATAGTAATGGTATAACGATGTGACTATTGTGATTGTATCAGGGCGTTGCTAAATAACGGCAATATAGTAATGGTATAACGATGTGACTATTGTGATCGTATCACGACGTTACTATATAACGGCAATATAGTAATGGTATAACTATGTGACTATTGTGATCGTATCACGACGTTACTATATAACGGCAATATAGTAATGGTATAACGATGTGACTATTGTGATTGTATCAGGGCGTTGCTATATAACGGCAATATAGTAATGGTATAACGATGGGACTATTGTAATTGTATCAGGGCGTTGCTATATAACGGCAATATAGTAATGGTATAACGATGTGACTATTGTGATTGTATCACGACGTTACTATATAACGGCAATATAGTAATGGTATAACGATGTGACTATTGTGATTGTATCAGGGCGTTGCTATATAACGGCAATATAGTAATGGTATAACGATGTGACTATTGTGATTGTATCAGGGCGTTGCTATATAACGGCAATATAGTAATGGTATAACGATGTGACTTGTGATTATATCACGGCGTTGCTATATAACGGCAATATAGTAATGGTATAACGATGTGACTTGTGATTATATCACGGCGTTGCTATATAACGGCAATGTAGTAATGGTATAACGATGTGACTTGTGATTATATCACGGCGTTGCTACATAACGGCAATATAGTAATGGTATAACGATGTGACTTTTGTGATTGTATCAGGGCGTTACTATATAACGGCAATGTAGTAATGGTATAACGATGTGACTATTGTGATTGTATCAGGGCGTTGCCATATAATGGCAATATAGTAATGTTGTGCGACGACAGTGTAATTGTTGTATCAATGTTATGGTATTTATATAACCATAATGTTATTACTATAGTGGTATCACGACATTACTGTAATCTTATAATACCTTCTTGTAATGGCATATTTGTGTGACTGTGATTGTCTAACCATAATGAAGTTACTGTATAATTGTATAAGACCGTATTGTAATAGTAACGATATGTTACGTTGTTATTGGTTAAGCTATGTCACTGTAACTGCATGGTGGCATTACTGTAATAACTCAAATGAACACGTGTGGGAGTTCAACACAATCCTTAATGTGTAACGAAGAGAGGGTTTTAATTTAACTGAAACTATCTTAGTTGATCTTTAGTACCTATGCGAACAGTATAGTCTGGTAAAGCCATCTGTCGACCATATTGCGTGCATGCATGCAAGTGCGTGTTTATGTGTAATGTCAGTTATATTATATTGTACGTGTGTTATATTGTATAAAGCAGTTACATAATAGTATATATGTACAATAGTTATGTACAATACTGAACGTGATTTCGTTTACACACCTTGATACAAAGACACATAAACCATCGTATATAGAAAACATGTACATTGTTTATTGTAAAAATATACACATATGATACACATAACTATACAGAGAGTCGATGGACGAGGGTTTGACGATTATGGTCAGAGCATCACGTACTGAATCTAGTTCCCAAAGTTGACCCGCCTCGACCGGCCTGAAGGGTGAACGTGGTGACTTTGCTACGATCACCAAACACAGATCCAGCGAAATGACAATGGGGCAGTTGAATTCACAGCGATGATACCAGTCCCGCTGCGAGGCTGCCAGTCTGACAGCTGGGCTGCCAGTCTCACACCGAGGCTGCCAGTCTGACAGCGAGGCCGCCCAGCCTCACACCGAGGCTGTCAGTTTCACGGCGAGTCTACCCGCCTCACAGCGAGGTTGCCAGTTTAACAGCGAGACTGCCAGCCTTATAGCGATGTTGTCAGTCCAACGGTGAGGCTGTCAGTCTCACAACGAGGCCAGGCTGCGCTTACGTACTTAATTTGTTCCATCATGTTTTTTAGAAGGCGTGCCACATTGTTACAATCGAGATCAATAACAGTGTTTTGTACATGTCTGCATATGTGTGGAAATGAAACACTATTGACTTCGTCAAGTTGATACACCACACCCAACATATTCATAATAATTATATACACTAAGAAGTTAGTCTTCGTCCATGGACTCTACCCCCGATGTATCTGAGTCCGTCATATCGTCGCATAGTCCGTCTATGAGTTCTTGTAGATGTTCCGGGGTCGCCGGTAGATTGTTACTAAGTAGCACCGATTCGATGACCTCTGCTATTGCCGTTTCTACACGGTCGGCCGACTCGCTATAACAGCAGTCGTAGTCTGTCGTACCGGGCACACATCGATATCTGGGCAACACGTACGAGTCATTGAACCCGTCGATCAGTTCTGACGGCACGTTAGCAGACGTAGAGACGAGCGATTTTTTTATTACAGGTGCTTGCTGCGTACACCGTGCGGCGAGGCAGTGTTCTCGTTCCGTCTCGCCACACGCGTGACAACACCGCCACCTTGCCTCTTCCTCCTGCTCGGCGAGATGTTCCCGTAAGCCGACGATCACGGGATCGTCTTCTGCCATGTTCTCCACCTCGATCAGGTATCGCAGCACCTCGTCTGCGCAGTCGCGGAAACCGGCGATGAACATCCGGTTAGAGTCGTCTTCCGGAAGAACGGGTATCGGCAAGACTGTGTCAAACTGCTGCTGCTGGACGGATGGTGCCATTTCTGCTACGTGAGTCGCGTCTCGACCGCTTACGACAGTGACCAGGAGTTTGTCTGCAATGAAAGAGAACTCGTTATTACTTATCTCGTTACATGATTGAGACATCGAACGACACGTCAATCAGTGACCCCGTTGATCCATCACCACGACGTAACACGAAGCTGAACAAATAGTTGAAAAATGACACGTGTCGTTATGGGTCGCTTCGGTCGATTGACCCTTTCGGAGACTATTATAATTGTTGTTTTTTACCCATGCATGCGTGCAGGTGGGCACCATCGGAAGATATCAAGCCAACTTTGCGGGAAGTAACGACCGACGCATCAATTATTTGTACATGCGCCAGAATTATAGTTTATAATGATATCAAGGTTGGAAGAAAAGGGGAATACCCCCAACTGTGATGACTATGTGAAGAGAGATATTTGAGAGAAAAACGAAGAAAATTAAAGGTGGAAGGCGACTGTTGATGGGGAGCAGTGAAGAACAACAACAAGAGCAGTGCGGCAGAACAGGAGCTGGACCTCACCCTTGTACACGGGAACCACGAATAATATTACAGGTCGTGTAGTTGTTTGTTATACAGTACTAAGGCATTGGTGTTTAACTGTGTGATAACCATAATTATTAGAGTTTTTGTGTGCTGTGCATGGTGCTTCGAAGATTGTCAACGGAATTATGCAGAAACAGAGCGACTGGGTGGCGCCGTGTCACGACTATCAAGTATAATTACGGGTTGCTATATTAAGCTATAGACAGAACCAGGAGAGTAGACACTCGCACCTTATGTCAGTGTGTTCGTACACACATCATTATTATAGAGCAAGTTCTAGTATTTCGTACCTCTTTAACGAAACATGTCACACGTACAGCGGGCATGTACAGCTGACATGTACAACTTACATGTGCAGCTGAAACGTACGGCTGGCACGTACAGCAGCCATGCCGTCAACCATGGGAGTCAGCGCTACCGTGTGTGCAGACATACCGTCGTGGTCAGCCTCTCGAGTGGCCAAACAAACCGGCCGTAATTTACTTAGCGCGACGCCTGCGACCGTTTTGTCCACGGCCGCGTTAATGATGCGTTGTCCAGCGGCCCCCCGCGACGCCATCGCATTACGCCACCTCCGCCGGACATTGCGTGCCATCTGCCCCGCCATCTGACCACACCTGGTCATCGCTGACTGCACGCTGTTCTTATGTCCACGCATATAGACGCCACTCTAAGTGACACGTTGATGATGGTGCTGCGGCACGCGTTCTTGCTGACAATCATCACAATGACCATGTATTATAATGAAAACCATATTGCAGTGGACACAGTAGCCAGTGGTCAGCGTGGTCAGTGCCAAGGCAGCGGTCAAGTCTCGCTAAGCGATTTTTGAATTTGTGAGCGCGTTTTACGTACGCGGCGACGTTCGACTTGTAAACCCCAATTATGGTGACATTTAATTGACGCCAGTCCCGCCCACTGATGGGTTTGAGCCGCCACTCCACCACATAAACTCCCAGACGATACCCGCTCAATGTAGTTGCAGTATCGGATTGTACGGGTGAAGACTTCATGACGTAACGACGTACCAGTAAGAACACAACAGCCTCGTAAGACGACGGCAAAGACGTCGAGTATCCCCCTATTGCTCTATTGTCACAGACAGTAGTTTGTCATCGTGCGTGGTATTACCGAATATTATAGTACGTTTCCGCAAGACCAGTTCCCAAATCCCGCCAATTCTAAGCCGGCAACAAGGTAACCCGATCTGTCAACCGTGACTCGTCTCAGTCGTCTTGTCTGTCAAAGACAAAACCAATGATGAAGAGACTGCATGTTTGCCTAAACTCAAAATGTCAATCGCAGAGGCAATTGTTACAACCAAGGAGAGATGGGGAGAGAGGGGTGATATATACATAGGCAAAATCAGACACACGTAACTAGTACTGTACCACATCTACGACGAATACGATGCATATCTAATACACATATTCAACTCTGTAATGTACACGTTTGGTTCGTACACATACACGATTTCAATTAAAACAGTATGGTTGTATCAACTTTAAACCGCATACACAAAACGTTGGTAAACACAAGAAACCCACGCATATGCAGGTCAACAAGCTAACTCCAAAGTACAATATTATAACTAATATGTGTACATTGAAAGGTGTGCTGGTGCATACGTAGACAGCTGGACATATGGAACGAAGCAAGACGAAACCGCTGAACTAATTGCTTCAGGGAGAATGCCACAGATTTGGAAGCAATCGCATGAGTTGGTGCTGCAACAATCGAGTGTTAATTGTACTATTGTTCACCTGCTAATTAAACCAGAATATGTACGACGACACGATCGCGGGGAATGCGGTGGTTGGGGTGGGGGGTGCAAGTGGCCGCTGGCAGCTCTTAGATACAGGCACACCGTCTACCCCATTTACACAATCGTCAGACAGAAGCCTGCACACATATTGACATTCAGAACGCTCGTGTGGTTACAATAAACATATCACATATGAAATGCACCGATCCGACTGAGTAATGTTTAGTGTATTACATAGTTATATACATATAGTATCACGCTAAACTATACATATTTCTTACCGTATGATATATCTGATGTAGCTTCGTCTTATATATGTCGTGTACCGCCGCCGTGGTGTAAATCCATGCACAGACCCCGATACGTACACTGAACCGTGCTCAGCAAGTGCGCACACCGCAATGGCATTCACAATCTACAAGCTGTCACAGACGCGCACCGTGCATTCCGACACAACGAGTTCACGCCCTGTCTACATGCGCCCCTATATATAGCCGATGGTAACCCCGCCCACTGGCGCCGCCAACCAATCACCCGCAAGCCTGTCGCTCAGTACTCAGCGCGAGAGGCCACGCGAGCGAGGACTCGACACGCGTGGCTGACCCGACAACAGCGGTGTCTAGCGGTAGAAGTGACACGCATTGTAAGACGCTGTGGCGGCAGCTGTCAGTGTCAGTGTAGGTACGCGACGCCGAATGTCCGACGCTACCTCAAATGTCACCGGTAATCCTTCACGCGCGGGAACCACAACGCAGGAAAACCGCGTTTAAAGCAGATGCAAAACTACAATGTCAGAACTTGTAACGAGAGCAGCGAGAGTGTCATAACTTGCCCGTATCAACTGTTAGTTACGCGTTTCTGCTGGAGTCATTCGCGTGCAGATACTTTTATCTGTTCAAATAGCCAGCGGCAATAACAATTGTGTGAACTCGAATTCGTTTGTTACCAATTATGCGTTCAAATGTGTGGTGAATAGCAACTGTGTAAAAACTCAGCTGATAATAAACGGATACGTTTTTACGATAATTGAAGAAGGAACTCGAAAAAAGTAATGGCGATGGTATGAATGAATTTAACGGCAGTGATGACGACATACCCGGATTGTCGTTGAGCAATGCTATAGGACCCACAGCGAATCAACTGAGATATCAGTCGGCGACAGAACTGATAAAAAGGTATCAAGTGACGACATAGACACACGTTATACATGGCCTCCTTGGAAGAGGTTCATGGTGGCATAGCACGCACACACACGCACGACACACACTCACGCTTATGCACGCACACGCACGAACGCACACACGCACACACGCAAACACACACATATACCCACGAACGAACGAACGAACCAATCAACCAACCATCTAACACACACACACACACACACACACACACACACACACACACACACACACACACACACACACACACACACACACACACACACACACACACACACACACACAAACAAACACACAAATACACCCACCCACCCACCCACCAAGTTGCGAAGGGGCAATAACGATAATTTATCAGATACTAGGACAACCTCGCAAGTATGTTGTTTTCCAGTGTGTAAATGGCTTTCCTATTGTCGCCTTGTGTCTGCATGCTTCGCTTAATAATACAATGCTATGAGTTTATTAAGCACAGCGACAACACTCCCGATATACAGCCTCGATTTAATCATTTAACACATCCACCCACCCACACACACTATTTAAGTATGAGTATTATTTATTCGTTCGCATATTCGATTGGTAATCAAATTTTTTTGTACATATAGATTACCGAAAGTATAATCGTTTGCGTTCACAATTTCGTCCAAAGCCAAAGCTCTTTCGTTCTGAGTCGACTCTCCTTCGTTCATTGGGTTTGGCTACGGTCAGTCACACTGCGCTTTGACAACAATTTAATTATAAAACAGAACTCGATAATCGCAAGAGAATGGATCCACCAGCATCAAAGTATCAGTATTTATATATGTCGAATTTAAGTTAAGTTTAATGATTCGAAACCTAGGATTTGTTTCGTAAACGCCGAAATAATGAAATATTAATGGACATACTGGAAATAATCAAAGACAAGAAACATTAAGCGTCGACTATATATATATATATATACACTGTAGATCCCATGATATATATATATATACATATACAGTGTGTATATATATATATATATATATATATATATATAATGGGATCTTGTTAGCACAAGTCCCATATTTCAAGTATCTGGGTTGGTAGCTTCCAGAGCTGTAGCTTCCAGAGACCTTAAGGTCACAATAGCCGTATCTTAGCGGGTCATCAACAAACAAACTGCTTCATATCTGGAAATGCACACTACCCTGAGAGATTAAGATTACATTATTTCTGCTAAGACGGAAAACAGTCCTATGTATGAAACAGACAGGTGAACACCGACAAAACAGCTCGAAGACTAGATGGCTGCTACACAAGACTTCTCAGAACTGCTCAGGATAGGCCTATATGTTGGCAGAGCTACTTACACACCCACGTAGGTAATGTAGTTTACTAAAGGCTCAGTAAAACTCGGAGAACAAACACCGAGAGCATCATCATACAAATATGAAACATCACCATTTTCACAAAGAAGAAACAAGAAGAAGACGCGCTATGCATTCGTTCAACTCTAAAATCGAGGAAACAGATGAAGGACTGGCGGATGTGCGAAAGATATTGTACGACGAAGCAGAGCACAACTGAGAGAACATGGCCGAGACCAAATAGAACAAATAGGCAACATGTAGGTGTCGTGGTGACAATAGATGACACACAAACATCATGCATACACACACACACACACACACACACACACACACACACACACACACACACACACACACACACACACACACACACACACACACACACACACACACACACACAGTCTGTATATATATAGATATATATATATATAATATTATACAGTCATTTGCAAAAGTTTAAGACCAGGTACGATTTTTAAGCATTTTACGGTATGGCATCAGATTGCGTCAGATAATGTCTGTACTGCATCATCCTATTTGGGCCTTGAAGCAATACGTCTAGTCAGTACTTCCAGGTCATTTGTCTGCTGCTGTCAGTATCGATTAGGTGTTTTTCAGTTTTGTCTTCATCCCTAAAATGGGCAAAAAATCGTCTTTGACAGAGGTTCTAAGGGCACAAATAGTGACTCTACATGGATAAGGATATACGGAAAGAGACATTAGTGCTAAATTCAATACTGATGGCACTTTTCGTGACAGTAAAAGGAGTGGTCGTCCACGGAAAACTACACTCAGGGATGACCACGCAATGAGACGCATCGCGATGCGCTCGCCAATGAGCGCATGCAAGAAAATTCGGGCTGCTTTACGCTTAAAAGGTACGGAAATAAGTCTCAGTACTGTTTCGAGACGTCTCAGCAAGGAATTTTGGCTCAAGTCCCACAAGCCGGCCCGGAAGCCACGCCTGACACCTGTGGTGAAAAAAAGAGACTGGACTTTGCCAGACGACATCGCCACCAGACTCTCGCGCAGTGGAAGAAAGTGTTGTTCTCAGATGAATCGACCATGCAACAGTTTATACATCGCAAGAGGCACGCTAGGAGGCCAGTAGGTAAGCGATTTGATGAGAAATATACAGCAGCCACAATGAAACACCCGCCAAGTCAGATGATTTGGGGTGCCATGTCATGTTTTGGCCCTTCTGGTCTGTATTTTATTCCACCTAACACCACTATGAATGGATCTAGGTACGTGGAGTTGCTGAAGGAGAAGCTGAAACTGTATATGGACATCCACAAATGTACGATTTTCATGCAAGATGATGCTCCTTGTCACCGATCCAAGGTAGCCAGTGATTTCCTCAAGAAGAACAAAATTTCCGTGCTGGAATGGCCTGGGAACAGCCCAGATCTAAACCCCATTGAGAACCTGTGGACTACAATGAAAAATAAGGTGGCAGACAAACAACCATCAAGCGCTCAAAACTTGAAACAAGCTATCAAGGACGTTTGGGTCACCGAAATCACCCAGGAGTACTGCGAATATCTGGTTTCTAGCATGCCACGTCGCATCCAGGCGGTCATTGACAACAAAGGAGGTCACACTAAATACTGAAAAGTAGAGACACTGACACTTTTGGACGACAAAAAGTTTCATATTATGTTGTACTACGTTTATTTGGCGAAATAAAGTGATATAATGTTATGTGAAGGAAAAAAAATCATAGTTTTGTCAAATTTCCTCAAAAAATCGTGCCTGGTCTTAACCTTTTGCAAATGATGTTTATACCCATTAAACAATATATATATATATATATATATATATACATATACAAACTAAACAATATATATATATATATATTGTTTAGTTTGTAGCCCCACCCGGAGGATGGGTATTTTGCTAGTAATAACGTTAATAATAGTAAATACATCCATATAGCCCAGTTAATCTAGACAAAGTCCACACGGAGGCGCGTAAGGTACACATGTGCGTTTTATTAATTAGTTAAATCAATGATAATAAATGTAAGTAATTACTTTTAGACTAAATTAATTTAGTCTCTGCCCATGGCGATTTCCCACGCTGCCTTTCAACCTCCATTTTCGTGAAAAATTAATAATATTCACGTCTATTCCTTGATGTACCAGTGATGTGCAACTATATCTGACGCGGCTTGGCAAAGTCGGCGTCCGGTTGTCAGAAGCCGGCTCCCCAGTCGCAATTCGCGGCGTCGTCACAGAAGACGTGACGCCAATTATTAAAGCAGTACGTCGGTCGCTCGTAAATTCGCTGGGTAATTAGGCCGCATCAAAGATGGCTGCCGTCCCTGAGCCGGCGTGCGCACCACCAAACGGACGGCGGCAGGTTTGATCTGGCGTCGCGCGCCGCCATCTGGTGCCGCGTTCCTCATGGGACGGTACCGGCTCCGCCGCGGTCTAATGACGGCGATGCCGAGGGCGTTCAGGCGAGCGGGACGAGTCGACCAGCCGTGCCGCCACCAACCTGTGACACAGCTTTCATTTGATCGGCGCAGGTGCGGCGCTGCGGAGGTGCACGCGCTTTGATCTCGACGCGGCTTCAGAGCATCCTGACACCCGAGTGCCGGAGTGGAGACGCCACCCGGGACGTGACGGGTGGCGTCGGGGTACGTCACTGGTCAGTCGTGACTGGACCCACCGTGTCTTGTCTTGTCAACGCTTATGGCTTTACATCGCGTGATTATGAACGGTGCTTGTGTGCGACAAATGATTCTGGCAACGGTAACACGAGGGGTGGGCTGGGTAGTGTCAGAGACGGGGCCTAGATGGGGTTACATATCTACGCCGTTGGAGGTCAAGTGTTGGTTGTTGTCCGCCTGACCCCCGCGGACATGATGACGGCAAAAGACAGATGAGACAACGTCAGCAAAGCAGTTATTGCTCATTGGCACCTTTTCCAACAAGTCCTTTTTAACAATGTCGTCATACACACCTCGGAGATCGTATCGGCCATCTTCTCGATTTATGTTTACTTTGGTTTTCCGTATTCAGATCATTTATGTTACGGCTACCTCTAAACATTTGTTCTTCAGTACAACTCCGTGTCTACGAACCTTCCCCCAGAGGAAGGACTGCTGATCGCGGTAGGCAATCTGATGAAGACACGTAACAGCAATCTAATCGTAGCGAAAGTAAAAACAGTAAAATTGCAGACCCATCGCGTGGTTCTTTTTTTGGGTATGTTTTTGCTCTTCCAACTTCTCCCTGAGACCTCCGACTGTATCACTTGAGAATTCCAATTGCACCCCTTGATACAGCGAACTGTACTCCCTATTGAGGCACAAGCACGTCTGCAAGTCGTCTATTCAAGCATAACTCTTCTACCTCAGCGGGGGTGCGTTCCATTGAATCGCAACCCCCAGCATATAGGCCTGAATTTACGGTGAACTGCGTCAAAGAGACATTATTGGAAACACTAGCAATCCGTTCGATACACATCTTAGCACAGAAGCCCTGTTGTAGGTGTAATTTTAAAAGAGTAGCGTGTATTATTGTACCTGCTTTTCATTTTTATTTGATAATAGTGTGCTTGTTGGAGACGAACAACGCACTGCAATATTTTTTTGAAAACACTAGTTTCTCGCAGTAATTGCAGCGTGATTAAATGCTTTCCAGAGAAATCGAAATTAGTCTTCGGTGTGCCAAGGGATGAAGGGTAAAGTACTTTGAAGAGTTACAAAGACTGGATAGCGCTCTATGTAAGAACTTACATTCCCATGTTTTAACTTTAAATAATTTTTTTGAAACAAAATAGGCAAATGACATCTTACTGTCTCCCCGGATACGATGTCAATGTGCCACAAGTTAACGACCCGCGGTAGGACCCAGGTGTACAATTGAAAGACCCGCGGTAAGACCCGGGTGTACAGTTGGACGACCCGCGGTAGGACCCGTGTGTACAGTTGAACGACCCGCGGTAGGACCCGAGTGTACTGTTGAACGACCCACGGTAGGACCAGGGCGTACATTTAAACGACCAGCGGTAGGACCCACGTGTACAGTTGAACGACCTAGAAGAATGTGGAATGAACACAATTTCACACTCTTCGAATGGAAGCATGACGATTGATTCCCTGTACCTCTCCATTGAATCCGACCCCACCACAACGCTCTGGCGAGTTACTTGCCAGGGCATTTATTACAATACCCGCTGTGTCTCCATGGCTACTGCGACAACTCGTTGTCAGCGCATAATATTCTACTTTGTAACAATTAAAGAACTGACATCTTGCCTTTTAGCACTATTCGATGATGTCACGTTTTTTCGTGATGTCGTAATAATGTGCTAACTTTTAGAATGCACATATTCTATATATTTGTTTAATGGGGGCGAGGGGGGATAAGCCCTCAATATTTTGATGGTGAACTGGATATATATGTTTAGTCCCACCAATATTTTGGCAAGAGGGGTACGGTTGGAAGTTTTCGGTGAACCTAGGGGGAAATGTCTGGTTGCGATGCATTTCAGAAACGTACAGAAAATGGCACTCGCTCTATACACTATTATTGCGTGCAATAAACGATTTGATGACCGAAGTCACATTCGGGCCGATATAAAGAAGGACAGGGAAGCGGAGCCAAACGCTCAAACGAACAAACGTGGATGGTTCGACAAAGAGGCACAAGAGGCCGAGGACGCTGTTGCTCGAAATGACACGAGACACGTCTACAGCATTGCCACAAAAATCACTGGTAGCACAAAGGCAAGAACCGGGCGGATCTCTACTATCATAGAAGAGGACAAACTCGAGAGTTCAGCAGATCACTTTGAAGAAGTTATCAATAGACATGCACCTAACACACCGGCCCAGACTGAAATGATGAGAACAGGTGGAACGGAACGGGAGGAGTGAAGAAGGCGAAATGCGTAAAGAACAAGCAAGCCTTTAGAATAAATGATCTTGTGTTGAGCAAATATTCACCCAGGCACATTATCAAGTGTACCAGTTACTCCTCGCAACCAGATTCATAGTCTTCACACAGCGTTCAACAACATCCACTTACCCTCCATGTGGAAAATCTTAACCTCATTCGGAATCCCACAAAATATTGTATCAGAGCGAGAAGCTATATAGTATGCAAACACGAGGTGTGTAAACATAGAAGACACCTGTGGCGATTGGTTCCATGTAGTGGTTGGTGTCAAACAAGACTGCCTTCTTTCTCCTCTTCTCTTCGCCGTGACCAGCCACTGTGGCCATGTGGTCGGTGTGAGATTGTAAATGGAACGCCATGGTAAATGGATCGGGGGAGTCCATGTACCACGGGGTTGTATATGGACCCCTTTAAAAAATTAACTGTTTATGTTTTAGTGATTTAACAATTGTATCATGGTTTAATGATGTCTATATATTCAAAATGTTCTATTCCAAAAGGCAAAATTGTCAAAATAATGTTAATTACCTTAACATACACTTAAATGGCCATTGTTGATTTATACCAGTAAGATTTGAACAATTGTTTGCATAGTTGTTTTGTTGTAGCACGTACACAAATGAACAAAGTCTAACTCATTCAATATATTGAACAGTCATTTTTCTACAGGAGGTCGGTCAATTTTCTACGGCGTAGTAAATGGACCACCGGTCCATTTACAATATGGATCCATTTACAATTACACACTGGAAACAAGATGCAACGAATGGATTGTATGGGATAACAGGGGGGGGGGCATTTATCAGAGCTGGTGAACTCTCAGACACCACCCAGATCCTACAAAGTCTCATGGAAGCAGTCAGCACATACGCTGATGAGGAGCTTCAACCAACCAACTACAAATAATTTGATCAACGAAAAGAAAATGGAAACAGTCTAAAACTTCACCTCCCATGGCAAATACACAAACAACCAAAGAGCGATCAACAGAGTGGGGAAAGCGTCAGCAGCTTTCAACTAGCTGAAGACTATTTGGATTTTGGAACAACAAAATTACCCCGATTAGATAACTAAACTCCGCCTCTATAATTCAAACGTTCTACCAACCGTATTATATGGATGAGCATTATAGTAACTAAAACAAGCCCCGAAACAAAATAGAGCCATTCGACACTAAATGTCTGCGCAAGACCTTGCATTCACTGGAGCGACCATGTGACGAATGAAGAGGTCCATATACGATCAGGATAACCTCTGGCATAATAAACTATTTGTGGAAAACGAATGAGCTGGCTCAGACATGTCACGAGGCTCCCGCTTACTTGACCTACGCAACAAGTGCTATATGATGGACACCAGCTGGTCAGACAAGAGGAGGACGACCGAGAATAAACTGGCGCTAGACCGTCGACCGTGACCTACAGCTGGTCAACGAAAGATGGCGCGACGTCAGAATGCCACGAAATACTAGATTTAGGGAATAGGTGAAATGCTTCACTGTTTCATGCGTCTAAAGAAGCGCGAGCCGCTAAATCTAAAATCTACGGAATGTAGTTGGGTATTTTGATAAACGTCAAAAAGGGGTGCAGTTGGAGGTATTGGTGAGCTTTAGCCCCACCTCCTATATTCACCGATTATTGTGATTTAGAAAGCTTACTGAAGAGAACGAATGTCCTCACCGCGATCAAATTGAAGGCGAGCGAAGGGGAAGACCGTGATTAGCCTGGGAGGACTGTGTGCAGGAAATGTTTTGATGGATTGGGGGAGGAGCAGAGAACGAGAGTATGAGATAAGAGAAGTGAAGACGACAGTAAAATAAGGATGTGAAAATAGGGATCAATGGCAGAAAGAGAAAAAAAATTAAACATGTGGTCAAGCAGACACTGTGGTTAATGCCAGCCTCACCCCGGATTTGATGGACAAAAGAGTATAATAACATACTTTGCGTGACGAGCTCGTTATACAATTGTCGTTGAATGTATAAATATTCATAAATATACCCGTTGACAGTATCTTAGCAGAAGATGACAACGCGACACAGCGTGTCTGTCCGTCACGCGAATAAGTCTATCGCGAGTACTACAAACAGAAGGGTGTGTCTACGTTGTCACTTGATTAATGGTACATTTGTAAAATTCAACCCAACAAGCGCCATCTCGACTCCGCTATCTCGACGATTCGCTGAAGTCCAGGCGGATCTGCTAATTGTTGTTAAATTCCTACCCGACGGTAATTCATTCATCGATTAACACTGCGGATGTCTCAAGTTACGATGAACCGCGCACAAACTCCCAGTTATACTGACTACCCCGATTATGTCTTTCACCGTGGCTTACGTTTCTTCGAAACAATAGATAAGAAATCCCGCGAGACGTCACCTGCATTGTCATTCGTTTTTTTTCATAGCAGCGTGTCTTTGTAGGCGACGCTGTGACGCCGAGTCATAGCGACTGATAGCATACAGCTCGTGACGAATGACGTCTCTCCGTCAAACTTCCGTTATTTTCTAACGTTTCGTGTCTTATATATCATCAGTAACAATTCGTCTTCTCTATTTTATTCTATATTCGCCGTGAATTACACATTCCTGTTATGTTGTGAGGTAAATGCTCTAATTTATATCATGTTCAATCAATTACATTTTGTCATAACACAATTTGCCGCTAGAAGCCATGTGTATGTGTGTGTGTGTGTGTGTGTGTGTGTGTGTGTGTGTGTGTGTGTGTGTGTGTGTGTGTGTGTATTAGTAGTAGTAGTCGTAGTGGTACTTCTAATATTGTTGTAGTAGTAGTAGCAGTAGTAGTAGCTGCAGTATTATTATTATTATTATTAGTAGTAGTAGTAGTAGTAGTAGTAGTAGTAATGTGTGTGTGTGTGTGTGTGTGTGTGTGTGTGTGTGTGTGTGTGTGTGTGTGTGTGTGTGTGTGTGTGTGTGTGTGTGCATGCGTGTGTGTGTGTTTATATGTGGAGGTGGTGTGTGAGTGTGTGTGTGAGTATGTGTATGTGTGTCTGCGTGTGAGTGAGTGTGTGTATGTGTGTGTGTGTGTGTGTGTGTGTGTGTGTGTGTGTGTGTGTGTGTGTGTGTGTGTGTGTGTGTGTGTGTGTGTGTGTGTGTGTGTGTGTGTGTGTGAGTGTGTGTGTGTGTGTGTGGGTGTGTGTTTGTGTGTGTGTAACCCTCTGCTGCGCAATCTGAGAAAAACTAAACTGTATACTGCATATTTAAAAATATGATTAGTCTTTCGTTTGGACGCGTGAGATGACTTTGTTTGGTTGGTTTCTTTTCGTTTTTGCGAGTACATTGTACAACGATTTTTAAAATAAAATTTATAAATCATTTATTTTTCTTTTCATTATCTTTGTTGGTGCATTAGATAAATCGAGTTCTTGTTTTCTCCTGTCTGCCTATGTGTAGGTTCATCCGATGCAAAAGTTCTCCATACAATTCTACACATACACAGTCGTCAATTTCCTAACGACTTGTTATGTGGGTGACGGTTCCAGATTGTTGTTTGAGGCCCCGACACGTTCGTGTGTTATGCGAATAGCTCACGTTTAGTCCATATTCATTGCTAGAAGCGCCCATTTCTCATTTCCGCACATTACATCTTATGACATTACACAATACGTTGGGTTTATTAGCAACCTGTGGTGCTTCTGTTCACAACAGACTCCGCCTTAATGGTTTCTGTGGACTGTGTTACATATAGCACCGGTAGTTACACGCTCAAATTACAGACAATGCTTGACCAGCACCCACGACACGGCGTCTGTCGAACGCCTCTGAATTAGTGACCACCGGCAGACTTCCGAGCGCCGTGCGATGCGGGGACGAGATAAGCCCATCATTAGTACGTGAACCGTAACATGGCCTCGCTTTAATTTGCTGCTTCCGTCGTGTGAAGTCCAAACGTCGCGGGGGGCAACTGACCGGGTCACCTAATGAGACTGACCGCCTGTCACTGCACGTGCTGCGTACCGACGCACGATCAAAGCAGTGCACACGACAGACAAACCCCGTAGATACAGCGAGCAAACGGAAATAAATACAAGGCATGATAGTTTGGCTTTAACAAAATATGTGCATGCCATTTTGGTTACAATAAATTTAGTCACATGATATTTGGTCACACGACAGTACGTCACACGATGGAGATACGACATTTGGTCGCAATGTAACAACATATTGTACTTACAACAAAACACGTTGAATAAAACGTTGACTAATTTTAAGAAGTAGCAACTTTCATAACTAAGCCACCTGATTCAAAGCCTCATTTTCGTCCATGTATAATTTTATAATGCCTACGTATCAATCATAAACTCCATCTACCTCCTAAATTTCAAGAAAAAACTACAAACAACCGTGTTTTTCAAGTGTTAAAAAAGTATATTTTGTTTTCATGCAGGTTTAAATTACAAAATACTTTTACTTTCCACAATTTGCGACCTAATTAAAAGTGACAGTACCATATTTATACTACAAGCCTTGTTATACTCTCTGCGTTGTACATGTTTGTATTGATAATATGTCGGGATACCACAATGTGACACATTTGCAGCTTTTATCTTTTTAAGTGAACAATAGCAGAAGGTTTGCCATGCCAATCATTGTTGATGTGAAACGCATGATATGATAATTTATCTGACTGTTCGAGATACATGTGACTCAATATCTACTAATCCAGTGTAATAAACATCAACATGCTAAAGGAGACTTTGCATAAGATTGCTGGCAAAAGTTTGTATTTGCATTTTGCAACAATTTCTAAACTGTACTAAATTGTATTGTTATCACGCTCCTTAAACGGGTGTTTCTGAAGTCTTCTGAAGTAATACATGGAGCTTATATTCAGTTACTTTTGTTAGTTTAAATGCGATCTACAACGTATTTGTTGTCGGAAATGTATTATGTGCATTGGCTGATGATTACCAAAACACATATACTGTTTATTACACTGTGCAATTAGCCAATCGTTCTTGTGGAACATGCTTAAAACTCGACTTCCGAAACGTTGAGAACTTGTAAAAATTCACAGTACTATTTCTCTACAAGACATCTGTATGTTTGGTCATTCGTTGAGTACGGAAAATGATTGAGGGCACTCACAATATAGGTGATCAACATAGAGTTGGACGAGTGCAGCCAGAGCCACAACATTGATATGTCTTTAGCTAAAAGACATACATAAAACTCTTTACTTCACAAGACGGACACTTTAACATTTATCTTTTTGACCAAGTGGATACCGGGTAAACTAGAACGAATGACGCTTCTTTGTTCCCCTCCCACATTGGGCTAAGGCAGGGACGACTGACTTGCCCATGGGAACGGTATTCGATATTCCAATTACTAATCGTTCCTTTGTCCGAGTATGTCTCATTGCTAGCCCCATCCGCAATTAAAAACGACAGGTGAAGTGAAGCGAGCGGTATTCGAGAAGTCCAAACGACAATCGCGACGTAATAACATCATTAACATTAACGTCATTGCTGGCAAACAATATCTAAATACACAAACTCAGAGGGACGCATTCGCCCGATGACGCTACATCAAAGCGCTCACCTGTCGCGTTGCTTTGCCGCATAGGGTACGAGTAACGGGGTAATTACGTTAATGACGCGTCGGTCATTTTACCGCGCGTGCTTCTAATTGTCTCAATTTCGGCCAGTTCAAAACGGCCGCCGAAATCATAGGTGTATTCGCGTTGACTAATTGGTATTATTTCCGGGCACCAGCCATGCACTTGTTCCGCTCGCTTTGATCGCTGTTTGAAGTCTCTGTACCAAGTCGCGCGCGTCCAGTCGTTCGGACATCGATCAGTGGAGCGCGGCCGGACCATTGTGCTGACTGTCGTCACGAGGGTGTAGTTGGAGTCGGCCAACAGCGCGTGGATTAATTATCGACTACAAGGCGACTTGGGGTTAAGCCCCTCATACAACGGTTCTCCATTTATTGACGGGCACAATGGCTCGGCGAATGTCATCGCGTCCAGTCGGGCAACAGATGTCCGAGCTCGTGTCCGACGTGTACCGTTAATGGTCTAGCGCTGACCATTATCGTTCTTTACGGGTTCGGCAAGAGAAAAGGAAAACTTAACGCCAACATCAAAAGATCCGTGTGGCACACACGAACGTACGCACCACCGCATATAATAACTGTGTACTTTCATATCGATGAGAAATCTAGGATAACTGTTAGTATAAACAGTATACATCTTTGTTTTTTGTTCTGTGAAAAGCAAACAATATGTCTTCCGCGCGTGAACTTCGTATAAAAATACGCAGTCAGGGCACACATGTTCTTGCACTACAAAGTAAACCATACATCCATGCAATAGATTACACGTTTATACAAGAACTCTTTTATCTTCAACATCTGTATGGTTGAACGGCACTATTTTTCACGCGAGCGCGTTTAGTTCAGAAGTAGCAGCGAGAATTGCAAGAAATCCTTTAACGGAAGTTTTAAGTCAACATTATCTTGCGGTATAAGGTTAATTTTAAGTTAGAAACTAAAAAATGTATGACTGTATTTAACATTTTACTTTTAAAATGTTGATGATGTATAATGTGCTTCATTAGAAAAACATTGGCTTATTCTTCTTCTCGCGTGTGTCTACAGCCTAGACTTGCAGTGTGTTGACGAGCAGCCACTCGCTGGTCGCCAGGTCCAGCAGTGTGTTCGTTGCCAGTCTCACCGTTTGAAGCACCGTTGAGAGTACAGTGACTGATAATGTGGTCGGCTGATTGTTGGTTCGCACCACATTCGCATGCAGCGCTTTCACATTGTCCCCAACTATACATAGATGCTTTGAATCTTCCAACTCCCGTTCGCAGGCGGTTCAGCTTCGTCCATGCCTATCGCTGGAGGTTGAACCCAGCACAGTGCACATATGGTTCTGGAATGAACTTATTTAGGGAGGATGGTTTTGATAGCCATTGCTCTCTCCAGTTTGACGATCCCCAGGGTGCTGTTGTTTCTCTTGGGCCCAGACATTTCATGAGTTTGTGTGCCTGGCTGTTGAAGGGTGTTGTGACTTCAGGCGCTGTGCCTTAGCTCTTTCCGAGCAGATGCATCGGCTGAGACCGTTTCACTGATTGCATGGAGAAACAAGTGTTTGTATCAAAGCGGGAGTTCTGTTGGGAGATACAGTGGCACCTCATCTGGACAACCAAAGTGACATGGATAGCGAGGTGACCATGTTATCAGGACGTATTTCAAATACTGTTATGGAAATATTGTTGGACTATCTTAGGGTGACCCCAATTGCGAGGTGGCTGTTTTACTGAGGTTACCGTAAAGCTAGGTACCATTGTACATTGATCCCTGTTTGTGTCAAGCAATTCCAGAATAGAATCAATGAGTATAGATTAACGATTCTACAAACGATATTCCCACAGAAAAGGCCAGAAGACAGTCTCAGCCTTTGCAGATATGATTTGTCACTTCTGACAGACTAAGTTTAAACTATTCCAGACAACTTGCATGGAGAATTGGTCTTCTCCTGTAGTGAAGTAAAAGTTGGACACCACATTACAAATAAATGGGGGGAATAATGTTTTACAGGGGGTCCATATTCCATGCCGTGGTAAATGGACCAACGATCCATGTACCACGATGGTACATTTATGACATCACACCGAATGTAGTGAATGTGGAACACCGGAAGCAATGACAAATTAATCTGGGCCAGACATTCTGAAGTTATGAAACACCAACACGGGTAAGACATTTTGTAGTAATGAAAGACCAATCTAGAAAAGCCATTTCGTGAAGCAGAGAATAACTGGGAGAAAACAACCGAGTCAGGTCGATTGTGGCCACCGTGACGATTGCCACTCCAACTGCGCATAACCTTCATATATACCAGTGTCCTGTGGAATCTTGCTTGACTGTTTGGCTGACAAGGTTTTCTATTGACATGGGGAAGCATGCTCAAAGCACCAGTCGTCTGTGTATTGAGACATCTGACACGGATTCAGGGGTGAATGGATCCTCTGTCACCTGGCTGTTTTCCAACCTGTTTGCCCTGTAACACCTCTGACACTTCGCAGGGCCGCAACGCATCTCAAATACCTCTAAAGAGTGTGTCTCGTGTGAGCGCAGTCTCCCGACCTCTGCAATCACAAGTGTGCCAGTAATACGCTGTTACCTATGTTCTATTTTAATATCTATGTATATATTTGTATACACTGTGCCCGCCCAAACGACAATGTAATTGCCCTTACAGGGATTAATAAAGTTGTATTGTATTGTATTATATTCAACCCTCTGTATGATCTCAGTAACGTTATATGAAGCAGAGACGTGGACACAATATTACATATATGAACGTTTATTCAGAGAAAACATGATATTGGTTTATTTATGGGAGATCAACAGTTCGCTAGCTATTTAAAATATTAAACATCATGGAATATGGAACACATTTATAAATACATATTTTATGTGGGTCTCCAAAAAGCTTCTGATGCCGAACCGCATAAGAGGTGAATAAGTAAAGTAAAAAAAATCAATATTAGAAAGAAACTAATGAACTGGTAACAAACAATGGGATATTAATAAATAAGATTGGTATAAATAAGTAGTTTATGACATGCAGCATTGCTAAACATTCATTGGGAACTATAGCAAAGCAAATCGATTTATGAATAATTATATATATAGGGGATCTATCTCTCTATAAAAGTTGTCCTTTGACTACCTCATAAACCAAGTGGAAAACCAAATATACCTGTACCTACGATGTCAAAACAATCCAAAGAACAATTCAGTGTTTAAAAAAAAAACATTGTTGTCATTATACAAGACAAGTGAACTAGGTTACAACCACATTGTAATTGCCATATACTTGTATGACATCATATAACATTACACACACAAGAAGAAACATAACATTGCAGTATGAAATGACAAGAGAAGAGCTATAAAAGAACAATACAGCAACACCTGACTATAGTGGACATTGTTGGGGCTGCGCAGTAAGTAATTTATAGCGAGATTACCACTATATGGACTGGTAGTGGACAAGTCTAGTCATTCGGGACTTTCAAAAGACAGACTGTTGTTATGGACAGGTGTCCGCTAAGGCAGGTTTCAGTACACTTTCCCCGTACAATACAAAACAATTATTTTACATGCGCATAATGTACATATATGTAATTGTAAACTTTTCATATATTATATATTACATACATGCGTCAGAACGAGGTGAAAATTGGGGGTGGGGGGCTGAGCCGGAGCTTCATCATTCCACTGTTGTTGAAGAATTGTTTGCGGTGACGTTCCGAATGTTTGCAGGATTCTCTTTCATCACGTGGATCCTGCCGGACATGACATCGAGAGATGGGGCCTCAAAAATTAATCTAAGTGATCAGGTAGATAACAAAACTCATTTTAAAACCGTGTAGATAAATGTTGATAAATCCATGGGATGCTAAATGAAGCACCACTAACACTAATAACGGAAACCTTAATCTATGAAGTGTTAACATTTGGTAGGTGTGAAGAAGTTGTGAAGCGAAACGTGCGACCAGAATCATCCTAGCTGACCTAAACTCTAAGGTAAGGCACAGGAATGGTTAAATGTAAAACAGTGCTGTCCTCTCACGAATTTGAGGAATGTCGAAGGATACGTGGCTCCACCTGGCAAAAACCAGATAACAACATTGTGAAAGCCGGTGTCGAGTGGGTCAAGCCGGAGACTCGAGATGAAGCCACCTAAAGTTAATACAATAAAACAGGTACATCGTAGCATTTACTTATATGTGCACCATAAGACGGGATTTTCAGTGCATCTGCTGACATGTACCAACTACTAATTGTGCTAACTGCCGTTAACGTGATGTAGGAACCTTTCGTCCTTGATAAATACTCATATTATCGCCCAAAATGCCAAATGTCTCGACGTAAGGTCGTGTTTTAACCGGGAAGTGGTGTAAACATTGTTTTTCAATTAGTATTGCATTGGTGGGATATTCACCAGTCTTTTCTTTTTATTAAGCCGTGACACCGGCAGGATATTCAGATTGTAGTCCTGAGTCCTGGCACTGATTGTCGAGTAGGCATTATCCTGATTCAGTGATTGTGACAGCAGAACCATGGCATAGGCATAGCCTATCATAATCATAGCCTAGGACAGGTACACCGTAGCCGCAGGCGTAGCTGGAGGCATAGAGGCAGAGGCAGAGAGGATTCAACCACAAAACCACATACTTTTTGTGTTTTGCAGTCTAGCCTAGGCATAGCCATAGGACAACACCCCGATTTATGTCATATTACGGTCTTGTTGACAATCGTGTCAGTAACATAAACATGCAATTTTCATAAAAATCTGAAGAAACATTTGCAAAAGATAGCCATAGTTGCATCATGTTATGCAAATAAATTGTTAGAAAAGTTGGTTTTAATGAACTACATACAGTTTCCATACAAAAACACAGCGCTCGTGAAAAGTTTAGTAACAGCGTTTAATGAACTAGCTGTTATAACCAGTGAAAAACATGTGTCAAACACATGTGACGTCATTGCCTTGGGAAATCATGCTCAATTCTCGCAACTCATACACACAGATCAGCGGCTAGATCTCACAAGATTCAAAGCGGTGCATTTTTATGTGGGTTGAACAACGACCCGGTAACTATATAAATTATATTATATATTAGTTTATTAAAACGGTAACAAATCTCAACATATATCTACAGTACAGTACATATACTCTGGTAACGCGATCAAAACATTACATCTTGCTCACATAAAATGATCAAAATTTACCAAAACTAAACATATTTGTTAGCACTTATGCAAAGCGCACACACATACGCACACATGTGCTGGTAACATCAGTCACCTCCATTGATGACAGCTGTGTGTTGTTCTCATAGATTCTCTCACAGCTGCGACATGGCCAGATTTCTGCAAGTGAGTTGTGTGAGAAGTGTTTGAACCGTGCGAGGAAGCTGAGGGAACTAAACATCCTGGTGACTGAGACAACAGCCACTGCCCAGGCCCAGGCAGCGGAGACAGATCAGAGGACATGCAAAGGTAACACTGGTCAGGGTGCCTATATTTTCCTCTGTGACAAACTGCAACAATTCAGAGTTTCTGACCGTAAAGGTCATTTCACAGAATTGAAGAAAAGCCAAAATACTTTCATAGGGTTAAAAGTATCAATACACATTTTTATTTTGCAAACACTAAACAATTTACTACGAGTTTTAATTATGAAATTTGGAATTATGCACCGAAAAGATAAAGAAATATAAATACATAACTTTGATGTTGTCTCTCTCTCTCAAAACTTGAATTCTTCAGGTGGTTTAAGTTCAGCCACCATACAAATTGACTTACACTGACATAATTGTAAAACTGAAATGTTGCCCTTTAATATGATGCTCGCAACTATACAACTGGATGGATACAACTGCATTACTCAAGGGAAAACGTCCAGTAATAAAGGAGGACTAATCATATACATTGATACAAAATATAGATACAAAATCATCTTAAATTTAAACAATTATGAATTATTGGAAGGATTAATCATTAAACTAAGTAACAGTGAACTGACAAAACCAGAACTAATAGGGAATATATATAAAAATTATATATATAGACCTCCCAGAACATTAAATGATAATTTACAAAAAATGTAACAACATTTTCTTTGTTGCTATCCTCATTTGACCCAATTCAAGACAATATAATTATCGCTGGTGATTTTAATATAAACTTACTAAAGGTAAATGAAAATAAAACTATAAGTGATTTTTTTGATCTTCTCACATCATATAGCATATATCCACAAATTACACTTCCAACAAGATTCTCAGAAAGAAATGATGCATTAATCGACAACTTTTTCTGTAAACTGACTACATCAATCTTAGATAGTACAGTTGGCATACTAAATACTGGCATGATAAAACAATTTTCAGACCTCCAGCCTTACTTTATTTTTATGGATATAACTGAACACAAACAATCAAATCCAAAAATAATGGAAATATGCACAGAAATGAATGAAGCGGTAGCAAAAGTTAAACATGACATTCATACATCAGATATTTATAATAACATGGACAGGAGCCCAAATGCTGATATAAATTATAATCTTATATATAAAGTAATAGAAGTTGCCAAGAATAAACACATGGAAACTAAATTTGTGAAATTTCATAAATACAGGCACAACAAATCTGACTGGATAACTAAAGATCTAATAAGGTCCGTTAAATTTAAAGATGAATTATACAAACGACTGAAGATGACTGATCCACTTTCTTCAGAATATCAAATGCATCACGTTAACTTGAAAACATGTAATACAACACTCAGACGGAGCATACGAGAAGCAAAGAGAATACACTACGAGTTACTTTTTAATAAATACAATATAAAGGAGGTGCAGCAAACACATGGAAAACAATCAATGAAATTATATCAAAACAGAAACCCACTGCACAGTTCCCAGTATGTTTCAAAAAAATAATAAAACATGAATAAGCTTGACATAGCCAATTAATTTAATCATTATTTTACTCAAATAGGTGTTAAGCTTGCAGAAAATATAACATGTAGAAGTGCAAATAATTGTTATTCAATATCTCATAAATAAAACTAATACAAGTTTAAAATTTGCAGAAATACAACAAATATCCATATCATAAATTATCCACAACCTTCCCAACAAAAACAGTTATGGCTTTGATGGAATATCAAGTAAATTATTGAAATCTATTGAACCATAAATTGTCAAACCGTTAACTGTATTGATAAACCAAATATTAACCACTGGAACATTTCCTAATCAACGTCAAATTGCAAAAGTAATACCTATATACAAACAAAAAGATCCTACATTATTTTCTAACTATAGACCTATATCTCTTTACTTGTCATCTCAAAGGTTATTGAAAAAATTATCTATAACCAATTTATAAACACAAATACGTTATCTGATAACCAGTATGGCTTTCGACCTCATCATTCAACTGAATATGCTGTTCTAGAAATGGTTGATAGAATTACTACGCAAATTTATCAAAATCAGTTACCTATTAGTATATTTCTTGATCTGTTTAAAGCATTTGACACACTTGACCATTCAATTTTACTAGAAAAGCTACAATACTATGGATTGGAGCCCACGTATCTACATCTATTATGTTACTACTTAACAAACCGTAAGCAGTATGTAAAACTAGGAGAGGTACAATCAGACACTTTACCCTTACAAACGGCATCCCACAAGGATCAATTTTAGGGCCTTTGCTATTTATTATATATATATATATATAATAAATAGCAAATATATATATGTCAATGATTTTCCGAAAGCCAGAACTATATTTAAGTTCGTAACTTAATCTGATGTCACTTCTCTAACATGTACAATTGGATCCTTCATAGATGACACAAACACAATCAATACTGAATATTTGATCAATAAAGAACTTCATAAAATAGATATATGGTTAAAACTAAATAATTATCATTGAATATTAATAAAACAAAATATATGATTTTTCAAATGCCTAATAAAATGGTCGAAGAACTAACACTAAAAATTGATGGTGTAAATATTGAGAGTTAAACAGATTAACTTTCTGGGCCTTACGTTAGACTCATATTTAAAGTGAAATGAACATATTGATAAAATAGCAAATATATGTTCTAGAATAATTGGTGTAATCAATAAATTGAAGCATGTTATACCATTTAGAGTAAAAATTAAACTATACAATTCATTAATATTGCCTCACTTTAACTACTTTCTAATGATCTGGGGATACAAATGTAATCGAATAAACAAACTGCAAAAGAAAGCTGTAAGAACAATATCTTTAAGTAAATATCACTCCCATATGGAACTAATATTTAAATGTTTCTAAATTTTAAAGATTGAAGACCTACTTAGTATACAGATATTACGATTTTACAATAAATACAAACATACAACATTACCCGCATACTTTCAAAACTGGCAGATAATAGAGAACAAAATCATAGCCATTTCACACGACAACATAACAGAATATATACATTCAAGACACAAAACAAATTTGCAAAAAGAAACCTTAGATACAGTCTACCACACACAATAAAAAATACCTCTGCTATCCTTAAACAAAAGATATTCACACACAGCCTACAAGGATTTATACATTATGTAAAACATAATATCATACAAGGATGCAAACACACTTGTATGTACAGTCGTAAATTGCTACACATGAACACATAATCATGAATAAACACCCAACTTAGTAACACGTACAGCCATAAACATATTACATTGTACCTACACATTCACTACTTACAACACGCATGAAGAAGCAAACATTAATAAAAACACCCATGAATATACATGCATCTAAATAGGATTGAGCAATGGTGCGTCAATGGAATACAATAACTTACGAATTATATAAAAGATAGACAATTACCAAACCCCAAGGTGGTCCCTCTGATAATAACTATTTACTAGTCTTAATAGGTGTCTACTACACCAAATATTGTACAAACTAAATCTAAATAACTATTGCGTTATATAGTTACATTATAGGTTTATTTGTATGTTTTATTTGTAATACTACTTTGTATTGTACAATACTGGGAAAATAAATACATCTATCCATCCATCCATCCATCCATAACCAACAAATTTCATGATATATTAGTGAAAGTTAACAGTTGCTGATTTGTATTTATTAATTACTGTGTATGATTCCTCCCATTTCTGATGCCATTCAACTAAAGGTTGGTGTTGACAGGTGAAAAACTGAAACTGCTTGAAGGCATCCCTTTAGCAATCAAGGACAACTTCACCACACACGGAGTTCGGACGTCTTGCGCATCACGCATGCTCATGAACTATGAACCTCCATACAATGCAACAGTTGTGGAGCGTAGTCTACGGGAAGGCTCTGTCATAGTAGGCAAAGCCAACATGGACGAGTTTGCCCTCGGGTAAGATTAAGTGCTGAAGGCGTTTGTATGTGTTAGTGATAACAATAACTCCACTAGTGTCCACTCACCTTCTCTCTGGTTAGATACCATCTTATCATACAACATTATCATGTCAATTTGCAATATAAAATTATTTGTTTTATTTTTGAAATTCTATTTTCTTGGCTTGTTTAATTTAAAAAACAAGACATTAGTTATCTCACAGGAAATGTGGGTTCCATTTCTAAATAACTGGCAGGAAATCTTGGGCTTGGTTCATTGTGGATATTGATGCAGAAATTTCTGAAAATATGTTGAAGGATTGAAGAGATAAGTATTGTTGTTACGTAAATATTATTTGTAAACTATCCATAGACATGTATTAAGAAACAGCTGTAGATAAATGGTTGTCAAAGAAAGTGTATTTGAGGAAGTTAGTTGTAGGCCATAGCTGAAGCTTTGGTGGGTGATAGTTGGGGGAAATCGAGTTTGCTGATATGGCTAGTATCCCACATATTTGCTAGGGTGCTGAATAACCGAAATAAACAAGGCAATCTGGCGTAAAGTGTAACGTTTGTGCACAGTAAACAGTCTTCTTAAAGACTACATAGTGAATAGTGTAGACATAGTTGACTAAACTATTTTGAATAGCTAATTAAATTATTATTATTAAATAAATTCTGATATGGCACCTTGCAAGCAGCAAGTCAATGCAAAGCAACACTTGGTGTGCGATGACTGCCACAGCTGGGTGGATTTTGCCTTGTCTGGCTGTGGGAAGTCATGGGCAGATACTAAGGAAGAGGCATTCACCTTCAGTGCATGGAGTGTTTGAAGGTGGAATGTCTGCAGAAGGAGGTAGTTAGGTTGACAGATGTTGTGAAGGGGATGGAGATGAGAATAAGCAAGGAGCCAGATGGAATGGAGACACGACAGGGAGAGAGTTGGGAATATTGTGAGACTGAAGGAGCAGAGTACTGGCAAGAAGACTGAGGAAAGGAGACTGAGAGGAGGAAAGGTGATTGGAGGGGAAGAAATTGGAGAATCAAAGCCAGGAAACGTGACAGGTGTGAAAGTGACAGGGGAGAAAGTGACCGTAGAGAAGGAGGTAGGAGGGAAAATGGGACGGGAGAGGAGAGAAAAAAATGCAAAGGGAGAAAAGTTGAAAAGACAAAAGGAAGTGAGAGTAAATGTGACAGAAGAGAACATGACAGGAGGAAAGGTGACAAGAGAAAAAGTGACAAAAAAGAATAGAACGGAAAAGAATGTGACAGGAGAGAAGACGACAGGGGGAAAAGACAACAACCAGACAAATGCAAACCGGAGGAGGAACTCTGAAGCAGTGATTGAGGGGGCAATGAGAAAAGAGCGGGTGTTCATGGGCGACTCTATTCTGAGAAAGACAGATAAGACACTAAGTCGGGGTGGACATCGTTGTTTGTTTACCGGGGGCTAGGATATAACATGTGACTGAAAGGGTAGAGAAGGTATTGGGGCATGGCAAGGGAGGGTCTGTACTAGTACATGTAGGGACAAATAATGCAGACAGGTAGGGAACAACTGGGATAGTATAGAAGTACAGACAGTTAGTGAGGAAGAAAGAAGACAAGAGTTGAACATAATATTCCTGAGAGAATAATATTATTATTCTCTCAGGAATTTTGCCACTAATGGGAGGAAGGGGGCAACGTATAGAAACTGCAAGAGGATGGTGATGAATGCACTAGTTGAGCAGATGTGTGAAGAAGAGGGGGTGGGATTCGTAGATTTATGGGGATACTTTGTTGAGAGGGAAGATATGTACATGAGAGATGGCCTCCATGTAAGTGGAAAGGGGGCAGCAGTTTTCTCAAAGAACCTGCTGAGATCTGTTGACAGTGGGACAGGTTGCATTTATTTAATCTAGATGCGCAGGGGGATTCACAAAGAAGCCTGAAACTGGAGGCATAGATAAAGACAGCACAAATAAATCAGCAAAGAACAGCCTGAAAAACTGTTCTGAAGCTGGATATAAATGCATTTGTTTAAATGCAAGGAGCTTAGTAAATAAAAGAAGTGAACTAAACATTGTGGTAGAAGATATTGACCCTCACATAATAGGTATAACCGAATCTGACAGGCTATGTAATATTTAGGAAAGATAGAATAGGAAGAAGGGGAGGTGGGGTTATTTTTTATATTAAAGAATCTATCCAGGCTTATGAAATAAAATTAGAAAGAGAAGCAGATTGCGAAGAAGCTATTTGGTGTAACGTTCATTCATTCATTCACATACTTACAGGAAACTCAACATTAATGGTTGGGTTAGTTTATCGAAGTCCAAACATAAGCATAGAAGAGAATGACAAAATGCTATAGGGGAAGTGAGCAAACGGTATATTATTATGGGGGATTTTGAACATGGTCATATACAATGGAAATTTCTACCCAGTATGGGGAGTGAGGACCACAAGTTTTTAGTTTTAGTACAAGATAATTTCTTTCAACCAGGGATGAGAATGTTTTAGACATAGTTTTGTTCTCACAGAATAAGTTGACAATGTCAAGATATGTGAGCCACTGGAGAGTAATGATCACAACCAGATACATTTTTTCGATCAAAGTAAAATCAGAAAGGAATAGTAAAAAGCAGCACAGGAGAAATTTCCACAAAGGAAGATATAAGGACATGAGGAAATATTTAGCAAAGATAGACTGGAATAACACACTAAAGAATAAGACAGCAACAGAATGCTGGAATATCTTAAAGAGTGAAATTGACTGCATCGTCGATAAATTTGTTCCCTTGAAAAAACAAGGGAAATGGTCCAGAAAAAATACTTATTAGAAAAATTAAGTACAAACAAATGATGTGGAAGTCATATAGACGTACTGGAAATAATGAAGACTACAACATTTATAAAGAGGCACTTAACCAAGCTACAACTGAAATTAGAAATTCAAAGAGAAGCTATGAAAAAAAGTTGCTTGTAATATAAAACATGACAGCAAGAGTTTTTATGTGTATGTTCGGAGCAAACAGAAAGTTCAGGATAAGGTCGGTCCTCTAGAAGATAGTGCTGGAAATATAATATCAGAAGGATTCTTAATGGCAAAAGACCTGAATGAGTACTTTAGTTCAGTGTTTACCAGGGAAGATATTAGTTCTCTGTTCTTGTTAAACATAACTTGATAAACTCATCTCAACATGGGTTTCTAAAAATAGGGTCATGCTTAACAAATATGTTATGATTATTAGAAGATAGCACTAAGTGGGTAGACGAGGGATCACCAGTAGATATCATCTACTTAGATTTTCAGAAAGCTTTTGACAGAGTGCCACATCAAAGATTACGCTAAAGGCCCATGGCATAAAAAATGTTATAATAAACTGGATAGAGAAATGGCTGATTGAGAGAAGACAACGAGTACCGGGGTAGTAGTTGATGGGGAGGCTTCAAACTGGAAATCAGTTTTGAGTGGGGGTACCACAGGGATCAGTATTGGGACCTATATTATTCTTAATATATATCAACAATTTGGACGATAATATAACAAGCAAGGTGTTGAAATTTGTGCATGACACAAAAGTGTTTAGAAGGATTAAATGTGATGGAGATAGACAGCATTTACAAGATGATCTTGACAGGTTGATCAAATGGTCTGAAAAGTGGCAAATGTTCAATTTTGGGAAATGTAAATGCCTCCACACAGGACATGGGAACAAAGATGTACAATATACAATGGGGGAACTGTACTAAGTACTACAATAAAAGAAAAGGACTTAGAGTTAACCATTAGTGCCGATATGAAGGTTTCAGAGCAGTGCGGAATTGCAACTTCAAAGGGAAAACAAATCCTTGGATTAAAAATTAGGCAAAATATAGCATATAAGAAAAAAGAAGTAATAATACCGCTGTACAAAACAATAGTTAGGCCTCATTTATAATATTGTATACAAGCGTGGAGGCCGTATCGCAAGAATGACATAGATATGCTAGAAAGAGTACAGAGGAGAGTGACTAAAATGATACCAAAACTGAGGGATGTTATTTACAAAATAATGCTAACAAATTTGGTTTAACAACACTAGAGACCAGGAGATTGAGAGGAGATCAGATAGAAGTGTTTAAAATATTAAATGGTTATGAAAATATTGATAGAAATATATTTTTCTCAGTTAAGAAAGACAGAAGGACTAGAGGACATGAAGTTACATTAGTAAAAGAACAATGTAGATTAGATATTAAAAAAGTTCTCATTTTCACAAAGGACTATAAATGAATGGAACAGATTTTCTGCTGATTGTGTGGGTGCTAGTAGTGTGAATATGTTTAAAAATAAAATAAAATTGACATACCTCAGAAGAGCGGGATACACATAGATAAAAAGGGTTGGACTCTAGATAAGCCAAAAGGCTTCCTTGTCCACCTGCCATAACATTCATCAGACAAAACCTGTCCCGAATTGAGACATCAGACACTTGTCAGACAGGAGCCCTCACCAGTCTTTCTCCCACATGTGTCATATGACGCTAGTCATGTGACATAAGCCGACAAAGACATATTCAGAGGTGAAACCTAAGTACCAGGTATAGCCTAATGTGATTTGTAATTGTTTACCGTTTGATTAATTGATAATGTTTTGATGTGTATTGAGGACTAACTCAGAAGTTGGTGATGTGACACAGTTGATGCAATGTTTCTGTTGTCAGGAGTGGCTCGGTCGACAGTATCCTTGGCTCAGTTCGTAATCCATGGGGTTATCCATACGATCGACTCGGTGAGACAGCTTCTCAAGGTGGCCTGCAGGTGGCGTTTTGGAATGAGGTGGATGGCAATGCGGCACACGGGGTGCGACAGATGCACACATCAAGTGCGGCACAGAAACCCACCCCGAAGGCACATACCCCCCTGGACTGGCACATCACGGGGGGTAGCTCCGGGGGGTGTGCAGCTGCTGTAGCAGCAGGCATCTCATTGGCGTAAGTCATGGCTATGTTGGTTTGCTTTAATTCTACTCACTAGAGGTTGTTGGTCATGCATTTCATAAAGCTGGTTGCAATTTAAAGATACACATTTTTTATGATGAACTCACTTTATATTAGAGTTCTGCATAATATATATGTTCTAACATTTACGAATGTCAACCATATCATTCAGTAAAGCAGCAAGTGTGGATTATGAACTGGGTTATATAGAAAGTACTTGTAGGAGTTGTGTAGCTGCAACAACTATAAACAACAACAAAATATATTTCCATACCATAGGTAGACACAATTAGGAGTAATAAATAACCAAAATAAGAGCAACACAACTGCCATGAGTAATTTGTATTTATAATAACTATATAGACAGTAGTTGATATTTACACTTCGTTAGCCAAACTTAAATATAATCACCACGTTTGCAGAGCACTGGGGTCAGACACGGGGGGTTCTGTGCGGAACCCCGCCTCCTACTGCGGGGTGGTTGGACTGAAGCCAAGCTATGGCCTCCTGTCCCGCCACGGCCTTATCCCCCTCCTCAACTCAATGGACTCTCCCGGGATATTCGCACGCACAGTCGATGACGTTGTCACAGTACTTAGTAAGTGGACTGAAATAACACAACAATTATTTACAAAAGATATTACAATTTTACATATTATTCGAACAATGGTTATCGTATGTGGTTACACAGTATGAGTGTGCAGCTGAGACTGGAAGAGTTGTCTGATTATTGCAACATTGCATGTTTTCTCCCAGTTAGTGACATTGTGGAACTTAACTGGAGGACAGGGAATTTAATTTTTGTGTGTCCTGAATTTTGTGAATGTTTTTGTTGATGAGTGAGGTAATTGGTAATTAAGTTAATACTCTATTGTGTACATCCTGAATCCTAATAGTAATCCAAACCAGGGGTGGGTCCAATTACACAAAATCAATTAAAATTACAAAAAAATTACAATTACTTTTCATTTGTCATTTCAATTACAATTACACTTCTACAATTTTCAGATCAGTTACAATTACGGATGCATTAAAGGGATCTACCAAGAAGTTTATTAATAATATAGCATGCACGTGTACGATGGGTTGAATGAGTCAATCATGAAGTAGAATTAAAAAAACAAAAATGGTCTTAATTTGAATTAATTTATAAAAATCACAAAAACATTAAATTGGAAACCTCAAAGATAATTTCTATAACAAGATATAACATTTTGTGCACATTGATGACATTGAAGCCACAAAGGCTTCGATTCAAGGGACATACTTTCCCAGTCAGAAACCTCTAGTTAATAACCACAATTGCAAGTAATTCAGCAAGGCAGGAAATCTATAATAAAATACCTTTGTTGCTCTCATAAGAGACAATGTTAGCTGCTAAGAACTGCTAGAATCCTCTTCTGAAGTAGTACTGTGACTCAGCCTCTAGACCAGTTTAGCCAACTTGCAGTAGCACCTTGCAGCCTCATTAAAGAACAAAGGAAACATTGACCCTCAGACAGTGACAGGTGCTAGTCCAGCCTCAAGCAAACAGAAATCTTGGACAATTTGGACAATGCCAGCTACAGTGCATAGCTACATGGCTTATTCATTAATTACTTGGTAGCACTGTTAGGTGAATGACATATTGTGATCACAACTTAGGCAATAGGTATTTTGTCAGGTTTATTATTTTGTAAATTGAAAACAATCTGTGGGACATTTTTTAGATAAACCATGCAATGTCAGAAAACCTGTGTAATTGATTGTAATTGTTTCAGTTACAAAAAAATAATCAATTACAATTACAAAATATTTTCAAAACCAGAATCAATTACAATTACATCTTTTGGCTGTAATTAATTACAAATTTATTATTATGTGCACTTTCGCGTGGCAGACGTGATGTATTCGCGTCTGTTTCGCTTGTGCCATTCCACACGAAATGTACCATCACAGTTCCTTTGTAGAAGTGGAATAAATAGATATATAAATAAATTAAAATATTTAAATGAATAGATACATGTATAATTAAAATGTCCATGTGATAACAAATATATATAAAATAATCGTTAAAAAGTCAGTAGAAATTGCACTAAAAAGTAATAAAAATGTAAATAAATAATTTAAAAAGGTCAATTCCATGGATTCATATGATGCTTTCTTATTTTGAAATGGCCTGCCCCAATTGTCGCCACTGTTCACGGTCGAGTGCGCGCAGAGCGTTGACATCGGCACGGCAACGTAGCGTACGCCCTATGCGTCGCAGGTCCGCGCTCAACACTGTCGGCAGAGTCGTTCGCGGTCGACCCATGTATATTGTGTCCACGGCAAAATAGTTGTCGATCGCTTGCTGAGCGGGTGCATTGGGTGGCATACGGAGCACGTGCCCAAATAGACTCCATCTTGCAGTTATGACAGCTTCGCTGATGGGACGGCATCGGCAACGGTGGTACAGTGCCTCATTGGAAATTACAAATACAATTACACTTATGTAATTGGACCCATTCCTGATCCAAACCCTAAAATACCTCAAGTTGATTGTTTGATTATTACATTATACATGAAAACATTCATGCAGAGAAACAATGTAAGATATTATTAATGTCTGTTATTGATGAAAACATGGTAACTTCGAGATGGGTGTCCTGTTTGTTCCTGTGTAGACGTAGTAGCTGGCCGCGATCCTCTCGACTCTACATCTGTTGATGATCCCTACGTGCCCTTTGACCTTCCTGATGACATCTCGCTGGCAGGCATGCACATAGGGATACCCAAGGTAGGTGGCATTGTAGGCAGACATGTGTCACATTGTGTGGACCTCCTGTGTACAGTATGGATTTTGGTATGGAATATGGCCATACCTTGTTTTAATGTGGATTTGCTTCAAAATGGTGATAATGTACATTTTCGTTTGTTCATTCCGCAAGTCTACAATCGAATAATGATGCCACCCACCATCATATACTGTACTGCAAGATCTAGTGTGATTTCAGTGCCAAGCAATGTTTATGAGACATGAGAATGGACTTAACTGCTATGTGAAGGTCACACACACACGTACGCACAGTTAAAGAGCATATGACACAACTGTTACTATTTTTTATTATTCTAAATGAAAAATCTAAACCCAGTTGATTAGGTGTTTTTGTTGATATTTTAAAGAAGTTTGACCACTACAAAATGAGAATTTCCTTTTAAGTTGGAGGTTAACCGGAAATGACGTGAACGGGATAATGTTCCTGTCTGCTGCGTCCACTGAGCCATTGTTTGTGTTTCATAATTTTTTGAATGTTTTTTCTTGCTTAATTTTAAATATGCCTGAACGTTGTCTTTGCTGCCAATTATTGCAATACATCAAAAGACAACGTTAGTTTATTTAAATTTCCAAAAGATAGCGTTTTATACCGTAAGTGGATCCAACAGGTGAAACATACCTGCGCCTGTTGTAATAAACCGGCGTAGATAACCAGAACTGTGTGTTGTGTTTAAGTCATTTCATCGATGATTGTTTTAACCAAATTTAAACTTTCCCATGGTTGCAAAGTTCAGCATAGACATTGTCTGCAATGCTCTTGACCTATTTTAATACATTGCCTGATCTAGTACTGACCACAATAGCAATTTACACAGCATAGATAGTATTGACAGTTTTGGCCAGTAGGTATCTCTTTTATGAGATTTGTACTTCGTCAATTTATATTAGTAAGTACTTCACTCAAAACTACTTTTTTAACAGTTTATTTGCAGAAAATTGACAAAATATGTGTTAGAGTTAGAGATTGACGACATAAATACCTTACGGAAGAATTTAGTCAAATTTTTATTAAAATGGCAAAAAATGATTTGACGCATTTTTTGTCCCCACCACTTTTAAATGATAATCATGCGCGGCCTGCTTTTTTTGTGAACTTTCTTTATATAAACACAAAGAACTGTACATTGCCATGCAGGGATTATATATCACACTGCTAATAATTGTATTCTAAAATATCTTATATAGCTGTGATTATTATGGTTTCGTGGTTTTGAATCAATCGTCTTCGACACTCAAACAGTCCTGCCTGGTCATAGCACGTTCGCCTACAACCTCGTCCATAGCCCACAGGCAAATATGGTTCATACCTGTATGGTTGAATTTTTCTTACAGGACTACCATCACAACAATGTTCCTCAGCTATTGAACTTTCTTAAACCTCCTTGATTTTGAATGATAGTTCCAAACTCGAATCAGAATCATCAGATTCGTAAGGGTCAATGTCTTCCAGACTCAGCCATGTTTATTGATATAGCTGTCCTTGAAAACTCCCCCCCCACTGACGTCACAACATGGCGCAACCGGTTCAGAAGAACCAGGCGAAGTCGCTGCGTAACGTCACATTTAGTCATGACTATTACGGATGTGTGTGTAAAGTCATGGATTGTACTGTTGTGAAAGTATCTTATTTGACTAATAGTTGCTTATTAAAAAACCAATAGAATTTGTAACAATCGTGTTGTAGGTACTTTAATAACTCTTTCATTGGCTAATAATTGTGGGTATGGTGGGTGTTGCAGAAATGTCTACACAAGCAGCTTTTTTGCATAAATTGAATGAAATATGTGTTAGGGTAATACTATATACGGATCTCTGTCGCAAACGTTTTTTTAAAGATATTTATAAAAACAGCATAAATATATATTTATAAAAACAGCAAAAATGTATATTTATGAAAACAGCAGAAATATATCTGGTATGCATATTTTGTAACGTCTTAGATATTTTTATTTGAATGTATATTCTGTTGTATAGGAGTATTACACTGCTGGCACTTCAGATGAAGTGTTGGATGCATGGAACAGAGCGGCTGAGCAGCTGCAGCAGGCCGGAGCAAGAGTGAGCATGGTGTCTGTGCCACACAACAATTACTCCGTGGTCGTGTATGCGGTCCTGTCTGCTGCCGACGTCGCGTCCAACATGGCAAGATATGACGGCATAGAATACGGTAGGTCCTAGACGGAATAGAATACAGTAGGTTCTAGATGGCATAGAATACATTCGGTTCTACACGGAATAGAATATGATAGGTTCTAGATGCCATAGAATATGGTAGGATCTAGATGCCATAGAATACAGTAGGTTCTATATGGCATAGAATACAGTAGGTTCTAAATGGCATAGAATACATTCGGTTCTACACGAAATAGAATATGATAGGTTCTAGATGCCATAGAATATGGTAGGTTCTAGATGCCATAGAATACAGTAGGTTCTATATGGCATAGAATACAGTAGGTTCTAAATGGCATAGAATACGGTAGGTTCTAGATGGCATAGAATATGGTAGGATCTAGATGCCATAGAATACAGTAGGTTCTATATGGCATAGAATACAGTAGGTTCTAAATGGCATAGAATACATTCGGTTCTACACAAAATAGAATATGATAGGTTCTAGATGCCATAGAATATGGTAGGTTCTAGATGCCATAGAATACAGTAGGTTCTATATGGCACAGAATACAGTAGGTTCTAAATGGCATAGAATACGGTAGGTTCTAGATGGCATAGAATACAGTAGGTTCTAAACGGCATAGAATACAGTAGGTTCTATATGGCATAGAATACAGTAGGTTCTAAACTGCATAGAATACGGTAGGTTCTAGATGGCATAGAATACAGTAGGTTCTAAATGGCATAGAATACGGTAGGTTCTAGATGGCATTGAATACAGTAGGTTCTAAACGGCATAGAATGTGGTAGGTTCTAGATGGCATAGAATACAGTAGGTTCTAAATGGCATAGCATATGGTAGGTTCTAGATGGCATAGAATACAGTAGGTTCTAAATGGCATAGAATATGGTAGGTTCTAGATGGCATTGAATACAGTAGGTTCTAGATGGCATAGAATGCGGTAGGTTCTAGATGCCATAGAATACAGTAGGTTCTAGACGGAATAGAATATGATAGGTTCTAAATGCCATAGAATATGGTAGGTTCTAGATGCCATAGAATACAGTAGGTTCTAAATGGCATAGAATACGGTAGGTTCTAGATGGCATAGAATGCAGTAGGTTCTAAACGGCATAGAATATGGTAGGTTCTAAATGGCATAGAATACAGTAGGTTCTAAACTGCATAGAATACGGTAGGTTCTAGATGCCATAGAATACAGTAGGTTCTAGACGGAATAGAATATGATAGGTTCTAAATGCCATAGAATATGGTAGGTTCTAGATGCCATAGAATACAGTAGGTTCTAAATGGCATAGAATACGGTAGGTTCTAGATGGCATAGAATGCAGTAGGTTCTAAACGGCATAGAATATGGTAGGTTCTAGATGGCATTGAATACAGTAGGTTCTAAACTGCATAGAATATGGTAGGTTCTAGATGGCATAGAATACAGTAAGTTCTAAACTGCATAGAATACGGTAGGTTCTAGATGGCATAGAATGCGGTAGGTTCTAGATGCCATAGAATACAGTAGGTTCTAGATGGCATAGAATACAGTAGGTTATGGATGCCATAGAATACAGTAGGTTCTAGATGGCGTAGAATATGGTAGGTTCTAGATGGCATAGAATACAGTAGGTTCTAAATGGCATAGAATGCGGTAGGTTCTAGATGCCATAGAATACAGTAGGTTCTAGATGGCATAGAATACAGTAGGTTATGGATGCCATAGAATACAGTAGGTTCTAAACGGCATAGAATACGGTAGGTTCTAGATGGCATTGAATACAGTAGGTTCTAAACGGCATAGAATATGGTAGGTTCTAGATGGCACAGAATACAGTAGGTTCTAAATGGCATAGAATATGGTAGGTTCTAGATGGCATAGAATACAGTAGGTTCTAAATGGCATAGAATATGGTAGGTTCTAGATGGCATAGAATACAGTAGGTTCTAAATGGCATAGAATACGGTAGGTTCTAGATGGCATTGAATACAGTAGGTTCTAGATGGCATAGAATGCGGTAGGTTCTAGATGCCATAGAATACAGTAGGTTCTAGACGGAATAGAATATGATAGGTTCTAGATGCCATAGAATATGGTAGGTTCTAGATGCCATAGAATACAGTAGGTTCTAGATGCCATAGAATACAGTAGGCTCTATATGGCATAGAATACGGTAGGTTCTAAATGGCATAGAATACGGTAGGTTCTAGATGGCATAGAATACGGTAGGTTCTAGATGGCATTGAATACAGTAGGTTCTAGATGGCATAGAATACAGTAGGTTCTAAACTGCATAGAATACGGTAGGTTCTAGATGGCATTGAATACAGTAGGTTCTAGATGGCATAGAATACAGTAGGTTCTAAACTGCATAGAATACGGTAGGTTCTAGATGGCATAGAATGCGGTAGGTTCTAGATGCCATAGAATACAGTAGGTTCTAGATGGCATAGAATACAGTAGGTTATGGATGCCATAGAATACAGTAGGTTCTAGATGGCGTAGAATATGGTAGGTTCTAGATGGCATAGAATACAGTAGGTTCTAAATGGCATAGAATGCGGTAGGTTCTAGATGCCATAGAATACAGTAGGTTCTAGATGGCATAGAATACAGTAGGTTATGGATGCCATAGAATACAGTAGGTTCTAGATGGCATAGAATATGGTAGGTTCTAGATGGCATAGAATACAGTAGGTTCTAAATGGCATAGAATATGGTAGGTTCTAGATGGCATTGAATACAGTAGGTTCTAAATGGCATAGAATACAGTATGTTCTAGATGCCATAGAATACAGTAGGTTTTAAATGGCATAGAATGCGGTAGGTTGTAGATGCCATAGAATACAGTAGGTTCTAGATGGCATAGAATACGGTAGGTTCTAGATGCATTGAATACAGTAGGTTCTATATGGCATAGAATACGGTAGGTTCTAGATGCCATAGAATACAGTAGGTTCTAGACGGCGTAGAATACGGTAGGTTGTAGATGGCATTGAATACAGTAGGTTCTAGATGGCATAGAATATGGTAGGTTCTAGACGGCATTGAATACAGTAGGTTCTAGACGGCATAGAATACAGTAGGTTCTAGGTGGCATATAATATGGTAGGTTCTAGACAGCATAGAATACGGTAGGTTCTAGATGGCATAGAATACGGTAGGTTCTAGACGGCATAAAATACTGTAGGTTCTAGATGGCATAGAAGATGGTAGGTTCTAGATGGCATAGAATACGGTAGGTTCTAGATGGCATAGAAGATGGTAGGTTCTAAATGGCATATAATACGGTAGGTTCTAGATGGGAAAGAATATAGTTGGTTCTAGATGGCATAGAATACTGTAGGTTCTAGATGGCATAGAAGATGGTAGGTTCTAGACGGCATAGAATACGGTAGGTTCTTGACGGCATAGAATATGGTAGGTTCTAGACGGCATAGAATACGGTAGGTTCTAGACGGCATAGAATATGGTAGGTTCTAGACGGCATAGAATATGGTAGCTTGTAGATGCCATAGAATAGCCTCTGAGCAAACAGAAGTCTTGGACAATTTGGACAATGCCAGCTACAGTGCATAGCTACATGGCTTATTCATTAATTACTTGGTAGCACTGTTAGTGAATGACACATTGTGATCACAACTTAGGCAATAGGTATTTTGTCAGGTTTATTATTTTGTAGATTGAAAACAATCTGTGGGACATTTTTTAGATAAACCGTGCTATGTCAGAAAACCTGTGTAATTGATTGTAATTGGTGTAATTGTAGGTTTTATACAGCATTGAATACGGTAGGTTCTAGATGGCATAGAATATGGTAGGTTATAGATGGCATAGAATACGGTAGATTATATTCGGCATTGAATATGGTAGGTTCTAGATGGCATAGAATATGGTGGATTCTAGATGGCATAGAAGATTGTAGGTTCTAGATGGCATAGAATACAGTAGGTTCTAGACAGCATGGAATAGAGTAGGTTCTAGACGGCATAGAATAAGGTAGGTTCTATACGGCATTGAATATGGTAAGTTCTAGATGGCATAGAATATGGTGGATTCTAGATGGCATAGAATACAGTAGGTTCTAGACAGCATAGAATAGAGTAGGTTCTAGACGGCATAGAATAAGGTAGGTTCTATACGGCATTGAATATGGTAAGTTCTAGATGGCATAGAATATGCTAGGCTCTAGATGACATAGAATACAGTAGGTTCTAGATGATATAGAATAGGGTAGGTTATAGATGGCATTGAATATGGTAGGTTCTTGATGGCATAGAATACGGTAGGTTCTAGATGGCATAGAATACGGTAGGTTCTAGATGGCATAGAATACGGAAGGTTGGGACAGGACATTTTTTGGAGTTGCCAGACAGGACTGCTGAAAAGTTGACAGTCTTGGGTCTCTTGACTGTCAGTAATTTAGAACACAGGTTACAACCCTGGTAATAACTGAGGTTGATCTTTAGATACATGAATGATTGTACAACTTTCTGCCAGATAAATAAAAAATCCACTGATTTCTCATTTGTTTGTTCACAACATTACTGTTTAGCCCAGTTTCAATGCTAACTTTCACACACTTGCATGCAAATATTATCAATGAAACAAAATAAGTAGTAAGTAGTTGTTTTATAAAGATTGTAACTTTCACGGTTTCTATGTAAAGATATTCAGATTGTTTCATTTTGTGACTTTAAATGGAGTGTATTTCTGATTAGGTTACCGTGGTGTTGATGAATCATCAACAGAGATGTTGTATGCGGAGACAAGACGTGATGGTTTCAACAAGGTGGTGCGAGACCGCATCCTAGCCGGCAACTATTACCTGCTCCGACAGTACGTAGCTTTCTTCTGTCCCATCACAACAGCACAGCACTAATACAATAGAACCTGTCTTGAAAGGCCTCACTCTCAGATGACCTCTCTCTTGGACGACCTCTCTCTTGGACGACCTCTCTCAAATGATCTCTTGGATGAACTCTCTTGGACAACCTCACTTTTGGGCGACCTCTCTTTTGGATGACTCTCTTGGACGACCCCACACTTGGATGACCTTTCACTTGGACGACCTTACCCTTGGACAACCTCATTCTTGGACGATTTCACTCTTACACAACCTCACTCTTGGACGACCTCTCTCTCGAATGACCTCTCTTGGGTGACCTCTCTTGGACGACCTTTCTCTTGGATGACCTGTCTCTTGGATGAACTCTCTCTTGGGTGACCTCTCTTGTGCGATCTCACTCTTCTGCGACCACCCCGCATGAACGGTCACAATTCTAAGCCTGGATTGACATTGTTTCTAACAATAATGTACCTGCAATGACCTCATCTACCAAACGTGACCAACAACCCCATAAACTCACCATGCAATTGCTACTTTTTACTCATTATGAGCCACCAGAACAGACTGACTGCCAAAAACACTGATTAGTGTGACAACCAAAGAAAGAGAGCATGAAAGATTGGACCACACTTCACTGTAGTAACAGCGCCCAAATATTCACCAGATAGAATACACATGTACCTCTCATTAGTCTCATTACACACCTGTATACCTGTATACCTGCAACCTGTCTTGAGAGACCACCTTCATTGTGCAGATGGGGTGGTCATCCAAGACACATTCTACTGTTGCATGTATAATTTTTTAGAAGTATTTGTGAAAGTTCAACTTTTTAGAAAATGAGCTAGGAGAGTTTCTTGGATTATAATCGCCAGAGTATTCACAGAGTTATTGCCACATACTAGACAAACCAATCTTTTTCATCACACTGTAATGTGACTGTATGCGTGGTATGTGAATACTGACTTGTGTGTTAGTCTCTGACCTGTTAGTGTAATACACACAATACGCTCTATCTAATACATGGGTGCAGTCATGACTTTGTAACTGGGCACAGGTGTGCAATTACATCAGAACTATGATACATCAGAACTATGTTGACATGATAAGTATCGCGTGTAAGTTGAACAAGTGGCAGGTACCTAACTGACTGTACACATAATCAAATGACAGCCAACTGCAGCAATACAAACATAGTCTACAACTTGGAATTTTCTAAGGTTCTTATTCCTGTGATATAAAATGATACATTTGTGATAAGCATATCACTATAATCATCCACAATGGCTGCCAGAGTAGCATAAATAATTGGATGCATCAAACAGTTGTGTGCGATTGTTTGTGCTACTCCACCACCATATCGAATGTTTTACAGGTGCTGCATATCAAAAAGCAAAGGGACCTTTTGATAGGAATGTTAAAAACTCGTATTTTTGTATAACTGAAGGTGTTTTATCTGTTTGTTGTTTGTAGGAACTATAAGAAGTATTACGAGCAGGCACAGAAAGTGCGGCGGTTGGTGTGTGAAGACTACCGCAAGGTGTTTGCCAGTGGGGTGGATGTGTTGTTGACCCCCACTATGCTGGGAGACGCCCCCACCCACAGCTGGTACACGCAGGCAGACAACCAGACGCGCATACACGAGTTTGACGTGTTTACACAGGCAGCTAACCTAGCAGGTGTGTTTTAACTTTGTTAACACACTTCATCGTGATCAGTAGCTGTGTCTGTTGCAGGCGTAGCTGATCATGACCCTCCAATATCGACAGTTGTAGGTATCTTGTAACAGTTCTCTTGTCCTCTTTCCTAGCTCCAATACTAAACCACCAAGGTTTTTAGTCCTTTGGCCAAAGGTCCAAGGGACTATTGCCATCACTCTGCGTCCTCCATCCGCCGTCTGCCGTTAGCTGCCGTATCTCAGAAACCGTTCAGCAACCTTTTCTCTAATTTTGTATAGACATATCTTAGGGCACTGCGACTATGCACGAGAAATCTGTATTTGATTGAATCATTCTAAGGGCTCCCTAGGGCCTCCAAGGACCCCAAAACTTGTAAAAATGTAACATTTTGCCTATTTTTTCAAAAACTGTTCAGCAACTTTTTCTCTAATTTTGCATATACATTTCATGTGGTAGTGTCAATATACACAAGAAATCTGTATTTGATTCAATCATTCTAAGGGCTCCAAATGTCCCCTAAAATGCTAAATTTGTTAACTAAATGGTCTACTGTAGCAGCAGCTCTTTAAGGCTTCCAGTCCTTTTGTTCAACTAATCCCTTTTCCCACCCATCTGTCACACCTCATTGTGGCTGGCTGGTTAAAGTGTGACTAATCTGTAATTGGTCACTGGCAGAGGCTTGGGTCAACAAACACAGCACCCTGTACCAGAAACAGAACACTATTTCCCTTCCCAAAACATCTGTCACATGCGGAGTCTTTGTCTTTTATGGATATATATTTTATGCAGTTATTTTATATAAGCAGAAAGTTAATTGAAATTAGTTATTCTTAGGCCACAGAAAAGTAATTCCCGGTTTCTCATCGATGCATGTATTTAAAAATATGTGCCACAACATTTTATTTTCTATTATAATTATTCCTCTAAATGCAAGACGTGGTGCAAATAAGTGAACAGTAAACATGTAAACATTTTACTTCCATCATAACCCTTAATGATCTGTAACTATGATTCACCAAAAAACATTTAATTAATAATTACCTACAGGGTTGTTTGATTTATGCTGGGCAGAAACTGTTTCTGCCCAGCAGAAACAGCAACAATAGGAAATACATGCCATTGATAGGCAAACGTGTTCTTTTTATACAAAATGTCAGTTTCGTTCTGTACCTGTCTACATATGATAACCATTTGTCCGCCATGCTCACAATAAACATCACATGAATGATAAAAGGAAGATCACTGCCACTTAACTTGTTGATTATTATTATAAAACTGCTCTGCTACTGCTTGGTGGACAGTAAGCTGTAACTGTCTTTGAGTTTGTTTACATTTTGACAACCTACTATTATATAGCACTAATTTTTGAATGAATCACATTTTGAGAATGTATGTCATTGTTTGCGGTGTAACTTTTGTATCTTCATTTTCTGCTGCTACAAGTTGCGTTCATCTGAAAAATTATTCAATTACCTATCCAATGATAATACATATGTTGTGGTGTTGGAAATATATAGCTTTAGTATATTGTATAAAATATTTCAGAACAGGCTAACGCTAAGCTGCAACTGTTTTTTGAGTTTGTTTGCTTTTTGACAAACTACTATTATATAGCACTAATTTTTGAATTGGCATGACTAATGCTAATATATACCACAAAATGACTTCTACGGGAAACAACGTTGGTGTAAATTATCATCCCATTATTCTTACTGACAAAGACCTGTAAGTTAGTTGAGTAACACCTTTGAAGTACTGACAGCAGGACACTGCCTTCAGTGAAGTAGAGACAAAAGTTTGACAAAGGCTTCAAGTTCAAGCGGTCTATCACCATCCAGCTGACCTATTTTAAATTTTCTTTAGACTACCTTTTGCTCTCAAATAATCTGTCCTCTTAATTTTATACATAAAGACATAATCTGGCATAACTTGACGTCTTTGTAGCAGCACATTTGTACTGCCAGTGTATCATTGCAACATAACATACATATTACATACTGTGTGCCACATTTGAATGTTGTGCATGTAATATTTCCATACAATCCATTTGCATATATAATGTAAAACTTCAACAGCCATTTTCTTCATTTTCACTTTTTGATCCCTACCATGTTCAATGCTCCATAACTTCGCCAATATTTGTAGCAGTCATATTTTTTGAAACCGTGTAAAGCACTCTACCAAACCTTTACAAGGATGAAAGAAAACAATGTTACAATTTTTCCGACTTATCACTCATTTGGTCAGCCGGGGTCACATATAGATGTATTAGTCCAAAGGACTTCAGGGCCACTTGGCCCATTTTTTATTCTTTGTCAACCTCCGCCAATAGGGCCTGTAAGTCTTGCACCTCGTTTTCACTTTGGAGTCAGCTGGTGACATCCGTTGCGCTGTCGCCTGCAGAGGGAATAGGATATATATTTTCATTTGGGGTATAATCACAGGAATGACACAGAAGACTATTGAATGTTCCTGTTTCCAACTAACGGTAAGAAATCAAACAGGTGGGAGAAGTTTTGTAAGTAACAATGTTAAAGTAATCAAGTTTGGCGTTGGTTATAACTGGATACCTGAAAGTACTGGGTGATGTGTTTACGTTGTATCTTGACGTTATGGCAGTTCATGCTTCATTCGGGGATACAATAGCCACTTGATATATATAGAACTGATCTCGTTAACACTGTTTTGTTTTCATAGGCAGTTAATGCAGTGGGGAAACAGTTGCAGGTAATTATGTTCACTGTAAACGTGTGTTTTATCAGTCGTCACCCTGGCTGTATTACAGGTATCCAGCTATAACTACCACTAAACGATTACCGTTTTATCAGTGAGAAACCGCATCAAACCAGAACTATTATCAGTCTTTATATGTCATTCATGTGATTACACTCCAAAACAAAAACATCCCATTCCCTAGGCAGGCGCCGAGTTACTTCCTGTCGCCAGTCGGCTCCACTCGTTCGGAATCTCACCATGTATCATGACACACTTACAGGCCCTATTCTGTTGAAATCTACCCAAAATTTGATGATTGAATGCTATACAGCTGTGTAAGTCTGATATTGACTGCTCAATGAGCCAACATAAAAAAAAATCCGTACATAACGCTTACCCATTGATGCATGCAGTTGACTGATTGTGGTCTTGTATTGTCATTGTAGGTATTCCAGCCATCAGTGTGCCTGTGACTCTGTCCACCAGAGGGCTACCCATAGGGCTGCAGCTGATTGGTCAGGTCCTGCATGAGAAGCTGCTGTTGAAGGTCGCTAAGTGTCTCGAACAGAAGGTCGACTTCCCCCATCTCGACCTCAACTTTCTCGATGAATGACAGAACATGGCACACTGATGGGACAAGTGCACTCGATGAGTGTGTGAAAATGATGTGGTTTACAAAGCATTCAAATCATCCCCCTGCCATCTTCAGCAGAAATATGTTTGTGAAAATTAAATATTATATTTTTCAGAATTTATTTTGTTATGCTTTTGTCCACAATGATAATGTTGTAACTTGCGTAATTCATTCATTCATACAGTACCCCGTTCAAGATCACTTTTTATGTTGACACATCCCCCCATTTACTATTAATCTTTGTTTTCTGGTGGTAGTTGGTTGAATGCACAACATGAGATTATAATTATCTAGTGTGTCCCCAGCGTAAGTTGTTAACACATCTGTGTGTCATGTCATTAGCGCGGGGAGGCCGTTACAGTTACCGGGTAGTTGTATGCCTGGTCACCAGGGGGTAGCACTGTTGGTCGGCAATACATTATCGTCGATGATCGATGTCGCATTTTAACAACAAACTGCACTTATCTACAGAGACGACAGAACGAAGTATTGGCCGACGCTTTCTCATGGCGTTACTAGCATAGGGGCACAACATCGACTATATAACGGAGGCATAGTGCTTCCTTCATAAATGCGCCAGTGCGAGTTCATGACTCACCTATTACCTGGTATTGTTACAAGCTTAGTCTAGAGCATTCCTTTCAGTCCGCCTCATAACGCATAAAGGTGTTAAGTATATAATTAATCAAGTAGGTCCCGTAGACATACACTGCAGCATCACATTACCGAGCCAGAGGTGGATGCTACCGTGAGAAATTGGCCCCCTTAGGGACCGTCTGAGAAAGGGGCGTTGTCTTCGGTGTCCTCGCGTCATTCATGGCCAGCGGTTGTAAATTCCAACTGGCTAACAATTACGCTACGACACTCGGACTGCATTGCCCCTGCGTGCTCATGCGTGACGCATGGACATCACAACATCGGCAAACAGTGTAATCTCATTGATCGTTTAGAACTGTGGCATTTAGAAAAAGCTTGAGGCATATAGCAGTTGTGTTCTCGGAACAGGATTGGGCATGTAGGTCTCCTTAGAAACATATAAGCCAGCCACTGCCAAATGGCCCTACCATGAGCTCCAGGACGAACCGAAAGTGGGACTACCGGGTCGCCGAAAGACAACCCGACATGAGCAGCAGAAAAAGAGACAAGTGGGAGAGTGCACCCTTGCGCAGATGGATTGTGATAGTGATGCTGACTCTGTCGTAGGCCCTATCAGCCCGGTTTTAGACGGGGCGTTCTCAGAGTTGGAAGTCGACCACCGAACAGTAGGTGGTGCATTTAGAAGATAATATTATATTTTGTATTAACAGACTGTCCAACCTCGGACCAGGCACAAGTCGGAACAAAATGGCAACCCCCCCCCCGAGTCAATAAATTCACAAATCGCTACTGTCCCCCCACCAATCATTGTGTTTTATTGAATTAATATTGATGCAATTGGCCAGCGCAGCCAGCATGATCAGCAAGACAATCACACAGCACGGTGTATGCAGCCTGCCATATGTTTGTGATGAAGGCTGTTTGTGATTATATTTAAGTTTTTATGCCATTATCTAAATTTATGTACAGCAATTGACAATGGTGCAATAGGTCAGTGCAGCCAGCATGAACAGCAACACAATAGCACAGCACGGCGCAAACAGCCACAGGTATAATTCCATCATATACAACATTTATGTACAGCAATACACTTCAAGAACCACAGCAGGAAATGAATCATTACTGTGAGTATATCATTTGAGCCATTTGTTAAGCCTCAGCATTTCTGGAGAGGGCTTAAAAGCGTGGCAGTCATCATCGACATTAATCTTCAGTGGGAGAAGAGACCAGACGATGCTACGTTCAAGGTGGCTACGTTCCTCCGAGTCTATATTGCGAACCATGGAGAAGAAACTTTCACTGTCGGCATTGCTGGCCGGAAGTGCAGGAAGGGCACGAATGAGTACAAATAGCGCAGCGTACGTTGGTTGACTCGAACCCATGCCTCTAATTTCGTGGACCTTGGCCCGAAATCATCGACATCATTATCTTGCGGGAGGTCAGCCATTTGGAATTCGACCGCTCCTGTCCTCAGCTGGTCCAACTTGTCCGCCAGTTGAAGCTGAGGGAGTTGCTTTGCCAGCCGGACGACAGCATTGGACAAATCCTGGTAGGACAGTCGCTTCACGGGGTTCAGAACCCGAAGGTCAGACAGGAGAGTCGATTGGAATGGGAATTTCTTGATTAATGTTTTCACAAATATACAGTAGAACTGACGAATATGATCACATAATGCCGAGACCAGGTGCTCCATCCCATCGCTTATCATCTCCTCAGCCAGTGTACGGGTAGCCTCGCCAACACCCACATCGTTATCCATCAGCTAATTATCGAGGTCCTCGTACACTCGGTAGCCGTGATATCAGCCAGGTTGATTCGGTCAGCAGTGACGAAGAATACGTTTCGTCAACTTCTTCATCTCCGGACGAAGAAGCAAATGTATGGTCGTGGTGTTCGTGGCCTGGAATGGCACGTTGAATGCGTTCACAGTGGGGAGCAGAAAGTTGAGGAAGAGCATGTAAAGCCTGACTTCATGGCACAGCTGGTCCTTGATGGATTTTACACGTCCTTGCTTCTCTGCTTCCTGATGGCTCGTGAAGTAGGACACCAGAGCTGACCAACACGATATGCTAGGTTGTGCTCAGCTACAAACTGCACAAACAGTGCTTCTGATCGCATAACTTCCAGTTTTTGTTCCTCTGCTTTGTCTCGGGCAGCATTAGCAGTTCTTGCATTGCCAAATCCGAAGTAGCCGAGGGATCGGACACAGCCGATATATGTTTCGCCGTGCCGACATGCTTGCATACATCGTTTGCTCCTCCATGGCGAACAGAAATCTTCAGCTTACAGAGGGAGCAGAAAGCAGAAATTTATGTTTTTACTTATTTTCAGTGTTTTTTGCGCAATTCATCGAGTTTCGCCGGTTTTTGCCCGAAAACCGGAACATTCCGGGTCCCGACCATGGGAAGGCCGGGATTCGGGATCCAGGGCACAAAATCGGGACTGTCCCGACCAATTCGGGACGGTTGGACAGTCTGTTAATTAATGAAAGCGACATTATGTGTTAATGAAAGCGATACGTAGGACCACATACTAGCCGAATGTCAAACTCACACGATGTAATCAAGTCAGCCATACTTAATATCATCACTGTTAACCTTTCAAGACCATTAATGGTCGCCGGTGAGAAATATTGCTCCATAGCTAGCTGACATCATAAATGCCGGTTTATACGAGCGTTCTGGTCCTAATTGGCGACACCATGTCGCATGTTAATGCTTTAATACACGTGTTAATGTGTATTACAAGTTAGTGTGCGTTAGACAGCTACAGTACGACTCAGTCTACGTAAGAAAAAGTCGCCATCAAGCAAAGTGAAGTATGACTGGAGTGCGCTAAGCAAGGAGTCTGGCTTGCAAAAAGAGTACACATGTGAAGTACGGAACAGATTTCAGAAACAGAAACGGAGCGATGTGAGCGTTTCATTTCAGTGAATAGAGTTGCGACAGAGAAAGTTATTCCTGTCAGTAAGGAACAGAAAAAGAAAATATACTCGGATGATCCACGAGTAACATCAGCCAGAGAGAAAGTTGAAGAGGCCTTTAGGGTCTACCAGCAAAACACTGTAGCTGACAACAGAGTCAGATATGAGCAGGCCAAGAAGAACATGGAGACAGCCTGTAACATTGTGCAGGAGCAAGAACATTGCAACGACATTGCTAACAAACGCACACATTAATGGAAGACACGGACAGAGCTGGAAGCTTTTTAAACCAGATAAGTGGTAGAAATATAGTTCGTAAAGGGCAAACTGCAGAACAAATGGTGGAAAACTGGTACGATCACTTCCACAAACAACTAGGCAGTCCACCAGACATAGAAGATGAGGATGAAGAGTTCCAACCTGTAATCATAAATATCAACATCAAGGAAGGACCTTTTGAAAGAGACGAGTATGAGAAGGCCAAGAAAGCCCTGAATGGTGGAAAGGGCCGCCATTTTGTGATTGATTAGGGAAATGGTTGGATGGCCTACATAAGACATTTTGATAAGCAACAAAATCGAATTTTCTTCACATATCGAACCAGCACTAGACTGCTTTTGTCCACCACGGACTGGTATTGATTATCTCACTCAGTCCGGCTCTGTCTGGTGCTTTCGGCTAGTTTATTCTGCTCTCTCGTTTTTTTCGTCGTTAATTTCTTTAGCGTTGTCATGGCAACGACGCGACAAGAGTTTCTGCGCGCAAGGTATTATTTCCCTTCTGGAACTATTAGCTTCTGGTTAGGGACCGCATCAAAATACAAACAATGTTTTTTATAGGGAATATTGATATTTTACATGGATTCAAAACTGTTTTTATTAAAGAGGCAAGCCTTGTTTTTTATTTAAAGGGGCGTTTTTTGTGCCTCACCAATGGTGATTTACAACGTTCTATGAACCTTGGATATAAAAACTAAGTAATATTCTGAGATCGGTGTTCTATTATAATGTATGTTGAAAGTTTTGCAAGAATATTAAACACTCTTGTGGAATACAATCCACAGCTAAGCAGACCATTATTAATTAAAGGATCGTTATAATACCCGGCGTGGATGCGTGCGTGCGTGCGTGCGTGCGTGCGTGCGTGCGGTGTGGTATGTGTGTATGTGCGTTTGTGTGTACGCCTGCTGGCGTGGCGTGTGTGGTGGTGTGGTGTGTGTGCGCGTGCGTGCGTGCGTGCGTGCGCCTTTCGTGCAGATTCGCGTTGTCTCTACAATGTGATTATTTTGTTGTAGGTATTGCTGCGGGTAAAATATGGTCCCCATAAAAATCGCTCCGGGTAACCAGTTTTGGCAGCCATAGTTATTGCGGCGGTACTTGCCATGAAATCTGCATGTAGTGAACCAAAATGGCCCCAAGCCTGTACTTCAAAAAACGCGATAAAGAAGTCGCTATACGTTGGTCGGTCGGACTGCTCTGACTAGGTAATTCCGCCCGCAGCGCATTTTATTATTAACGATCGTGGTCACTCAGATCTAGACCCGGTGACGGCCGCGAGCGTGGCCGGAGGCGACCACTGACCGCGGTCTGGGCAGATGCAACGCAACGGTGGCGTCACATCAACAGTAGAACATTACTGGTGAAATATATTGTATGCGCGCGTGTTGTGCGTGCGTACGTGTGTACACGTGTGTGTGTGGGGGGGTCTGGCTGTACAGTAGTGGATATTTGTATACGATTAGTCTTAGCGCAGTAATAGCAGCGTGACTGAATGCTTCTCAAGGAAGTCGATATGGTGTTCGATGGCACATGCCTGTTATGTCGATAACACGGAAATATCACAAACAACACCAGCCTATCGTAACGTAGAACAGGTTGTAATACAGCATCATGGCGGAGCAAAGTTTCACGCCAGAACGAGGCTGACGTTAGCTGATCAAGTTTAAAGGCACACTGTTAAAGTAACAGAACACAACATATTTCCCCCTCCCTGTAAAGATTACTGTTCCGAAATAGAGAGGCGCACACAAACCGTCCAAATTACCAATGTAGCCACTGATGTTAAACAATCACATGCTAATTTTATAGAGCTCTGACTATTGTCGCAACAAACGTCTCGTAGGTACCGTGATGGACGTCTGTTTCGCATGGACCGTTGGTACTGCGGGTTACCGGGTTGTTGAGCAGGCAGACCTCCGATGTCAAGGTCATCAGGGTGGGCGTCCAACGATAGCTGTTGATTTCCTGGTTGTCGCTCACAACGCTGTGAGTTCCAGCGCGACCCGTCTTCAAGCACGAACGTATTGGGACCAGCTTTAGCGGCGATACTATGTCAGCTTGAGTTTTCGGATAGATCGTTTCGTCTCCAGGTTTCATCGTCGTATTTCGCGAACGACGTCGTTTGTCGGTGTACGCCTTGATTCGTTCCTGCTTCCTTGCGATCGATTCAGCTAACACTGAAATATTCGGTGAAGCTGCCTGAGGTGGTTTAAGGTTTTCTAGAGGAAACCGTGATTTACGACCTAGCATCAACTCTGCTGGAGTACGCTGTGTCAACGCATGTGGTGTCGATCGATACGTTTGCAGGACTGTTCGTACAGCATCTGCAAAAGTTTTCTCCTCCACAAGTTGAGCTGCGAGATTCTTTGATGACGTGATTTTGTCTCTCCACACCTCCGTTACACTGTGGGTTGTAAAGCGCGCTGCGACGATACTCGATACCAAGTTTCTGCATAAATGTTTCAAACTCGTATGATACGAACTGTGGTCCGTTGTCGCTTTGGAGAACTTCTGGGATTTCCCAACGAGCGAACGGGTCCTTCGGGATCTGGATGATGGCGGAAGACGTCACTGTACTGGTTGCGGCTATTTCCGGCCATTTAGAATGTTGTTCCTGTATGACAACCAGAAATCGTTGGCTGTGAGGTGCGGCCTGCACCTCGCCGAATATATCGACTTGTGTTCGCTGCCATGGTTTCTCTGGCCATGGTATGGGCTGAATCGGTGGCTGTGTAGGTTTGGTTGATTTCTCACACACCGCGCATCATTCACAATCTCTGATGAGATCTTCGATGTGTCGGTCGATGACGGGCTACCATACCGATTCGCGACAGCGTTGCTTAGTTCGCACGATCCCGGGATGGACTTCGTGGGCCATTTTCAGCACTTTGTCCTGAAGTGTGGTAGGGATTACAGCACGTGTGCCACATAACACACACACACGCACACGCACACACGTGCACACACGCACACACACTGTTGAACACGGATAGCTCGTCTTTGAGTCTGAAGTAGGCTTCCATGTCAGGGGTGTCTGGGCCAACCACTCTGTACGAAGTGACGGACCTGCGTCAAAGTGGTATCTTCGGAAGAAGCGTTTTTCAACTCGGCTGCAGTAACGAGGTCGTCCAACTCAATTTCCATCACACAGTCGTCTGACGTCGATTCACACTGTTCTTCTTTGACCAGTCTTGGATGCATATGCGATTGGCCTGTCATTGCTCTTTGACACTTGCGATAATACCGCACCAAGGGCGATTCCTGAAGCACCGTCGTCACGATCGTTGGAGCATCTGGATCGAAATGTGCGAGAATTGAAGCAGACGCAATTTTCTGCTTCAAGTCGCGGAAGGCTTGGTCTTGCTCGGCTGTCCATTCCCACTGAGCGTCTTTGCGTAGTAGTCGTCTAAGTGGCTCAACAGTTTCAGGGTAGTGTGGGACACATTTCAGATAGAAATTCGTCGTGTCCATTGGTCGATTCTGGTAGATCGTCAATTGCTTTCATGTTGGAGTGTAGTGGTGGGACACACCTGGAGGACACATGATATCCCGGGAAGTCGATTTCCGTCCTGGCAAACTGACACTTCTCGCAATTAAGTGTGATGTGATACTCAGCCAGCCTGTTAAGCACTAGCTGCAGTCGTGTGTCATGCTTTTCCTGTGTGTGTCCATGGATGACAATGTCGGCCAGGAGGTTGATGCAGCTACTACAGAAGCACAATCTTCTGGAAGGCCCTATGTGCTGAACTAAGTCCATACGGCATCCTACAGTACTGGAAAACGCCCTCATGTGTGATGAATGCTGTCAAGTACTTTCTATCTTCAGCCTTCTTCTCATGTCCAACTTGGTGAAGACTGCTGAGTGGTGAAACTCGTCAGACAGTTCCTCCATTGTTGGCAGTGGATACTTGTCCGGAATGATGGTCTTGTTTACAGCTTTCATGTCAACACACAGTCTTATATCACCCGATTTCCGACGTGCGACAACAAGATTTGAAATCCAGGGTGATGAATTGATTTGTTCGATCATACCATCTTCTTGTAGACGTTTCAGTGTATGTGACACTCCGTCACGCACTGAGAGTGGAAGACGAATTAAACCTTGTGACATAGGTTTATCTTCTCGGTTGACTCAGGGCCCGGGGACGGTGTACAAACTTTGCAATTTTCCCAAACCCGTAGACCACTGTGGGAAAGGTAGCAACAATGTAAACTGACTGAATGGCAGTGCCATTCCTTGTGACTGTGAACCTGATACATTTGAACAAATCTATTCTCATTAGGCTAGATCAGGTCTGAGTGACATAGAATGGGAAACTCGTCACGGTTTCTGACAGGTATGTCACTGGTAGGTGGACAATCCCATTCAGTGGAATTTCCGTACCGTCGTATGTCGATAGTGTTTTGTCATGTTTGCAGAGGGGATAAGCCTGGAAATGTTTCCTGTACACCGAGTCGCTGAGAATTGACACATTTACCCCTGTATCCATTACTAGTGTCACTGGTATGTCTGCCAGCAACAGACCACACGTCTTAAATGGTTTGGATCTCCGCTCAATGAGTTAACAGTGAAGATCATTGTATCTGGTTCACCAGTTTTGTCCAACTGGTGAATTTGCCCGACTGTACCCCGATTTGCAGACCGGGAACATTTATGAAAATGGTTCATTTCTGTCCTATGGCAGGGCATTTAGAACTTCCTGTGGCATGAGAGTTATAACCACAGTTGCCACATGCTTGGCGCACATGCGCGTGGTTGCTTCTACCTTTGTTTTGTTTCTTCCCGATTGTTTGTACCTTAGAAGGTTGTCTTGGTGTCTCCAACTTGAACTTGTCTGTTGTAAGTACACCCTGTCTCTTAATACGTGTGCTTTCGGTTACAGCAACTTCGATACGAGACGTCAGTGTTAGGGTTTTGGCTAATGTGAGAGTGTCCAGTTCCATTAGCAATCGTTTCCTAATTCGCGGATTGCTGGTTTTCTCTATCAACTGATCACGAATTACTTCTTCTGTGAGATCCCAAAAAACTACAGTTCACGTAACGCCGTTATGTATGCTTGCACGTTTTCACCCGGACGTTGTGCGCGTTTGCGAAACACATATCGCTCCATCATGACATTCCTCTTCCGGCCGAAATGATTGCGTAACGCTGTTACGGAATTGTTCCTAGGCAGTGGGTTAGTATGGTTCGACGCCGGGTCTCGGCTACATTCGCGCCGTCAAAGCCGCTGGCCACAAGATATGTCTGGAAATTCATATACCATCGATTCCATGGCACCGTGGGCTCGCCTGGTGTAGCGAGAAACGCTTGTGGGGACGGCAGACTTGCTTCTGCCATCCTCGTCGCCAAATTATGTTAAGTCGATAACACGGAAATATCAAAAGCAACACCAGACTATCGTAACGTTGAACAGTAATGCAGCATCATGGCGGAGCCACGTTTCACCCCAGAACGAGGCTGATGTCAGTTGATCAAGTACATTAAAGGAGAACACAACAATGTCTGCCAAGGAGTAAATTATAAAGTGATTTGAGCAGTCTTGAGGACTGGATACTCCGCTATATAAGAACTCACCCTTCTGTGTGTGCGTGCGTGCGTGCGTGCATGCGTGCGTGTCTACTCGTAACATTAGACAGAATAAGATTCACCAAACTGAACACAATCGGCAGCGTTGATGTTGAAATGATATTACATTGTGGAGGTCAAATTTGGGTTGCTCTTTCTGACAAAAAAAACAGCTTTGAAAGGCTGAATCCAGTGTTGGCCTCGTCTTGGTAGCTCGATATGAAGTCTGCTGGCAAGACAGACTATAATATGCTGTTGTCCAATACCAGAAGTATCACCATAGGCAAGGGTTGTGGGTTTATACAGAGATAAATCTATCCCTATACATGGAGGATCATCACGGGTTTAAATGTGTCTCCTCTGTGGAAGAAAATAGTGAATATCACGGGTTTAGGGAATCAGCCAGTGACTTCAGTTATTAGTTGCTATTGATCAACTCAACAGCAGAGTTATTGATCACTTCAACGCCCACGAACGCACCTTTCATTAGCAGAAGATATGGCTATGAAGGGTCTCTGTTTCACTTTGATGTTCTCTATAATATTGACGGTCTGATCAGTGAGCTTGTGCGCGGTGAGAAGATCAACGTAACTAGTTAGCAGAAGGAGAAGGAGCTACGGCATCTCCGTTAGTAAATTCACTGTACAACTCACATCGTTCACCAATTATGTGACAGACAACGTACACAGAAACCCTCTGAACTTGCATTGTTCTATGCCAGACCTATCACCCGACTGACTGATCTGCTGACGCGTTCAATTAGGCAAGGAAAGTGTTCTCCACATTATCTGTATGGGTCTCAATGACGATGCAATCCATCTGACAGCCGGCACTCTGCCCAGTTTGAGCAGTTCAGTGTTCAAGTCTTCGAAGAATACTTTCAGTTCCTCCTTGTAAAATCCTACTGTTTATTTGGGAAGGGTGTTATCGTCATGCAAGCATTCAGTCAATGAATATATGAAGGGATTCGTTCATGTATTTTAAACAACATCGTTGAAACTGTTCCCTTGTAAACAATAACTGTGCACACATATTTGTCATGAAGTATTTTGTTTAAATCAAGTTTTGCGAGAAAAAACGAATATGATTATTGTGTTGCCAATATGAAAGAGGTTATACCATGTCGTACGTAGTTTAAATCCAGGCAGTGACCATAACCCGCCGGAGAAACCACATCTCGCAACTATCATATGATCTTTAGGTTAGACACATAATTACGCCTCGGTTTTGTTTCTAATCACGAGTACAAGTTGATGCCTGAACTATGCGTCGTCTCATGTCGTTGACGTGTATTCCCAGCAGACCATTAATCTGTATACGCTAAATATGTAGGCAGTATGTATATCCTGCCAGGCGCCGAGGTCCACTCGCCTCTTGCTATGTATCGCTTCCTTTGACCATTCACCTCTGATCTACAAAGTGGCGATATATAAAAAAACACAAAACGTAGTTATTTAGGGAAAGATGGAAACAGTGGACGAATGGAGTGGTGCACTACTCTCCAGAGGGCGCCACCGTGGCATTACGTTCATGTATGTCAGTTAGTTATAACAATGGACGGCCACTGTGGTGTTGTTAAATAAAAGAAACACGTTATTCATCCCAAATATGATTGCGTTTCTGCACGAGAACTCTCACAAAACTATCAACTCTCTCAATCAAGAAGTACCGATTAGTCTTAATTGTATTGCTTTGATAATAGAACATGGTTATGTTATATAACACATTTGGAATAAACACGGATGACTAATTTGCAGCACTTAGTTGCATTTTTCTAAGTAGGTATATTCACCATTCATCAAAACATGACTAATCCATACTCGAACAACAGACCGAATGTTTTGAAGCCGCGTTGGCGCAGGCGTACACATCCGTCAATGCATATTGTCTGGCTGATTTAGAGCATGACGTAAGATTGTGTCGCACACAATGGCGTCAGTTTTTATTTTTGTGTGAACAAAGTTAATGTTCAGAACACATTAGCTGCTTAAAACGGTATGTTCTATACAGCTGCTGCAGCCAAGCATTGTGTGTTATTCCTATAGCGAGATATGTGCATCGGCGCGTCTCAAATATGAATAACAAGCGACTAAACGCCGAACACACCATAACTATATATTAGTATATAATCGGTCTGCGGCGAATGACGACATTCAAAGGAGAAACTGTGTCATTTAGGCGAGTGTTATCCAGTGCTCTGATATTTTGTTGCAGCCATACTCGTACACACTCGCTTATAAAACATATGTACACACCGAAGTAGGCCGTATCGCAATATGTGTAGTGGCCTTCATTGCACTGATCCCTGGTTAATAAGTTGCAGTCTCTTACCACATACGCCATTATTAGATTAGTGGTTTAAGTTCACGCGCTTGACAAAGTTTGAAGTTCTGCCGTATAAGCAGACACACAAAACTAAATACTATGTTAAAGATCACCGTTGAACGAACCTCATAAACGACATGGTTGTGCATCATGGACCACGACACAAACTCTGGCTGATATGAATTATTTCTTCTTCATAAGCATTACATGTAACATGGGCCACGATTGACCTAAACAAAATTAGCTGAATCTTGAAAGGCAACGAGATGATTGGCTCCGCTTAAATTCATCATTTCGCATGAAGATCTGCCAGAGGGTATTGAGAGTATATTTTAGATTGATGTAATCAGCAGTGTCTCTGGTGCGCGACAATGCCTCATCGTGATACAGCATTGTCTTCACCTGGCAGGTCATGTGATGCACCATAACGAAATAGCCAACTCGGTATTATTCCGGAAGGCCCCCGGAGAAGTGGTTGCCAAACAACGTACAACTCTTCGCGAGACCATAGAGGAAGACACCATGCTTAGTGGTGCCTATCTGTCTAATGGAGGAGGAGATCAAACTACCGTTACTGCTGTATGTTTCAACATTCTGCTTTAACAAGTTACCTCTCAGGCCTATAATGCTGGAATTGACCATAAAATGGGGATGAATCGTGACCCTACTAGAATATAGGTAATTCGTTAGAATCGATCGATACGTGAACGAAGGTTGCTGGAGTTCACGAGGAAGCCGATCAAAGGATTTGATTGCTCCAGATGCATCGAATTCACACAAAATTAGTCTAATTCAATAGCCACGTATTAGAGCGAGAGCCCATGATTAATGTCCAATTCGCACTGGCTATCATTAAGCATGTAACCTTTCCTGAAATGCTACGAAACCTGATCGCAACGGTGGTGATGTTTGCTAGTAACCATCTTCATCAGTGACAAAAGAGCTACTGTGCAAATGTCACTCAAACCATCAACGCATAAGAAGATACGCGTGTGTAAATGCATCGCCGTTTGTCTGCTCGAAGCGCAGGAGACAACGAGCGAAGCTATCAGCGGGGGCAAAGGCATCTGTCAAAAAATGGCAACCGTTGGACATAATCATATTCAGCGATTCCGCGAAAATAAAAAATAACATGAAATTCACAGCCTTCGTCTTACCCTAGAACCAACCAATTAACTTAGTAATTACAACACTTGCCAATCAGATACCTCAGTCGTCAGCTTGACAAGTAATAAAATTCGTTGATTCCAGGTATACCATGACGTCAACCACGCTACAAAATGACATCACGAATAAAGACAACGAGGAAATAAACACGTTTGATTACCGATTGGCAGGTGCATTTTGGAGATGATTCTGCTTAAAATTTCGTGGTTATGGTGCTGTAAAACTAACGTAGAGCTAACGGGGATGCCGAATGTATTTCAAACGTCGCATTCGGTTCAACAACAGTTCAACCAATCAAGATTGCATGAATCACTGATGTAGCTACTTGCGTGACTGGATATAACGAGCAGGGAAATACGGGACGTGATAGTCTCTCTGTTGACTCAGATATATCCAACGAGAGCTAACAGGTAATTATCGGCTGTGGCTGCCTCGTCTGGTGCTGTTAACGCACATATTTGCAGTCGAGTGTGGGTATCGACTTTGAAATGGTCGTGCGCAGACCCTATCGTTAGCAGCTATTATACGTTGCGTCGCCGATTGGGAATACGTAAATGCTGCCGATTTAACAAAGATTCGAGTGATGTGCTGTGTACGCCAAAGCGCGGGCGTAGATTTAATTGAAGCTTAATAATAAATAGGCGATGAATGTTCCTACCCGTGTTCACATATGATATGTGCTGAATTCTATTGCATCTTCTGATAACATGGACGATTAATTTAATTTACATCATTGTTGCTTTTAAATTAAATGGTCCTACACAAATTTGAGGGAATCAAATTGTGCACTTTCAGAAGACAACATAACATTAAGATAAAATGACATATTCGTAAAAATGTTCAACAAATTTAGAAAATAATTGTGATTTGAATTTCTTCTTAACACAGCAAAGTTAATTCACTTCTTATCGTTTTGGCGGCCGTTGGTAGCCTTTCTACAGGAACTGAATTATGGGATATCAACAAGTATATTCGGGTCTGTGACATTTAATCACACTGCAGAAGGAATCAGTCAATGTTTGCAAAACTGAGACAACGTTTGTCTTATAAGAGGATTTGTAGTAACATTACTAACACACACAACATGGTTCACAGAGCGACAAACAATGTACTCGTAGAGATGAGTGTCGAACACAATTGTTATGATTGAGCCAGCGTGTCCTTCTGAGAAGTATCGTGAAGAAGGCGGAACAGACCGGGTGATGTGCCCTACCCTGCAAGGGACCAAGGGGTAAGAAGGAGATGTTCATCAAAAAAAATACACCAGGTGTAGAGTATGTATAGCTTTTGGGTTCCGGGGCTCCCCGGTTCAATTAGGTCCTTGATCATTGCCACGAGCTAGCCGTAGGAGATGTATTATTATCCTTGGAGGATTCGATATTTTCTTATTTTGTACAGTAACATCGTTATTGTGAAAACGATCTATTATTGGCTGTATTGACGTTCCAACGATTGGATTGCAATGCTGCCCAATGCAGCGTAATGTCTTAGCGTGTTGTTGCCGAGTGTGAATTGCCCTTTTCTTGTTAATCGATCTGGCTTGATATGCTTGAAAAAGCAAGCGACGTGGATAATGTTATCACGAGGTGCAAGTCCCCGGCCACTGTGGGTGTGGGTGCGAATGTGGGCGTGGAACAGGATAACAAAAAACCCAAGGCGTTGTGGTTAATCTGAAGACGCATTTGATCAATGACCAACGCTCGTTCGCCAAGTTAGACGCCCACACCTACTTTCGTTCATTGACACATTCATTCGAATTAATTCGTGCATCCGGCAACTAAATTGGTGTTGTATTACTTGTCCACGTATTCATCGGCATGATGGTGCATTACTGTATTTACGCAATAACCAATGCGTTCAGTTCAATGTAGAGTTGAACATTAAAATAGACCAAACGATGACGTCTATCATTGGAAAGTGCACTGCTCTGTCGTTGTGGTACTATGTGTGGCTCTCTGGCTCTCGCTCGTCTGTGCCTACCTCTCTCTCTCTCTCTCTCTCTCTCTCTCTCTCACACATCTACCTCCCTCCTCCCTTCCTCCCTTCCTCCCTCCCTCCCTCCCCCTCCCTCACTCACTCACTCCCTCACTCACTCGAACGCCCACTCACTCACGCACTCACTCACTCATTCACTCACTCACTCAGTCACTCACTCACTCACTCACTCACTCACTCGAACGCCCACTCACTCACGCACTCACTCATTCACTCACTCACTCGAACGCCCACTCACTCACGCACTCACTCACTCACTCCTCTTCCTCACTCTCCCTATTTCCTCTCCCCCTTTCTCTTTCTCTCTCGCTCTTCTTTTCCCCTCTCTCTCTCTCTCTCTCGGCTTAGGCATGGCAATCCCCCGATACGTCAAACAGCATAGGGTATTGCACACACACTGCACCGAGATAAACTACGTGCCACCCATGCGTACTACTCATTACATCTATGCATTAGTAAACCATCAGTGTGCGTTCATTATTTATGGGTAAAGCACGCAAACAGAAATACCACGTTTGCATCCATTTAGTTAAATTAAAAATAATGAATAGTAAAATACCAGAAGCGCAACAGACGATGAACAATTGATTTTTCAGCATGGTAAATATTAAATAACTGAGAAGAGCGTGGAACTTGCCATGGAGCGTGAATGTTGATGGCACTGCGTTTGTTATCTTGTTCCGTTTGTGCAGTTTCCTGTGTGTGCTTCATTGTTTGCTGCCGCTGTCTGTAGCGTGGCGTCGACAGCGTGTTGTCACCTGGCCGTGGAGGGTCAGAGCCACTTCAGGTTGTTTGTATCTCGGACCATAAATACCCGGTTGTCATTAGAGAAAGAGACGAGTGTGCTTCATGCAGTGCACGAACTGTTTATATCTAGTTGTTCACCACCCATTACGTCTACTCTATGGTTTCATTGGGTCTACTGTTTTTTTCATTCAGATATGAAATTGAATTCAAACCATTTTGAGTCAATATAACGAATCAGTGATATCACTGCTTGCATGTGATGGTTTATGTTCATCAAAGTCTGACTATAATTAATCACGGTAGTAACCCACACCTTCGTTAAAACAAGTATGTACACCAACTGTGGTAACCATGCAAGTTAGGCTGTATATGGGTGCAGAACAACATTGAAGGAACCCTTAGTGGACAAACGACTAAATCGTAGAAGACTGTATCGGGAATGACTTAATCAGAAATGATCGGGTGACAGTAAAGCTTGTCGAGGTAGTGGATACCGCCGCTTAGAGGAGGTCATAGTGCTACTGGCACTGTAGGGAGTGCGCAACGATATTGCTGTCATGATGTACTTAATACTTTCGTGAAAATGTTCATCAATTTGGAGAAATTAAATAACACAATTTTCTTGGTACACAACTAGAAATTTTCGACTCACAATCGACGTTTCAACCACCTTCGGCGACCTTCATCAGGAACTGTTCTTCCTCTGCTCTCCAGATAGTGTGGCGAACAGGCTGTCCCACACGTGACTCGGTCTCCATTCATTGATCCCTCTTAGTGTTAGATCAGTTGAAAATATTACAAAATTCCGTCGTCATTTAAAAACGTATCTTTATAACCTTGCTTATCCACCGTAGCTCCCTAGCAATCCATCTGTTGACAACTGGAAAACTACTTATGGATTTTGAAATTGACCAATCCTTTTGTTTTGATGCGCCTCTAAGCTTTGTTTCCAAGGATTTAGGCGCAATAGAAGTTATCTTATTATTATTGTTGGTTTTGTCTTTCTAATCCAGATGGCCTCCTTAATCAATCCTGTCGTTTCTCTGTCTATCACTCTGACACCCTCCCCGTCTATTATATAGTTGTTTCTGTCCGCATGGTCAGTTATTGCCGACTTGTGTTCGATGTTTGTCGAGATTTTCCTTTGTTCTCGAGTGAAACGTCTGGTTGTTGTAGTTTCAACTTCTTTCTTGTGTTCTTCTGGCCTCGTCCCAAATGTTCTCTCCGTTTTCCCAATGTCCGTGGTGTTGCAAATCTTGCAGGGGATTTGGTATACACAGTCGGTCTTCTTGCTGTCTTCCACTTTGTCTTTTGGGTGTACTGATATTTTTCTGAGGTTTAGGTGTGGTCTGACAGCTGACGCTATATCACGTTGTTTTAGTGCACGTTGCACCGGCTCTATCACTCCTTGGATGTATGGTAAGGTGACCATACCTCTGAAATGTGCTGTGTTCTTCCTATCATTAGTCGTTCCCTTCTGGTGTTGTTGTTGTTGCCTCGTCTTCCTTATGGTCCAACTTGGGTACTCGCTGCTGTAGCGCCTTGGTATTGTGCTCCACCTCTTTCTGTCTGTCCTCTGGCCCAGTTACGATGTTATTGCACCTGTCCAGTAATGTTTTGATGACACCCAGTTTCTGATGTAGCGGATGGTGTGAAGTAAAGTTCAGATACTGGTCGGTGTGGGTCTTCTTTCGCCACACTGAGAGTTTGACCGTTCCATCCTCTTTCCGTACCATCAATGTGTCTAGGAACGGCAGTGACGCCTCACTCTCTTCTTTGTATGTGAACTTGATGTTGCCTGTTGCGTCAATGGTGTTAAGGTGTTCTGTAAGTTGTTGTCGACACCCTTTTCTTACAATTTCCATTACGTCATCCACGTATCGCCTCTCACACGCCCGGCCAGAACGCAAGTGCAGCCACTGGGAGGAAGACCGAGTGGGCTAGAGATAAAGACCACCACTGTGTGAGTCTACACCCAGTGAGGATAGTTTATGTCCCCTAATTGGTTCCCTTGGCATAGGCACCAGATAGAAAGCTCCATCGTTTTCAAGCAACTCATTCTTCCAAGTAACGTCAGGCGAACGAAATTGCCCAAGTTTCGAACCGGTGACAGGTGGAACCGAACCAATGTCTCTTCGATTGACAGTCCGGCGCTCTACCGCGCGACCAGATTGTTTCGGCTATTCAAGAAGGGTGGGTAACAATTTCCGATTACTGTGTAAATAAATACGTGGCTGAAACATGTGCCGGTGGCGATGAAGCGACATGAGGAGAAGCAATTCTGCAGGCCTAGAGATAAATGAAAATACTATGAAGGGGCAATGCGCTTACTGGATCTTAGTGTTTTGCACGATTGATTGTGGATAACTTGTCGAGTACGTCCCGAACCATAACATCAGTTCATATGTAATAGCACGACAATGAGAGCTTACAAATCAGTTATATTTAAAATAGCAACGCAATTTATTTTTCTCATCGAATGCAGTAAACAAGTGATAAGAAATCGTTACACATATCTAACATGTATATTCAATATATTATACATAACTCGTTTGAAGTTTTCCGCGTTACGAGAACACTAACTGAACAAACCTATTCACAAAGTGTTGAAGGTCAACAACTGTTTCTGTTATACATTTAGGTATTAATGATACAAAGATGATGACGTAGGCCTATACACAAATCGTTGGAACAGGAAGTCTACAAAACAGTGCTACAATAGATGTTAAGCAGTAATGGTTACATAATGGTGACATTAACAGTATGCGTAATGAACCAAATCGTCCCCACGTAATCCTAACTTGACGTTAATCATGCGCCGTGGGATCTAATGGTAATGATATGACAGTAAGGAATTTTGGGAGTTGTCGCAGCAAACTAAATACAATAGCGGTGGTATTCATTCAGCTCGTTTTGTTATTCCAAAAAGCCAGGAGTGTCTCTACGGGCGATTGAAGGCGGAACATGCATACTGACGATGAAACTGCTGGAGAATGACCCAGATGGCGAAGTAAACCGGAAACTGTCCTAATATCCACATCGCATCAACAGGTCTTGCTTGAAACATCAGATTTTGCACTAGAAGGTCCGTACGGTATAGTGGGCGGGTAATATTGATAGAATAGTTGTGAACCGTGTAAACAATTCATGTTGTCGGCGTCACTAGCCGTGTTATTAGTGACACCGGCGCCGCTCGTGTTGTTTTTTTGGAGCACTCCACGGTCCTCCCCATCGACGACAGAGTCAGAGAGCTAGGACAGTTGCACCGCTCCAGACAAAAGGGTGTGCGCCGATCATTCGAAAACGTGACGTCGCTGGGATGTTGGCACTCTCAAAGCAAGAAGATGTACGCATCTGAAACAATGCATTAACAGATGTTAACCATCGGCTAATTACGGGTAAGCGTCAGCACGTGGGAGATGGAAGTTGTTCCGAAACGTAGGTGCGAGATGGGAGGATGGCCCAAAACAGATGGAAGATTGGAGGTTGGCATCAAAACCAGGTTGGGAGTCGGCCCGCAAAGCAGGTTAGAAACGAAATGAGAGGTTGATACTAATACAGGTGGGAAATGGGAGGTTGAACCAAAAACACGTGAGAGATGGTAGGTTGATAAAAAACAGGTGGGAGGTCGACCCCAAAACAGGAAGAAGATGGGAGGTTGAAATTACTCTCAAATGCCTCTCTAATCCAGTCGTGTTATTACAATATCCTACAAAGTGATTATTAAGTATTAGTGTAGTCTGCATCACCATAGTACGATTACAGTGATACGAATGGTGTATAATACATGAACTACCCGATCTGTATTTACCTCGATGAAAACAAATTAGCATATTAGCATCGTACATTAAATGCTATTTGTGTGTAAATTGTACATGAAGACATACTGTATTGGGGCAACACATGCAAAGCATCATTTTGGTTTCAAACGAAATGTTCTAATTGCACAACTGTTGTCATGTGACTACAGTTTTGTTTTGTGTCTGCGTACCTGGTAGTTATAGGAAGAGTGAGTAGATGACGCAGCCTGCCATGACCGTCAGACTGTACGCGACGCTTGTTGCTGCATTGGGTTTCGGTGTGGCATCATCCATCTGTGAAATCAACAATAACATAGTAGTCAATAGTTGGTTTCTTTATTCACATGCTATATTGTAATATATCATCACGGAGTAGGCCGATCTACCGATCATGTTATGCACTGCGGAAGACAATCGACGCAGGCGTATTGACAATGAACTCGGCACTCCATAAAACAATCCCGGTCAAGCAATTAAGGAGTACGTTTATTCTGGCAAGAAAGGCAAGGTGAAACATTTACAAAACTAAGATGTTCATGTAAAAATTGATATGCAAGGTTTTGGTGATTTACACAATATTGTTCAGGATGAGTATCACAACCAATTAAGTCAGTGTTTGCATCTGGGTTATTTGCTACGGCTAACAGCCAACACGAAGAAGATCAGCGTAGAAGTAAAAAAGACGATAGAAATGGATTGGACATGTACTAAAGAAAATCGAAGACGGCCGCCTCCTCGCGGCCCGAACGTGGACGCCATCAAGGAATCGGAAACCGGCCGCTTAAAGACAACACGGCGAGAAACAGTAGAAAAAAGAGATACCAGCTATGGTGGAAGACATGGACTGAAGCTAAACGGGTGGCCACAGACGAAACAAACTGGAGAAGATGCAATGAAGCCGAAGAGGATAGGTAGGGAAAGAGCCAAAACATCATCGCTGAAGCTAATTGTGGTTGTGTTTGGGAGGCAAGGTTATCCAACCAAAAACAACAGTTTACATAAGACTTGCGGCTAAGTACGTTGCATCTTCTCCTTTTCACAGAAAACAGTGTATGTGTATTGTCAGGCCAGTCCGTGCATTTAGTTCATGGAAGCAATGGGGAAAAGCTTTCATGAACTAAGGCCATTAAGACCATTGATTAACTGGCTTCTTTCACTTCCAAAATTCAGATTACTTTACGTTTTATAAATTCGCATGGCAGTTTACCTAATTGGTGTTACAAAAGAGTTTAACTGTGTGTGCTCGTGTGGAAGGAAACCACCCAGTTCACTAGCTTGTGTCAACCAGTTGACCGATCATCTACGCCGACACACACAGAGACATTGTTCACGCTAGCACTAACGTCGACATAATGATACCGTGACACGTGATGTGACCATAGGACACTGTGCCAGTCTTCAACACTGATACTGCTCAAGCGTGGTCAGAGTGTCTGGTGAAATGTCAATGCAACGTCCGTGGGTCATAATAAATTATGACGCGTGGCTGCGTTAGCCACGATACAAACACACAGATGATCACGTAGGCCACGATACAAACACAAAATAGGACCTATATTCACGCTGTACAACCCTCCGCGAGAATTGAATAACTTTATATATAACCTACGCCTTAAAACCACATTCCATGTAGAGAGGCGCGCTAGTATAATGGTTCGCACATCCGCATTGCATGCCATCCTGACCAGCCAGAGGTATATTTGGTACAAGAAGTTTCTTCTCAACATTGGAGATTGTGTATGTATCCCTCCTGACTTGAAAGATAAAGGTATTGTTGATTCCGTCTCATTAATGGGGCCCGTAACTTTCGCAGGTTTAGGACATCCAAAAAAATGGACATCTTCCACCGGCGATGCCTTCGGTTCGCGTTGGGCATTTTACGGAGATAGCACATCACCAATGAAGAAGTGGTGAGGAGAGCAGGTCTAAAGAGATTGCATGACATCGTCAAGTATAGACGATGGAGACTAGCTGAGCATATGCTACGTCTACCGAGGAAGAGATTTGCACATGAAGCAATGGAGTGGGTCCCAGAAGGTGGTGAGGAAAAGGGGAAGGCCAACTAAGACCTGGCGCAAGACATTTATAGAAGACTTGAAATGGAAATCACCTGGAATGAGGCCAAACAAGCCGCAAATGGCCGTACCATATGGACGAACCTCGTCGCCCGATGTCCGGAAAGGAACAAAAGAACGACTTAAGACAACGTGCACCCTGATAGTGACCACCTTAAGTGAAAACATATAGAAACAACAACCACTCATCCATTTGAAGAATCAACATGGTTACGCGTTTGCACGTTACAAGGAACACGTGCACCCCTTCTGTGCGGCATGGAAGTTTGGAATTCGTTCATTTAATGACATAGGTGTCAACATCAGCTCACGAGAAAGTGGGAAAGTGCGCGAACACCAATTCTAAAAGAAACGACATTTGCGCAATAAAAATAGCACTAATAATCATGAAAAAAGTTTCAATGTGACATCGTTCCAGCCATGCAAAAAACAAATAAGAAAGCCAGGGATTCATTGTGACCAATTCTTGGCCTTATATTGCGATACACTAACTATCAAACAGCTATCACAGGTGCAGTCACTTGCTGTGTTGTCCCTGGTTGTATCGGTAAGTCGCCGACTTCGCACAGCGTAGAAGCTTCGCAGTGCACTGGAAGTCGGCTGCGCAGTCATCGAAATGTACAAAAAAGCGGGACATTTTCACAGAAAAGCGGGAAAGCGGGACCGGCAATAAAAAGCGGGATTTCCCGCCCGAAAGCGGTACTGTTGACACCGATGTAATGAGCAAAATGTTAACTTCCTTGTATGCAACCTTCCGCGTGTCACATCGCACACTCACACTGCACTACCATATAAGGAAATGCCGTCGCACATGGCTGCACGCGGTGTCACACGAATCCGTGAGCATTGAAGCGTTCAGACAACGACGCTGGAAGCTGCCCGTCCACTCCCCTACGCGTTGCATCGGGACGGCTTTGCAACACATTTAAACGACCTCTCTAAATGAGCCACGTATTACGTCGAGAATTGGTTTACAGATATAGAGGCCTACGCTATTCATAACGATTTTGGTTCTGTTTCTCAACAGTTAGGAACAACACAACGACTTTCATATATACGTACGGAACGAAATTACATACGCACGTGTATAGTTATTCTATGATTATTATGGTATATTGACATAAGTTTGTTTCTGTACTAGCAAGTCAGGGTAATGCGAATTTTTGACCATCAGAATACTGGACCATGATATATTTCAGCAACGTGTTACTGTCATCTGTCAATATCGGCAGATTCACCACGGAAGAAGGAATCTGTGCTCACGCTTGTTTCCGCCCACCCCGAATGTTGTCGTATCAGGTGTGTATAGAAACACCTGTGTATCATTTGCGGACGCATAAAACCCACACGTTTACAGCACAGAAAACGTAATACACGTTGTTTAAACATAACCACCGACATACAGACGTGACACTAGGCCAATTAACTAAGCAATTAAACAAAGTCATGCATAATTACATATCTATAAAACATCGCTTCATTTTACTTTCCTGCCACGTTTCACGCCCATTTATTATATCGAGTAGTGTTATACGCTTACACCTTTAAAAGCAGATACGTACCATATTCGTGGTGTCAGCTGCTTCCGTTGTTTGTTCTGTTTCTGTTGTTTGTTCTGTTTCTGACTGCGACGTTACTTCAACTGAGACAACCGCTGCCAGGAAACATACAAACAGACACACCAACACGAGCACTTTGCGAAACTGCGCCATATTCAATGTGAAGCGGTTAGACTGACCTACACACCAGTATCCAAAAGTGCGACACGAACGTCTGATGAAGCGATGAGAAAAACGCCCGACACGGTTTATATTGGCTAGCTAGGCTGTGAATAAATTATGCTAATGTCACGTCGCTGCGTTCATTGGTGTTTACTGCGCGTATAGGCCGGAACCAGTCGAAACTCGACATGACGGTGGGGGGGGGGGGCATTTCAGTAATTGGGAAGGACCAGAGAAATCTTGATGGGCACGTTTTAGCGTGGCAATACTCTAACTCTCTATGCGATGCGTTAGTTATTGGTGTTTTAAACATATCTGTGTGATGTGTTAGTTACTGGTGGTATAAACCTCTCTGTGTGATGAGTTAGTTATAATTAATTAATTAATATCCAGTATGTAGGTGTTAACTACGTCGTTGCTAAAATTGTTATGCACTACCGCGTGTGTGTGCGTGCGCGCGCGTGTGTGTGTGCGTGTGTTGTTGCGTGTTTGATTTTGTTCTTGGGGTGCGTTATTCGACCTGCGATTGCAGGTTCACTTGAAGCCTCCAACTGCACACTCCCTTGAGGCTCATCAAAAAAGTTCCAACTGCGCCCCTTGAGGTTAACAAAAAACCTCCAACTGCAATCATACCCCCCTCCGAAACATCCACACCCCTCCTCGAGGGTCACTAAAACCACAAACTGCACCCTTCTTGAGACCACGATCGAATTGCACCCTGGGGCTCACAAAAACTCACAAACTCGTCTATTCAAGCATAACTCTTACACCAAGTAGGGAGGTGGTCCAAATGCATTAATTGCACCCTCCCTTCCCCACCCGAGCTTACGGGCTTGGTTTATCTATGTGTAATGCAACGAACACGGTAAAATATTAGACCTGTCGATCACATCGTAAAAGTTGACATAAATAAAACAATAAACTTGATAAGTTGATGAACTAGCGATCAACCAAAATGCGCATTTTGGGTTTCAGTATGTTTGTACGCGTTTAAATGAACACATTCCACCACCTGGTAATCAGACAAAGAAACAGCGCCTCAACAAACGGCGTCGGCGCTGCTACGTGGTCCCTCGTCACTCTTGTAGGTAGTCATGAACGTACGAAGAATGCGATCAATTAACGGTTACTCCTACGTGTTCATACGCCTCATAGCTTACCAACTAACTGTCGGAGCTAGATAATCATAATGTAAATAATTGGCTTCTTGTACAGCGTGTTTAGACGTGCAACTGGCGAGACAAGTGGACAGTGTGGCCCACTCGTTGGCCAACAGCGAGGTAACTGGTTTGCAAAATTAGTGCAGTCGTTCTTACTTATTTACCTACCTACCCACTTGCATGCTTACTTATTACCTTACCCAACTTGCTCATTTACTTACATATACAGTTATACACGTACTTACTGTTACGTCCTCTAATTTGATATTGTATTCATAGATGGACACAGATTGAACTTCCAAATTTAATTCTCATCACTTTCCTTATCTTCCGGTTCCCCCAACCCCCTAGGTCACTTCCGGTTCAACTGCCGTAAACGTGATGATAAACGCCTACACGACACCCCTCCTTTTCTTAGATTAACGTCTAACTACTAACAAAAACATCTAACTACTGCAACTCTAAATCTAAACGTTCTGTGAGTGTCCAGTGACCGCACGTGCGCATGTTCTTGTTGTAACATAACAGAGTTCATAATGAAATAAACATAGTTCGCATTGAAGGAATGTCTGCGGTGAGATGCAGGGCATCTATTCACATACGAAATCTTCAAACCGTTTCGGGATTCTCCTCTCGCGTTGACATCTCGTAGGCAGGACTTGCTTCATCGGCGTGCTCAGGTTGTCCGTAGATGGCACCACTGCAGCTGACGTCTGTGGAGTAGGCGCTTCCATCACGCTTGCTCGGTCGTCGTGGACGTTCTCGGTCACGGGTTCCAGAAACTTCCGCACGTGGCTGGTGTTGCGGGAGTACCGGGCCCCGTCCTCAGCCTCGATCACAAGACTGTTGCCAGTTTTGCTGACTACGGTGAGTGGATTCGGGCTGAAAGGTGTGCTCAGTTTGCTGGTTCTCTTGCTGAACCAGCACCCTGTCACCCGTCTCCACCTCGGAGTAACGAGCACCTCGTCGCTCGTCGGCGTGTATTCTCGATATGCCCTTCATCTCGCTATCACGGTCTCGTAGGTCGTGGTCCACCACAGGATTCGATCCGAGGTCAGGCAGCTTCCCTCGTAGTTTGCGGTTGTATAGTAGCTCAGCCGGGGTTCGACCAGTCGTCGTGTGTGGTAAGTTTCGATACTGCGCTAGGTACTTTCTCAGTTCCCTTTTCCAATCTTTTCCCTCCGCCTGCGCGATTCTGATGCGTTTAAGCAGTGATGCGTTCTGTCTCTCGACTTCGCCATTGGCCTGCGCCCACTTTGCCGTCACTCTCAGGTGTGTGATGTTGGTCTCGGCGCAGTATTCTGCAAACTCGCTCGATCGGAATTGCGGTCCGTTGTCTGATTTGACTGTGACTGGCAGTCCGTGTCGACTAAACGCCTCGTCGAGACTGTCGATCACCTTGTCGGCTGTCGTAGATTTCAACACCGCGACCTCGTAGTATCTTGTGAAATAGTCCACCACGACCAGCAGCGAGTGACCGGATGGCAGTGGTCCCATCAAGTCAGTCGCGACGTCTACCCACGGCCCGTCCGTCAATGGGGTCGGGCTGAGCGGTTCCGGCGGGTCGGGCCTCGCCACCAGCTGGCACCCGTAGCATGACCGACAGTGTCTTTCTGCCTCACGGTCCATTGCAGGCCACCACACTTTGCTGCGTAGCATCGTCTTTGTGCCAACGATACCCAGGTGACCTTCATGTGCAAGTGCTAGAGCTGCTGGCCTCAGTTTAACTGGCAACACAATACGAGTACCGCGCAGAACCAACTGACCAACAACACAAAGTTCGCTCGCGATGGCCATGTAAGCACGACATTTCTCGAAGTTTCCTGTTTGAATTGCGTCTCTCACGTTTTGCAACTCCTCGTCTTTTCCCGAAGCTTCCTCTACTTCACGCGTCGACATCGCTTTTGGAGTAGCGCTGACAGCAACAAACCGAACGTAGTCATCGGCTTCATTTTCTGTGTCCCTGCGTTCACCCTTGACTAGGCGTGACAGGGGATCTGCAATGTTCTGTGGTCCCGGGATGTGCACGACACGAAAGTCATACGGTTGTAGCCGCAGCATCCACCGTTCTACCCGAGCACACGGCCTGGAACGTGGGCTGTATATTGCCTCCAACGGCTTGTGATCAGTGACAAGGTCGAACCGCATACCATACACGTAGGCATGTAACCGTTCACACGCCCAGACCAGTGCCAGCGCTTCCTTTTCAGTTTGCGAATATCTCTGCTCACATGCGGTCAGTCCCCTGCTCGCATAACACACCGGTACCAGACTGTCGCCCTGTTTTTGAACTAGAACTGCACCCAGACCGACAGGACCTGCGTCAGCGATGACCTGCGTAGGCGCGTTTTTGTCGAAGTATGCCAGTGTGATCGCCTCTGCGATGATGTCCTTCAGTAGCTTGAAGGCTCGCTTTTGTTCGTCTCCAAACACAAACGGTTCATGCTTTTTTGTGAGCCTCCTGAGTGGTTCGGATATCGACGAGAACTGCGGGATGAACCTGCTGCTGTAGCATACCAGTCCCAGGAAACTGCGTATCTCTGATGCATTTTCTGGTTCCCGCGCTTCCACCACCGCTTTGACTCGATCCTCCGTTGGCCCGATTCCGTTCTGTGACAGGAGTATTCCCATGAAGACGATGCGCTCGAGATTGAACTGACATTTTGCTCCATTGACTGTTAGTCCACACCTTCTGAGCCTCTGCATGACAGCGTGTAGTCTTTCATTGTGCGTTTCTTCATCTGGCCCATGAATGACGATATCATCACTGATGTTCTCAACACCCTCAATCCCGGCAAGGGCGGCAGCTATCTCATGCTGATATTGCTCGCTAGCAGACGATACTCCGAACAATAGCCGTTTGTACCTGTAGAGCCCTGAGTGAGTAGCGAACGTAGTGATATCTCTGCTTTCCTCCGTCAATTCCAGTTGGTGATATCCCCATTTCAAATCTATCTTGCTGAAGACTGTTGAGCCATTCATATTTTGCAATAGCTCGTCGACCGTTGGAATGGGGTACCTCCCTCGAATGATCGCCTCGTTGGCGCGTCTCATGTCGATACACAAGCGAATGTGACTGCTGTTTGATTTTGGCACAATTACCACAGGATTCACCCATGGTGTGGGGCCGTCGACTTCCTCGATGATATCGTGTGCAATCAATTCGCTGATCTTGTCGTCGACTTTGCTGCGCAGGTTGAAAGGAATGCGCCTCAGAGGCTGCGCAACGGGTTTAACCTCTGGATCGATGTGAAGCGTGATTTTCCTACTGTTCAATTTCCCAATTCCATCGAACACTTCCGGGTAGTCCAGCTTCAAGATGCCTGCGACATCTGAGACAGCTGCGACATCAACGCCGATCTTCAGCACTCCCAGTTGAGTAGCGGTCTTCTTTCCGAGCAGCGGGACGCCTCGTCCTTTTACGACCAGAAACTCCGCCTCCTCGCTCTGTGTGCCGGCCCTGACAGTGCAAACGAAACTGCCTTTCACTTGTAGTAGCGTATTAGATGCGTAAGCGTACAGTTTTTTCCCACTCGCAGCTACTCGCCATTCACATTTCACTTTTTTTAGTTTCAACTTCTCCCACGTCGCCTCGTCTACGATATTGCTCGTCGCACCGGAGTCGACAAGCATCTTCAACGTCACGTTCCCGACATCCACCTGTAGCATGCTGGAGTTGTCCTCAGTTCCATCCAGGCAGAACACGTAGTCGAGGTCATTGCGGGTGGCGTCATCATTCACGAGGTTGACGCTCCTCTTCTGAGAACAACACACATTTTCAAAATGGTTCTTTCCCCCGCAGTTGCGACACGATTTCCCTTTGGCTGGGCATTGAGGATCACGCGCGAAATGTCCCTTTTTACCACATCTGTAGCATCCCCCCTTGCCGGTTGCCTTTCTCCTGATGTGCTGTCGCGCGCCACTCTGTTAATCTGTTCACTCTGACTTTCGTCGTTCTTCAGTGTCATGGCTGCCATTTGTGACTCAACGCTTTCACACTGTTGGGCTATTTGCAGTGTCCTCGCAAGCGTTAGTCCCTGCCCTTCTTCGAGTAGTTTGCGTTTCACGTATAGCGATTCACACTTGTTGAGAACCGCGTCCCGCATCTGATTTTCTACATCATTTCCGTACTCACAGTCCTTTGCTGCTGAGCGCAAACGCGTCGCAAATTGCTGCACCGTTTCACCCGGTCTCTGCGCAATCTGGTGGAAGGTTTGACGCGCAAACGCCGAATTTACTTGCGGGACGAAGTATGAGTTTAGGGCTACAATGGCTGCCGCATAGTCACAACGTTCACCTGTGTTTTCCAACGTGGCGAATATGTCCTGCACATCGGCGCCCGCCTGGTGTAGTAACAGGGCACGTCTGCGCTGCTGCGTTTGCCGATCGCGCCGACGTTCAACCGCGCTTGCATCATCCAGTAGATCGTTGCAAATCAACCCTTTACTGTCCGCGAATAATTCAAAGCTGTTTAGCCAACGCTGCCAACGCGGGCCGATCGTTGCCGGTTCGCGAAATGGGTTGAATGTCGGAATAACGTTTTTGTCTTCCATCGTGATTTCGATATATGCGATATGTTCATCAACTCGTCGCCAGTGTTACGTCCTCTAACTTGATATTGTATTCATAGATGGACACATATTGAACTTCCAAATTTAATTCTCATCACTTTCCTTATCCTCCGGTTCCCCCAACCCCCCTAGGTCACTTCCGGTTCAACTGCCGTAAACGTGATGATAAACGCTTACACGACACTTACTTACTCCTCTTCGCTCAAAATGGCAGCGCTAAACCGACACTTCGCCGATGCACTCCGTTAGTTGCTGCTTTCTGCATTTCTTTCTTGATGGTTTCACGCGTCTTCATTTCTTCAGCTATTTATCACCTCCAATCGTCCTCTTCTTAGTAAACACACCAAACTACCTCGAGAACAGATACTAGTGTTCATATTTTCGCGTGTACTCCTGTAAGAATTACTTAAGATATACTGATACGCTAGACAGAATACAAAGGTCCGGAGAGCAACTAAGATTAGACGCAACTCCAGAACTGAGAAAGTTTAGCTATAAAAAATCGTCTAATATGCGGTTTATCAACCATAGCGACAAGGAAAGCAAATGCAGCGTAGACGTTCTTAACATATTGAATGGACATGAAGATATTTATAAGCATTTGTTCTGAATTAAGAAAGAGAGAAAGCATAATGACACGAAGCGAAGTAACATCAGTGAAGAAGCAATGCAGAATAGTCACCAGGGTGCATTCATTGTCACATAGCCCGGCTGTACCAAAAGGAAGGGAGCACAGCATCTGCTGATTGTTTAAATGCTAGCAGCGTGAATGTGTTTACAAATAAAATTGCCAAATATCTCAGAAGGGCGGGTCACGCAGACATGTTGGTTGATGAGGCGAAGACTTTTGTGCTTCCATTTTTGCTCTGGATGGCAATCTTGTTAAATATTGAACAATCTTGTTCTAAATCAATTGACGGAATGACGGAGAATATTTATAATTCGCTCCCTCCCTCCCTCCCTCTCTCGTTCTCTCTCTCTCTCTCTCTCTCTCTCTCTATATATATATATATATAAATTAAATATATATACATATACTTGTGTATATGTGTGTGTGATTTTTATTTAATGTATTTTTTCTTTCGCCTATTTAAAGAATAGAATTACATGTTGTATAGACAGCCATGCCATTATAAAATTACACTGAAGAACGCGTCGCTGGTCAGAGCGGGTCACCACAAAAATGGCTCCCTGGTACTTCCCTGGGAACCACGCCTAAATCGGCTTGCTTGATGCTGTTTCAATTGGGTACCTATTTCTGTCAATGTAATGCGATTTAGTAAATACACGACTGTCAAAGTTTGAAATGCAGTGGAATGTGTTACTTTTATGACAACGCTGTTGGCACTCATCACTTCATTTTATTCTTTACCGGGATGGATGTAGGAGTGCCATGTCCACGGTGATTCTGGCTTGCTTTCTCCGGTGCGTCGGTAAACTTAGACTTATCCACTCTACCGGAGAAAGCAAGCCACAATCACCGTGGACATGGCACTCCTACATCCATCCATCTTCACATGCCCTCTACGATACCCCGCATAACTCATAATTAATAATATTGTTTCAAAGCAACACACGTTCAAATATGCAACATACAATGAGGGGTTCAACAAGGATATACGACGTAAAACAGTTCTACCCACTCAGTATACACGTAAAACAGTTCTACCCACTCAGTATACACGTAAAATAGTTCTACCCACTCAGTATACACGTACAAACGCGCAGTAGATAAAAAATAAATTAGTATTATATAAAACAAACTGTTTAAACATAAATAACGGTAATAGCAAACGTTTAATTTAGGCAATATAAATAGGTTCATTGTATGTATGTTTAATAATAGACTGTTACTGTATGCGCAATACTAGCAGTAAGGTTACTGTGTCATTCAATCTTCCGGGTATGGTACTATATGACCCGGATCTTGATGATTCATGGTTCCCACGCTACTGTTAGTCGTCAGTCATGCATGACCATTCCTGCGGCGTAGTCCATCGTGATCAGCCACGTGTGTTGAGATTTAACAAGATTTAACAAGATTGCCATCCAGAAAATTAGTCTGGATGGCAGGTGGACAAGGAAGCCTTTTGGCTTATCGAGAGTCCAATACTTTTTATCTACATGTATCCCGCCTTTTTAAGGTGTGTGTCGATTTTATTTTTAAACATATTCACGCTACTAGCACCAACACAATCAGGAGATAATCTGTTCCATTCATTTACAGTCCTTTGTGAGAATGAGAACTTTCTTATATCTAATCTACACTGCTCCTTTACCAATGTAGCTTCATGTCCTCTGGTCCTTCTATTTTTCTTAACTGAGAAAAAAATGTTTCTATCAATATTTTCATAACCATTCAATATTTTAAACACTTCTATGTGATCTCCTCTCAATCTCCTGGTCTCTAATGTTGTTAAACCACATTCTTTTAGGCGTATTTCGTAACTAAGATCCCTCAGATTTGGTATCATTTTTAGTCAGCCTCCTCTGTACTCTTTCTAGCATATCTATGTCCTTCTTGCGATATGGCCTCCATGCTTGTATACAATATTCTAAATGAGGCCTCACTATTGTTTTGTACAGCGGTACTATTAATTCTTTTTTCTTATACGCTATATTTCGCCTAATTAATCCAAGGATTTGATTTCCCTTTGACGCTGCAATTCCGCACTGCTCTGAAACCTTCATATCAGCACTAATGGTTAACCCCAAGTCCTTTTCTTTTACAGTAGTACTTAGAACAGTACCCCCCATTTTATATTTTACCTCTTCGTTCCCATGTCCTGTGTGGAGGCATTTACATTTCCCAAAATTGAACAGCATTTGCCACTTTTCAGACCATTTGATCAACCTATCAAGATCATCTTGTAAATGCTGTCTGTCTCCATCACTTTTAATCCTTCTAAACACTTTTGTATCATCCTCAAATTTCAACACCTTGCTTGTTATTTCATCATCCAAATCGTTGATATATATTAAGAATAATATAGGTCCTAGTACTGATCCCTGTGGTACCCCACTCAATACCGATTTCCAGTTTGAAGCCTCCCCATCAACTACTACACGTTGTCTTCTGTCAATCAGCCATTTTTCTATCCAGTTTATTATACCATTTCCTATGCCATGGGCCTTTAGCTTAAGGAGTAATCTTTGATGTGGTACTTTGTCGAAAGCTTTTTGAAAATCTAAATAGATGATATCTACTGGTGATCCCTCATCTACCCACCTAGTGATGTCTTCCAAAAAACATAACATATTTGTTAAGCATGACCTCGCTTTTAAAAACCCATGTTGAGATGGGTTTATCAAGTTATGTTTAACAAGAAAATCCACCATGTGATCTTTAATTAGTCTTTCTAATAATTTGCAAATCACTGATGTTAAACTCACTGGTCTATAGTTCTCTGACTTGTTTCTCGAACCTTTTTTAAATAACGGTATAATGTTTGCCTCTTTCCATTCTAAAGGAACCACTCCCTCTTCTAATGACAAATTGAAAACTGTTGCAAGCGGTACGCTAATTTGTTCTACAATTTCCAATAGTAGTTTGGGCGGAATCCCGTCCACTCCAGGTGATTTATTATCCTTCATAGCCCTTATTTTCTTAGCTACCATTTCCGGGGTTACAACTAACTGTCCTAAATAGTCTGAATCTGCCCCCTTGAACTTAGCCTCTGGTACTGGCAGTGAACTAATATCTTCCCTGGTAAACACTGAACTAAAATACTCATTCAGGTCTTCTGCCATTAAGAATCCCTCTGATATTGTATTTCCAGCACTATCTTCTAGAGGACCGACCTTATCCTGAACTTTCTGTTTGCTTCGAATATACGCATAAAAACTCTTACTGTCATGTTTTATATTACTAGCTAATTTTTTTTCATAGCTTCTCTTTGAATTTCTAATTTCAGCTGTAGCTTGATTAAGTGCTTCTTTATAAATGTTGTAGTCTTCATCATTTCCAGTACATCTATATGACTTCCACATCATTTGTTTATACTTAATTTTTCTAATGGCTTCTTTCGATAAGTGTTTCTTTTTAGACCGTTTCCCTTGTTTTTTGAAAGGTACAAATTTATCGACTATGCACTTAATTTCACTATTTAAGATATTCCAGCATTCGGTTGCTGTCTTATTCTTCAGTGTGTTATTCCAGTCTATCTTTGCTAAATATTTCCTCATGTCCTTATACCTTCCTTTGTGGAAATTTCTCCTATACTGCTTTTTACTATTCCTTTCTGATTTTACTTTGATGGTAAAATGTATCTGGTTGTGATCACTACTCCCCAGTGGCTCACATATCTTGACATTGTCAACTAATTCTTTCTGTGAGGACAAAACTAAGTCTAACACATTCTCTCCCCTGGTTGGTTCTAGCACATGTTGAGAAAGGAAACTATCTTGTACTAAAACTAAAAACTTGTGGTCCTCACTCCCCATACTCTGTAGAGATTTCCATTGTATATGCCCATGGTTAAAGTCCCCCATAATAATACAGTTCCGTTTGCTTACTTCCCTTATAGCGTTTTGTATTTTTTCATTCTCTTCTATGCTTATGTTTGGACTTCGATAAACTAACCCAACTGTTAACGTTGAGTTTCCTGTAACTATGTTACACCAAACAGCTTCTTCGCAATCTGCTTCTCTTTCTAATTTTATTTCATAAGCCTGGATAGATTCTTTAATATATAAAATAACTCCACCTCCCTTTCTTCCTATTCTATCTTTCCTAAACATTACATATCCTGTTAGTCCCAATTCGGCATCTGATATATCAGTGGTGGCCCACGATTCGGTTATACCTATTATGTGAGGGTCAATATCTTCTACCATAATGTTTAGTTCACTTCTTTTGTTTACTATGCTCCTTGCATTTAAACAAATGCATTTATATCCTGATTCAGAACAGTTTTCCAGGCTGTTCTTTGCCGATTTATTTCTGCTGTCTTTATCTATGCCTCCAGTTTCAGGCTTCTCTGTGAATCCCCCCTGCGAATCTAGTTTAAATAGATGCAGCCTGTCCCACTGTCAACAGATTGCAGCAAGTTCTCTGAGAAAACTGCTGCCCCCTTTCCACTTAGATGTAGGCCATCTCTCATGTACATATCTTCCCTCCCAACAAAGTATCCCCATAAATCTACGAATCCCACCCCCTCTTCTTTACACATCTGCTCAACTAGTGCGTTGATCGCCATCCTCTTGCAGTTTCTATATGTCGGCCCCCTTCCTCCCATTACTGGCAAAATTCCTGAGAGGTCGCTGAACAGCCCCGCAGTATAACCCCCGTGCTCAACCACGCGTGGCGAGAGGCACTGGATGAATATAAACGGTTCTCTTATGTATGGGTTTTGCTTACGCGACATTAATATGACCTATTGTCCATTTTTGCTGACCAGTTCAGTTTGGTCGGAGAGGAAACGTAAATTATATGTGTCGGGGGTGGGAGGGGGGGCGAAATTATGTTTTGCACCAGGGCGCCGACAACACCCACTATGCCACTGAATAGTCCACACTCCAACAAAGAAAATATCACAACACACTGGGAATGCCACATAGAATTAACTATGACCCAGTAGACACCAACCGCTCTAACTACTACCATGACCCAGTAGACACCAACCGCTCTAACTACTACCATGACCCAGTAGACACCAACCGCTCTAACTACTACCATGACCCAGTAGACACCAACCGCTCTAACTACTACCATGACCTGGTAGACATCAACCGCTCTAACTATTACCATAACCGGTAGACACCAACCGCTCTAACTACTACCATGACCCAGTAGACACCAACCGCTCTAACTACTACCATGACCTGGTAGACACCAACCGCTCTAACTAATACCATGACCTGGTAGACACCAACCGCTCTAACTACTACCATGACCCAGTAGACACCAACCGCTCTAACTACTACCATGACCCAGTAGACACCAACCGCTCTAACTACTACCATGACCTGGTAGACACCAACCGCCCTAACTACTACCATGACCTGGTAGACACCAACCGCTCTAACTACTACCATGACCCAGTAGACACCAACCGCTCTAACTACTACCATGACCTGGTAGACACCAACCGCTCTAACTACTACCATGACCTGGTAGACACCAACCGCTCTAACTACTACCATGACCCAGTAGACACCAACCGCTCTAACTACTACCATGACCCAGTAGACACCAACCGCTCTAACTACTACCATGACCTGGTAGACACCAACCGCCCTAACTACTACCATGACCTGGTAGACACCAACCACTCTAACTACTACCATGACCCAGTAGACACCAACCGCTCTAACTACTACCATGACCTGGTAGACACCAATCGCTCTAACAACTACCATAACCTGGTAGACACCAACTGCTCTAACTACTACAATGACCCAGTAGACACCAACCGCTCTAACTACTACCATGACCTGGTAGACACCAACCGATCTAACTACTACCATGACCTGGTAGACACCAACCGCTCTAACTACTACCATAACCTGGTAGACACCAACCGCTCTAACAACTACCATAACCTGGTAGACACCAACTGCTCTAACTACTACCATGACCCAGTAGACACCAACCGCTCTAACTACTACCATGACCTGGTAGACACCAACCGCTCTAACTACTACCATGACCTGGTAGACACCAACCGCTCTAACTACTACCATAACCTGGTAGACACCAACCGCTCTAACTACTACCATGACCTGGTAGACACCAACCACTCTAACTACTACCATGACCTGGTAGACACCAACTGCTTTAACTACTACCATGACCCAGTAGACACCAACCGCTCTAACTACTACCATGACCTGGTAGACACCAACCGCTCTAACTACTACCATGACCTGGTAGACACCAACCGCTCTAACTACTACCATGACCCAGTAGACACCAACCGCTCTAACTACTACCATGACCTGGTAGACACCAACCGCTCTAACTACTACCATGACCTGGCAGACACCAACCGCTCTAACTACTACCATGACCCAGTAGACACCAACCGCTCTAACTGCTACCATGACCTGGTAGACACCAACCGCTCTAACTACTACCATAACCTGGTAGACACCAACCGCTCTAACTACTACCATGACCCAGTAGACACCAACCGCTCTAACTACTACCATGACCCAGTAGATACCAACCGCTCTAACAACTACCATAATGCCGACCCATTTGTCAGTCTTTCTTCCCCCACACAGCAGCAGACTAGAACCATGTTCCAACCTGCATCACATCAGTGTACGAGTATGAAATATTCGTCATACAAAATCGGCAGCCACCGATAGTGACCCCTTGAAGCATACGCCCATGTACACATGCATGAATGCACACGCACACAAAGGAAAAGCAGGAGCTCTGGTTTGTTGCCTGAAGTATCTGAGAATAAGCGTCAACCTCTCTTGAGGCCGTCTCACTTGTGTTGCAAAGGTCTCTCGGTTCATCTCCTTGTTGTTTTACCACAGATTCTTTTCTGTTTTGTTTGAATTCCAGTGGCCACGTCACATATGACTTAATGGTTTCTTGTTACAACATTCTACACAAGAACGATACAAATCTGCTTCTGCTTAATCTAACAGAACACGTATGGCCTTCATTACATTCTTGTGTTGTAAGATAACTATTAGTGTGCAGTATGTTAATTTGTTCACATATATATTATATATTTAGTTATTAAAGTATCCGTAATATTTTGACCGCCCAAATTGTGTTCTAACGAAACACGAGTATGTACAATATGTAGCTGTCCTTAGCAATGTTGTTTAACTCTATAGAATATTTTATAGAATAGTACATATATTACATGTTTGAGGCCACGTCAGTTTTAATAAAATTGTGCAACAATTATATGGTATTATATAGCACAAAGTATTATATAGAATATCATCCGAAAAATCCTATAAAATATTCTTTGGAATTGTTTACTAAGGGTAAAATTTGACCGAACGTTAGACCTATCACCTTCAGAATATTCCGTAACAAGCCTATACAATTCTACAGTAGAAAATATTATCATCCGAAAATAATATTATAGAATATTCTATTTACTTGTTTGCTAAGGGTATAATTCGACCGGACGTTAGACCTATCAGTTTCAGAACATACTGCGCTTTGCTGCATTTCATAAGTATCACAACCACTAAACAAATAAAAAGGGAATTTATTTTGATTAAATTAAACAATCTATTTAAAGCAACAAAATAAAGTAAAAGGAATATCAATTACTTTTACGAGATGAAAAAAGAATTTAGTGCGATTTTCTTTTAAAATATCAGAAGAATAATATGTCTGTACCACCCCTATTTATTAGCTCTGGGAGTCGTTTCTATTTAGTTTTGCCGATCTATCACGTGGCTAACTATAACTTTAGACGTATAAGATTCAAGATTCAATTTATTTGACCTTGTCAACATACACATTATATGCATTAATACATTGGTAATATGAATATGAGACTCCCGTTATGACATAATTGTCGCTAGCACGGGAGCCACCCCACAAATGTAAACAATAACAACATGTACATAGTATGATCAAATTAGTAAATTATAATCAGTGCTTTAAGAATTACAAATGTAGCAATTAAAACAGCATGATTCATAATTTAGAATAATGTAATTTTGATGTAATCCGAGAAACCATGTAGACTGTGTGTATACATTTTCTGAATGATAATGTCTGGTGTATTGTTAACTGCCTCAATTACACGATACCTACCGGGTTAATGCATTTTTGTAGCAAATTCATGTTTGACTCTATGCATACGAAGATCATTTTGTTTACGTGTGTTGTGTTAATGAATGTCATAGTTGTGTGTGCAAGGTATAACTTTGAAATATTCGGGTAATTGATTGTTAATTAATTTGTAGTAGAATTTTAGTTGCTGGAGTTTATAAATGTCATCCAACTTTAGTAATTGAAGTGTTTTATAAATAGGACTTGTGTGACCATTGTATTTACTTAGGGTATACATAGCTTTAGCAGGGTCTTAACTAAAATACCCTACATTGACTAACCGCGTGCACGCTATTTTGAACATGTTCTTTGTAATAGGCTACATTGTTGTTTTGAAATTAGTTAACCTGTGGAATATTCTTCTGGATAGAAGTAACCACAAGATTGTGAAGAAGAAGAAGACTTACTTTAAGTTAATACCCACACTAAAACATTCGCACCAAAAAGTCCCGTTACGGGGTAATGTTGAAGACCGAAGCCAAGGCTAAACCAAGGTAGTGTCTTGTTTCGTGGTTCCCGCGAAATACGACACTGCAATTTGATTGGATGTAAAGCTTTTATTTCTTATCAACGGTTGCCACTTCCGACAACGCTCAGCATTCTAACATGGAGTCGAGTTCGTGAGAAAATCCGCGTCGTCGTAAACATTTTCGTGGACATTAATCAAATGATACATCATAAAGATATAAGAACTGAATGTACTGAACGGATATACTTGCACGAAACAATACATATACATCATTATTAATGAAAAGTTACTGTATTAATGTGTCAGGCAAATCATAGCACTCTTTCTCTATCATCGCCCACTGGCCACTGACACTGTCCTGTCTCGTCTACGTGGTTGATCGGCATAGTCCACAAGACTGGACTTTGGCGCCGATGTACCCCTGACAGGGCGTCTGCTTTGAAATCATATGTAACTCTGTGTACCGCGTTTGGAACATTAGCCATTGGCAATCATGAGTAATCCGTTGTCGAATTTGAAAAAATCGCGAAAGACGCCCTTACCACCAGTGTAAGTAGACACATCAATGAATTCCACAAACTGGATCAGTTCGCATGCGTCGACTAGCGATCATCGCAGTCCGTCTCGTTTGCCGGGTATCGTTTTGTTTTCGCACTCTATTTCCGGTCATTTACCTCATTCACTGTTGGGCCGCTGTCGAGGGTAAGTTGATCCTCGTTTCCGTCGTTAAAATTTTTTAATTTGACCAAAATTAAGATCATTACATCTATTTTTAGGACCACATCTGTATTCATTTGCAGATATTATTTTCTAACCTGAGATATTTTGTGCTTAGCCTTATCTACTAGTTTTATTTTTAGTCTGTGTTGAAAAAAATTAGTATCGTGCGTCATCATGAAATATGGTTTTGAACCGTTCAAAAATAGTGACATTTGAAAGTTCTGTGTCGACAAAACCGATTGTGCGCTTCACTGGAGGCAATGCCAGATGAATATCGTGACTTAATCCATATCTTTGAACTAAAATCTCTATAAAACCAATACTATTTATACATTTAAATTCCATTCCAATACTTTGTCTTAGATTTAGATTTGCTAGTTGTAGGAATATGGTCCATGCCAGCCCATACTAGACTAAGATATGGTAGTCAGACTTGTCTTAGGTCAGGGCTGGTTATTGCTTATCCTTGAGCTTGGCATGGCTCATGCTATTATTAATTTTATGGTTTTGCATTTATTTAAACTTAGGAATAAATCAACAATTTGTTACACAATGTTTTTTAGATAAAATACATAAATTATTTGATTTACTTTGTTTAAAAAAGTATTTCATGACAAACAGTCACAGCACAAAATTACTAAAGCAGTTGTAATATAAACCATAAATGCCTTGATCAGTAGTAGCATCATTCGTTTCATTGTGTGACAACACGCAATATATTAAACACCACAGTTCACAAGTATCATCATTATTAAGAATTTATGTGTGACATAATGCATTATTATAGAATTTCACATTGCTCTCTTGAGTAACAGAGGAAGGGATGTGAACATTATTTCACAAGATTTGCATGTAGAATCAATTATTTCAGATATTGTTTGCAGTTACATGCAGTGACACTGATCTTATGCTGCTATGTGTCTGACAGTTAACTGTGAAGGTACCAAGCCACAGAGTCGTCTGAATATGACATCCATCACCTGTCTGCATAAGTACACATTTAATCTGGTTGATTTTATATCTGATATCTACAACATGAACAGTGTCCAGTCAACATGACACATACATTACTTATAGACATCATGTTGAAGAACACAACATTATTTTATAGGATACTGAAATATGAACCTTGCTGCACAGATCTTGCAGCCTACTGGTATTAAATTATGAGACAATCAACTGGAAATATTACAGAAAGACTGTATTATGAGCAGAGCAGACTTCTTCTTCTTCATGACTTGACTCCCATGGGCCATGGGGAGTAATGTAGAAAGCAATCTTGCATTTGGCACATTTGGATTCAGCGAAGGAATACTGTGAAAAATTTATAAACATTACTTCATCGAGTTCATGTTAAAATGCGGAACATTACATTATGAAGCATTGACAACTGATTATTGGTCTGTACAGAGCCTGCAGTATTCATCCAACCTGTCATGACACAGTCACACATAGACACAGTGAATTAGGAGTATGAATATTGTATTTCATTGTCATGTATTGATCAGTTGAGTTTGTGTGCTATTTAGCCAATGTTTACTTATTAATAAAGTTATTATAATGTTTAATGTGGTTGTAAACATTGCATAAAATTACTATATAATTGTCTTCATAATTATGGCCTTTTATCAAAATGTAGCGGTCAGTTGTTAGCGTGCTAATATTAGCAAATATTAACTTATTAATTAAATTACTGTTAATGTGAAATGACTGGTTAATGTGTATTTATTAACATAATTAATGTGGTTTACTGCTTTCATAAATTATACAAATATCTTCATAATCATGGACGTTGTGGCCTTTACTGAAATGTGTCAGTCTGTTGAGGTTGCATACTAATTAGCCAATATTGACCAATTAATGAAATTATTAAATTATTTGTTAATGTATATTTATTATCATTATTAATGTGGTTATATACATTGCATAATATGTATAAATATCTTCATAGTCATGGGCATTATGGCTTTAACTGGAACGTGTTGGTCTGTTGAGTTTGCATGTTACATTACTAAAATGAACTAATTAATTGCATTAATTTGATTATAATTAGTACTAAAAATATTAAATATTGTAAATTTATTACTCTAGTCAATGTATTTGAAAACCCTGAAAACAGTATTTCAATATCTAGATAAATAAAAAAGTTATGACATTTTAAAGCAAATATTTATCCACAGAAAACACAAAAATGAGTCCATTTTGTTATTGTAAGAGATACTAAAAAATTATGCTGTTGTGCCGTTTTAAAATCGCAATAACTTTTGATCTGTTAAAGGAATCTTAATAAAATAAACAGTTATGTGCTATTACCTTTAATTTAAGCCCATTCCCAATGTTCTAGCATGATATTACATTTTTTTTTGAAGTGCCTAGTGTAAGTGTAAATAACGCTCCACTAGAGTTTAAACAGTAGACGTTTACTTCAGCCATGCCTAGCCTAGGATTAAGTCAGTAACATAATGATAAAGACAAAGTCCTAAACTGTATATGTAGGCCTGTAGGTGTGGACTGCATAGCTAGTGTAATTTATATATTTACACGGAAGTTCACCATATGATATTATGTATTCTTTAACATCTCTGAAGTAATTTTTTACTAAGCTAATTTTGCACATTGTTGATATGACTTTAAAATTTGGTATGACTTACTGTTTGGTGCATATTGGGTAGCAACAGGAATATAATTCTACACGGTGTCTGTATATAATGAATCTATGTTGGGTGTAATGGTCCCACATAATGGCAAAACATGTAACTTACTGTGTATGCTCAAGGTCTATGGGGTAATCCAAGTGGTCCCTATCACTGTTCTGCACCTGTCTGACCTGAATCGTAAATAGGAGGTTAGCGGGATCTTCAACTTTGAATAATTAGTGGTCCACAAATTAACATTATTTTTATTGTAAAAAAACATTTTCATTGTCAGTTTGGGAAATATAAATTGTGATATTTGCTCGAAATATGGTTTTCATATGCGCTGACATTTTTGGAGAGAACTTTGCTAACCATTGCTTTGCGAACAGTCAGACATCCTAAATGAACCCTTAGCATAAATAAAACCAAAGATCTTTCCTGGGGTCATAGATGACCCCCTCATGTTTTGGAGTCTGAGCTACAAAGGAGAAATAACCTAACAAACATTCATGGAATACTATACCTGATTTGGGGAGTATCTCCCAGTCTCCCGGAATACAGGCCAATCTCCCAGATTTTCTCTGAAAATCTACAACAGCACTGCCCCCCATCTTCTAGACAGTGCAACACTATAGGAGACATGCTGAGATGTGCTAAACTGCTGAATTTCTGGCAAAAAATCTCCAACAGCATCCCCCCATCTTCCGAGGTCAAGATCTGAGGCAGCGCAACATGAAAAATGTGCTGAACTGCTGATGAATTTTGCAGATTTCAACAAAACAAGTTGGCAGATGTAGAATACACATATGCTCAAATATTATAAAGGTATCTGGATAATACATGTGTGTTTGATTCTCCATTTTCTAAGAGTTCACTCACAAACTGAATACAGTTGAGTGGAATGTGAGTTACTCTGATGATCCTACTTTCAGGCAGACCGGAGTTCCTTACAGAAATGCTGCAGGATTGACAGGTAAGACTGCCTACTAGACACCAGTCATTTGTTGCTCTTCACCTATTCCTCCAAGTTGCTTCTTAATTGTGAGCAAATTTATTTACTCTATTTCTTTGTTGCCCGACATTTTTTACTAGTTCATCAGTTTTTCCTTACCTCCTCTAGACTATCATACTGGTCCTTACCTCCCCCACTAGACCTTACCATATGCATCCTTACCTCCCCCACTAAACCTTACCATACATGTCCTTACCTACCCACTAAACCTTACCATACGCGTCCTTACCTCCCCCACTAGACCTTACCATACGGGTCCTTATCTCCCCCACTAGACCTTACCATACGGGTCCTTACCTCCCCCACTAGACCTTACCATATGGGTCCTTACCTCCCCCACTAGACCTTACCATATGGGTCCTTACCTCCCCCACTAGACATTACCATACGGGTCCTTACCTCCCCCACTAGACCTTACCATACTGGTCCTTACCTCCCCCACTAGACCTTACCATACTGGTCCTTACCTCCCCCACTATACCTTACCATACGGGTCCTTACCTCCCCCACTAGACATTAGCATACAGGTCTTTACCTCCCTCACTGGTCCTTACCATATGGGTCCTTACCTCCCTCACTGGTCCTTGTCTCCCCACTGGTCCTTGTCTCCCACTGGTCCTTGTCTCCCACTGGTCCTTATCTCTCCCACTGATCCTTGTCTCCCCACTGGTCCTTGTCTACCATTGGTCCTTGTCTCTCCTCTGGTCTGTATCTCTCCCACTGGTCCTTGTCTCCCACTGGTCCTTTCTACCCCATTGGTCCTTGTCTCCCCCACTGGTCCTTGTCTCCCACTAGTCCTTGCTTCCCACTGGCCCTTGTTTCCCCCACTGGTCCTTGTCTCTCCCACTGGTCCTTGTCTCCGCCACTATTCCTTGTCTCTCCCACTGGTCCTTGTCTCTCCCACTGGTCCTTGTCTCTCCCACTGGTCCTTGTCTTCCCTACTGGTCCTTGTCTCCCACTGGTCCTTGTCTCCCACTGGCCCTTGTCTCTCCCACTGGTCCTTGTCTGCCCCACTGGACCTTGTTTCCCCACTGGTCCTTGTTCCCCCCACTGCTCCTTGTTTCCCCCACTGGTGCTTGTCTCCCACTGGTCTTTGTCTCCCCATTGGTCCTTACCTCCTCCACCGGTGCTTGTCTCCCCCACTGGTGCTTGTCTCCCCCACTAGTCCATGTCTCTCCCACTGGTCCTTGTCTCCCCTACCGGTCCTTGTCTTCCCCACCAGTCCTTGTCTCTCCCACTGGTCCTTCTCTTCCCCATTGCTCCTTGTCTCCCCCACTGTTCCCTGTCTCCCACTGGTCCCTGTCTCCCCACTGGTCCTTGTCTCTCCCACGGGTCCTTGTCTCTCCCACTGGTCCTTGTCTCCCCCACTGGTCCTTGTCTCCCCCACTCCTTGTCTCCACCACTGGTCCTTATCTCTGCGACTGGTCCTTGTCTCCCCACTGGTCCTTGTCTACCCACTGGTCCATGTCTCCCCACTGGTCGTTACGCCCACTGGTCCCTGTCTCCCCTACTGGTCCTTGTCTCTCCCACTGGTCCTTACCTCCCCCACTGGTTCATGTCTCCCCCACTGGTCCTTGTCCACCCACTGGTCCTTGTCTCCCCCACTGCTCCTTGTCTCCCCCACTTGTCCTTGTCTTCCCACTGGTCCTTATGCCCAGTTGTCCCTGTCTCCCCCACTGGTCCTTGTCTCCCCCACTTGTCCTTGTCTCCCACTGGTCCTTACCTTCCTCACTGGTTCATGTCCCCCCACAGGTCCTTGTCTCCCCCACTGGTCCTTGTCCCCCACTGGTCCTTGTCTCCCCACTGGTCCTTATCCCCACTTGTCCTTGTCTCCCACTGGTCCTTACCTCCCTCACTGGTTCATGTCCCCCCGCTGGTCCTTGTCCCCCAACTGGTCCTCTGAATGCCAGCCTTTGAGATGGTGCCATTTAGGGACATTGATTTGGTACGCGCTGCAAGATTTGAAGTAGCCGTATGCTCAGAGAGATGACAGCCCAGATTAGCATTGCCACATGCAGCCACATTGTGAAATTGCTGCAAATCATTACTTCTGCAAGTGGCAAGTTGTTATTTCCTGTCGATCATCAATGCTAATTGTCTGTCTTAGCAGTGGCATCCCTTGCAAAGCCAGTATGATTAGTTAGATCAACTAGATATGTCTTCTCTCTGGTGTGGCATGATTCATGTGTTATTAATAACCAAATCATCAGTGTTTTCTAACTCAAAATACGTATAGATTAACATTGTCATGCCTTGGGTTTAATCTTTATTGTTGTAGTACATTTTCTGGAAAAATGGTATAAGACAGCAATTGTGTAGACCAATAAATGATCGGGTAATGTTATTTTTTAGTATGACCTTTATTGCATTGAAGTGGTTTCTACATGATGTCATAAGACTAGCTCATTTATTTTAATCCATCATCTAATCATGTATTTTTAAATTGATATATCACACGATATTAACAATAAGTTTTATTCACTATACTGAATTGCTATATTGTCAACAGATGAAAACAAACTGCTTGAAGCCATCATCAGGAAAGATGTGATGACATCATTGAACGATGAAGAAATTAAAGCCCACCGAGATGCTGGGAAGACCCCAAGGGATGCTGGGAAGACACCAAGGGATGCTGGGAAACATCCTCCTGGTCCCAGCACTGCTCCACATCTAGGTGAGAGTAATACTCTATCAAATGTCCATGTACAAAATGTCTGTACAAAATGTCTACATACAAAAGTTTTATTTACAGAATGTCTATGTATAAATGTCCACTCAAAAATGTCCATGTGCAAAGTGTATATAAAACGTCCATATACAAATGTCTTAATTATTTTGTGCAAAATGTCCACATTCAAAATGTCCACACAACAATCATCTACTTAAAACATGTCCATGGAAACATTTGCCATCCAAAAGAGTCCATGTGCAAAGTGTTCATGTACACAAAAATTCATAGTGTACATGTGCAAACTATTGATGTACAATGTCCATGTACAGAGTGTCCATTCAGAACCTGTCCATGTACAAAGTGTGTGTGTGCAAAATGTCCATGTTAAGTAGACTAGCACGTGACCACGCTCAGATTGTACATGAACTTGTCAGCCCTGTAAAATATTGGACAAGTATCTTAATTAGAAGTCCCACAATAGTTCCAATGTCTGATAATGGAAATTCTGTCAAATTAATATAGATGGAGTATTTTAGAGGTGCTTTGAGTGAGATCTTTGATCAATGAATGCATCTCATCAATGCCAATTTGAAACTTTGCAAGTAAAACCAAATTACGTGGCAATAAACTGATTAAAATGCATTATGTATGGAAAATCCTAATTTTGCATGTATCTTTAATCAGAGTGGTTTGATGGAAGGCGTGGATGGGCAGTGTGTCACCCACAAAACTGTTTTAATTAGCATTCACTACATGCGAAACAAATCCTGACTTCATACATTTGACCAGTAAAGGAATAAGTTGACTTAAAGCATACACATTGATGGTGAAAAATATGCTATTTTCATCTAGGTTTTTTAAAACTATTTTATCACTGATAGCAAGTTAGATTGTGTTTAATTAATAAAAGTAACCTTTGTGTCATGATAAACTTCAGTTACAGCTGTATCAAACACAAGTGCACACACATGCATGCACACATGCCCACACACATGCACGCACGCACGCACGCACACACACACACACACAGGTGTCTATATGCATGGACAATTTAGCGAAAAAAATCTAGGAGACAATAAAAACACACAAATACATCTAGGCCACGGAAACTACCGCATGATCAAAGAAACAGATTCTACAACTAATAAATAAACTTTCGTCCACTATCATTGTTTCCTTCTGTCCATCCAGCGCCATCTGACAATGACCTGATGACAGTGATGATGTCACGCCTGACCCAGTTGGAGAAACAGGTGCATCTACAGGCAAGACAGATTATTGACAAGGTCATTGCTTCTAGCCACTCTCTGTCGTGTTCACACCATTCCAACTTGATGTTTTTGATATTACACCTACATTTGCACCATTTTCACACACATCACATCCAAGAGATTTCCTGTCTGCAATACAGATTTTTTTATGTAGATATGCATAAAAAGGAAAAATCTTGATAAAGTGTATAATTTTTGTCACTCAAGTATAATATTGATTGAGAATCTTATAGTGGTCAAAAATAAAGTACTTTTGGTGGTACCCAGTAGGCAGATTCCCGACAAAACATGATGCATTTGTTTAAGTGCATAGGTATGTTTTACATGTTTGGTTGCTTAATAGATGGTTGGACATGATAATTTTCACAATTTGTATGGAAGTATTTTTGTAGTCTGGAGATGACAACACTCAATTGGAATAGGAATGTTATAGGCCAGTTACCAATGTAAAATGTTATATGGATTATATTTGTACAGAATTTCAAGTCAAAAATACGGATTTCAACCAGAAAATGTGGCCTGTTTGCATTTTATCAGTGTTCTATTTTCGACAAATCCTATTCTTGTTATGATGGTCTTTAATTAACAAACATATATTTTACATATTTGCACATGATACATATAACTGTAATTAAATTCCTTTAAACTGATGTGATTGTAAATATGATTTCAGGATAAGAAAATTGAGACTCTAGAAAGGAAACTGTCGTTATTACGGAAAGCTAAGGGTGAGTTTTCCAGTACACATGATGCTATTTTCAACCATCAACGTCCTTGTCGCGTGGCTATTCCTAATAATCATAATGTGTGTACTACAATGCATAGATTTTATAATTAAAACAGTTTTTTGGGGTATAAATACTCAGTTTAATAGTGCCTCATCCAGCCCCTCTTGATAGTGGTTTTAATGAGGCTGTGGGGTGCAGTAATGTAGCACTGCGGAACCTCCGTATTAGGGTCACCCAGGGAACTGGGCATAGGTGACCCTAATACTGAAAATGAGGACTGAAGCATCATGGGAATAGGGATAACTGCTCAAGATACATGTGGTTTTAGTAGCAATGCATATTAAGCAAATACACTGTTGCTGTTTAGCTATTGGACTGACCCAATGTGATCCCAATTGTGAGGTGACCCAACAACTGAGGTGACCCATTACCTAGGTTGTTAACACTAGTACAGAATTACTTAAGATATGACACAGAGAGGTGGAGTCATTCAGGGCCACTCACGGATGAGATAGGGTTTTACCAGATAGTTACACTACCTTGGTAGTTTTGCACTAAAAACTAACAAATCAGTAAATCACCATTCTGTGAATCTACAGCAGGTTGCCATGATGGACATTACTAAAATATTTAGTATTAACTGTGTTACCTGCTTTTGAAGTTTACTTATTTACATATTTATTTATATATTTTATTTTACTCTAAAACTTAAATTAATAGTTTCACTTTTACTTCATTTTTATATAATTTTATTTGTACAGTGCATCAGTCCACCAAATTTGAATTAGTACTTTAAACATACATTCTTATAATATTATAAAACTAGCTGATGTACCTGGCATTGCCTGGGGAAAAAACGCAGTCAATCTGAAATCTAAAAAAGTATTGACATAATTATGAACACTGAAAATAGACAAAACCTCAAATGCCCAACATTTGAGTTCGAGACACCCCAAACCCACCCCAAATGTTTCCAGTCTACCCGAATTAATAAATTGTAACTGGTCACTGGCCTAGTTGTTAGGTCAACCTTTTGCCAGAAATTGCATGTGCTCACCCGTTTAACTGATGTAACCAGCAGCAGGCAGCTGGGTAACACATCCGGGATTTTGTAACGTTAATAACATAAAAACTAATACATGTCAGCATACAGTGACACATTTGTAACATAAAAACTAATAAATGTCTGCATACAGTGACACATTTGTAACATAAAAACTAATAAATATCTGCATACAGTGACACATTTGTAACATAAAAACTAATAAATGTCTGCATACAGTGACACATTTGTAACATAAAAACTAATACATGTCTGCATACAGTGACACATTTGTAACATAAAAACTAATACATGTCTGCATACAGTGACACATTTGTACATGGAATAATTACCTGTACAAAGATATAGAAAAACATTAAATTCCGTGGCTGGAACTCCACAGAATTGTTGCCGTGTGTTGTTTGCCAGAAGTAGCATATGCTCGTGGGGCGAAATGCTTACATGACCAGCGACAGGTAGACCTAGTGCATGTTAAGCGATTTTCAAATGTCAATAATTTAAACACTATTCAAAATTTCTGCTTACATCCTGCCACATATATGTAGATAGCATAATTATTTTTTACAATGATATAGAAAAACAATAAATTGTGCAGGTGGAAATATTGAGCCCCTCAAGTTCTCCAACCCTGGACGAATTTCGAAAATGTCTAAATCTATGAACCATCTCATTGGGCACAGTAGATCATATGCAAAATTCCAGCTTGATACATGCAAAACTGACGGAGATGTGGGTGCACATACAAACAGAGAAGAACTGTTTTATAATATAGACATTCATAGACACCAGTCAGAATGTCTTTTAGTTTCTCACCCAAAGATACTTGTTACCAACTTTCTCCCCCATTCCAGGTGCCAAATAAGTCGACAAGTTGTACCCTAATTTACGAGACAGCTGTGTTGGCCGTGTTATGGACCTGGGACACAATATTAACTCAAAACCTTTGAGTCAGCATGCTAGTTCACCTAAATTATCATCTTGACTAGTTGCCGATGAAACTACCTGTCTTTTGTTAGCTTCCTTTTTACTTTGATTAGTTTCAGTCAAAGCTGCCTGTCTGACATCACATACTTTTTTAGTTTGAGATTAATTGTTTGTGCACTGAGCCAGCTGTATTGTAGGGACCATTTCACTAAGTTGATGAGCTTAGAAGGAAATCCATCATTAAACGCAATTTGCTATTAAATTTAAGGAGGGTTTTCAAAATGCAAAAAGCCGCCACTGTCTCACAGAGGATACTTTTTCTGTGACACCAATGAAAATGTCCATGTGGCGCCTCCTGGTGTTGACAGTTTTCAGTGTACAAGATCACTATTAAGGAGCTAAATCAACTTTAAAGATCAAAATCAGGCTTATGATCTCGTAAGAATGTACTGTATGTCAAATGATCCCCTGATCATATTAGAATTCAAAACAGATAGGTGTTCATAGGGCTACTAGACATGAGATGTTTTAACATTGGATAATAATATTTGAGCAGTTGATACTATAAAATTGGATATGTTATGGGAGGTTGCATAAATCGCCAAGTCACCAAAGACATGTGTAGCATTAGGTATGGGTGAGTGGTGGGTTGGTCGGCACCACATGTCATGGGGGAAATAAAATAAACAAATGCAGTGGCACCATGTATAAAGTACAACCGATATTAACGCACATTGATGCCATTGTGGACATCAAACCCAGGCAGTATGGCGTTTAGGATCTCGGCAACCATGTCACACCAATTGAATCCAAGGCCTCAGTCATTTACTCAGCCTTTTTCAGAAGATGTTTGCCAAGCTGACCTTTCTATGCTGGCACTGAGGGCGGTCACTGCTTGTCATCCTCAGAGATTCTTTTACATCCCCAATTAACAAGTTGCTCATGACTAGGATGGCAAATTTTTATGTCATAATTTTATTTCTAAGAGTTAGATATGTAGAAAAATGCATTCAGTAACAGGTGGTTGCATAAGATCACAAAGTCCTAAAATGTTTATGTTTACATATGGTTGAATGGTGCTTTGGTTGCACCACATATCAAAAGGAAAATATAGTAATAATATTTATTAATAATAAGGTAATGTCTTTTGCACCTAAATCCTCAGAAACCAAGCTAAAAAAATTGGGATGTAACACATAACATATTATTTAATACCATAAGTGTACATTGGAACCATTGTGGATATCAGAAACAGGCAGCACAGTATATATCTTGGCAACCATGTCACATCAGTAGAATTGGGCGGCTATTGGCTGTGGTTTTGAAAGCCATTTTGGACCACTCAGAACATAGGCGCACCGCAAGTATTGTTTGGGTGGGGACAATATGATCTTATATGAAACACTACATGATTTTTTAATTTTGCAAACTGATGAGATCACCCCTAATGTTTCTGCATTTAGAGGTATACTCTAGTTAGGTGTTGGCAAATAGAGCATAAAGATGTCATAGCATGACATGCCTTGATTACCACACCTCCACCTCCTTGTATGTTGTAGTGAAAGGTGTCAAGTTGCTAACGGATTAATTGTCTCAAGGTAGTGGGATATGACATATGTTCAGACATATCGTATGACAATAGACGCATGCCTTTAAGGGGCTTGGCCTAAGATGTATTGCATAATGCATGTTGAAGCCAGCTGGTTGTAGCTCAAGGATCAGGTAGACACATTAAGTATTTAGGACACAATGGTCGGCCGGTTAGAGCACTCTCATTCCAGGGACTGAGGCTCTTGTTCACACACTGTTGCTTCAAAACTTGAGCAGTTTCATTCAATGTTAATGTGTTCCTTTTAAACAGTTTGCATCTCGGGTGTCAGACATTCAGGGATTCATTTACAACCTCTTGGAAGAAATGTAATGCTTTTTTAAAAATTCCTCATTGATGAAGGGTTCTTTCTGGTTTTAAGGGGTTCATAATGGATCATTGGATGTTAGACAGATGAAAATCAATTGTTTGCAACATAAAATGTAACTTGCAACAATTGTAGAAACTATACACGTACATTGCAAAAACTGCCTGAAGTTAGTCATAGCAAACATCTGGTAGGAATACTTTGGGAACTGTTTTTTGCGTCTGGGTGTATGTAGCATAGTGTCTGTGCGTATGTAGTATGACTGAACGCATGGGTATTTTTGCTAGTGGAAATAACAGTGTAGGCACTATAGGTACCTATGTGTATGTGATGGCCCTGTGAAAATGATGTTATAAACATGATCACCATTGTGAAATACTGCTTTTAGTAGTAATGCTACTGCTACAATAAATAACTGCTACTGCTACTGCTACAGCTGCCACCACCACTGTGCACATTTTATGATTTACATTCAAGGGAGATATAATATTGGAATTTACATAGACGGATCCAGGGGGCATGGGGACACGTGCTTCCCTAGATTTTTTTAATTTGGCATGCCCCCAGACCTTTTTGAATGGGCCCATGTGACCCTTGGAAATGTGTCCCCATTCAGGTTACAATAAGAGCTGAAGTTACTGCAGCGTGGCAGGGAACCATTTTCTACAACATTTCATTCTACCGCCAGTGGAGGTTTTTGTGCCCCCCCTAGACTACCCACTCAGGATTCATCCCTTGTCTATGTAGACAGTTTTGAGAATGATAGACTGTAGCAACCACTAATGGACAGGAATATTTACTCAGTAACTGACCACCATTGCCTGAGGTTGTTGTATAAAGTTACATCTCACTTTGTATTAATTTGTAAACTAATATGTTTTCGCAAAGCAAACAGTCACTGGATAAGTTCATATACCAGGGTAATCAGGGAGTTATTTCACTAACACCAAGGAACTCTCTGAATCCAAATTTACCTCTCATTTATACAGCTGGGCAAACTGATGCAACATGGAGTGGTCAAAATTGGCTAGACTTTGAAAGAGCAGCCAGAGGATTCAAACCCCAGTCCTCTCCATTGAGAACCCTGCAATCTTAGCACCGTGCGACCACGCCCACTTTTTATTTTTAAATATTATCTTATTTATTGTTTTAATAGTTATGATGATATTACATGTTAATATAATATATATATTTATATATATATATTATTTTCCAAGGGTATGAATGCTGGTATCACTGTATTTCACACTCTTCAAGTTTCATAAATAGTCAGGTATGCATGCCTCTTCCCCACATAAATGTTTATCTCACAGGATTTGTATTTAGCTCTCAATGTGTATATTTAGCTCTCAAGGTGTATATTTAGCGCTCAATGTGTATATTTAGTTCTCAATGTGTATATTTAGCTCTCTGGGTGTGTACGAACTTTCAGGCATGCATTTCTAATACCAATTTTTGTAACAAACGTTTTGAATAAGTTTTCTCTTACAAATGTGAAAATGTGAATTGTAAAAAGGAACCCCTTTTAATGGTACGATCCCCTGACCAACTCTTTTTATGCTAATGTGTTGACATATGAAACCACATGGCCTCGGGTGTGGTCAACATGATGATGTTGTTGTTTAAATATTTACTCATTTGCATACACTGGGTAAACACTTTTGGTTTTAAATTCTGTTTGGTTAATTTCCTGAAGGCATAAATATCAAAGGACTTTGTTGATTGGAGGTAGAACATTGCCACACAGGCATCTTTATATATAAGATGGGACTTGTGCATTTGAATGGTTCAGTTCAAGTTATATTCGAGTGTCAACAATAACAGTGATAGGAATTATAATCATTAATGTTTTAGTGTTCATCTGCATATAAACAATTACATTTTGACATTGCATTGTGGACAGAGATATCAATAGCATGGTTTAATCATATGTGTGTTTGGCCAACTGGCACTGTGGGACTATAACTAGCTAGGTTACAGCAAGCTATCAGCAACATATTTTATTAATGAGTATATTTAGGTGCTATTGTATAAGACCGTTCTGTAACCACAGATTGTGTGGTAGGTGCTATTGTATAAGACCGTTCTGTAACCACAGATTGTGTGGTAAGTGCTATTTATAAGACCGTTCTGTAACCACAGATTGTGTGGTAGGTGCTATTGTATAAGACCGTTCTGTAACCACAGATTGTGTGGCAGGTGCTATTGTATAAGACCGTTCTGTAATCACAGATTGTGTGGTAGGTGCTATTGTATAAGACCGTTCTGTAACCACAGATTGTGTGGTAGGTGCTATTGTATAAGACCGTTCTGTAACCACAGATTGTGTGGTAGGTGCTATTGTATAAGACCGTTCTGTAACCACAGATTGTGTGGTAGGTGCTATTGTATAAGACCGTTCTGTAACCACAGATTGTGTGGTAGGTGCTATTTTATAAGACCGTTCTGTAACCACAGATTGTGTGGTAGGTGCTATTGTATAAGACCGTTCTGTAACCACAGATTGTGTGGTAGGTGCTATTGTATAAGACCGTTCTGTAACCACAGATTGTGTGGCAGGTGCTATTGTATAAGACCGTTCTGTAACCACAGATTGTGTGGCAGGTGCTATTGTATAAGACCGTTCTGTAACCACAGATTGTGTGGCAGGTGCTATTGTATAAGACCGTTCTGTAACCACAGATTGTGTGGTAGGTGCTATTGTATAAGACCGTTCTGTAACCACAGATTGTGTGGCAGGTGCTATTGTATAAGACCGTTCTGTAACCACAGATTGTGTGGCAGGTGCTATTGTATAAGACCGTTCTGTAACCACAGATTGTGTGGCAGGTGCTATTGTATAAGACCGTTCTGTAACCACAGATTGTGTGGCAGGTGCTATTGTATAAGACCGTTCTGTAACCACAGATTGTGTGGTAGGTGCTATTGTATAAGACCGTTCTGTAACCACAGATTGTGTGGTAGGTGCTATTGTATAAGACCGTTCTGTAACCACAGATTGTGTGGTAGGTGCTATTGTATAAGACCGTTCTGTAACCACAGATTGTGTGGTAGGTGCTATTGTATAAGACCGTTCTGTAACCACAGATTGTGTGGTAGGTGCTATTGTATAAGACCGTTCTGTAACCACAGATTGTGTGGTAGGTGCTATTGTATAAGACCGTTCTGTAACCACAGATTGTGTGGCAGGTGCTATTGTATAAGACCGTTCTGTAACCACAGATTGTGTGGCAGGTGCTATTGTATAAGACCGTTCTGTAACCACTGATTGTGTGGCAGGTGCTATTGTATAAGACCGTTCTGTAACCACAGATTGTGTTGTAGGTGCTATTGTATAAGACCGTTCTGTAACCACAGATTGTGTGGTAGGTGCTATTGTATAAGACCGTTCTGTAACCACAGATTGTGTGGCAGGTGCTATTGTATAAGACCGTTCTGTAACCACAGATTGTGTGGCAGGTGCTATTGTATAAGACCGTTCTGTAACCACAGATTGTGTGGTAGGTGCTATTGTATAAGACCGTTCTGTAACCACAGATTGTGTGGTAGGTGCTATTTATAAGACCGTTCTGTAACCACAGATTGTGTGGTAGGTGCTATTGTATAAGACCGTTCTGTAACTACAGATTTTGTGGCAGGTGCTATTGTATAAGACCGTTCTGTAACCACAGATTGTGTGGTAGGTGCTATTGTATAAGACCGTTCTGTAACCACAGATTATGTGGCAGGTGCTATTGTATAAGACCGTTCTGTAACCACAGATTGTTTGGCAGGTGCTATTGTATAAGACCGTTCTGTAACCACAGATTGTGTGGCAGGTGCTATTGTATAAGACCGTTCTGTAACCACAGATTGTGTGGTAGGTGCTATTGTATAAGACCGTTCTGTAACCGCAGATTGTGTGGTAGGTGCTATTGTATAAGACCGTTCTGTAACCACAGATTGTGTGGTAGGTGCTATTGTATAAGACCGTTCTGTAACCACAGATTGTGTAGCAGGTGCTATTGTATAAGACCGTTCTGTAACCACAGATTGTGTGGTAGGTGCTATTTATAAGACCGTTCTGTAACCACAGATTGTGTGGTAGGTGCTATTGTATAAGACCGTTCTGTAACCACAGATTGTGTGGTAGGTGCTATTGTATAAGACCGTTCTGTAACCACAGATTGTGTGGTAGGTGCTATTTATAAGACCGTTCTGTAACCACAGATTGTGTGGTAGGTGCTATTGTATAAGACCATTCTGTAACCACAGATTGTGTGGTAGGTGCTATTGTATAAGACCGTTCTGTAACCACAGATTGTGTGGTAGGTGCTATTGTATAAGATCGGTTTTTAACCACAGATTGTGTGGTAAGTGCTATTGTATAAGACCGTTCTGTAACCACAGATTGTTTGGCAGGTGCTATTGTATAAGACCGTTCTGTAACCACAGATTGTGTGGTAGGTGCTATTGTATAAGACCATTCTGTAACCACAGATTGTGTGGTAGGTGCTATTGTATAAGACCGTTCTGTAACCACAGATTGTGTGGTAGGTGCTATTGTATAAGATCGGTTTTTAACCACAGATTGTATGGTAGGTGCTATTGTATAAGACCGTTCTGTAACCACAGATTGTGTGGCAGGTGCTATTGTATAAGACCGTTCTGTAACCACAGATTGTGTGGTGTGGTCAGTAATGAGGTGTGTGGACAAGTCCACCATCTTCTAGACATTCTGTTCAACATCGCAGCCATATATTATTATAGTGTACACTCCCAAATGAGATCTAAAAGCTTTTGACATCACACCTGAAAGACCAAGCTGGCTGCTATGAATCATCTAACAAAAAAGAAACATGTGGCAAAAACAAGACTACAGCATCACAAGCCCAGTAGATGACATTGTCACCACAGGAAGAGAGAGGTACTCTCAAATTAATGTAAACAACATTTTTTATTTCACTTAACAAGAAGTTCTCACCCATAAACCATCCAGTGTGATTTAGCTGTTTTCTGTTGTCACAAACATATCAAATATTACCACCTGGACTGAAGCAAATGACATGGGAACTTTTAATGTGACTGTAGATTGTGCAAAAGTATATTATTTCTATGAAACAGTATATTCTCTCTGTGGCTGACTTTTTTTCTATTGGTCCCCATTCATGTATAGTACTTTACTAATAATTATTTGTTTTCCTTTTGTCTGTTTGGTGTGGAGCCATTCTGAAATCTTCACTTAAAAATAGCCTGATGTGGTTTGTTTCTCCACCTTTGCTGATATTTTGTATATTCAAATATTTTATAAGCTTTGCAACAACTGTTTATTTATTATATATATACTTTATACTATATACTTAATGGTATATATATATATATGTATATATATACATATATATATATATACATATATATATATATATATATGTACTACTGAACGTTATTCCAGATAGATCATTATGTTTATATATAAGAAGAAATGCATTCAATAAATGTACGTAATTATAGATGTCTTCAATAAACGAGCCAATATTCTTAGTCTTAGTTCTTAAGAAAGTGGTGTTGTCCCACACAAAATTTTTGTTTTAGTATAATTTACATATAATTTAGCAAACACAGATTGTATTGTTTTGTCGACCTTCTGGACTTCACATTTTGGTGCACGTTGGTATAGGAGATTGTTCAGTATTTAATGTTTCTGCAGTGCTGATTAAATGTCCTGGTTTCATCTTGTTCTAGTCACATGTACAGAGGATGGCTTTCACACTAGTGACAACACACTAGATTAATATCTAGGTCAGACTGATTCCCGGTTTGAATAGACATTTGTGTATTGTCAACCTCGTCTATTCACACTGAGAATCAGATTGACCACTATATTGTAATTTTGTTGAGATATTCCTCGTGTCAGACTGGTCTGAACAGTTGTACACTGATGTGAAGTAGATTGTTTCATAGGCATAACCCAGAAACAACATGACTCACAAACAACATGACTCGCAAACAAAATAAAGACTAAAGCAAAATAATCCAGAAACATGACTATCAAACAAGAAGACCCATAAACATTGTGACCTAGAAACATTGTTCAAGATTCAGAAACAAAATAATGTTTCATAAATAACAAGCCTAAGAAACAACATGACTCGGAAACAACACAACTCAGCATCAATGCAACCTGTCAACAGTGTGATTCAGAAACAATGTAACTTTGAAATACCATGACTTGTAAATATTTGGTATAGGCTCAGGTATATTTTAACCATATAGTATTTCTATAGTGTTGCTAGAATCGATGAGTAGATTTTCTATGGGTCTCCACTCAGAGCCGTGGGGTTTACAGCTATCAACTTTAGCCTCTGGATATTCCACTGCCTGCTTCCTTTGCCTATGGATATCTGTTATCAGCTCAACCAGAACTGGTACTTCCTGTTACTTTTCAAGTTCAATCAACCACGACGACAGAACAGAACTGTAGAATGATATTATAAAGAAATATAATTAATATGATCTGAATCGCGTTTTGCACTTGATATGACATCAGCAAGAACACACATGACAAGTTAGATCATTTCTTGGACAGCGGTCACCATTTGGAATGACCACCAGATGTCATGTGAATGGGCAATACTGAGAGGTCATCGTCAACTACAGGAACTTAAATTTACATGACCACATTTTCTAAAGTTTATTTACATTACTCATAGCTTTGTACAGTATATTGGTGACATGTACCAGTTAGTGTTTGTAGATTTAACTATATTAAAATGCTAACTTTGGAGAATTGTACGTGTATCTCCTCCCAGGCACAGAGACCCACTCGCCTCTTTCCTTGGACCATTTGTGTCTGATCTACCAGTTAAAGATGTATTTATAAAAAGCACAAAAGTAGCTAATTTAAGTTTTTGTTTTGTTGTCATTCATTCCCCAGGTGGCACCACAGGCGTTATGTTAAAATTATTATATGCAGCCTGCATTGCTTTAATTGGTGACATCAGAAATTATAGTATAACTTTAAAAAGGAATTGCATCTAAGTTGAGACATGTACATAATCTAATGGGCAGTTTGTTTGACCTTTCTGGCAGATTCGGACAACCCAGGCCATGTTCGACAGTTGGAGCAGAAATGTCTGCAGTTGCAGGAGCAGATATTGGACATGGAGGTATGAACTTGACCTACAAACTTCCACCTTTTACATCTGACCTTTAATACACCACCAACACATGCCTCTGGTGTGGTCGCATAAGTTTGCAAATTCCCAAAATGTGTAGCTTTGTGTATGTGCGGGTGGTGGGTTCGTCATCATCATGTATCATGGGAAAAATACATGACTACAGTGGCACCACCTATTGAGTTGGACAAATATGAATTCATGGGGTGTGGTAGTGTGATTGATAGAACATTTGACTCTCACTTGAGAAATTCCTTGTTTGACTCCTCCTGTTTCTATTTCAAACCTTGGGCTAGTTTGTTCACTTCATGTTGCTCCAGTTCACTCAGCTGTATGAATGTATACCTGGCAAGGTATACATTCATATACAATTATCCACCACTGACAGTGTGGATACTTCTGTGTAGGAATAATCTTCATGTAATGATTGCAGTATGGCTGAATACTTCCCAGAAAAGTTCAGTCGGTGTTTGATTGAACAGGTCTGCCAGCAGGTGACGTGTAAAGTGCTTTGAGCAGCCCTATGGACTGGATACTCTGCTAAATAAGAACTTACCATTTTGTTAATGCATATTGATGCAGTTGTGGCTATCAGAATTGAACAGCATTGTGGGTAATGATAATGCCTTAGCAACCGTGTCGTACCAGTTGAATCCAACCTTATGAGATCACTTCTTATTATTTGTTATAATTTTAATCATTTTGAATCATTCTAGTTTAGAAAATAATTATGCAAAACTTCCTGGTCGCTGGCGACATTTCCTTTGTTCACTGGCTGAGTCACGGACTGCCCCCATTGATGGAACAGTGATATAAGTGGGTGACCCCTTCAGGGGGTGGCTTTGTCTCATAGCTAATTTACGTACAGTGATTTTGTTCTCTTTGTATGCACATAACTTTTACATAACCCATGCCCATTCAAAATTTACATGAGAGTAGTCCTACATGTATGGTATTATAATAATGTTCGAAAACAGGGTGTGATCTGTATATTATCTTATATTATGTATATTACTGTATAATGTCTTAGTAGTTAAACTTTGGGGGCAGTATAGAAATGTACCCTCCCATTCGCCACAGTCCACTTGTCTCTTTCTGTTTTCTTTCACGTCCTTGTCATTATTATATTCAGTCGGTAACATCATATTATCACAGTGATGGTTTATTTTTATATGTTTCTAGTGCCCCTTCTTTCTTGTCATGTTTCTTTGTTGATATGATGTTGTTACTGTGTTGTGTGGTTTGAAGTCATTCCTGGCGGACTACGGCATGATGTGGGTGGGGGATAAGTCCCTCTCCTCCACAGACAGTGAGGAGAACCTCCCCACAGATATAGGGCCAACACGGAAGGAAATGTGGAGCCAAGGTAGGTGGTCTTTACTACAGGGTGAATGGGCGGGCGGGTAGGTGCTCGGGTGGGTTGGTGGGTGGGTTAGCGGATGGCTGGGTAGGTGGAGGGTTGTGTGGGAGAGCGGGTGGGTGGATGGGTTAGTGGGTAGGTGGAGAGTTGTGTGGGTTAGTGAGTGGGTGGGTGGGGGGGGGGGTAGGTGGAGGGTTGTGTGGGAGAGTGGGTGAGTGGGTGGATGGGTTAGTGGGTGGATGGGTAGGTGAAGAGTTGTGTGGGTTAGTGAGTGGGTAGGTGGAGGGTTCTGTGGGAGAGTGGGTGGGTGGGTAGGCAGAGGGTTGGGGAGAGTGGGTGGGTGGGTGGGGGTGGAGGGTTGTGTGGGAGAGTGGGTGGGTAGGATGGGTTAGTGGGTGGGTGGGTAGGTTGAGAGTTTTGTGGGTTAGTGAGTGGGTGGGTGGGTGGTGGGTGGAGGGTTCTGTGGGAGAGTGGGTGGGTGGGTGGGTAGGTGGTGGGTTCTGTGGGAATTGGGTGGGTGGGTGGGTGCATGGTGGGAATGGTGGGTAGGTGGAGGGTCGTGTGGGAGAAAGTGGGTGGGTGGAGTGGAGGGTTGTGTGAAAGAGTGAGTGGGTGGGTAGGTGATGGGTTCTGTGGGAGAGTGGGTGGGTGGGTGGGTGCATTGGTGGGTAGGTGGAGGGTTACGTGGGAGAGTGGGTGGGTGGGTTAGTGGGTGGGCGGGTAGGTGGAGGGTTGTGTGGGAGAGTGGGTGGGTGGGTGGGTGGGTAGGTAGAAGGTTGTATGGGAGAGTGGGTGGGTGGGTGAGTTAGTGGGTTAGTGGGTGGGTGGGTAGGTGAGGGTTGCATGGGAGAGTGGGTGGGTGGGTGGGTTAGTGTGTTAGTGAGTGGGTGGGTGGGTAGGTGGAGGGTTGTGTGGGAGAGTGGGTGGCTGGGTTAGTGGGTTAGTGGGTGGGCGGGTAGGTGGAGGGTTCTGTGTGAGAGTGGGTGGGTAGGTGGGTGGGTGGGTGAATATGTAACATTCTAAACATCAAGTTGTACATGATGGTACATGATAAACCACATTAAAGATTGGAAAGATAACCTCTACAATTCATCCATTTAAATAATGGTATTCTCTTCGTCCTAGATGCTATCAGCATCAGTTGTGTGCCATAAAATGTAATTAACACTAAATGTGCTCCATGGACCGAGTATCGTTTGTGCTCCAAAACATAATTAACACTGAATGTGCTCCATGGACAGAGCATTGCCAGCACTTACATAAACATGTACATTTCAACTGCTTCAGTGGTTTTGAAAGAAACTTTTCTTAATATAAAACTGTGAAAGTAGAATGCCTCCACCTTTGTCGCATTTTAAAAAGGTATAAAATAAACGCATTGACAAGTTTCTGTATCATCCACCATGCAAGTAATTGGCATCAGTTATCAGACACTCACGAGTAGTAATCTAAGAAATTCTACCACGTTATCAACATGCCCACAGGCAATACCTTAGTTCGTAATATGTATAAAAAGTAAAGTAAAGAAAGAAAGACTATATGGTATAATAAGTTCTCATGTGTTTGATTGACTGCTACATAATGTACACATTGTTATTTTTATTATGCCTCTTTGTTAAAACTGGTATAGTTAAATAATCAGTGCACAGAAGTTGGTGGCAATGGATCCAATGTATTGATCCAACCACTGAGTAAACCTACCTGTAGATCAACATGGATGTGGTTTAATACTGGGTGCCAGTAGATGCATTTATATTTATAAAAATAATAATGATAATTTGTTAATGAAATTATAAAAATAAATTTATGTTAGTAACTCTCTGGAATGTGCTTCCTATTAGTGTTAGATCAGTTAAAAATATTACACAATTTCACCGTCATTTAAAAATTTACCTTTATAACCTTGTGTATCCACCTTAACTCCCTGGCGAACTGATCCATCTGTTGATGACTTTAATATGGCTTATCGATTCTGAGCTCGACTAACCCTTTTGTACTGATGCGCCTCTGAGCTTGGTTTCCGAGGATTTAGGCACAAAGAAGTTACAGTATTATTATTAATGAGTACTAACTACTAATTACACACCAGCTTACACCAATCTCATGGAGAAACACACTATAGGCAGCAGTTATCACAATTATAGTATTTCAGACTCAAACTTGTTCCTGTGAGCATTTAATGTCTGCTGTTGACATCAGCATAGACTGCAGCAGACAATAATTCCTGATAAATCTAACACATTTACCCCCGTATGGGATCTTTTGCTTGGCATAGACACCATATATATAGATAGAAGTAACCAATAGTTTTAGTGTCTCTTCTGAAACTTGACAGACACAGGCAACGTGGGGTGAACAAAATTGCCCAAGTTTCGAAACAGTTGTTGGTAGTAGGATTCAGAAACCTGTCCCCTAGACCGGAATCTGGCCCTCTGCCCTGCATATTATATAAGGCATAAAATATCAAAGTGCAACTGGGCCTGTAACGTGGAAATGTTGTTGGCTCAACAACAAATGTTAAGGCCTAGCAATCCTACAATCATGCCACTGCTGTCATCTTAGGAATTTTAATGGTGTAAATGTTGACAATTGTGACCAATGCCTGATGTTTGCCACCTTATCTTTTCTTGCTTATGCTACGTTGAACACATGTTAGTCACTTGTACGAGCTAATACCATGACCCAGGCCAACTCATGTGGATATCATCAGGACCAGTTGCTTTATTATTCTTGAGTGTATTTATCCCATTGTTCAGATCAGAAATTGTGAGTTTGATTCATCATGTAATAGTCTGCGATATTTATGACCAGTGTTGCCCTCTTGTGAAAACACTGTCAGTAAGCTGTGTGGCGAATCACTGGCAGACATTAGATCTGTGTATCTTAAAGTAGGTTTACTTGACTGATTAACTCTGTAATTAATAATAATAATAGGACTTCTTGCAGAGAAATGTAGTAACTTCAATTGTTAATCAGTGCACTAACAAATTAAACGTTAGTCATTATAAAGTCAGTTAAAAATATTAATTAAAAGGCTAGAAAGGGTAAAAAGTTGATAATTTAATTTAATTGATAGGTCAGTGTGTACGCAACATTATAATGGAAGATCCATCTTTGTTATGCTAAATAGCGAGACCACTTTGTAGTTGTGATTGCGTGTAGAGTTGGGGCAGGGTCCAGTTTAACCAACCATTGGCCTACAATAGTGGTCAGCAACCTGTGGCCTGTGGAGCTATTCCAGTCGGCCTGCAGACTAACAGTGAGATTATACACAGTGCAGCCCCTGGGATGACAACTGTTGGTCCAAGTTTCTTGGTCGGTAGAACCAACGTAGCTATTTTGCTGATGAAAAAAATTTGACACTTTGCATTGAACTTTGGAGTTCTTTAGGGCCCGTTAATTGCCATCTCAGAGAAAGACAAATCTGTTAAAATGCAGAACATAATGAGTTGGCCAATTGTTGTGAAAACATAGAACTGCATTTGCGCTCATTGCCTGGACCATTGGCAGTTCCAGCATCTTCTGCCCGAGATGAATGCACAATATCAAGATCTCTAATGGTTTAGTGTGAAGTGTGCTGGCTGAGTCAATGTGTCATACATATGCTGCAAAAAATGACATTATTGTTCGTGGAGCAGAAAGATACAGAAGTACTGGAATTCACTGATCCTTCATGGATGTACGATTTAGCATTTCTTATCGACTTCACAGCTAGTGCATCTCAATCTGCTTAATGTTCAGCTTCAGCGATGAGAACATCTAATCAATTAATTCTTCCTGCTCGTCTCCATTTTCGAGATGACAGTCTTGCAGTGGAAGACACAACCATGGCACCTGCTTTGCAACTTTCCTGGAAAACAACACAGAGTATATAAATATATTCAATAATAAATGTGTGGCCTGCTGACCTAGTCCAGTTCACCAATTTGGACTTCCGTGACCTACTGTTTGAAAGAGTGACCAATCTGTGATTACTGCAACCAACCAATATACATATATATGAATCTACTAAGTTTTGTATGTACATAGTATAACAGTTTGTACCAGTATATTTAATTTTTTGATAATAGTATGGCTTGTTAATTATTACGATAACCGTAGATTTGTTGATTTAACTAGGAAGACTTAAGTTTTATTAAAGGCTGTTATTTGCATGAAAATATTTTTTTCACATTATGTAATGTCAATCTATGGCAGACATTACAGCCAGATGTGGGTGATATTTTCTTTATAACATTTATATAATTCAAACATTCTCTTTCAGCGAGTAGATGAAATGATTTGTAATACTTTTGATTGCACCACAATGTAGAAATGATTAGAAATAACTATTAATAAAACCTTTGCATCAAAGCAACTGAGTTAAAAGAATTTATGTGAAATCAATAAAATGCAATTCTGGATTTCATCCAACCCTGGCTGCAGAATTGGCATTCAATAAACAGTATGTCAGTGTTTCCTACAAAGCTACGTTTTCGTAATTAAATGGAAGACAGAGAGATTGATTGAGCATTCATCCATTGCTGTGGATGAATTATAACATATTGATTACTTGCTAAATAGCAAGAAAAGGACAGACAAGCAGGTAGACATATTTATTTTGACCATAACAACATTATAGACTTTTACAAATTGAAACAATTAATATACCGGTAAGTATAAATGTCAAGACGATCTTATTAAGCAAAAAATATAATTTCAGTAATACAAAAAAATTACATACCAGCACACAATGTGAATTTATACTGCATACCCGTAGGTGGATTTATATCAGTAAAAATAATATTGAAATACAAGTAATAATAATAAGCAATAATAATTCAATTGTACTAAAGGAATTAATTATTATTGATACAAATGCATGTTTTATTTACTGTTACATTTGTAATTTATATTCTATAAAATTGTGAGAAAAATGTTATGTTAATAATGAGTACTAATTATACATCTTTCATAAAATACATTGGTTATGCAATTTTCCAAAATATTAATTATGCAATTTTAATTAATTAAAATAATAATTATGAACCACAAATAAAGAAAATATAAAATCAATGTAAAGTAGACATTTCCATTAACTAGCCACATTTAGAAAGAGTGGGATTAATCATTTCTATACAGCGTTGGTTTCCTCTCTTTCCAGGAAGCTCTCAGGTGACAAATTTCCGTGTTGACTACGACCTTGTTATAAAGAACATTGAGGAACTGAATATCCTCGCTGGAGAGGGTGTAGCAAAGATACAACAGACACCAGATGGCGCCAGGTTGAAAGTGGGTCAAATTGTTTTATTTATTGCCTTGATACTTCCCTGACGAGAGATGATTGCGGATACATATACATTTATTAGTTAAAAAAACTATACAAATAAACCACAAATATTGTTAAATAATAAGTAAAAATATAACAAAGTAACAAATTTAAGTAAATAAGCTATGTAAATATAATAACTAAATATGTATGTGTGTATATATACACTCTGTATATATATACATATGTACCGGTATATATATATATATGATATAAAATAACTATTGTACAACACAATGAGACTAATATTGTTGTGTTTTCAAAAAAACATTCATGTCTGTGCAAATGATGTATTTTTCGTTGTGTTTTATTCTGCGGATGTTTGACCCGCCGAGTGCCTGATGGTCTGCCTCCTTTTAGATGCCTGATTCTATTCCACTCACATTGTATGCGAATGGAATTGTGATGTTTGCGGGGCCGTTTCGTTCGTTTGAGGGGTCGGTCACTCAGCGGTGTCTTGAAGACATCATGGATGGCTACTTCCCTTCTGAATTACAAGGGCGCTTCCCTGATGGCGTGCCATTCCAGGTGGGTGTATCCCCATTGCAGTCCACAAAGTTTATGTGGAGCCAATCGAGGAAATAAAACAAATCTTCATTGTAAACAATTCTGATAGGCTTAAATTGAAAATAATTAACTCCCATGAGAAACAAGAACAATTTAAATGGGTGTTTCAGCAGCCAAATATATGATGATATTCATTTATTTTTTATTTTGAGACAGGAGGTAACATCAGATGTGCAGGTTATTATAAAGTTTGTAATGTTACATCAATCTATTGATTGTGATAATCGATGTGATAATAGAGTGCTATCGATAGTAATTATATTTATCAATAGCTATCATTAGTACTACACTAAGCTGTCGATCCTGCTGATAGTTGGCAAATCTAATCAACAGAGCTACCTCTGATGCAATGATACTGTTCATAAACCTAGCGCTGTGATGCAGTGGCTAGAGCTTCGGACCGGGTTCCTGTGTGGCGATGTCGAACCTTGGGCAAATTCGTTCATTATGTGTTGATTCAGTTCACTCAGCTGTATGAATGAGTACCTGGCTATAGACAGTGGTGGATATGTGTGTATGAATAGTCTTCGCACATTAATTGCAGCCTGGCTGGATGCTTCCCAGAGAAGTCGCGATGGTTTTTGATTGAACAGGTCTGCCAGGGATTAAAGTGTAATTGCGCTTTGAGCAGTCCTGAGGACTGGATACTGACAACTTACCTTTTCATAACCCTACATTTTAAACTTTTGTTAGTGTTTTACTTATTTATTAACTTAACATAAAAAATCATCAACCACAGCAGCGTCATTCACGGAATTACTATTTAGAATCAACTGCCATGTGGTTGCGCCACCCAGCATTAAGGTTAGGGACGGCTTTTCTTGGCTATTTGCTACCTATGATACTACTGCGATACTATCACAGTGGTTATGACACTGTCGCAGAAGTATCACAAATTTATTTTAATTATCCATAATAGTCGGTCACCCGTAGTTCTGACTGACCAGGGTGTAGTGTGACAGTGTTTATGTCCACCCAGTGAACAATCTTGGACAGAGGTCAAGATCATTCATACGTTAACGTCTCAAGCCTGAGAAGTAGACTGGACATAGAACATTACCAAGTGCCCTAAAGCCATAAGGTCGTAAAACAATAAGGCGAGATCCATGAGTTAATAATGGGTCATCTCTCCATGGTCTATTTGCATGAAGATAGGTATGGACATGCAATGCATGTTAGATGTTCACGATGTTAGGGGTGGACTCATAAGTCTTAACAGTTCATAAGTTGACAAAATAACTGCATGGAACATCAGATTTTTACTGTTCCAAGATGGCATCCAAAACCACAGCCACTGGATTCAATTGATGTGACAAGGTTGCCAAGATAATACCTACAATTCTGCTGTAATTCTCAATTTCCATATTCAGAAGCTCCTTTTTCTTAAATGCAATTCTTATTTTTCATGTTCAAAGGCAGCCTTTTCATATGTGTGATTCTCAGTTTCCATGTTCAAAGGCAGCCTTGTCTTCTTATTTGTTAGGTGACCGACAAGAGGTCAGTCGAATTTGTTGACCGCCTCAGTCAGATCTTTGAGGGTCATGGGGAACTTCTGGGAGGAGAAACGAAACCCTCAAGACTTGTTCCCACCAACCTGAAGGACATTGCGACAAAGAGGGAGGGACCAACAGGGAGGGAGCGAGCAATGAGACAGGAGACCAGCCAAGACATGCCTGGTAGGTATCTCCTTAATTGACTTCTTCATCTTCACTTTCTTCATCTCCATCTTCATAATTTCCTTTTTCTTCTCCTTTGTCTTCTTTTTCATCATCTTCTCTTTCTTCTCCTTTGTCTTCAACTTCTTAATTTTATTATTTGTCATCCCCATCCTCTAAATCCTGGGGTCGATTTCATGAAATGTTCTTAAAGTTACACAACAACTTAGCGTTATATGTTTGTGTAAACTCCTATATTAATTTATTGAAAAAAATGCGCCATTTACTAAGACTATCATCTTAGCATAAAGAATGTTCTTAGCTGATTCATGAAACCGGCCCCTGGGCTGGTGGTACTACACTACCCTTGGCATATATTAGTTGTACTTCATCCCAGTTGCTGTCTTTGCCAGTCGTGATTGTGGGAGGGAGACACACCCAACATCAAAGAACAATTCTATGATATCCCTGTAATTATCGTCCCACCATCATCATGAGCCAGTGGTGTTATTGCAATTATCCAAAACACAAAATATCTAAGTCTGAAAAGGTGTAAGATGGTTGGTAAACACACTAAGTGATCAATTCTTGTTTTGATGGGTTGACATGTCGGGGTACTGATGTCATCCACTGTCCCCAGTAATGCAGTCTAGGGCACTTCTTTCCCCTTCAGCCCTTGTTGGAGAAGGGGGCATATTGCTTAATTTATTCCATCCTCTCGATGAGTCATCTTCATCTGTCACAATCTTCAGCCACTTTCTCCAGTTCCAAAATGATCACCTTAACTAAACCCTCTCTAATTCTAATAAAAAAAAATTATTTTGACCTATCCAAACGATTTTTTACCTTTTTTATCATTTGGATATGCCAAATGAAAATGTTGAAATTGAAAAGAACTGTACTGAAGAATGTTGAGTAATTTCTCTCTCTACTGCAATTTTGCTCTTCCTCTTCCTCTTCCTCGTACTCTTACTGCCAACTTCTACTTTCTAGAGACTGATTCAATAGATCTCAATGGAAACGTTAATTGAGGTCTTGCTTCTTAAAACTTGAGTGTCAATATTATTTAATATAAGAATTATGACATTATATAAAGCTGACGCTTCCTGTTTCAGGCCAGAAGCTGTCAATGGAACAGTTTCTCAACAAGGTGCCACAGTCCGTCATAAAACAGGGCAGAGTTGTTGACATTCGCCAGTCCCTCCAAGACTCCTTACAGGTAGGACAGGTGTTGGCAACCCTCTACATCCTATCACATTTATCAGTACGTACGCTGAAAGAGAAATTTGTTATCTTCGTGGCATGTGGATCACATTGATTTTTAACCGATAACTTCTTTCATACAAAATAACTTCAACTGCAACACTAGAGTCAAGTGCATAATTGTAGGAACCATTCAGACGATGGGAATAAATGGTTAGAGCCACTCTCGTTATTCATTATGGTTAAAATTATTATTATACATATTTAGGGTTGACACCAGTAATGATTAGGGTCAGCAGTTGAAAATAGTTAGGGTTAGCTAGTTAGTTAAATGTTGATAAATTCGTTGACTGGTACTAGAATGAAATTGAACGCATAAGGCGATTTTAGTAAGAGCCAAAATAGTATAATTTCCTCTATGATCCCTAGGTGGCAGCACCTAGCTGGTCATACAGGTGCATGTACAACAGGATAGAATCTACAACAAAGTGAATTATATGTATATTCATTCAGATCACCACTACAATAAACATTTCACTCTTGTTGTGGCATGCAAAATCAAAGTGGAAACAAATTTGCAAGGCAGAATTGCATCTTTATTACTAGAAGCTTACTAAAAGTACTAAAAACTACATGGCAAGAACACAACAATGTAATACTGACACAGGAAATAATGTAAGTGTGATGATTCCTGTAGCGGCAGTGTTGTAACTGCTGTTACAATGTCTTTGGGCACCATGGTTCTACGCAAGTTCTATGTCTTCATAACCAATGTTATCAATGCCATCGATTGGCTTTGTATCTTGCTCTTTTGGCATCTTTGATCCTGTTTTCCTCACCTTTGACCTAATTTTCCCCATGTTTGACTCAGTTTCTCCCATCTTTGACCCATTTTCTTTCACCTGTGATCCAGTTCCCCCAATCTCTGACCCAATTTCCTCCACACTTGACCCAGTTCCTCTCATCTTTGATCCAGTTTCAATGGAAACATTTTCATAGACAGTTCCATGTGGAATGCTGTTCCTGTTTCCTTCATCTGTACTTACAAGGTCAGTTGTTACGACCTTCAACTCTGACCCTTCAGCCTCCGGACCATTTTCATTCACTTGTGACTTTGTAACATTTTTGAGCACAGGAGAGTCAGTTTTTGTTGTTCCTGTCTGTTCAGCGTAGCCTTTGACCTCTGATGCAGCGGAGGACATTTGATTGTCAGCTTTATCAACATTTTGTAGGAGTTTTTGTTCAGACGACATGTTTTGATGTTGTACATTGTCATGAGCAGAGACATCATTTCGATCAAGACTAACATTCACATATAATTTGCTCTCACCAACGCCATCTGCTGGAATAGTCACACTTGAAGAAATGCCAGATTTAATCTGGACACCTGACGAGCTCTTATTTGTATGGTTTTTGGCTTTCCCACTAGTGTCTGCCTGGATAGGTGGGTCTGGTATCAGTACCAGATAAACAGGTTCTGTCAAAGGGGATCCTCCATTACTTGTGAGTTTCTTTCTGTGCTTTCCATGAGTATGTTGAGAAGATGTGTTCTTCAGTGGATTTGACATGATGTTTTCCACCAAGGCATTGTAGGCGTTTGTTTCAAGCATCACCAGATCGTGGTGAGATGGTGGCTTTGCATTTTTTTTCATCTTTTTAGTTCGTCCCCGTCTTGTAATACCACACTGCCGCTGTCTGAAAGTACACCTGTCGAGTTAGGCTGATTGGCATATAGGGCATTTATTCTAACAATTGTAATTCCGCTATGTCAAAGTAATTATAAATTAATAATTACAGCAAATAATTGTCTTCAATTTTTGGTGAAAGAAGCAAATTAATGTTGTGAATGTCATGGCTACATGTCAAGGATCATAACAATCTATGCTTTCAACAGCATCAGTGTTAGACAGACACCTGTGTCATGTGACCACATCATGCTTAACTGACTGTTCGTTATTCCATGATAGCCTACTACTAATTGCAGTAGTTATGAAATTATCGCAACATTATTTCAATAGTATTACCACAGTATTGCAATAGTAATGCAGATATCATAATACCATCAATTTAGTAAATCTGTTTCCAGTAGTTTCCTCTGATCGTCAAAGGTGCCTCATAATTTTTTCTTCACATATCTTACTTCAAATTCACCTTGAGAAAAAGCAAACCTTATTAAGCACTGCAGTGTGCTAGATCACATGTGCGTGTAGTCCTTATGCAGTTCTGGTGAAATGACCAGACAAAATATTAAATTATATAATTTTGGATATAACATCAATTCAAGTGATTTTCTACAATCTTCTTGTGAATGAATGATACGATTGAGCACATGTTTCTGTGTTGATGTTGTTTGTTGAATGATACGATTGAGCACATGTTTCTGTGTTGATGTTGTTTGTTGAATGATACGATTGAGCACATGTTTCTGTGTTGATGTTGTTTGTTGAATGATACGATTGAGCACATGTTTCTGTGTTGATGTTGTTTTGTTGAATGATACGATTGAGCACATGTTTCTTTGTTGATGTTTTTTGTTGAATGATACGTTTGAGCACATGTTTCTTTGTTGATGTTGTTTGTTGAATGATACGATTGAGCACATGTTTCTGTGTTGATGTTTTTTGTTGAATGATACGATTGAGCACATGTTTCTGTGTTGATGTTGTTTGTTGAATGATACGATTGAGCACATGTTTCTGTGTTGATGTTGTTTTGTTGAATGATACGATTGAGCACATGTTTCTTTGTTGATGTTTTTTGTTGAATGATACGTTTGAGCACATGTTTCTTTGTTGATGTTTTTTGTTGAATGATACTTTTGAGCACATGTTTCTTTGATGATGTTGTTTGTTAAATGATACGGTTGAGCACATGTTTCTGTGTTGATGTTTTTTGTTGAATGATACGATTGAGCACATGTTTCTGTATTGATGTTGTTTGTTGAATGATACGATTGAGCACATGTTTCTGTGTTCATGTTGTTTGTTGAATGATACGATTGAGCACATGTTTCTGTGTTGATGTTGTTTGTTGAATTATACAATTGAGCACAAGTTTCTGTGTTTATGTTGTTTGTTGAATGATACGATTGAGCACATGTTTCTGTGTTGATGTTGTTTGTTGAATTATATGATTGAGCACATGTTTTTGTGTTGATGTTGTTTGTTGAATGATATGATTGAGCACATGTTTCTGTGTTGATGTTGTTTGTTGAATGATACGATTGAGCACATGTTTCTGTGTTGATGTTGTTTGTTGAATGATACGATTGAGCTCATGTTTCTGTGTTGATGTTGAATGATACGATTGAGCACAAGTTTCTATGTTTATGTTGTTTGTTGAACGATACGATTGAGCACATGTTTCTGTGTTCATGTTGTTTGTTGAATGATACGATTGAGCACATGTTTCTGTGTTGATGTTGTTTGTTGAATGATACGATTGAGCACAAGTTTCTGTGTTTATGTTGTTTGTTGAACGATACGATTGAGCACATGTTTCAATATGATTGAGCACATGTTTCTGTGTTGATGTTGTTTGTTGAATGATATGATTGAGCACAAGTTTCTGTTTATGTTGTTTGTTGAATGATACGATTGAGTACATGTTTCTGTGTTGATGTTGTTTGTTGAATGATACGATTGAGCACAAGTTTCTGTGTTTATGTTGTTTGTTGAATGATACGATTGAGCACATGTTTCTGTGTTGATGTTGTTTGTTGAGTGATACGATTGAGCACAAGTTTCTGTGTTGATGTTGTTTGTTGAATGATACGATTGAGCACATGTTTCTGTGTTGATGTTGTTTGTTGAATGATACAATTGAGCACGTTTCTGTGTTGATGTTGTTTGTTGAATGATACGATTGAGCATATGTTTCTGTGTTGATGTTGTTTGTTGAATGATACGATTGAGCACAAGTTTCTGTGTTTATGTTGTTTGTTGAATGATACGATTGAGCACATGTTTCTGTGTTTATGTTGTTTGTTGAATGATACGATTGAGCACATGTTTCTGTGTTGATGTTGTTTGTTGAATGATACGATTCAGCACATGTTTCTGTGTTGATGTTGTTTGTTGAATGATATGATTGAGCACATGTTTCTGTGTTGATGTTGTTTGCATTCCTTGCTCTCTTGAATACTCCAAGTTGAGTGGGTTGAAGGCTAAATGTCAGCAAATTACCAGATGTAACAATCAAACTCAATTATTTAGACCATTTAAATAAGAGTTCACATTGCTGATATTTCTTTAACTCATCACACACACCATATTTGGAAATTAAGGAACAGGATTCACAATGAGCTAAGGCATTTAAAGCTTGAAGCAGCCATGGAGCTTGTGGTTACCTGAAACGTTTGGTGATGTAACAGCAGATGGCGCCAGTGATGACGGCGAGTATACACACGCCAACAACGGAGGACGCCAACACCGTGACCATACTAGGTACTACAACCAAGGGTCGCAGATTAAATAACAAATAATAATTGTTTATGTCAGAAGACTGTTAATACATAAAAGTACTTGTACAAAATCTAGAGGTAGACATGTCATGTATTTAGAGTAAAATAAAGTATACAAATATACAAGTTGAAAGAAGTTACAAAATATTACGATCAGTTTCCATGTATAATATGCATTTTTCCCTTATTTTTGGCTTAAAAGTTCGGGTGCATTTGATACAAGGTGATAGGGCAAACGTTTCGGTGTCCACCAGGTGGCAGGACAGTGTCCACCATGTGGCGGGCCAGTGCATATCAGGTGGCAAGATAGTGTCCACCAGGTGGTGGGGCAGTGCCCACCAAGTGGCAGGACATTGTCTACCAGGTGGCAGGATAGTGTCCACCAGGTGGCGGGACAGTGTCCACAGTGTCCACCAGGTGGCGAGACAGTGTCCTCCAGGTGGCGAGACAGTGTCCACCGGGTGGCGGGACAGTGTCCACCAGGTGGCGAGACAGTGTCCTCCAGGTGGCGAGACAGTGTCCACCGGGTGGCGAGACAGTGTCCACCAGGTGGCGAGACAGTGTCCTCCAGGTGGCGAGACAGTGTCCACCAGGTGGCGGGACAGTGTCCACCAGGTGGCGAGACAGTGTCCACCAGGTGGCGAGACAGTGTCCACCGGGTGGCGGGACAGTGTGTACCAGGTGGCGGGACTGTGTCCACCAGGTGGTGGGACTGTGTCCACCGGGTGGCGGGACAGTGTCCACCAGGTGGCGGGACAGTGTCCACCAGGTGGTGGGACAGTGTCTACGAGGTGGCAGGACAGTATCCAATGTTGCAAATTAAATTCTAGCAAGTCCAGATTTAATCAGTTGCACAGTGATCAAGCTAAAATGCAAGTTATGAAAGGTTTATACAGCGATGCAATGTTGTCTCATGTGAAGTGGATCATCCCACAAACGAACTTTGATAAAATTATGGTGGCCAACTTCAAGCAACTATCAGAAATGGAAAAATCGGGGGTAATATAGAAATTCTATGAGAATTCAGCACACAGAAACTTATGGTAGTATACTCAGGTAATGCAAAATTCCTATACAATATTCTCCAGATTCTTTGCTAAGGACTATCAAAAATATGGATAACAATTGAGGAATGATTGACAAAGAGAGTAGGGCAAACAGAAGATCTGTCAAAAAGTTGACATACCAATGTTGCCTACTTCTGGTGTTGTTAGTTCTCGTGACGTGGTGAGTTGTAGTGAAGTTGTTGCTGCTACTGGCACATTCTCTGTCGTCACATTTGTTGTGTTCTGTCTCTCCACCAATTTCAATGTCTTGACCATAAACTCTGTAGTGTAGCGCCCTCTGCTGGACATTCTTACTTTTTGATATAGCTTCATCGCCAACTACTTCCAATGCAAAGTCGTCCAATCATTCTTGCTTGACCAATCCACGGTCATGCCTCTACAAGTTAACAATTTTCTGCAAAATCACATGAGACTAGTTTGTTTTGTATCTAAGAATTGAAATGAAGGTTTTTTAAAGATTGCCTCATAAACATATTATAATTTATAACAGAATAAGACAGCCTGTGAAATATCTACCTGATTGACATTATAAGTGATTATGAAGTGGCTGTCTTTGAACTATTTGTTTATCTATTTGATGGACATTCCCAGACTATTTACCCGTCTTATCAATGCATTTATTGGGTATTCTGTCAACAATTTAGATGGATTGTTTGTAAGTTCTGTGATGAATAAGGAATATCATGTGCAAAAATTACAGGAACTTGTGTGAGTTTAACTGTCTCTATAAAGAGGTCAGTATTGGTGATCACTAGAGAGAGGTTACATGCAATTTCTCCATATTTTCCATAATGGTAATTTCTCCATATAGAAGGAAGGAAGGAAGGAACATCTTCATTCGACAGATATAATACAAATAAGTACAAAACATATAAGACATTTTCATTATAAAAAAACTGTCAGGAGACTCTCACTAAGTATCTAATACATTCTCTGGCTCTCAAAGTATGACTGAATGGGATAATAATTTGATGATTTTGTTTTGTAGGATAATCATGATAAGTATATATATATATATATATATATACATACACTGTATATAATATATGTACACACATACATACATACATACACACAAAAAACAGCAGTGTTTTTGAAAAATATATATTTGTCCTTGAAATTCAAGGTGATGGACATACATACATACACACACACACACACACACACACACACACACACACACACACGTGTGCATTCATACAAAAACAGTGATATTATTGAAAAAGTTATATTTCATGTTCATTAACATTTGACCTTGAAATTCAAGGTCAAGGACACATAATCTGACATGGAGCCCCATCTAATCGGATTCACCATGAAATGTTACATATATGGTCCTAGTTTCATGGTTTTATCCAACAAGTAAGGATTTGGCCAAAAAATTGCCAAAATCAGACTATAACCCCCACAATTGGGTCGCCAAGAGTCTCCACTTATTGTTTGAAGTTTCCTTTATTGTCCCGCTTGCCCGTACCAGATGTCAAATCATATAGGCTTAATATCACATCACCTTTGACATAAATTGTTCAACTCGTATGCATCCGATATAAGCAAAACATTCTCTTTGATGCCACCAAAAAACACCATGTAAGCACTGGTGGATAATCAGTGCAGTTTTTGATTCATTCGGTATCTAGAACTATCAAAATACACTTTCATTGACAAATATCGTTTTATCAAAATGTCTAGGCACATTATTTTGGTTATCGGTTTGTTTGCGTCTTTATTATCACCAGTGTGAAGTCAAATAACACATATCTATATTATATTCTTTAAATATATTCAAAATCCACTGTTTTTGTTTTCGATTTGCCAAATTTGATAAACCATTGAATGACACTGATTTGTTTATTCATCTGTGTTCAGCAGGCAAGTAAATTTTTTCATTTATTTATGTTATAACTATTTATTAATTTTTTCTTAAATCATCACAAGTTAACTATTTGATGGCATAAATGTTGGTCATCCAAGCAAGTTCTGTGACCAGAATTTGGGTCATAGCCACAAAAGGTTAAGCAGTGCTGTCATAGATAATATGAAATTCAGGAAATATACAACCATATCCTATTTAATACAGATATATTTCAAATGCAAAAATCACAATAACATACATATGTTCATGAATGTATCACGGACGTATACATTCAACTGACAGACTTATAACGGCCAAAGAGAAAATATTTTTTATGCTAGACAGCTTTCAAACAAACCAAAGCCAATTTTGCTTGATGTAGGTCTACTTTACACTCTGGCCTGGTCAGGTTTGATCAGAGTAGTTTTTGAGAATGGATTGCGGCACCTGGGTGTAGTGTAGTGTCATTTATTGATGTTTTGTGATTAACCTTAATATCTGCACAATTAACAGGAAATATTGAACTTGGTAATGCAAGATAACTACCTACCATCCTCCAATTTATGGACATACAACTGTATTTTTATTGCAAAATCCATCACGCATGCTTGTGTGGCTGACATACCTTGTTCAGTTGAGTGAAATTTTGTTGGAAGTGAATGTTCTTTCACTGCCAACCACTCTATTTGATCCATGATGTTAGCCTTTGTTGTCTCATGTTTCCCTTTGTGGTTGTATCAATCTTCTGTTATCCTTTCAGGCATCATTTCATTAAGTACTAATATACCTAAATAACTGTGTCGTCAACAAGTATAAAAATACAATTACCTTTAGTTAATATAGAACATCATTCGTCGATTAGAACGTCAGTTGAGTCAGACGTTCAGCATGTCCAGACAACGGGTTATAAACTGTTGACAAAGGAAATCCGTTGATGTTGGCTGATCTTAGCTTAAGGGGTGCTTTCAAAATGTCCATGTCTGTTGAGAAATAAACTATTTATATTTTTATGTTGTTTTTGCCTGACAAACACCTAACAGACTGGAAATACCATAATCTTGTTATCATCAAGTTTATGTAGTTGTATTTGTAGTGGTATCCTCATAAAATTGTCTTATTAGAAATAAACTATCAGGTGTTGTAAATATTTGAATATTGTGACATAGTTATTAGTATCGTACTGCAGAGTGTTTACATTCAGTGCTCATAGATAAACTACACTGGGGGAATGGTGTCAGGCAAGCGAGTGGAAAAAGGGTGTAGACTTGACTTCTCTAAAGTTCATCTCTTACATTTCAACTTTGGTATGTGAGATGGCCCCTAATTGTCAGGTAAAATAAACAAGTTACTTGCCTCCTTATTAATGATGACTTTGTTGACACCAACATAAAGGTGCATGACACATCCAGTGGAAAACATTAAACAGCAATTTAATAATAGTAAAAAAATTATATTAATCATGTTGTTACATTATATCACAATGCAAACAGGTGTGTGCTATAAACACAAGTGCCCTGACTCTTGACCAATGGATGGACATTGGATGATAGCAAAGGCAAAACTTTAAGGAATGTTTGCTTTCTACTAGTTTTATTTATAGACAATTCAACACTCAAAAAGTAATAATATTATAATTGTGTTCTACACCTACATAAACTACATGTACATATACAGCAGAGAGACTGTCTGTCTCTGTCTGTCTGTCTATGTGTATGTCTGTCTGTCTGTCAGTCTGTCTGTCTATGTGTCTATCTGTCTATGTATCTGTCTGTCTGTCTGTCTATGTGTCTGTCTGTCTGTCTGTCTGTCACAAATAGATAGAAAGACTGGCAGATGTATAGTTTTAATAACGTGACAAAATGTACAATCACAGATTTGTATTTTGTTTTGCCAGGGTTCAGACAGTTCGACACCAGAAGTCATTGTAGTCGATACACCGAGCGTTGTGGAGATGCGAGAGAGGTAAGTGCTGCCTCCTTGTGGTGAACAACTGTACCATCCATCATGCCGAGGCTGAGGTGCGTCTAATTCAAAGCTAGTGTTCATTGTTTCTGCAGGAAAACAACAAGTGGAACAAATGTTTTTACCAGGGTTTCCCAGGTGGGAAATAAATTGACCCATCTCTCTTAGGGCTGGTCTTACAAGTTCTCAGACTTAAAACTGTATAGTGTTTCATGTTGGTTCAAACCACTATTACCCCCCACCAATACCCCCACCATTAACCCCCCACCACTACGTGGTGAGGAACTTAAGATTTTGAGTGATTAAAAATGGCTTCCAAAACCACACCAATAGCCACCAGATTCAGTTGACACAAAATGGTTGCCATGAAATTATATACCCACCACACTGCCTGGTTCTAATATCCAAAATACTGCCAATGTTTACTGATATATGTTCCACTCAATAGGTGGTGCTACTGTAGCAATTTATTTTCCAAAAAAGACAAATGGTCTGTTTTTATATGAATACTTTAATGAGAAAATTAATTGTAAGATCGAATTGGTTGGGGCAGTTAAACTAGTAGCAGATATTTAGCGTTTTCAAGGATGGAAGACTTTTGCGGTAGTTATATTGACCCAGCTGACACGGTAACACAAACTGTTACTGTGCTGTACTGATAAGACATTAATTGAGCAGGAAACTAAAACAAGTTCCTGGGTAATGTGTACTAATAATGATAAACCAGCTTACACACAGCCATGTAGCAATGAACGAAGGGAACATATATCATCATTGCACTGTTTTGGTCTTAAAGTTGCAATCTGAGATCATCCGTCCTTTAAATAGAAATTTCCAGTGAATCAATATGCTCCATACACTATATATGACTTTGTTAAACTTTTTTCATATAATATGCAAGTTTAAGATTACACAAAAGATGACAAATTATATCTGCTTGCCATTTGTTTATTATTTCACTGGCCGGACCTGGCGACTTGTAATTTTGCAAACACATAATTTATTGAATTACTTCAAATTCCAAAGTGACATATATGGAAACAAGTTTGATCGAATAAGTAAATATTGTTCATTTTGTACATAGACTTTCTTAAAAACAATTAAAAATAGTACTTTTACTCGGAATACAACTCAAGTTAATTCCTGCTAGTTATTTAAATTCTGCTGTTGCATGCAGCAGATAATACTTTCTGATAAATCAAACATAGTTCCTCAGTGGCACATCTGGGGAATGGCTGACCACTCAATTTGTCCACTGAAAAAGTAAATAACTCAAAATAACTACATTGTATTTTTTGAAGTGCATCGCCAAATAGGTAGATCAGAGGCCATTGGTCCACAGACATGAATAAACATTGAACCTGGCAAGTGGCCCTAAGAACCTGGGAGGAGATACACTTACAGTGCCTCTAAGTGGCCCTCAGAACCTGGGAGGAGATACACTTACAGGGCTTCCAAGTGGCCCTCAGAACCTGGGAGAAGATACACTTACAGTGCTTCCAAATGGCCCTCAGAACCTGGGAGGAGATAAACTTACAGGGCTTCCAAGTGGCCCTCAGAACCTGGGAGGAGATACACTTACAGTGCTTCCAAGTGGCCCTCAGAACCTGGGAGAAGATACACTTACAGTGCCTCCAAGTGGCCCTCAGAACCTGGGAGGAGATACACTTACTGTGCCTCCAAGTGGCCCTCAGAACCTGGGAGAAGGTACACTTACAGTGCCTCTAAGTGGCCCTCAGAACCTGGGAGGAGATACACTTACAGTGCCTCCAAGTGGCCCTCAGAACCTGGGAGAAGATACACTTACAGTGCCTCTAAGTGGCCCTCAGAACCTGGGAGAAGATACACTTACAGTGCCTCCAAGTGGCCCTCAGAACCTGGGAGGAGATACACTTACAGTGCCTCCAAGTGGCCCTCAGAACCTGGGAGGAGATACACTTACAGTGCCTCTAAGTGGCCCTCAGAACCTGGGAGGAGATACACTTACAGTGCCTCCAAGTGGCCCTCAGAACCTGGGAGGAGATACACTTACAGTGCCTCCAAGTGGCCCTCAGAACCTGGGAGGAGATACACTTACAGTGCCTCTAAGTGGCCCTCAGAACCTGGGAGGAGATACACTTACAGTGCCTCCAAGTGGCCCTCAGAACCTGGGAGGAGATACACTTACAGTGCCTCTAAGTGGCCCTCAGAACCTGGGAGGAGATACATTTACAGTGCCTCCCAGTGGCCCTCAAAACCTGGGAGAAGATACACTTACAGTGCCTCCAAGTTAGTATATTTATACATAAATGTCAACACAACGCACATTTAAAAAAATATATACACTGGAAATGCATAAACTGGATATTGTAATAAATTATAATATAGAAAGTTTGTTTTGATTTATTGATCGTAGATGCAGCTGAAGATATATTTATCAAGCAACGGTTACATATCATGTTTAAATGTAAATTTATCAATTAGCAAATGCAGTTATTAATTTGATGTGTACCTGAATACACCTACACTCGTGTGTGATAGATATCAGTATCATCCTCAAGCAGGCCCTATATCACCAGTATAAGGTTTACTGGTAACAGTATTACCAGTCATAATAAATACCTATTTCAAACAAAAGTCAATAGATGTCATGTATAAGATATAAATAATTACAGGTAAAAGTAAATACACCCACGTCGTCCATTAATAATACAGATAAAAATACAGTTAAATATACACGTCGTACTTTAAAAGTATAAGTAAGAAATATATATACATACATATATATCTTTGGTTCCTGTGGTTCCTGAGTACAGCCATCTCAGCAGACATGATGGGCAAGCGATTTATGCATCTCACATATGAGCAACAGGATACCAGAACACAGTAAAAATCTGATAATTTAGGTGGACCTTTCGATGTTGTTTCATCACCAAGCTTTGAATCTAGTGTGATATTGGTATAAATTAAAACACATTGATGGATTCAACAGTCAAGGTTGGCATTGAGATCACTGTCATGGCGTCGGATGCTGCTAAAAAGAGGGTGTACGCTAATTAGGGCACGTACGCTTAATAGAACGAATACAGTATATATATATATATATATATGAAGGTTTTCAGGGCAAAGCGCAATAAATGCCATTTTTTTAATTTCGCCCAAGCCCGGACTAAATGTTTGTTTAAACACATGTTGAGCTAGGATACTGTCTAATTTATGCAAAAACGCAATAAATCCCCATGAAACGATGTTCACTAAAGAGCGTTTGTTTTCAAAACACAATAAGCGCCATCCATCTTTTTTATTAAAACACGATATATATATGCATGTTCAGCTAATCAGCACCGCTGTGTCGCTTGTGCAGCTACATGGAGTGACGGCGCGCTGTATAAATATAGTTTTGATAACAAAATAATTCAAAATCACATTTTGCATAACAAATGTGCAACAAATTTTTTAGAAGTTGCCACGATTCTCTGACTTTTGATTCTAAATATATCAACTTAATTTACAAATTGTTATTTAATCTTTGAGGATGAAGCACAAAAGTGACTTTCTCAAAATGAAGAAAATGGATATATATCGCGTTTTGCCCTGAAACCCTTCATATATATATAAATATATATATATATATGAGAGCCGGGACCCGGTAATTTACCCAGCTTTGGCGATCCAGGTACCCGGCTATCGAGTACGGAGAGGGAAGCTTTTTATTAGCACCCATTAGCGACGCAAGACAATGTTTCCGCTTTTCGTGTGCCTTTACGTTACAAGTTGTGCTGTATTGCGTCTATAAGTTCCACAGACAGTTCAGTCTATCAATGAGGATTACGACATATCGCAACAAAACTGCATGATTGGCGACTGTCATTTTTGCATTAATAAATGGCACAGTTCATGTTGTTCCTCTGAATTGACTTCCCGCAATATTTAGCGTTATTTGTTATTAATGATAGAGTCCGCCACTGTGCTTTTTCATAGACGGGCACCCGTGGCGAACCGCTTAGCAACAATGTCGGCGTAGTGACGTTATTTCACAAATCAAAACAGCCTAAGACGCAGAAATGTTAGAAGTCGTGGTTTGTAGCCACTTACGAGTATTTCATTATTGCAGGAGTTGTTTTAAGGAACTGCTTAACACAATGGCTATGCCAAGCTCGGCATGTTCGCTACCGTCGACATCGTGTCGTAATCTCAAAAAGCTTTCTTTGGCTTGTATGATAGGTTTCTTATCTTTTCCTATTCGGTTTATAGCCACTCATTTTGTTATATCAATATCGGTTCAGTAGGACCAAATAGCAGTCCTGTTTGCATCACCTTGCGCTGTTATATCACTCTTTCCATACGCGTTGCGCCTAACCCACATCCACAAAAGCCCACACTGACACAAACCGGATGCGGAACGTTATTTGGGCCTAAAAGGTGGCATAGAAAGCAATATTTTATTATTAGTTTGTAACGTTAAATGCCTGATGCTATGTTTAATGGTGGAAAGGACACACGGAGGCATCGAGGTGGGCTTGCATGGTTTCTACACAACGTATTTAAAAAGATTCCCATTCACGGCATATGACATGTGAACTAGGAAGCTTTAGGCTTATCGAGAGTCCAATGATTTTTCAACTACATATAACCCACCCCTATCAGATATTTATCAATTCTATTATTAAACGCATTCACACTGCTAGAATTAGCACAATCAGCTTGCTTGATCCATTCAAAGTATCGTATTTGTATAGTGATATGTGTAATTTATGAAGATTTCACTATGCCTAACGACAAACACAATGTTACAATCTCGTTATGTTGGAAATAATACTGATGTTAAGAATCAATCTTGTTTTGCATTAAATAAATGATAGACTGACAGTGTATGTCACCTCAATGAAAAGGGGTGGGAATTCTGCTAGCAGTTATTTTTACAATAGACATTAATTATTCCCCGACTTGTTTCAGTTACAAAGCTTATAATGATACTATTGTTAAATACTTAAACATTATGTTAAATATTTATTTTGATAGTTATTAATAATTTTATTATGAAGCCAACTTTTGAGCACTTGAGAAAACAACCCTCCTGTGCTTTGACTTGGAGCAAGATTAACCGTGGCGATTCCTGGATGCACAGATTTCATTTCCATCACAGTGGTTGGAGAATGAGTGTCCTCATAGCATATTGTCTACAGATAGCAGTGTCTGTAAAGTCAGAGCTATGTAAGCATACATTGTATGTTAACTGGACACTGATTTTTAAACAATTAACACAGATGGTACTTAACTTACATAAATCAAAACAAATGTCTATGATTTAATAGTGTTACACATCCAGTTGTATACATAGTGGTCCGCGACTCAGCGACACGCTGTCACTTGGGCAGGGCATGTTGTGTGGTCCCTGGTTCGGAGTCATGTTCCCTGCTCTCAGTACACTTAGCACAAACTCTGATATATATATATATATATATATATATAAGTACATGTCAAGCTGTAAAAGTAAATATATATATATATGTATATCACACGTCGTGCATTAAAAATACAAGTAAAAATGTATAAATGTGCTAAACATATTTAATATAATTCTGCAAACCTGCCTTGCATTAAAAATACAAGGGAACAAATAGAATATACACACACCCTGTTTTTAAAGTGTTCAGTTGACTAACCCTGCAATGAACAAAGGAGACATGCAGTAACAAAGAACACATTCTATCAGTGTGACACCTGTTACTCAGTAGATGGGACACCTATGACTTGCCTCCTGCAGGTCTGCGTAAGCTGATAGAGCAGCTGTGTTTTGGGTGTGGCCACTGACAAATGACTGTAAATAACCTTATCAGTTTAGTTAGTTTATCTCACTTGATGGGACTAGGCCACACCAGGACAGTTATATGTTTATGGACTAGTCTCTTGCATTTAGGAAAACAAACTTAAGACCAAGTAATTTTAGTCTTTTATTAAGATTATGAGTGTATTATTTACATATTTGGGGGCATTTGGGTCATTACCAAACAAATAGTATTTCTGATGAAAATTACATTTTGACCATTAGTTTTCATTTAAAAATATTTTTGCGGTACTCATGTTTTTATCCAAAATATTGCTATTTGTTCAACCAAACTGTCTCATTGTGCAGTGTGTTAGAACAAAAAAATTAAACATAAGAATTATATTTTCAATGCGAATTCCTACAAAACTTCTTTATCAGCATTGGTATTATTACATGAATCCGAGTACTTTAGTTAGAAATACAAATAAATTTAATACATTATACATGTGGTGAAGGTTAGAGATGAGTAGTTTTTAAGATATGACAATTATGTTATAACCCATTTGCAGACAATGTCACTACAATGTTAAAAATATTACTTTACCAAACATACAAACAAACAAACAAATATACTTTCCAAGTTTATGAAAGCAAAGCATATATACCTGGTATTGATCTATCTCGATCATGAAGAACTACAAACCACAGACACCTTCACCTATCTGGGAAGCATAGCATGCAAAGATGGATGGGCCGATGTTGACATCAAGAATCACATAAACAAAGCCAGAAGTTCTTCAAGACTGAAACCTTTTTAGAGATGAACAATATATTCGAGAAGAACAAAGCTGAGACTACACCAAAGCTGTGTCCTCTCTACTTTTTTATATGGATCAGAATGCTGGCATATGACAGAACTTGACCTCAAACACCTTTCTACCTTCCACACAAAATGCTTTGAAATATAATGAGAATATTCTGGCCATAAAAAATCTCCAACAAGCACCTGCTCAGAATTACCAGACAAAACAATATAAAAAACATACTGGCCACAAGAAGATGGAGATGGATCGGCCATATCCTGAGAAAGAAAGATGACAGCATCTCCAAAATAGCACTTACGTGGATACCTGAAGGAAAAAGAAAATGTGGACGACCAAAACAAACCTGGAGGAAGACTGTAGAAAAGGAACTCAAAGAACTACATCTAAGCTGGGGCAAGCAGCAAAGACAGCTGCAGACAGGAAGAGGTGGAGGACCCTTAATTGTTTCTACCCTATGGGCCAGTGGGCAGAAAGAGTAATAAGTAAATGAGTAAGTAATATATATGTGGCACAAACAAATTATTAAAATGTATTTTTAAAATATGCAAATTACAAGCCATCTCTAAAATATGCACTCAAAAACTATCTCTAAAATATACAATTAAACACTATAGAAAATCTGCAGATATACATGTTTCACTTCCTGTCCACTTGTGCCTTAGGCTAAAGGTTGACCCGAAGGACCGTCCAGTGAGCAGCAGGCAACTGACAACTCTGCGGATCAAGAGTGAGACAGGGAACCACACGTACATACTCAAGATGAGATTCACCGACACCATCAGAGACGTCCGACTCTGTCTCAATGCTGAAAGGTGAGGATAAGTCTTGCCGAAGCACCTGTTGTCAGAATGGTTTATAGGCACCTCCTCAATTGACATATCCATCACACACAAAATCATGAACTGTTGCCTAGCAACAAGGTTCATGAAGCCATCAAAATGGATGCTAAACATGTGGAGCATTCTATCATACGTTTTGTTGAAATTCTCGCCCCAAATGTTTTTCCTTATGACAAAAACATAAAGTTCTCTACGTGAGAACTGCTGTGAACTGTGGGAAAGACTGCCTGTCATCCCACCCTAGCACAATAATGCACATATGTTATTTTCTGTTGGCGTGGCAAAGCTTGATGGAGGTTACGCACTTAATTGTGATTGAATTACATGGTATAATCAACAATGGTGTAACATTTCTTATATTGTGATATACTTGCAGTTTTATTCTCAGTAAAACAAATATATCGTGGCTTTCTATAAAACTGTATTTTTTCTCTGCCCCCTCTTCCCTGTCCCCTCTTTTCCTTCCACCTCCCTCCCTCCTTCCTTCCCTCCCTCCCTCCCTCATTCTTCCCTCCCTCCATCCTCTCTCCCTTCTTCCCTCCCTCCCTCTCTCCTTTCCTCCCTCCTTCTTTCCATCCCTCCTCCCTCCCTCCTTCATCCCTCCCTCCCTTGCTCCCTCCTTCCATCCCTCCCTCCATCCCCTTCCCACCCCTCCCTCCCTCTCTCTCTCCCTCCTCCCTCCCTTCCTTCCTCTCTCCATCCCTCCCTCACTCTCCCCTCCCTCCATCCCTTCCTTACACCCTGCATCCCTCCCTCCCTGCATCCATCCCTCCTTGCATCCCTTCCTGCATCCATCCCTCCCTGCAGCCCTCCCACCCTCCCATCTTAATCACAATATCAGTGTATAATAAAGCCTACTATTATTATTAAATATCACAATTTGCTATTTCTCTCCCCCAGGAGTGGCAAGTCGACGGACTATGAGATCATCTCGACATTCCCGCGACAGACATATAGTGATGACAGTGCCATGCTGGAAGACTGCGGTCTCATTCCTAGTGCCACACTTCTACTCAAACAAAAGAGAAAATAGTAAGACAAAGGGTTAGGTGATTTTCACTGTAATATTCAAACAACATTCCGTCCATGTCCACGTTACATTTTTAAGAGAAATTATTTAATTGTATTGTGCATAGGAGCACAGCCTGCAAAGTTCCTGGTGCTTGTTTATTGGCGTGACCTTTTATTATGCAATGTTGTGCCTTTGGCAAAGCCTGTGGAAATCTCAACCATCCAAAGGAATAAACTAACAAGGGGTTGGTTTGTTTGCAGTATGCATCAACATTTTTATTCAGTTATATTAATAATAATGATCGGAGTATGGAGGGTAGTAGCTACAGCATTAGACTCTCAGTCGAGAGATTCTGAGTTTGAATCCAGTGCTACTCTTTTGAACCTTGGGCAAGTTTGTTCACTCAAAAGTTGCTCCAGTTTATTCAGCTGTATGAAGAAGTATATGGCAGTGGCTATAGACAGTGATGGATACTTGTGTACGAATAGTCTCCTTGCAGTAAATACGGCATGGCTGAATGCTTCCCAGAGATGTTGTTTGATTGAACTGGTCTGCCAGAGTTTAAAGTGTAAAGCGCTTTGAGTAGCGCTAAGGACTGGATACTGTACTATGTAAGAACTTACCTTTAGTTTTACTTTACTTTAATGAGCCAGGAACATACACAATCAATTTAGGCGACAATCAGTGTATTAATACTGAAGAACAGATTCTACTGATTGTTCACGTTGAACTTGTATTTGTTGTGCTGTTTTTGTAGCAGATGTTGGTAGTTGTGTCCTTTAAAGGTGTCGTTACCGAGTTAAGTTATTCAAAATCATGTTGAGGGATTGTTTTATGTTATGTCAAAATATTGTTGCATAATATAACAGCAATTTATAGCAGGTTCATGAGTAGACTACATGAATTTGACTACATCAAATACAGGCATGCTCCATTTTGTTGATGAAATATGTAATTTTGACTTCAGATTTTGTATAAATATATTTGCATTTTTTCATTGTTTGGTTTTCCTATGAAGTATTACCATTTATCAGGCTAAACATATCTTGGCCTACATTAAACAAAACCCACACATTTTTATCACACACAATATGGAATTATGTTTGCAATATTTCCAACTGAAGCAAATCTGTTTTCTGTACAGGAAATATGTATAATTTGCATTTTTGAAATGTTTGTAATGTGATGATCAACAACTTTGCATTTTCTTTTTATAAGAATTTTCAAGCTTTTGCAAGCAGCTTTCATATTAAGCCTTCAACTCATGGGTTTTATTGTGAAAATGAAGTACTGAAACTTAATTAAGGCAATTCTCAAAACATTTTATTATTAAAAAAAATAAATGTAGTGGCCAAAGTTACCCCCACATGGAGACACTTTGGCCAAGCATACAAAACACTTAGAATGCCAACGTTACACAACAAAGGAGTAACATTGGCTACTTGTTAAGTTTAAACAAAAGTATACACTGGATCCATCAACAATAGCAAGCATAATGACAGAGAATGACAGAAATACCGGTACCTAAATGAGAGTATCAACCAAACCATAACCAACATAGTCAGCAACGAAATGTGGAACATAATTGGACTCTACTGACGTACCGGTATATTCATATTCAGCCCAGTTCAAAATCACACAAACTTGTCAAAATGTTGGCATTCCTTTCAAATTCAAAACAGTTCAAAATTATATGAATAATATATGTCAAAAAGATTGCGATCAAGATTGTGATTGTTGCTTTGCGGGGCCCATTCATCTTCCGAGTCCAAAGGCACTCTCAGAATCATCACCAGAGTCAGCAATATTGGCTGTATCATTTGTCATGACGACATTGTTGTCGGCAGCAGTTGCTCTTTCCTTGTCCCTGTTGGTGTCGGCAGAGCCAAGTACACTTTTCCCGGTATGACGTCTAATCTCTTTTTCGCGCCTTGTCGTCTGCTGTGTCTCGTCCCTGTACCTCATTTCTTTGAGTTGTCCCATGAAAGCTTCTGAAACCGAAATGTTTGTTGCATGATCATCATCCTCACAGCCTTCTGGGAGTCTAGACAGGACTGGTTGCGGGTTGATGGGATGGATGCCGGCCTTACGAAAACCGGACACCAGATTGGCCTCAATATTTTCTGACAAAAAGTCCAAAAGTTGCGTTATTTTTGGTGGAGTTATATTATTGTTTTGTCCCCAATATTTTGGCAAGGAGGTTGGAGGGTTTTTGTGAGCCTGAAGGTGGGTGCAGTTGGATTTTTGTGAGCCTCAAGAGGATGCATTACACTCCAAATTCACTACATTCTAACGACTCATGGTTCAGATATCATACAGCCAGAAACTGAAAACGTGTCATAACATGAAATGCATACATGTACTAGGTGTGTTCTTATGATATGCAAACCAAAGATAGGAATGTTAAGTGTATGTATTTACATGGAATAATGTGTCAACATATTGTATCGCAGTTTAAGCATGTGTGTAAGTTAATACAAAATTGTTCAATCAAAGTATTGTTGTTTATTTAATCACCACGTGGAGTTGCTATGTTTACCTTGCAATTATGAATAATTAACCTACAAATGACTGACCACCAAAACTTACAAAAAATTCACTATTCCAAGAAACTTTAGTGAAAGGCTATAGTGAATACACTTTATTTACTGTTAATGTTACATACTTGAAAACACGTACCACAGCTGACATCATTATTAAAACATAAGGACTTTGAGTAATATTTTTACTTATTTCACAGTTAGTTTACCTTTTTCTGTGACTGCTATCATAGCCTGGGTTACCTAGGCACTGTGAGATGGTGACACTTGGTACCCCTCACAGTCACGTAGGAAATTAGTGGTCTTGCAAATGTTATCGGGTGAGTTGCCAGTAGTCTTGGTATATCTAGCAATCCGGGAAGAGATCATGATTGGCACTCAGGCTAACTATAAAATAAAACTTAAATAAAAGTAATTTTTTATAAGTTAATACTGTTTTCGAAAGAAATCTACATTCACATTATATTGAAACAAGTGACATAATAAAATTAAATAAAACTTTTGAATTACTCATTTGTCTATCACACCACCCACTTAGTCACTAGGTGGCGCATCACACTGTGGAAATATTGCCATGTTCGTTTACCTTAGGGTTAAGATGTTTTATTTTGTATAATGCAAAGTTGTAACTTAAAACATATAATAATTAACAAAAACATACATTACTCACATACCATGTGTAAGTACTTTGATTTAAACATCAAAACTAATATGCAAAAATTTTGTTTTGTTATTATTTCTAAGTAAGATCAATGGTGGGCGATACATTGACACATTGATTTACAGGTGTATCATGATACATATTACGGAGGCATACAAAGGCTACATGTTATAATGTAAATGTATTTTCCAAAGCATTAGCCTGTTGAAAATTGTCGTAACTGACAAATACACAAAGGATGTTTCATTCAGTGATCATTTGTTAATTAATATCTGTCATCAATGAATCGAGGGATAATTTAAATAAGGTCTTTTAGGTTTTAGTTTTTAGAAACATTTGTGTTCTTAATATATCTTTCATAACAGAGAAACATCTTAATCTTGTTGGTGAAATGACACGAAAAGCAGGCAATAGGTTGTTTCTTATGCTCCAACTCAAACGGTCAGTTATTCCCGTAGAAAACCTTCTAATGATATACATGACGGTGGTCTGGCCCATGCTGGAATACGCTTGCACTGCAAGGTTGACCTCACTCACCTTGGGTCTGCAAAGTGACATGGAGCGATTTCCTAGTTGCCTAGTTGTTTCCAGCACTCGGTAACGGTCTATTAACTGACTAGCCAGCCTTTTTCAGAACATTATCGCCAAGCCGACCTTTCTATGCTGGCACTGAGGTGTGGTCACTACCAGGGTGCTTGTCGTCCTCAGTGGGTCTTTTATGTCCCAAATTGAGATGGGACCGACATTAACGTGATCTCTGAGTCACGAGGGATACACAGTCCCCAATGTTGAGAGCCAGGTTTTTACACCAAATATACCATACCTGCCCGGTCCGGATATTGAACTCGGGGCGCCGGCATGTCAGGCGGATGTGCTAACCACTACACTATCGTGCCCCCCCGCAAAGACGTGCTAAGAACAAGCCCTGCAAAGACATGCTAAGAACATTATCTACCCTGGCACGCCCTATATCAAGGCACTAGCAAATGCGCAGCTGGTTACACTGAAAGAGAGGCGAACACAGTCATGTGTAGATTTCTTCACACAAATCGAACAACCACAGCACAAACTCCTTCCAGCAAGGTTTACGACATATAACATATGGTACTGTACACGCTACCCCTTACCGAAGTGAAAACAAACAGGACCAAGAACTGTTTTATTAACTGCTGCCTCTTTAATCAATAGACTATCTGCGCTAAGTGACTTTCCAAACACTAATACTATACTATGTGTATATCTATGTATGTGTGTATATATATATATAAATATATATATGCACACATATATAAGCACATGCATGCTTATGTTTTATGCATACATAAGCAGATGCATGCATAAATATTCATATATATGCAAGTATGTATACATATATTTATGTATTTGTATATATGGTCGATTCCAACGAAACGTTGACAAATGGTGTTCCTAGGGGGCAAAAATAAACATATGCGTAAAGTTGTGTTTTTTGTAGTACGAAAAGAACATATTGAGGTAATCAGAGAATAAGATTGGGCAAGTTAAATCCTGAAATTGAGCATTTGACAGCTAATAGGAGTAGCAAGTGTTTAAGTTCTGAAACCATACGTCTGTACACAAGTCCCTCTACTTGGAAACTGCTACAACTATTTCATCTCACATTTACCTGTTAGATTTCATCAATGTATGTATAACACATTTGTGTTTTTAATTCAGTAAGAAATATGTTTCAGACTTCTTCTTTTTATTTTAAGGGGGAGCTTTGAAGTATTTTGCACTCTCTCAGACTTGATGTTTTATAAAGGTGACTTTCTGTTACATATTACCACTACAAGGGGAATGCATGTTTTATCTTTAAAATACATTCATGGCAAGGTATACACATTGAGCTTTTCAACAGGGTATACCTTATTGACACTGATTTATAACTATCAATTTGTAGACAGTTTAGAATTTGCAGGTGTACGGTTTCATATAATATACTTTTCAGTACAATGGAGTAAATTACTGGTGAGACCATTGGACAACTCTAACTTGTTTTTAAAATGTTTTGGTATATATCAGACAGTCTAAATTGATTATGTTAGTGATATGTAGGTGATTCTGTCCTATTCTTTTTATTCTAATTAAGAAAACGCCGGAGACATACAGTTTCATGTACCTCCTCTTATAATGTGTATTGTGTATTAACTGTCAAAAGGTCGTGATGTAAGTATTTAAATTGGTTGTACAAATGTTACAGATACCAAGCGCTGATGTTCCTTCATATACTTTGCAAAAATATTGAGGTGTGGGCTAAGAAACTGTCGAAGACGTACGGTTTCATGCTTATGTACGGCTTCAGTAGAAAAGAGTATTTTATCTTATTTGACCACTTTTTACTTAAACTTTGTCTACATACATAGCCGAGTGTAAAGCCATTCCTGTGAGTGTTCCATATATGCGTTTCTCAATCATTCTTATCATTTTATTAATATACTGAACAATAGAACATGAATACAATGTTTTCATAACGTTATTTATTTAAAGTCTAATCGACCACTTTTGTAATTTGTCGAAAGGTAATTTTAAGAACAATTAATGAAACTTGAACTGAATGTTCCAAAAGCACCACCGCTCCCTCATCCTTCTCTTGAACCACCCCTCTGTCGTCCCTCTCTTCCACCACCTGTCTCTCTATCCTTTCCACCACCACTTTGTCTCCCCTCTCCTCCACCACCTGTCTCTCGACCCTTTCCACCACCACCACATGTCTGTCACCCCTCTCCTTCACCACCTGCCTCTCTACCCTTTCCACCACCACCTATATGTCATCCATCTCCTCCTCCCCCCCCCCTCCAGCGCCAGTTGCGTGCTCTCCCAACCAGAACATGTTGGATGGAACACTTCGCCTTTCGTGCAGCAGCAATCCTTGAAGCAGGAAGTACTGCAGATTTTCACGACTGGGCCCGGGACCACAAAAGCACGGGCAGACATTATGCCACGGACTTCTGGAACATTCCATGTTTCGATCTCATCCTTGTAGTCCTGGATGACTTTGAGGGTTATCTCCAGGAGGGTCATGGTCGTGTCACTAGCACGAATTTGCGTGGCAGAACTCTTACCTCGTGGTGATTACTCTTCCAGCCTTCACCAGGTTGTCAGTCTTCCTGTTCATGTCACCACCCATTCCGTCACAGGGGCCTTTCCTGTGGCCAGCCTCCAGCCAGGTGCACGAAGCTCTAAGACCGAACAGTGATGACAATGTTGCTACTAGGACACATATTGTGCGGTTCCGGTACGGCGAAGTTGGTGAGTCTGTGATGAAGTGCAGTGTCGACAGTTCCAGAAGGATTTCTTTGACTACCTTCAACAGTGTGAACAGTGACATTTGCAATCTACACGTAGCTCTTGGTACAAAGCTCGCCGTCCAGCTTGTAGTGTACCACCATTAGGTGTATGATCACCTGGGATTTGACATAGTACACTGCCGTTATTTCGTCCTGGTATCTGCACACCTAATTTTCAGCATAGTCCATCTGGACCTTTGCCACCGTCTTTCCGCCATGGACTGCTTCAAAATGCGGATCTGGTGATATTGGATGGTCACCCGGTGACAGTGATCACGGAACTCGGCCATGCCGGATATGAGTTGGTCTGTGAAGTCTCTTGTACTTTGTACAACTTGAGTCAGTTTCACATTCTTGAAGTCTCTGCCCTTGTGTTCAACTTATTGTGCTTGCCATGTTCGGTACCGAACTTCTGTTTTCGCTTGGCGTCATCTGATTCCCGAAAATAACGATAAATGGTGTGACTGGGCCAATGAACCAACTGGCAGTTAGAGCCGACGTACGGTTTCGGGAGACGTACGGTTGCAAGTACAAGTAAAAGCAAAATATATCGAAGGGAAATGTATCTACAAATTACAATGTTGTCATATGGTTACCTTGTTATGTGTTATTTATGACCAATTAATATGTCTTACTAATCTACAAATCTCTACTTACAATGCGTATTCAAACTTGCGACGTATGGTTTCATGAAAAACTTCCCCAAATCGGTTTCGTCGCTCAACACAATTTATTAGCCAACACTTTTGGTTTAAAACAGCACAGGACCCATGTATCCAGCTGCATCAAGTTGAGTATGAAATCTGTGTGATTTAATTAACTGTTGTACTGCTGCATTTTCCTATATGAATGACTGCATTTTCAGAAAAGCGGTTTCAGAAAAGTTCCTCAACATGAAAATAATCAGAAAAATCAGGGTTTTGACCTGAAGTTTTAATTTGTTGATTAGTAATGCCTGAGATATCGACCTTTCAAATAATACAATGCGTTTTAAAGTACTGATAGCATATATTTCACAAAAATAGAGCAGAAATTACCCATTTTGGGGGGACAGTACTCGGAGATTCCATGGTACATATACAAAAGTAGGGTTCCCCAGAAAACCCCAACAAAGACGCATGCGCACAGCACCATTCCAGCCTTCAAACCAGTATATTAAATGAGTTATAGCCCTGGAACCTGTTTGTCAACGTTTCGTGGGAATCGACCAAATATATATATGTATTCATGCATGTATGTATTTGCATACGAGTCATATGTTTAAATATATTTTTAAATGCATTTTTAAACTTAATTTATTTTCTAACAAAATGTACATATTTTAATAAATCGCGTTTTACCAGGTTTTTTGTATTGTATTTTTTAAACTTAGTTTATTTTCTAACAAAATGTACTGGTGTTAGCAAATACGGATGTCGCTTCTGGCCACAGTATGGCAGCACTGTATACTGATGTCGCTTCTGGCCACAGTAGGGTAGCACTGTGTTAGTGATTGCGTCACTGGCCACAATATGGCAGCACTGTGTTACTGATATCGTCACTGGCCACAATATGGCAGCACTGCGTTACTAGTGTGCCTACAGCCGCTATGCCAGGGCCACAAAATGTGTCTGAGATACATGCAGCAATGGACCACTGAGAGGTCGGAGCAAGACATTTTATAAAGCAGACAGTAGCTGGGAGAGTAAAGGCCGAGTCAAAATAGAATGGGTTGGCTGTGAACATGCAGTGGCCATATCTGAATAGAATTGCTGACAAAGCAGAAACACACTAATGAGTCTCTCCAGTGCAGTGTTGTAGTTTTTCTTTTGTTTCCAATAACACAATAAAGAACTACATGTACCAATTAGAAATTGACACTAACTGGTTACTTGTACAATTTGGCATTTGTATTACCGTCACGCTTGTAATAAGGCACATCTAAGAGACAGACGAAGAACAGTGCAAGTTTCAGCGGCTTTTTATTAGAAGCACGACCATTACGTCTGTCGTCCACAATCCTTGACACAAAGAAAATGACAAAATTGATTATTAACGTAGTCTGAGACTAACCAGTTTGCTAGCGAGTAGCCCTGGAGCTATCTGTGACAAACACACACGTACATATTGCAGCGACAGCACCAGATGGCGCTGCGAGACCGCGGAACATTGCTACTACATCCGACAACATGGGGTCGCTGGCAACCCTTACGTGACACAATGCGGCGGCCAATGGGGTCAGCTGGGTTCATCTAAATCACCCCACCCGAGATCATTGGAACAGAAATAATTATAGCACCATCGCTCACACTCTATGGGTGATCTCATCAGTTCACAAAGTTTAAAAAAACGTACTGTATTTAGTATTGGTTTAAACCACAACCAAAAGAGCATGTTTTCAAAACACGATATGCGCCATCCGTCTTTTTAATAAAAACACGATATATCCATGTTCAGCCAATCAGCACCGCTGTGCCGCTACGTGGAGTGAAGGTGCACGCTGTATGAATATACAGCATTTTGATAACAAAATCATTTAAAATCACGTCTTGTGTAACAAATGTGCAACAAATATTTCAGAGTTTGCCACTATTCTCTACGATTTTGGATTCTAAATATATATAAACTTAATTTACCTGTTGTTAATTTAAACTTTGAGGATGAAGCACAAAAGTGAGTTTTTCTCAAAACGAAAATGGATATGTCACGTTTTGCTCTGAATCCCTTCATATATATATATACATACATATAGATATATATACATATATGTATATAAAATGGTGTAAAATTTTGTTGCACTTTGCAAACTGACGCAACCACCCATAAGTTTTATTGAAATCATCACTCTATAATACAATCAATTGATTTTCTTCCTGCACCACCAGCATTAAACAAGACTTGCTAACATTTCAGATTAACAGCCCAACCCTGGCATGAACCATTGAACATCTCTTCAGGTTTTGCCTTCGACAATTGGATTTGAATACTGATTTCACTACAGTTGGAACATTGTTGAAAAGAATAAATTAATCTGGGCATCTGGTGTGATAATTAACAGTACCTTAATTAATATGCCCTCAGTAACAAGCTAAGAGGCAGTTTATTCCAGTGCTCCAGCTATCATTTATAATCAGTCAAGAGTAACTTCCTCGATTTCCATCCTATAAAACCATAAGTGTACATACAGCAGAACTATGTGTACGACACTGCCCCAATAACTGAATCAATTATGCACAGCTTAAAATTAGCTTTGACATAATTATTACGCAAACAATCCAAGAGCGGGCGCAAGAGGATGTATTTGAAAAATAAAAGGTGTAACAAAACAGAAACGTTCCCGGTGTTCGTGTATGGTGTCCCAAAACAAACGACCAATTTCTGAACCTAGCTGAATGAAACAACTGGAGAGGGACCTATTATGGCGCACACTACGCTTACAAAATTATCCTTTTTGAAAAGAAGTTCATAAAACTTGAAGCTTGCATGTTGGTCATTTAGAAATATTTGCGATGCATTGCCTATTTGTGTGCGTTATTTAAGGAAATGGTGAGAGCATCACTCACTATAGCAGGGGTGTTTGAATCATTTATGCCAATTCAAGTTTCTTTTATTTTAGATATTTTCATTTTTGCGATTCGACACAACATTTGCTCGCCAATGTTATTTGACCACACCAGCCACCGCATCGTGAACATGCAAGGTCATTTGACCTCCCGGTCACTGGCCTTGACCTAGAACCACAACTGATACCCAGTCCAGTGACCAAGCTAACTTATTCGCTTGTTTCCGTCCGGTCGCGTCTAATGAGAAATCTTGGGCAGGTAGTCGGATGCGTTCGGGTTGAGTCTGGACACTAAGAGGACGTCCGGCTCCGTGTTGGGGGTCGTGAACTTGGACGAGAAGTGGGGCGAGGAGTCGGTGCTGATGGTCGTGAAGTTAGTGGTGGTCGGCATGAGGGCGAGAACCTCAGCGATCTGCGCCTTCAGATCGCTGATTTCAGCATTCTTCTGGAGCACGAGACCTGCAGCAGGCAAACAGCAGTCTCACAACGACATCATCACCAACTAACAAGAATCAACTCAAAAAGAGGCAGCCTGTTCCTAGTTTTTCATGCTTTAATTAATATAATGTTTTTAAGACTACTATGTTAATGGTATAGTGCCTGCCAAATTGTGTTTTGTAAGCCCGTAACAACAAGTCACAAATTGTAAACAAAACATCCAGTTTCAAAACATGCTTTATTGGCAATACAGCCGAGTCGGGCTGAGTTAACTGCTATACCATTTGATGTTCAACGATGCTCACTTTCCCACAATCAGCACACTAGACTTCTAGTTATAAATTACTACTCCCGCTAATTCCAGGTTGACGAACAGACTACGTCCCTTTAAAGTTGGGAGAGGATGCCTACCTTGGTGGATCTCCATCTGGCGTTTCGCTTCACCGAGAGCCGAGAAGAGGTCGAGCTTGATGCGCGTCTCCGCACTCAGACTGTTCTCCAGATGTGTCGTCTTGTCCTGCATGGCGGCCAACGCTGACATCAACACCTCTGTGTCATTCTGAGCCTCCTTGTACTGACGCAGGGTCTACAACAATTGACACATTTATATAAAGCTGGCATCAATACCTCCATATCATTCTGTATTTGTACTGACATAGTGTGTGTACATATATGTAAATCTTCTGCGGGATGGGTATTTTTGCTGGCAATAATATAACAAGTTTATTTTTATACAGTCGCATATCCATTTGTTTCCACCAGCAGGGTAAAAGGGTAAAATTACGTACCCAAAAATAATTCTAGTGTACAGATACGTACCCAAAATAAATCCAGATTTTTTTTATATTCTGTGCAATGAAACTCATACTAGATAATGTTTTTAAAGGTGAAGAATGAGCCTGTGCCAACACGTTTATGATAGCTATTCTGTGTTTGGCTAAACGTGGTATTCACGGCGGTATTTAAGCCTTCACCCCAGGATAGAACATGGTGTACCGGTGTATTGGTAGGCTTAGTGTAAAGAATACGGCGTGCTGTCATGGCTGTACATCTTTCGTGATGTTTTCATTGTTTCTTGGTGAAGAAAAATAGCACAACAAGATACCATACTTCATCATTAATCGGACTATTTATTCTGGCAAATTTACAATTTTCCTGCAGACTGTTACATTTATTATTCATTCTCCTCGGAAACATGGAAATGATCACCATGAGCGGGCGGGATTTCGGACTCCAAATGCCGTGAAATCACTTCTCCAAGCATCTAGAAATCCCTTTTTTCTGGGGAAGGCCCCCACACCCAACACCCATCAAGTAGGCGCCCATCACAGGCTTAGCCTGCCAGTTCCGCGGTCTTAAAATTGACTAACTCCGTACCCAAATTATTTTTTTCTGGCGGAAACCCTGATTTAAGTTTGCTGCAATGTACATAAAATAGTGGGGTACATAAACAGTACATTTTAATTCCCAATATCTTAAACCATTTCAGTACTACAGCCCTGACCGGCTGTGACCACTGAATACTGCATTCTCAGTGAATATGCAAGACACCTCACTTCAAGTCAAGATTTGAGCAACAAAAATGCATTTTATGAATAGGAATGTTACATATTTTCGGATAGTATGATAATCAGCAAGTAAAATGAGCCATATCATTTTACATTCCGTCGTCATGGTAACCAGCAATCCAAGATGGCCACCAAGATTTCAACGTTTTTGCAGTTGCTGAACAGTTGTATACTAAGTTCACCGACATCATTATTGTGTCGACCGTCAACATCTGACAAAGATTTTTTGCTAAAACTATTGAATAATCTGTCCAAAACATACAGTGGTAAATCACTAGTTGAAGTAATGCCGTCCGCCATTATGGGCACCACAGATTTTGATAATCATTCATTAAAAACTGCAAAAATCTCTGTAAACTATTATTGAGCAATAATAAATGATAACCACTGCTGAATAGCTAATTTATTCGCCTTGACAACCGTACACAAGTGGCTCCACGTAGTGAATAATTATGAGTAAAAACCATTTGAGTAGCAGACGTAGTCAATGCCGAATAACCGGCCTGTCGTACTGAAGCATCGCAGACAGTGCGGCCGGAAATCCGGCCTGTCATACTGAAATGGTTAAACTCCGACAGTTTCATGAACTAAAGATTTGCAACTTTGCAGCACAACATACTGTAAGTGGCAGCACAGACCTGTGTCTCTCGGTCGAGCTGGCGGATCTGGTCTTCACGAACTTTCAACTCTCTGCGAATCTGTTTGAGCTCACTCTCTAGTTCCTGCTGGCGCGTCTTACACACTTCAGTACACTCATTCCTGCAACAACAACAACACACCTTTGTATACTTATGCCTGCAGCAACAACAAATCATATGAACACATGTTCCTGCAACAACAACACACCTTTGTATACTTATGTCTGCAGCAACAACAACAACAACACATATATGAACACTTGTTCCAGCAACAACAACACACCTTTGTATACTTACACCTGCAACAACACACATGTACTACTGATCTTGCACCAACAACACCTCTGTACCTTCATTCAAGCAACAACATATATAATGACCTATCTTTGTATAGAGGCTATGTGAATGTAATTCAGTTTAAATACTCAGAATGCCCTTGTCTGTTCCGTTACTGGAATCATTATTTCAAGCTGTGGGTGGTATTTATTAGCAAGAATTTCACTGAATCAGTTGTACTTTGGCTCACTTATGCACTTGATTGTGGAAACCAGTCTGGTTGCATCGCAGTTCCAGGAACTTGGAGTTGGTGTTGCATGTCTTAACTGTTGTACAGCAGAAAGTGCACTACCACTGGCTCAAGAGGATGCTCAAACTTAACAACACCATTGGCTCGTGAGAATGGCCAAACTTAACAACACCATTGGCTCGTGAGAATGGCCAAAGTTAACAACACCACTGGGTCGTGAGAATGGCCAAACTTAACAACACCACTGGCTCATGAGAATGGGATTTTCTAGAATTGCCCTTTGATATGGGGTGTGGGTGTTTGGATGATTTCCACACCTACAATCACATAGACAGTAACTAGGACAATGCACAACTGATTCGGTGACCTTGCACGCGTAACGTAGGATATCTGCCAGAGTGCCAGACGTAGACAGGTAGTGTAGTCAACTACCATCCCCCACCTGTGAGGATAGGCAGTATATCTTCAACATAATTACTTAATCTACTAAGAATAACTGGGTTCGAGAATGGACTGGTAAAGGATGAATAACCTGAGGAAAGAGGGTGGAATGTAGTGCAGCTTATTGGGAAGATTGTCGAGTAGCCGGATGATATGAACAAGCCACATGGTCAGGATGGATGCAGGCAAACTAGCGACGAGAGCATAACAAACAATGACGTACAACAACTGCATGAACATGAGAACATTGGAAGAAGATGAAGAGAGTGGTCTACTGATCGGAAACAAAGGAGAAAGAACAGATTGACAGGTACAACAAACCTGTACACCTCACACTTTTATAACAGGCAACAAAGAAGATGAACAGAAAAGCATCATATTACAAAATGAAGAACATTGCACAAACCTAGCAGCAGCTGCCAAGGCAACAGCCCTAGCAGTGACGGCCTCCTCTGCCTTCTTAGCCTTGAGGAGGGCCTGGTCCACTGAGGCCTTCAGCTTGCGCTCCTCCACCAACTTACGCTCCAGTGCGGCCAGGTTCTGTTTGTCCTGCTGCCGGCTCGTCACCAGGTTGTGGAGTCTGTTTGGCATCAACACCCGGGCATCAATTCACAGGCATCAACAGACACACACGGGCATCAACAGACACACATAAGCATCAACAGACACACACGGGCATCAACAGACACATGGGCATCAACAGACACACACAGGCACCAACAGACACACACGGACATCAACAGACACACACACACACATCAATAAACACACACAGGCATCAACACACACATACAGACATCAACAGAAAAACACAGGCATCAACAGACACACACAGGCATCAACAGACACACACAAGCATCAACACACACACACATGCATCAACAGACACACACAGGCATCAACAGTCACACACAGGCATCAACACACACACACAAGCATCAATAGACACATGGGCATCAACAGACACACACAGGCATCAACAGTCACACACGGACATCAACAGACACACACGGACATCAACAGACACACACACACACAGGCATCAACAGACACGCACAGGCATCAACATACTCATACAGGCATCAACAGAAAAACACAGGCATCTACAGACACACAGGCATCAACAGACACACACAAGCATCAACACACACACACACACACACAGGCATCAACTGACACACACAGGCATCAACAGACATACACAAGCATCAACACACACACACACAGGCATCAACAGACACACACAGGCATCAACACAAACACAGGCATCAACAGACACACAGAGGCATCAACACAAACACAGGCATCAACAGACACACACAGGCATCAACACACACACACAGGCATCAACAGACACACACAGGCATCAACACAAACACAGGCATCAACAGACACACACAGGCATCAACACAAACACAGGCATCAACAGACACACACAGGCATCAACACACACACACAGGCATCAACACACACAGGCATCAACAGACACACACAGGCATCAACACAAACACAGGCATCAACAAACACACACAGGCATTAACAGACACACACAGGCATCAACACACAGGCATCAACAGACACACACAGGCATCAACACACACACAGGCATCGACACACACACAGGTATCAACAGACACATACAGGCATCAACACACACACAGGCATCAACACAAACACAGGCATCAACAAACACACACAGGCATCAATAGACACACATGGACATCAACACACAAACACGGACTTCAACAAAAACACAGGCATCAACACACACACGCACGCACGCACGGTACGTGCACGCACGCACACATACAGGCATCAACAGACACACACGGACATCAACAGACACACACGGACAACAACACACTGTCATCAAAAGCAGCAACATACGGTCACCAACAAGGGTAAGAATGTGATCTGAAATAAACATCTGCTCAGTGAAAGCAGTTTGGTGACTATACGTTTCCCAAGAGTCAATAAACACAGATTTTGCAGACCACTGATGGATGTAAAATAAAGGTTGGCTTTATCAGATCATATGTTGAGTGTCTGTTACATGTTAATGCTGCAAGGGATTCGGCAAGGCAGGTAGAGGCTATAATTGACCACTCACTTGTTCTGCAGACTCTCATTGTCCTGTCTCAGCTGGTAGAGCTCCGTCTTGAGGGCCTTATCTGTCAGTTGGGTGTTGTGGATCTGTGAGCGCAGCTCCTGCTCACAGTTACGACTGCCCTGGAGGTCTGCCTTGAGGCGCTTCACGTCCGCTTCCAGCCTGAACACACAGAACACATAGCCTGAACAACCGGTCGGAACACACAGAATACACGGCCTGAATACAAAGAACACACGGCCTGAACACACAGAACATATGGCCTGAACAAAAAGAACCATGACCTGAACACACAGCCTGAAAACACAACATGAACACACAGAACACATCAGAGCACGTAGCCAGAACACACAGAGCTTGAGAACTCAGGGCCTTAACAGTGAACACACTTCCCAGCACAGAACAGTGTTCAACAAAGAACAACACGCACAATCAGCTACAGGTGACGCACTCTGCATATCTGCTGTCCGTCTACGACAAAGGCTAGGGCACTGCTCACAAGGATATTTTATAGGAATACCACTGAAAGGTGAACAAAAACCAACCTGACTATGACTTCATCCTTATTATTCATGAAGGAGTTTGCCGCCGCAGTTGCTGCCGATGTGTTTGTGCTTTTTCCTTTCCTGCCAGTAGAGGCCGCCACCGTCGCAACGTTATCTTTATTCAGCTTGGCCGTTTTGGTTGCCGTGGCGATACCATTACTGGCCTTGTAAGTCTTTGACGTCGAGTGTTCATTTGTCAGATTCTCGTTAGCGCAATCGTTGAGATTGTTGTGTCGGTTCTTGCACTGCGCAGGGGGCGCCACCTTCGCCGGGGCATGCTCTATGTACTGATAGTCACCTATGTTTGTGTTTGCAGAGGCCGTGTGTGTTGCTGTCGCGTTGTTGTGCTTCTGTTTATTTGTTTCGCGACCACTGTCTGTGCTGTTACTGTTGTTACTCTCTACTTTACTGCTGCTTGACTTTCGCGTCGACGCTGTCGTCGTTGATGACGACATCGTGTGTAGCGCTGTGGCGGAGGTCGCTGTGGTTGCCGTTGACAACGGCGTTACACCATTTGAGATTACTTCCTCTTGTGATTTGGAAGGCAGAGCTGTGAGAAACAAAACAATCGTACAATTCACGTGCAAAAAGTTGTTTCCTGATGGTGCTACACAGCAGATAATTTTTAAAAACATATATATATATTGGACTACAAAATATTGTGTGAAACATGTCAAATATAAAAAAACTCATATTTTATTGCTTATAAAGCAAAAATTCTTGATTCTCATCTCTTTTCAGCATTAGCATTTTGTATCAAAAAATATATAAATGCATAAAAGATTAATTTGCAAATGCATACAGTTGTGTCTATATATATATATATATATATACAGTGTGTATATATATATATATATATATATTAGCCGAGTTCCTGACAATGTCCAAGGAAAAAAGCAGTCATATGTGCCAGACACCCCAAACCAAACAAAGTCTATCTGCAGTAATAAATTGTAACTGGTCACTGGCCTAGTTGTTAGGACAACCTTTTGCTAGAAATCGCACACGTTCACGTGACCAGCGACAGGTGAGTGAGTGAGTGAGTTATTAAAATTATATACATTCATTACATAATTAGAAGAAAAATGACATATATATATATATATAATAATACCGAGGATAGCATCTAAAAGCACACATAGTACACTTATTTCCAATGTGGTCCTCAAAAAAATAGTGAATGTGTAATTATAATATAACAAAATAAATAGATAAATAGTACAATTAAAAATATTATATTTTAAAAAAAATAGCAAAATTTTAAATAAAATAAATAAACATTATGCATTAATAATATTAAGATGCAAATGTAAAGATTGTGTTCATGAGCAACCAATCTACTATATAAAAGAGTTGTCATCTTTTTTTAAACTAATTTTAGATCGACATTGTTTTGTGTCGATTGGCAAGTTGTTCCAGTGGCATATGTCTGCATAAAGGACAGAAGTTTGTCCAGAGCTCTTTACTCTGGGAATAACACATGCCAATTCACTGGCTCTTGTGGGGTATCTATGATGAACCATTTCAACATTTGCTCTTAAATATGCTGGTGCAGTACCATTGATAATATTGAACATGTGGCCCAACTTGAACTGTTCTACTCTATATTCAACAGGCAGTTTTCCAACGATCTTAAATTCATTAGCACCAACACGGAACCTCGGTGGAGCATTTAATATAAATCTGATAATCTTATTCTGTGTACACTGCATTCTGCACTTCATTTTTTTCGATAATCCACTGTACCAAGCTGAATATGTGTAATCAAAATGACAACTGAATCAAAGCAGAGACAAGTAGTTTTTTGTTTTGATACTAAACTTTCTGGTGTTCCTGTACAACAATTTAAGTTTATTTGAAGTTTTAGAAAGGATATTAGAAGGTATAATATCACCAGAAAGGGACTGATCTAAAGTCACCCCTAAATATGTGACACTTGACTTTGATTCAATGACATTTCCATTGCATACAATATTAAGATTGTTACATTTGTATATTCTCTTTAGTTTATTATCGATTAACCATTCACTGATGGATTCCAGCTCCGAACTTAAAGTTGCCTCTCTTTCTGCTAAATCCTTTCCCGAGGCAAGCAAGACTGAGTCGTCCGCATCTAACAAAAGCTAGCATTTAACTGCGGCAGACATTTCATTTACATATAACAGGAAGAGTAGAGGCCCAAGTATGGTACCTTGTGGTACACCGCAAGTGATACCTTTTGCCCCAGACATTGTTCCATCGACATCGATAACTTGTACTCTACCTGTCAAATAAGATCTAAGCCAACATATGGAGAGTCCATTTGCACATACACCATTAAGTTTCTTCAAAAGAATGGTGTGGTCTGCAGTGCCAAAAGCTTTTTGCAAATCCAACAATACCATGCCTGTGTAATTGCCATTATCACATTCTTGTTTAGTGTAATCGGTTAGGTGGATCAAGCATGTATCAGTGGAATACGATGACCGAAACCCTGATTGAAATTCATATAGTAGTTTATGTTCGGTTAAAAAGACAATCTTTTAACGTAGATACACATTTTTTTTATTAAACTTGCCATGTCTGTTACCTAAACTGTTCACACACTATCAATCCAAATGCAAAGAATCTGTTTTGTGGTGGGCTGAATCAACAGAGGATGTAGTTTTAAATAAAGCTTTCCCTCTCCCTCTCCTTTCTTTACTCACCCTTGTGTTTCTCTGGGTTCTGTAGTTCAGGCGGCAAGGCTTCCCGTAGTAACTGATTGTAAAACTCATTTTCTTTTTGTACTTCCTTCTGCTTTCGCTGTCAATACAACAACAACGACACTTCAGAGCTGGCTTATAACAGCGATAGATCCCAAATCATAACTAACTGCCTACAATTGTATGTCCATTCTGAAACATACTTAAACATCACCTTCTCAATTCCAACATGTACCCATAAAACAGAATAAATAATCTTATAGATACAGACACCATAAAAAAATAACAATTTTTAATAGGACACATGTAACAATGTTTTTATATACAGTCCTGTATTGTGATAAACTATGGTTTTGTATCAAAATACAAGAAACACAAAACTTATCTGGTGGTGTGTGTGTGTGTGTGGTGTGGTGTGGTGTGGTGTGGTCTGGTGTGGTCTGGTGTGGTCTGGTGTGCGTGTGCGCGCGTGTGTGTGTGAAATACAATATTATTGCGGTATGACACATACGAAGCAAGGTAAAGAACCAGAAGAGTGGTTCACAGGGCTAATTGTCCCAATGTGGATGAAGGGGGATGTGCAAGATCCAGGGAAATACAGAGACATCACACTTCTAAGACACACCATGAAACTGCTAGAGGGGATCCTGGATGGGAGGATTTGAAAGAGAGTAGAGCAAGAACGAGGTGAAAAACAACAGGGATTCAGAAAGGGCAGAGGGACGACGGATATGATGTTTGCATTGAGACAGCTGGTGGAGAACAGGTTGGGGATGCAAGGGAGAATGACAGTGGGATTTGTGGACCTGGAGAAGGCCTATGACACAGTCCCAAGAGAGATGGTGAGAGTGCCAAAAGCAGAAGCCAGGATGGTGGGAGCAATGTATGAAAGAACAACAGGAAGAGTTGTGGCTGGATCTGGGATGTCAGAAGAGTTTCCAGTTAACATCGGATTGAGGCAAGGAAGTGTCCTAAGCCCATTACTATTTATCATGGTGTTGGAACTAATCAGCAGGAAGATCAGCCCGAAGGATGTTCTCAGAAAGATTATGTGTGCAGACGATCTGGCCATAGTAGCAGAAAGCAAACAAGAGCTACAAGACATGTTGCAGGAATGGAACAGGATGTTCACGAAACATGGACTAAGAATGAGCCTGGAAAAGACAGAAGTGATGTGGGTTGGACAACAGAGAGAGGAATTGGACATCAGGTTGGAGGGAAAGGAAATTAAGCCAGTGGATGGCTTTGTGTGCCTTGGAGGAATGGTTAAGGCGGATGGGCGTTCAGATGTGGAGGTGCGATGCCGAATACAAGCAGGATGTTTGGAGAAAGGTAGAGGGAGTCATGATGGACAGAATAATCTTGAAAAAACTGAAAGGGAAAGTCCTGAGAGTGTGTGTTATACCGGCATGCCTATATGGTCTGGAGACAGTGGCGCTGACAGTACAACAGAAGCTGCAAGTTTGCAAGAACAATTGGATTAGAAGAATAACAAGAACAAAGAGGGTAGACAGAAGAAGGACGAATGACCTGAAAAAAGAGGTTGGAATGCAATGTAGTGTAATAGGATTATTGAGACGCCGGATGTGATGGGCAGGCCACTTGACAAGGATGGATGCTGGAAAAATAGCGAAGAGAGCAGAGGCGGAACAACATAAAGGACACAGGAAAAGGGGAAGGCCACAGCTGAGTTGGGAGGACTGTGTGAGGAGGGACATCAGAAGATCAGGGGAGGATGAAAGATGGAGAGAAGGAGGGATGGATAGAAAACTATGGAAGGAAAAGACACATAGAATGATTCAGCTTTATTGTACCTGACCGTCACTCCTGTACAGCAGGGAACAAGGAGGAGACAGAGTGATTCAGCTTTACTGTACCTGACCCTCACCCCCTGTACAGCAGGGAACAAGGAGTAGATACAGAGAGTGGTTCAGCTTTACTGTACCTGACCCTCGCCCCTGTACTGCAGGGAACAAGGAGGAGACACAGAGAGTGGTTCAGCTTTACTGTACCTGACCCTCACCTCTGTACAGCAGGGAACAAGGAGACACAGAGAGTGGTTCAGCTATACTGTATCTGACCCTCACCCCTGTACAGCTGGGAACAAGGAGGAGACACAGAGAGTGGTTCAGCTCTACTGTACCTGACCCTCATCCCTGTACAGCAGGGAACAAGGAGACACAGAGAGTGGTTCAGCTATACTGTATCTGACCCTCACCCCTGTACAGCTGGGAACAAGGAGGAGACACAGAGAGTGGTTCAGCTATACTGTACCTGATCCTCGCCCCTGTACAGCAGGGAGCAAGGAGGAGACACAGAGAGTGGTTCAGCTTTACTGTACCTGACCCTCCCCCTGTACAGCAGGGAACAAGGAGGACAGCAACAATGACATATGCTAGATAAATCATTCCCGCATGCAGATGTCGCTTTAAAAACTTTTCCTTATGTTTTTGTTATAAAGAAATACGTTTTGGGACAGAATTTCAATAAAATGTACGATTGAATAACCAAACGCTCCACGTGTTCAGCATTCGTTTTTTATGGCTTCACAGACCTTTTGTTAGGCAAAAGGTCACATGCTGATGGATAGGTCAACTGGTTGGGTGATAGTGTGTCACATGACAATTGGGCAGTTACTCACACTTCTTTAGCTGTATTACCGTAACTGTTGTGCCAGCAGCACCAGATGAAGACCCAGCCTTCTAAAGAACACTTACCAATCGCAGTCGGTATGACACATAACTTTTGAAACCGAAGCCAAGTGTAACTACGGGGTAACCAATGCTGCAAGAGAGAACCGCCAGACAGTTGGAGACAGCAACAAGGCATGGCAGGGGCAACAGCAGTGTCAATATATAAACTCTTGTGTGTTTGTCTGTTCCTTCATTCATTCATATAAGAAAAATCTATACATGTCTTACAAGTTACATACTCCAGACTAGTGCCCAATGCCACTGTCAGCTGACAGATCAATACAAGAAACATGTAACTTGAATTTTGTTTACAGTAGTTTCAATGCAAAGCATTACACATCAAATAAATGTTGTTTACAAAGTTCATTAATTCCCATCAATAGGATGGGTGTAGCTTACTTGGTTGCTCCTCTGAATCTGTGGATTGTCAGTGTTAATTTAAGTTAGCAGTTATATAAAGACCTATGTTAATAATATTTATTCTCAACTTCTTAGCACTTCCTTCCATCTGTTCACAACAACATTGTACACAGATGTTGAAATTGTGTCATTCTTGGTTTTCATGCATTATTGCCCTTGGAATTATAAAGTTCTGCACATGAAAGGCTTCAGAGCAAAGCATGATATGTCCATTTAGTTGGTTTAGAGAAAACTACAACTTTGTTAGTCATCCTCAGAGTGTAAATGAATATTTGTAAATTATGTTTTGTAGATTTGTTATACAAAATGTGATGTAAACTAATTTTTTTATCAAAACATGTTATATCGATGTCTTTTTTCAACACGCAATACATCCGTACAGCAAGTGTCATCACTACAATGAAGAGGGACAAGGCTGAGAGGGGTGTATCGCGGTTTGGTAAAAACAGACTGATGGCATTTCTTACATTTTTTAAAACAAGCACTCCTTTGTGCACATTGTTTAACAAGAATATATCGCATTTTGGTATTTATATTAGAAGGTACTTACACAACTCGGTTTAACAAACATTTGGAAAAAATGTCAGAAATGGTGTTTATTGCATTTTGGAGACTCACCAGTGAGCAGCAAAAGGCCTACACAGGTCCATGTGAAATGGCAGTGTTTTGAGCTCTCGAAGTCGTACAGATCCCTCGATGTAGACAAACAGTAGCCATAGTGAGACAGTCGGCAAACAGATCCCTCGCTCTGAAACATGAGTCTCCGTTGAATCAAGAATCAGTTTGATTTTCAAAATGATATACTTCATAAATTGTATAATCGGTTTGTGGACGGCCATTCTAAGAAATATTTGATCTACATTATGATTCACCAGTGGCAGTTAACATAAACATACATCGTATCTATATCTGATGACAACTTATCAGTGTTTATAGATTTAATGTGAGATTTCTGAATACGCTATAACCATGCCATTTCCATATTTTGCCCACTGGTAAGAATTTTTCATATGCAGTATTTCAACATTTTATGTGTTGTACTTGTTACTTAAAAGTTTTACTTAAAAGTTTTACTGAAAATATATATATTATATATGAATTACCTGCATGCCACACATACTATACTCATGTATACATGTCCCCCTTCCTCTCCCTCTCTCTCTCTTTCTCCCTCCTCCCCCTCCCTCGGAACCATCTGTGTGCCAGACGTACTGTACCCACACGTATGTGCCCCCGCTTTCTCCCTCTGTCCCTACGTCCCTCTCACCCCTCCCCCTCCAACCTTCCTGTGTGCCAGACGCACTGTACCCATACGTATGTGCCCCCTCTCTCTCTCCCTCTGTCTCTACGTCCCTCTCACCCTTCCCCCTCAAACCTACCTGTGTGCCAGACATACTGTACCCACACGTATGTACCCCCTCTCTCTCCCTCTGTCCCTCTCACCCCCTCCCCCTCCAATCTACCTGTGTGCCAGACGTACTGTACCCACACGTATGTGCCCCGTCTCTCTCCCTCTGTCCCTCTCACCCCCTCCCCTTCCACCTACCTGTGTGCCAGGTACTGTACCCACGCGTGTGCCCCCTCTTTCTCCCTCTGTCCCTACGTCCCTCTCACCCCCTCCCCTCCAACCTACCTGTACGCCAGACATACTGTACCCACACATATGTACCCCCTCTCTCTCCCTCTGTCCCTCTCACCCCCTCAACCTCCAACCTACCTGTGTGCCAGACGTACTGTACCCACACGTATGTGCCCCGTGTCCCTGTACCCACATGTATGTGCCCCTCTCTCTCCCTCTGTCCCTCTGTCCCTCTCACCCCCTCCCCCTCCAACCTACCTGTGTGCCAGACGTACTGTACCCACATGTATGTGCCCCCTCTTTCTCCCTATGTCCCTCTCACCCTCTCCAACCTACCTGTGTGCCAGACGTACTGTACCCACATGTATGTGCCCCCTATTTCTCCCTATGTCCTTCTCACCCTCTCCAACCTACCTGTGTGCCAGACGTACTGTACCCACATGTATGTGCCCCCTATTTCTCCCTATGTCCCTCTCACCCTCTCCAACCTACCTGTGTGCCAGACGTACTGTACCCACACATATGTGCTGGCAGCGAAGAAGAGCCACTGAACAGGTATAAACAAGTAACAGACGACGTCCGAAGTGACAGCGATGCACACAAAGAAGACAGAGAACGCCTGCAACAGAAAAACAACACAGTCAGTCAGAACAATAACAATAATTAACAGTGTCAGTCAGAGTGACAATAACAGTGTCAGTCAGAGTGACAACAACAGTGTCAGTCAGAATAGCAAATATATGTCAGAATGACAACAATTGTGTCAGTCAGAACAAGAACTTGTAACAGTGTCAGTCAAAGTGACAATAACAGTGTCAGAACAATAACAACAACAGTGTCAGAATGATGACAAAGCAGCAGGTCCAATAGCATTTTACATGGGTCATTCCAAGCCATGTGGTCTTCGGGGTGAATGACAATTGGTAGGATACATGTCTTGTATGTGGAATGTTAACACTTGCATTTGTGGTATCTTTTTGATGCAGTGAATGCACTTTTTCTAGCCTTTCCTAAGGAATTGGGCAATTAAATGCACAAAGTTAGACGTACACATGCACACACACACAAACACACACACACATGCATACACAGACATGTGCGCATGCACACACATGCACACATGCATGCACGCACACACTCAGATACACACATACAGACGCGCGCACATGCATGCACACACAGACACACATGTGATGTGACATATGCAGACACACACATGCTCATACATGCACACATGCACCAACTGGACTAGGTGACAAAGAATGAGATTTGGGTCAACCACTGAGACACCTGAAATCCTGCATGGAGCCCTGGCCACTAGGGTCCAGTCACACTTGTGGCTTTGATATGCTGTGGTCTTGACTCCACAAAGGATCACCTAGATCAGATAAGGAAAACTTGCACAGACACAACATCTGATTGTCATGCTTATGAGCCAGCATTCTTTGAAATGATGGCCAGCTGTCATAGCAGTAACTGGATGAGAGTATCATGAGTTATAGCACCTTCTCACCCAGGCATCCAGGCACACCACCTTTAATATATGTAAGTTTCAGCACACCAGATGGACTTTCATCACCATTACATGTGACCCTCCACCATGAAATTACTGCCATTACACCACCGGTTTCTAGTTATTCTCTCCCTCTCTCCCTCTCTCTCTCCCTCCCTCCCTCCCTCCCCCTCCCCCTCCCCCCCACCTGAGAAGGTCTCAGTAAAATATCTTTCCAGAATACCCATATAGTATATTATACACTAACTTCTTAGCAGCAACTGATATCCCAAAATATGCCAGTGGACTGAGAGCAGTGGAGCAGTGGGAGCAGTGGGAGCAGTGGAACAGTGGGAGCAGTGGAGCAGTGGAACAGCGGGAGCAGTGGAGCAGTGAGAGCAGTGGAGCAGTGGAAGCAGTGGAGCAGTGGAGTAGTGGAGCAGTGGGAGCAGTGGAGCACAAGAGCAATGCAGCAGCACAGGAGCAGGACCTTACCCCCTCCCCCTCCGTACAGGAAACCACGAGGGAGAACACATCCTGTCATACATTCTACATAATACCAAGGTGATGACACGGCACATGTAACTCTTTTATACATAATTTGTTTACATTTTATATGTAATATATTTATGAAGATCCACCGGTACATACCTGTTGTGTAATAGAGTAAACAGTCACCACTGACCACTGGAGAGGCAAGGTTTGCCAAGTGCAAATTAGCAAGAAAAACAAAGACAATAGCTCATACCTGACACTAAGTGCCATGTGATAAATATTGAAACAAACACATATGTACTTACACAATCTACATATTAATAGGCTAACTTGGAGGCACTGTAATTGTATCTCCTCCCAGGTATAAAGGTTCACTCGCATCTTTCTTTGTCCATTCACACCCTTAGATCGATGGCCTCTAATCTACCAACAGGCGATGTATTTAAAAAAACAAAGATACGTATTTTGAGTAAAGTTTGCTTTTTTCCATGGACAAACTAAGTGGTCGGCCATTCACCACGGGGTGTTCAATCGCATCCTTCAGTCAATTGCCTCTGACCTAACATTTGGTGATGTATTTTAAAAATACACAAAGATAGTTATTTAAAGTTATTTGCTTTTTACACTGAATGAATTGAGTGGTCAGCCATTCACCACGGGGTGCCACTTTAGAGCTACATTTAATTTATCTGGAAATGATTATCTGCTGCATGCAATGCTATAATTGGTGACAGCAGAAATGACATGTGTCCACCATGACATGGTCAGAGGGAATGAGCTTAAGAGAGACCTAATGATGATAACAGCTGCCCATGGACTGTGTTGCTCCTTGGGTGGGTGACTGACTGGGTGTAAGCTGGCATTACTAATAAGCACACCCCAACTCATGGTGCATCTTTCATCTGTCTGCACATGTTAATATAAAGACTGGCTGGCATGCTGAGGAAACCTAACTCAATGCCAGCCCATTACACATGGATGTAATATGCCGGCTATGACATATTACGTAACACAAGATTTCTGCGAGTCTATTGCATTGCACCTGTCTGTCGCAGCAAAATAATACTATTGTCACAAGCGTCCAAAGCTGTTAAATATTGTAGAAGCCAAAGTTGGTTTCTTTGAGCATATCTGGAGGCCCACATACACCAGCCTAAAATATTGGGGGGTCCACCGCCTCTTTCTAAAGCCCACAATGTTATATAAAATGATACTACATTCACATTAGCCTATTGCTTGCGAAAGACACCTTGAAACGTGATCAGTAGGGTTCCCTGCAGACACCTTCTCCAACACACAGCAAAGATCTAATTTCACAACCCTCATCAAGTGGATGCCGTAATGGCTTCCCTGATATAACGCTGTCTATAGTATAAGTCGCCATGGAAACGAGGACATCTTGATTTGATGCAACAAAGCGGACTGCTGTATGCCTGCACTGACAAGGGCTTTCTTCACATTCTCCTCCAATCATTTCTTGCCTCATGCACCAGCATAGTAATTAGCAAATCCACTTTGCTTCACTCTTAAGTACTGCCAACAGCCGACTCTGATGTTTCTGTGTATTAGACAGCTCTAGGTCAGTCCCAACCTCACATCACAAACACATGGATGTCATTCAGCATCTCATAATACTGATTGCTGATAAAACTAGTACTAAATGTCTTTTATTAATAACATCAAAAATAGACAAGCGAGCAAAAAATTAATAACTTGAAACACATCCAAAACCATTAATTTTTATGGTCGCTAGCACCGTCATGGCTCGTCCTGTCCTGACAATCTTGGTATCATTTGAAAGGATGCGCTTTCTGTTATTCTAGCATCATCTAGATTTCCCGGTAACCATTCACAGAATAAACAGACCTACCATCGTGCCATTTTCTGTGCTCTGTACAGTTCCAAACAAACTGGTGGCGGGTACTCAGTACATTAATCTTCCAAATGCTGCACTGTTTCCTCATTTGCATAGCTTCAGAAACATGCACTTTACCATTTCTTAATTTCAAAGCTCCACCCACTTTTAAACGGCGGCAAAACTTCCGTGCTTTGATGGCAGCGAAACCAATATATCTCTACGTTGGTATGACATCACAATAATGTACGCTAACCAACGGAGACTAAGATTCATAATTTGTTGCGTTGGTTGGTTGATATATGTGATTGGGACGTCATGCCTACTTCGAATATGTCAGTTTAGCTGCCATTAAAAAGTGGGTGGAGTCAGATAGTAGTGCCTCCATCAATAGATTGGTGAATTATGTTGATGGACCAACATCGTTTGCAGTCTCTAAGACACCGGAAACTGCACGGTTGTAGGTCCGTTCATAGGTTATTTTAGGAATGATTATCAAGAAACCGTTTGAATAGCAGAAATCGTAAGCTTTCAAACGATGTCAAGATTGTTAGGTTCGGACGAACCGTAATGGTACCAGTAATCATTAAAAACAGCGTTTTTGGGATGTGTTTTGAGTTATTCATTTTTCGTTCGCTTATCTATTTTTATAACAGTTCTTAATTTGTGTTAATTGTGCAGTCTAAACCACATATTTTAAATTGTGTTTTATACCATAAAGGCTATAGTTAATAAATTGTGCCAGATCATGGCTGCATTTTTTCTGTATTCTGCCGTCATGTTCTTAAACTGTGTTTTGTGTTACATCACGACCACCATTCATAATTTATATTTTGTGCCAGTACAGTTTATAAATTATATTTCTTGCTATTAGGGTTACCATTCTTAAATTGTGTACATGTTGAATCATGATTGTATACAAGTATGTCCCATGCCAAGATTTCACATCAGAAATGATAATGGATCATGCATGAAGCACTGGAGCCCCAAAAGGTTGTCGCTGAGAAACAATGGCTTGTAGACACCATGCTGACATTTAATAACACACATCTCTGGAATCCTAGGAGTAGCACAAATAAACAAGGAACCTTGTTTAATATCACCTTGCCTGTTCTGTCACCCAGAATCATCGTATCAGGCAAGGACTTTATGGTATTAGATTACCCTGGTGTATACACCACAAAAGTAGCGAAGTTTGCTGCCTCAGTTGCACTGCGTTCCACTTACTGGTCTTGATTAAGGGAACCCAACATCAAAGAACAATTCCAGAAACTTACGGTTAGCCCTGCTTACCTCTGCAAAGGCTGATTTTTACTGTTTGAATTTTTTATTTGCATGGGCGAAATATTCAAAGTGCTCATAGTGCTTCGGGTTATATAGTATATATTAAAACAATTTGGCAGGCAGTATACTGTCAACCTATTTATTCTTGTACAAAAAACATTAAATTACAAAATATTAATAAATGGAATGGACAAAGTCATTTTCAGACATGTCACTGTCAGTATCACCATTGATGTCTCCAAGGGAAGCTTACAGACAGAAGCACTGCTCCAGTGACACGCCATTAATTACTACATCCAACTCTATCACATCACACAACCATGATAATGTACTAACATGTCATTGACAATGACACTTGGCCCACTGACACAGGGCCCAGGGCATTGGAAGTGACATGACACAGGGCTTCCCTCATTATACCTCCATTAGACCAGCTCAAGGATTCACAATGTGACTTCGTTCATACAATTCACATTAGACTGCAACAGTTTGGACTGTAAGGTACATTTCACAAAACTGAGGAAAAGCCAAAATATATTACTATTGCTATTACCTTTGCATGGAAACCTTGTTGGATCATGTTCAATTACAGACAGATCTATTGACTTCATTACTAATGGTCACCAAGTGCTGGTACTTGAGTCAATTCATATATACACAAGACTGTATCATCAGCGGTCACCAAACCCTGGTACTTGACCCACAGTGATACATTTACCTAATTTGTTTCACCAGTGGTCACCAAGCCAGGACACTTGACCGTGACCTATATTTCATTGGTCACAAAGCGACAACATGGTAAACTGATGTACTGATTCGATTAGGGTCCTCACAAAGATCACAGATTTGAAGGCATTACAGGTTGGGTGATCTATTTAGTGCTGCACAGCACTGACAAATACTACAATACTGCCAGAACTCACTCTAGATTTCACTTTAAAACACTGAACTCCATCTAGAAGCTCTGGAATATCATTATCATATAGTATGCAGAGGACTAGGGGATACTTTTACAGGTAGCTTTACTTATTTTTACAACTGAGAGTACTGCAATAGATGTATCACTGTTGCAATAGTACTGTGAAGTTATCATAGCTATTTTGACAGTAATTATTACAACTGATAGTACTGCAATAGATGTATCACTGTTGCAATAGTACTGTGAAGTTATTGTAGCTATTGTGACAGTAATGATTACAACTGATAGTACAATGTACTGCAATAGATGTATCACTGTTGCAATAGTACTGTGAAGTTATCGTAGCTATTGTGACAGTAATGATTACAACTGATAGTACATCAATAGATGTATCACTGTTGCAATAGTACTGTGAAGTTATTGTAGCTATTGTGACAGTAATGATTACAACTGATAGTACAGCAATAGATGTATCACTGTTGCAATAGTACTGTGAAGTTATTGTAGCTATTGTGACAGTAATGATTACAACTGATAGTACTGCAATAGATGTATCACTGTTGCAATAGTACTGTGAAGTTATTGTAGCTATTGTGACAGTAATGATTACAACTGATAGTACACTGCAATAGATGTATCACTGTTGCAATAGTACTGTGAAGTTATCGTAGCTATTGTGACAGTAATGATTACAACTGATAGTACTGCAATAGATGTATCACTGTTGCAATAGTACTGTGAAGTTATTGTAGCTATTGTGACAGTAATGATTACAACTGATAGTACAGCAATAGATGTATCACTGTTGCAATAGTACTGTGAAGTTATCGTAGCTATTGTGACAGTAATGATTACAACTGATAGTACTGCAATAGATGTATCACTGTTGCAATAGCACTGTGAAGTTATCGTAGCTATTGTGACAGTAATGATTACAACTGATAGTACTGCAATAGATGTATCACTGTTGCAATAGTACTGTGAAGTTATTGTAGCTATTGTGACAGTAATGATTACAACTGATAGTACAATGTACTGCAATAGATGTATCACTGTTGCAATAGCACTGTGAAGTTATCGTAGCTATTGTGACAGTAATGATTACAACTGATAGTACTGCAATAGATGTATCACTGTTGCAATAGTACTGTGAAGTTATTGTAGCTATTGTGACAGTAATGATTACAACTGATAGTACAATGAACTGCAATAGATGTATCATTGTTGCAATAGTACTGTGAAGTTATCGTAGCTATTGTGACAGTAATGATTACAACTGATAGTACAGCAATAGATGTATCACTGTTGCAATAGTACTGTGAAGTTATTGTAGCTATTGTGACAGTAATGATTACAACTGATAGTACACCAATAGATGTATCACTGTTGCAATAGTACTGTGAAGTTATTGTAGCTATTGTGACAGTAATGATTACAACTGATAGTACTGCAATAGATGTATCACTGTTGCAATAGTACTGTGAAGTTATTGTAGCTATTGTGACAGTAATGATTACAACTGATAGTACAGCAATAGATGTATCACTGTTGCAATAGTACTGTGAAGTTATCGTAGCTATTGTGACAGTAATGATTACAACTGATAGTACTGCAATAGATGTATCACTGTTGCAATAGTATTGTGAAGTTATCGTAGCTATTGTGACAGTAATACAAAAAGTATAATGGAGTAGTAAGTTATAGCCAGGAAAGCAGTTCCAAACATTAAGTGATGGACGTTGATTCAAATTTGAGAATCTGTGAACGATGCTGCTCTGTTTGACAACTGTCTATGTTAGGTTGATCTATTAATTTAAAATTAATATTACAATTGATAAGGCAAGTTTGCAAACAGTGTTCGTGACTCAAGTAACCCTGTTGATTTGCTTTGCCAACTAATATTACTACCATTACATTGTTGTACTAAGGACAGTTAAACTTACTATTGATATCATTTTTATGTTGCTTCATTCATATATGTGTATATATATATATATACACATATACATATTCTTAGTTACTGCAAACACAGACTAGTTGTGTGTATAGCGTTGCATATGGAAGACTGCTGCCTCATCACTGATTTAAGCAGACTGCAGCCGTACGGTTCCGAACGATGTTGGTGGCAGGTACTCAATACAATAATCGTCCAATTGCGGTGCTGTTTTCCTTATTTGCATTGATTTCATGTTATAAGATCCAGCCACTTTAAAACTGCGGCCAAACTTATGAAACTGATATAGCTCTACATCAGCGAGATGTCACAATAATGTACGCCGACCAACGGAGACTAAGGGTCAAAATCTGTTGCGTTGGTTGGTTGATATACGTGATTGTGACATCATGTCTACTTCGATTATGTCAGTTTAGCTGCAGTTTGAAAGTGGGCGGAGCTCATAGCATGAAATCAGATATTGGTGCCTCAATCGGTAGATTGATGAACTGTGTCGATGAACCAACATCGTTCGCAGTGTCTAAGACATTGCAACCGGCACACCTGAAGGTCCATTTATAGGTTATTTTAGGAATGATTATCAGGAAAGCATAAGTTTTCAAACAATATCAAGATTGTTGGGATCGGACGAACCGTAGTGGTACTAACAATCGTTCAGAAAGGCATTTTTGGGACGTGTTTGAAGTTACTCATTTTTCACTCGCTTAACTATTTTTGACTGTATGTATGACACATTTTTGTTTAATATTCAAACTATTAGCATACATAGTATACACAGAAATATAATATTTTGTAATCATTTGACACCAAATTATTTTAGTGATTTTGAAAGCAGTGTTTTCAGAACGTTGTATATCCTACATCGTCCGCATGACAGAGTGGTCTACCAGACACGACAGAGTGGTCTACCAGACATGGCAGAGTGGTCTACCAGACATGACAGGGTGGTCTACCAGACATGGCAGAGTAGTCTACCAGACATGACAGAGTGGTCTACCAGACATGGCAGAGTGGTCTACCAGACATGACAGAGTGGTCTACCAGACATGGCAGAGTGGTCTACCAGACATGACAGAGTGGTCTACCAGACATGGCAGAGTGGTCTACCAGACATGGCAGAGTGGTCTACCAGACATGACAGAGTGGTCTACCAGACATGGCAGAGTGGTCTACCAGACATGACAGAGTGGTCTACCAGACATGGCGATTATGCATAAATTAGTGTGCAGATTTAGCATCTACGAATACATATTATCTAAAAATAATAATAAAATAAATAGATAAATGACTCACGAGGCCCTGGTACTTGAATGAGTCGTAGACACTGCGGAGGAGCAGCCAGAATGGCCAGAGGTACTCGAAGCGGAACTCCAGGATGAAGTCTGCCATGAGCACCAGCGCCCACACCAGCAGGAACTTCATGTAGAGAAATGTGCTGCAACACGAGAAACAACATCTTACAAGACTGACATAGACATGTCCAAAGTTATCGGTCTGCAGCATTTATTTGTGCAACAAATTGTAGTGGAACCTTGTTAAAGCCTGGTCACTTCAGACGTTCAGTCTGCAGTGTGTGTGTCCGGATTAATTAGTTTTCTGGATAAACTAATCATAATTAAACAGAGTATATTAATTGCATATTCAGTTCCTGTGAAATGGTGTCCGGTTACTGAGATTTCTGTACCATACATTAGATCTGACTTGACATGGCAGTCTTAAATAAAGTCTAATATTATCTGCATATATATACTGAAAATATAAAACAAATAATGACAAGCTTCTAAGAATTAGTACAAGAACAAATATTAATTTTTTCAAGACTCAACAAACAAAATATTCAATAACCCTCTAATATATTAGTTTTAGTATGAAAATGAGTAACAAAAGATTGCGAAGACAAGTGCTCGACCATTAAGACATTTGTCAGTGTGCTTCATATGAGAGACAATGACATTATGTGTGGTGTGTCTAATCCTGCACATAGATGGATCAATACGACCTCCTGCAGACCTCAGATGCCACTACATCACGACAATGGGTCTAACGGCGACGTCGTTGATGCAGGCTACACTCCCACATTCAGGTATGACAATGACATGTCATCACAGCTGAGCCAAAGTCAAACATTTTAATAATTAATTGAATATTTGCAAAGTGCATTGAGATATATCATGGAAATATGCTATATAAAATGTTTTATTATTACTATGTATGCAAATGCGTGATTTCCAAAGACAAAATGGAGCAGATTTTGCTTGGTGCAGGTATGTATGAGTTAGCTTGGTAGAATGCAACACTCAGTCAGAATATGAATGCCACAAGACGGTTAACAATGAAAAACATACTAACATATATGTAAGGATTATTATACATTTTTATGTATAATAATCCTTAAGGAGTAAGGAATACTTTCTCATATCAAGCCTGCCAAGTTTCTTGTAGAATTTTTTGTAATGGCCAGTGGGTTTGTAGTGCTGTGAAAATATATTTGTTAGTATGATCAATCATGGAAAATTTGGTACACCTGTATTATATTGCTTCTTCCTCTGTTTATCTGTTAGCTAAGAGTTCTGTTGAGAGTTGAGATGTTTTAGTCTGTCCTTCATTCCTTGTTGTCTAACTTTCTGAGTTCATGCTCCTCACTATGCATTTTCATTTCAAGCATATTTATGTCTTTGCTTTTTCCAGTGTGTTCCAAATGAAAACAGCATAGTCAATATACATAAATATACATGCATGTGTACACTTAAAACATGACTGAAGGAACGATATCATTATATCAGAAAGTATTAATTGAAAATGTCATTATTACAAAGGACTATTTTGAGTATAAATCAAGGGAACAAAATCTGCTAATTGTTTAAATACTAGCAGCGTGAATATGGTTAAAAACAAAATTGATAAACATCTCAGAAGGGAAGGTTACATATCAATTACAAAAATGTTTGGACTTGCAATAAACCAAGACATTTGTCCATTTGTCATCAGGGACGTTTCTTCTACGGATGGCAATCTTAATTCATACCGTGAAAGCTTGCTTAATCTTGTGAAACCTTATAATAGTTTAAGAAGACAACACACACAAGCAGTGTATCTATACATAGACACCAACTCTATTGGACACATGGCTAATGGTCTGTTTCTATAGTGGCCAAGCCTGGGGTAACAGTCATATGTAATAGTAATGATTACAAATATTGAAGTAATAGGTTGAGCAAAAACTCAATGTAATACTAATAGTAATATGAAGCAATGTAATAGTAATTGACATATTACTTTTATATTACTATTGAACATTTAAACTGAATTTCAACTACATAACAATTCTATTTGATTAGGTTGTAGATTCCACTACTTTCTCCAGGTTTTATGGTTGCTCCCCCCTTGTCAACTTCAGCATGGCCCTGGTGAAGTTTTACCCTAGAGTTTTATGAACATTTACATAGCAAGAGACACTGGGACATGTCTCTGGGACAGTGTGACTGCTGCATTGACTAAAGGGATTAAACTGAGCTTTCACTGTTTTGAAACCAGTTCTGCCAAGTGCCAAGTTGCCAACTACCCTATTCAAATAAGCCTATGGGTTTAGTGACTGCCTCCATGGTGCACACAATTCAGCTTAAACTACAGTGGGTGTAAAAAATATCCTGATATATGTATTTGTACTTGAGCCACTAATTAACTGTCCACCAAGCAACAGTAGAGCAATGTGGTTTAATTAGACTGTAATTATAAAGACTGTTATGTGGCATTGACTATTGCTTTTGTCTTTCATTCCAGTATGGTGTTTTAAATATAAAATGGAACATATATGTTCTATCCTTAGTCAATGTAGTTAGCAGATTGTACTAAATATGGTACATATATTATATATAAATATTTTGTTGTAAATATTTATGATTTGTATACTTTATAATACTTCCTTAATGATGATGATGATGAAAGTACTTGACATTCTCAAATATCATTTCAAATACTTGGGTATCAATAAATGGCAAGTTGTCTTGTCTTGTTTAACTTATTGAGACTGAGTCAAACAATTGTACTTATTGTATTTATACATACAGTGCATCATACCACAACAAGTTCCAATGAAATATGTAATAGTAATTGCTTAAAATGTAATAGGAAGAATTCAGCATGTAATAGTAATAGTAATATGAAGGAAACAAAGTAATGATAATAGTAATCATTGCATTAGTGTAATTGACCCTAGGCCTGATAGTTGTTAGTGATTTGTACAGGAGCATGATCAAGACCTTATCAGTATCAACAACATGCTGTCAGTCAACACAAAGAACTAAACTGCCTCTACTCTAACAGCTGTACCAATACATGGCTGTGATTCCCACACAAATAGAAGGTCACCTGTGTGTAGCCAGGCTGGCCATTATAAGAATACTTCCATTGTGTGTGGCCACTACAGATACTCCAAGCCCCAGGGACCAGTCATTGTAGAGTGCTGCTCATGCTCTATTTACTATGACACCAACTGCTCCAAACAAGTGTATCTTTGTACTACCACAAACAGTATTAGTGACTGCTGCAGCACAACATACAAATCAGTATAGTATGCCCCATTGTGTGTTATATATCACAGCCACATTTATTTATAAATAAATGGCACACATTGAAGAGATGCTCAACAAGCTAAATTTCCAAGCTTGTTAGTTATAAAAACAAAACAAAACAACCCCCTAAACACACAAGTCACACACTAATGCCAGCACTTGCATTTTCACTTGATAACATACCAGCCACTGAAGCCAGTCACTGAGTCAGTTATGGCAGGGCCTCCGTAGCATTTTGAATGTCTTAATTCCTTGGTTAAAACTTCCTCAATAGATTTAGCCCATCATGAATCAGGTTCATTGACAGTCACATATGTACTGAACAGTAATTGTTTTTATTAAAATTACCAAAAGAATAAACCTGAATCATTAAAATGGGTAAGATGTGAAAGTATGGCTTTGTGTCATCTGGCATCTGGTTAGTTTGAGAAACAAATGATGGAACCATCTTCATGTTGGTAGTTATTAAATAAAACTTTGATGTCTGTGATTAGACAGACAGCAACAGGTGTTTCTTATTAAATCTGAATGTCAATTCAGCACACACTGGCCTAAATTACTTTAGGTATGAATGTAAAATTAATAGTATTCTAAAGCAAGCTATCATAGTGGCATACATGGTATGTGAAACCTAGGAGTCACAGTGAATCAGAAATATGGCTTATGGCCTGCTTGTCTTTCTGACTACTGGTTGGTACACACTGGAATCACATATCATTAAGCTGTGAAATGTGAGATGTCTACCCAAACCTCTCTCATACAAACCACAACATCCTTAAAAAAGAGGCAGTATTACATACAAGTTAGAACTCTACAGTCAAGTAGGAAAGACACACAATACCCGACTGTGTGACGTCAAAACATTGACACTGGTCAAAACATTGACACTGATAACAAAATGCCTACATAGCACCCAGGGCTCTGCTAGAGTGGGATACCTGATCCAAGTTATCAAATGGTATGTCTTGTAATGTCAACAGATCTGGTTAAATTTCAGAATTTCATGCTGAGCCATCATTCTGGCATCACTCCCCATTACCATAGCAACAGCATAGTCTGCTGCTATAGTGTGCATTAATCTTAGCGATCGGTGTCACTGAACTGTGTAAACCTTCAGTGTCTACACTCTGCACTAAAGGAAGAGGAAATGGCTAGGTTGTTCTACCCCCAGCACAGGGCTTACAAAGTCTCGTGGAATCAGTCAACAAATACACTGATGGCTTGGGACTTGTCATCAATGAAAAGAAGACAAAAAATATGCTGCCAGGAGAGCATCAACCACCCACAGATGTTTTGATCAACCAGAAAAAAGTAAAAACATTCGAAAACTTCACCTACCTTGGCAGCTCCATCAACAACCAAGGAATCATCGATCATGAACTAAACTGCACAGTGGGGAAAGCATCAGCAGCCTTCAACCAGCTGAGGAAAATTGGGAACAACAAGAAATTTATATTGAAATCTAAACTACGCTTTTATAACTCAAACGTTATACCAACCCTCCTATATGGATGTGAAGAAAACAAAATTGATGCATTCAACACTAAATGCCTGCGAAAGACCTTGGGCATACACTGGACCGACCATGTGACGAACATAGATGTCCGGATTCCGGATACACTCAGGACAACCTCTGGTAGTGTTTCCCCTGGTATATCGACGAGCGAGGTAGGCTGCCTCGCCGTTTTTCTATGCCGCCTCGCCCAAAATATGCCAAGTGTCGCCTCGTAGCTATTTCATGCACCCGTTTTTTGTTCTTTCGCAATATATATTCAGCATCAGCAAGTGGCGTGAAATTACGCCACAAAGTCAGTAATATATTCCTGCAAAATCACAGATTTGTAGCGACATCGTTTAGTCGCCTTAACGTCGCTCGAGGCCGGTTAGAATTTACCTCTTAGAATTCATTCCATTGGACAACGTGAATGACATCAGTTGTTAGTTGCCCAATCACGAAATATTCCCACGAGATCTTCAGTGTCCCCAATGGTGACACCTTGTGGCATTTTATATACTAGAAATCTAGACATTCATTTAATATGGCACTCAAACGGTAACTGCGTTTGGGAGACATGTGGAACTTGGAGAAAAAACAAAGAAAACGGTAGCTGTGCCCACATTAAATCAGAATGCTGGTGTAGCTGATGTTGAATTTCTGGTATATGACTTTGGCGAGAGTAAAAACCATTCAGGCTGATGACACTACATTACTAGTCGGCACTTGTGTCAAATCCAGACCCCTTTGAAGCCCAAATAGCGACCCGGTTTGCACTAGCCTGCACCGCTGCGGCCGTGCATTACTGCACAGCGTGCATAAAATGGGCGTAAGACGCAATATTCTTAAAGGCAAATATGCCTAGGATAATGCTGAATGATGGAACTACATCACCGCGATATCAAAATTAGGCAAAACTCAAGTTATAACAGCGAAATCAAGGTGGGTCCAGATTCGACATAAGTGCCAACAAGTCTATTCAACTAATGTTCTATGTCGGGTTTTTTTTATAGAAAAATAAGCAATGTGATTCATAAAATACCTTTGTGCTAAATGTATAATACATATTCCGACAAAGTTGTGCGAATTAACTTTTGGGAAAGTTTGTTTGAGAGAAATACTTACGAATATAAACCACCGAAGTTCACATCTCATAAAAGATGCCTATTGCCCAAAACCACGTATACTAACGGGTTATCAATAACTTGGGCTAGACAATGATATGTTTGCACAGAAATTGTATATAATAAACAACTTGTACTGTTTTATAAAAAGGAAACAATTTTTGAAACGTTCTTGTGATTAATAGAAACGACTGTTTAATTAATTTAATTGCATAGCATGCTGGCAACAAATAGAATATAATCTTTGGAACATAAACCACCAATTTACCATAATATCATGATACTATAATCATTTAAAGTTGATGCTGAAAGAGTCTTCAGATTACACCACTCGATGCTTCCCAAAAAAGTCGAGATGGTGTTCAACTGAACAGGTGTGCCAGGCAGTAAAGTGTACGTAAAGCGCTTTGAGCAGTCCTTAGGACTGGATACTGTGCTATATAAGAACTTACCTATTACTTTTTACTTACTCTGTCAGCATGGTAACAAGGCCTAGGGTTAGGGCAAGAAATATTTAACCACAACCAAGTACCAGTGGTCAAGTGGAAACCACACCTCAACACGATGAAATCTACCATGTCTTCATCACAGAACAAAGGTAATATAAACAATATATCACACTGCCATAATAGTGTTACCAGACGTAGTTTTCTCTTCTTATGTAATAAATCATAAGTCTATTCTACCATGTCTTCATCACAGAACAAAGGTAACATAAACAATATATCACACTGCCATAATAGTGTTACCAGACATAGTTTTCTCTTATTATGTAATACACATGTACATCATAAGTCTTCTACCATGTCTCCATCACAGAACAAATGTTGATGAGAAAGCCAGGGTCATAAAACATGACACCTGACAGAGCCAACCAACTACCTGTACATATTAAGTGGCTACAGGAAGACAGACGTCTTTAGTTACAACCACTGTTATTTAATCTAGTCGGGCAGTCAACAAGCGTGAGATTGCTCTGAGAGTGCTGCTCTTTGTGGTCTATGTATAACAATCAGGAGACACTCATTATGAACCACTAGCACAGGAAGCCTCGGCTAGACATTCACAGTCAATCAATACTGCAAGCTCTACTTTCATTCAACCTTTTGCCTGCCAAAGCAAATTAATTATTATATATTATTAATGGCAAGAATGTTTTAGCAATGTTCTTGAAATTGTGTGCACTATGCAGTCTTACTGTCTTATGCAATACCTAGCTTGCAAAGATAATTCTCAGAATATATACGTAAGTTATGTACAATAATAATATTATTATTACACGGTGCATACTCTCCAACTAATCTACACAATTAATATTGTTAATCATCTTGTATCATATATACTTTACAATTCATATTTGGCTGACCCAACAACCTCATTGGACAAGTAGTTGAAGTAACGAGAAGCTAAAAATACTACAATAATGATGGAGTCACTCAACCTGGGTGGATGTGACTGTCGCAAGCGAAGTGGGTCATTCTGAAATGTGCCAGACTGTCTAACGCCGTGTTCACATACAACTTTAATCTGCATTAGGATGCGGATTCCAATTCGCAGTGTTTCCGCCAGCAGGGTAAAAGGGAAAAATTACGTACCCAAAAATAATTATAGGGTACAGATATGTACCCAAAATAAATCCAGATTTTAATTTTTTTTTTTATATTCTGTGCAATGAAACTCATACTTGATGACGTTTTTAAAGGTGAAGAATGAGCCCGTGCCAACATGTTTATTCTAGCTATTCTGTGATTGGCTAAACGTGGTATTCACTGCGGGATTGAAGCCTTCACCTCAGGATAGAACATGGCGTGCCGGTATATTGGTAGGCTTAATGTAAAGAATACAGCGTGCTGTCATGGCTGTACATTTTTTGCGATGTTTTCGAGTATTCATTGTTTCGTGGTGAAGAAAAATAACCCAACAAGATACCATACTACAGTTTACAATTTTCCTGCTGACTGTTACATTTATTATTCATTCTCCTACGAAAAGATCACCATGAGCCGGGTGGGATTTCTGACTCCAAATGCCGGGAAATCACTTCTCCGAGCATCTAGACATCCAATTTTTTTGGGGAAGGGCCCCCACACCCCCCCCATCAAGGCACCCATGACGTACCCAAATTATTTTTTCTGGCGGAGACCCTGATTCGGGTAGCGCAATGTGAACACTCTTGATCCGCGTTAAGCTACCCAAATTCTAATGCGGGAAAATCAATAAATTAGAATTCAATTAACCGAATTAGGATGCGGATCAAGCCAATGTGAATGTTATGTTTGACTCAAACAAACTTGAAATTATCACATGTCATCTCCAGTAGTACCTCACACTGTTTATTAGTTATCTTACTTGTATTGTCAAACTGCAACTTACTAATGTGTAAACTGTGACACCACAACACCTACTTATACATTATGTCACTGTAGGCTAAACATTATTTTATATCACAAATAAGATTAACCAAGTTGTTTCTATAAACCTTATACTTTGTTTAACATATTTTAGCATTGTAAGTGTTGGAAGTGATGGAAATATTTGTGATGTTGTCAAGATGGATTACAAATTTACTATGTGGAATATATTTGTACCATTTGCAAACAGCATCATGGATTTAAATAATTTGTATATGTGACCAAACATTCATAACACGTCTTATCCACTTGTGCCCAAAGATTAAGGTGCCTGGATACCACGGTGATTCACTTAATCTAAAACAAACATATCTCAAGTTGGCCCTATTTACTGAAATTTTTATTTATGCCATCTTTTTAGTATAATTAAAATGGTAGCCTGTAATTGTAATAATTACTACTTTACAAAAATGTGTTGTTTCAATCACAGTTGAAATTTTTTTTAAAAACAAAAAAGAAGAAAACCTGAGTCTGGCTAGTCAGAATTGAACTGTTAAATTACATAACTCAAACTTGTCCAGATTAATAATGAACATTGTTTATAGATCTACCTTCTACCTACACTGTAACAGGATCGTCTAACGTTGGACTTGGAAGAGATGCTTGAACAATGCCATCACAGCTCATGCCTGACTGATGCAGATGCACACTGCACACAGGACCAGTGTCAATGGGAAGCTGTTACATGTGTACAGGACACTTCACAAGTAAAGTAGGCCACTCTGCCAGACAAGTAGGTCAAACATGATAGGAAGAAACCACAGCATAGACATGCTCAATGGAGTACACTTCCTTGTAGAATCAACACAAGTAATGGTTTACCTAGTACCTCAGGCATTGGAGGCAGTGCTATGTTTTACTCCACACATACACACGGTGTAAGTACTGATTTGTAATTAAAGAAAGTATTAAACACAAATGTTGTAAAGCAATCAGTCCATGAAACATGAACACCAGCTAGATATATCCACAGTATCAGCAACATAATTAAAAAAAATTCAAACTCATAGTGCATGCTTCAAATCTGGAAGCAGTAATCGGTTGCAATGCCCTTGTAACTGGCCGTCATACCTCAAAAATTAAACAATCGTTCATGGTTAGATTGATTGCACTTTATCAATGGTGCCCCCACAAATTTAATAAGGTCAACGCCAAGTAGTCTTGCTCCCAATTTTGTCAAATTTGAAGTCTTGTAGGTAGTATATAGACTGCCAGCAACAACACATGATTAAAAAAGTACTACCACCCGAGGGCTTATAGAGACAATATACTAAGAATGAAATGTGTATGTCTTGGATAGTGTGCTTTCTTCTTCATCCAGTTAACCAACCAACTTCAAACATTTTGAAGATCACTGTTGGTATTTGCAGGGGACACGCATTGGAATAGGTAGACAATAGATAGATAGGAAAAGACAGTTTGCAGCTGAAGAGATGGGTTTGTGGAGGGGGGGTGGACAGATGAAGGGAAGGTAGGGGGAGGGGAGAGTGCTGGTTGTGCTTACTGGGAACTAAAGTGGGCAGCAACCCTAGCCCTAATTGCATCACAGTGACAACTGACAAGTTGGCTTCTCACACAGTGATCTCAATGACTTCTCACAAAATGGCATTACCTTGCCATTATTTCTGAGCGGAAAAGTGGTGAATTGCCAAATGACATAGTAAAATTGCTCAACTCTTAAGAATTCAAAAAAGAATAATTTTAAGTTGTCATTTATTGATAATCACGTTCTATGTATTTGAAAGTATTTGAACATTTCAAATACTTTCGGAAAGTATTTAAATATTTCAAATACTTTCGGAAAGTATTTAAATATTTCAAATACTTCCGGAAAGTATTTAAATACAAATACTTTCATGCCAAATACAAATACTTTTAAAAAAGTATTTAAATACTTTCAAATACAAATGTATCTGACCCTCTGATATGCTGTTTATATGCTGTTCCCACCTAAGGCCAGAGCTGATGGTGGTGCCTAAATACGTGACAGATGTGTCATGTTGGAAGACATGGCCATGAAGCATATATATACTGGTTCTGCTTTTGGTGAAGACTCAGAATGATGGACAATATGCTACACTTCAGGGGATGGAACTGCATGGCCCACTAGGATTCCCAAGTGGCCATCTTATCAAGGTCAGACTGAAGTGTGGCAGTGTGATCTGACAGTCAGGTATGAAGCAGTGTCATCTGCAAACATCCTCATGGCAGAACCTAGTCCCTTCAGAAGGTCACTGATATAGAATAAGAACAAGGCCGGTCCCAACACCAAGCCATGTGGGACTCCGGATTCTACTCTAATGTAGTTGGATCGGTCACAATCTATGAGGACTGCTTGAGTTCTGTTTGATTGAAATGCTTGAATCCAGGCGTTCACTTTGCCCTGCATACCGTAATATTGAAGTTTGTATATTGTCATGGCTATGACTGACTTTGTCAAAAGCCTTAGAAAAATCCATAATCAATATGTCAGTCTGGTTATTCTGGAGATTTGAGGTCAGGTGATCAAGGAACTCCCAGGTTTACAGGAGTTCCTTCATCATCTGACATACCTGGGAAGGGTAATTAATAAGAGTGGAGGCACAGAAGAAGACGTCAAAACAAGGATACAAAAAGCAAGAGTGCCATTTCTCATTTTGAGAAACATTTGGAAGGCAAAACAAATCAAAGTTAAAACCAAATTGAAGATATTCAACTCAAATGTCAAGTCAGTGTTACTCTATGGCTCGGAGACATGGCGAATTACACAGAAAACACTAAAAAGATTACAGACCTTCATCAACAAATGCCTGATAACAATAACACCTGCAGCGACAGAACAAGTCATACATGCGTTTGTTACCAGCAGACTTGACGTTGGCAATGCATTACTCCACCGACTGCCTGTGAAACAACTAGAACGGTTGCAGAGAGTACAGAACTGGGCGGCTCGCCTTGTCGACGGCGCCAGGAAGTTCTGTCATGTCACACCTCTATTGATCAAGCTGCACTGGCTGCCAATAGCAGTTAGAGTAGAGTATAAGATACTTCTACTCACGCACCGAGCACTGACTGGCTGTGCACCACAGTATATCACCAAATGTGTGACCGGATGTCAGCCAACTCGATTGTTGCGCTCCAGTGAACACAATCATCTATGTGTACCACGTGCAACGCGTCGCTGGGGTGATAGATCCTTTTGCGTGGCAGGCCCAACACTATGGAACTTGCTGCCGCAAAAGCTGACTGCAACAACAATGACAAACACCGATTTTAAATCAAACCTTAAGACTTACCTGTTTTCCCGAACATTCTGTAAGGCGCCGTGAGCAACGATTGTTGGAACGGCGCAATATAAATGTCACGATTTGATTTGTGCAGAATCCTACACCTAAAATGGTCAGACAAGGTGCCCAACACTACGGGAATGGACCAAACAACTACACTCGGGAACCCATCAGAAATCCGGCTATGCTTAAACGCCCGTACTACAATGCCACGAACAAAACAATACGAACCTGACATTATGAAGTCAGACGAACTTGCCGAGTTGAAACAGTTTGCCGCCCTATAAGCAACTAATTAACTACAAACATGAAATCACAGAAATCCTACAACTTGTTAAGAAACTCGAACAAAGTGATGCTGAGAAAGACGAAAAGATAAAAAAAGAAGAAGCCAGGATGGAAGAAGCGAAGAATGGTGGCATGAGCAAAATCAAAAGTGGCATCTCGATGCACCAGTATAGTTGCTGCGAGAACATTAAAATCATCGGGTTACCAGAACCCACCTCTGGCGTCGTTGAAGACACTGCCGATTACTGATACGTGCCGCAAGATCGGTGTAGAAGTCACAAGGAAAGACATCAGTGTGTGCCATTGGCTGGCTCGACGAGCTAGGCAGCCATCGCCAAATTTGTGAGGAGAGAAAAGAGTCATAAAAGCCAAAAAAAAAAAAATGAAAGAAATAACGGGACCAAAACTCTTGATCTTTGAAGATCTAACCTCCCTGCGCAGTGTACTTCTACGAGGTGAAACAAGACAACAAAGTGAAATCACACGCGATGGCAGGATACACTGCATTGTTTCAGAGAATGGCCGGGAGAAGAAGGTAACCCTAGACAACCACGATGACCTATTCAAACTCCCCCAGGCGGAGCAGAAGATCAAGGACACACGTCTCTATGTCGACTTCTAGACGATATTGGACTGATTCGGACATGTTTAACTATAATTACTCATTATGGCTGCAAAAAACTAAAAAGTTCTATGCGAAATACCAATTCACTGGAGACAAACACATTTAACAAAAGCTATAAAATGTAGGTAAAAACATATTCTACTTTTATTGTAATGGATGTACCAAGGTTCTTCCTTTTTATGACATTAACGACTAATTAAACTAATATATAACTAACTCAAAATACTGTTTGATATTATTGCAATATCTGAGACATGGTTACAGTCTGACGACTGTTCCATTATGTTACTGGCTGGATATAGAGTTATACAGAGAACTAGAAAAAATAAGAAAGGTGGTGGAGCAGCTATCTATGTAAAAGATTTTATTCCATTTAAGGTTATAGATACTATGTCTGTAGTGACTGATGACATTTTAGAATGTGTCACGGTAGAATTATGTATAAACAAGAAACACAATATCATTGTTAGTAGTATCTATAGAGCACCAGGAACTAATGTTGACATGTTCACTAATCATCTTTAATTGATGATCAAAAGAAAAAAACAATATTCCTATGTGGGGATTATTATGTAGATCTGTTAAAATACAATAATAACAATTGCATAAAACATTTTGTGGACATGCTGTTCAGTTTAGGTGTATGTATATCCATCAACTGACAAGCCAAGCAGAATTACCGAATGCAGTGCAACTTTAATTGATAATATCTTTACAAACGAATTTAACATCGATATCACTAGTGGGTTAATGATAAATGACATAAGTGATCATCTACCTGTATTTACGCAAATTTAACAACAACTACTAATAAGACGTTTAGATATGCAAGAAAATTGACTGAGAGTTGCAATGAATCTCTAAAAAATTACCTTTCATTAATAAACTGGGATAGTGTATTAAATGAAACAGTTTACGATATATTTGTAAATACATTCACGCAAGTATATAATAAAAATTGCCCTATTAAGAAAATATGTGCTAATACAGCTATGACCAAGAACAAACCTTGGGTAACAAGAGGCTTGAAAAATGCTTGCAAAAAATAATTTGTACAGACAATTTTTAAAGCTTAGACCTAAAGAAGCTGAATGTAGGTATACAAAATACAAAAACAAACTTATCTCTATTCTCAGATTTAGTAAGAAAGTGTATTATAATAAACAGCTGGTAAAAGAAAAACAATATAAAAGGTACTTGGGAAGTTTTCAATGAAATTATTAAAAAAGACAACAACACTCAAGTTACCCAAACTCATTTATTAGTAATGGTGTCACAATTACAAATAAGACAGATGTTGCTGATGGATTCAATAATTTCTTTGTAAATGTAGGACCGAATCCGGCAAAAGGCATTAATTTACCAAATGGGAATAAAAGTGTACTTGATTATTTACAAAACCCCAATCAAAACACTATGTTCTTGGAGGGGTTAGATGAAAATGGGATAATAAGTATTGTCAGCAATTTTAAAAACAAGAAGTCTACAGGCTATAACAATGTAGATATGGTCATTGTTAAAAATAAAGTTATTTCCAACATTGTGGTTCCACTTACACACATCTGTAATAGGTATTTCAATAGTGGAGTATTTCCCAATAAAATGAAAATTGCCAAAGTGATCCCATATTTAAAGCTGGTGAGAAAAATGTTATTTATTAACACAGACCTGTATCTCTGCTTCCACAACTCTCAACAATCTTAGAACTATCAGTCAGTATGGATTTAAATGGCTCTTCTAGAATTAACTGAAGAAATCACATTGGCTTTAGTTAAAAAAAAAGTACTATTGGGAGTTTTTATTGATTGTTGGTAATGGTGATTATATAAGTTGTCTTTAAATGTAGCTAAAACAAACTATTGCATTAATTCAAATATCGATACAAAAATTTACAATAAGAGTATAGATAGAGTATATGTTAGTAAGTTTTTAGGAGTCTTGATCGATCATAAGCTCAACTGGAAGGAGCATGTTAGCTGCTAAGCATGATAAAATCCAATGTCAAAAACTATTGCCATTATGTACAGAGCAAGATACATACTTGACAAAAACTCACTGTTCATATTATATTGTGCACTATTTCTCCCTTATATATCATACTGCTGTCAAGTCTGGGGCAGCACTTTCTAATACATTATTTTGTGATTTAGGTATACTTAAACTGCCCGACATAATAAAATTAAGAATTTCTATTGTAATGTTCAAGGCTAAAAATAAGATGTTGCTGTAAAACTATAACCTTTAAGAATTCTTTGCTACTAACCATGACTCACTGCATTTGACACGTCAAAGTAAAAAATTAAACACGTGTATACTCGCACAACTTTGAAATCTATGTGTCTGTCGGTATATGGGGTTAAATTATGGAACTTCTCTGGTGAAACAATAACTAATTCAGCTACAGTTAAAATACTCAAAACATGACTTAAGCACTTGTTTATTAATAATTACCACGCACACACATAAAACAGAAATGGTGAATAGACATATATATATATACGTACAAATGTAACTATAAATTAATGAGATTGCCCGTCTAAAGATATATTTCCAAGTTGTTACAAATATTGTGTTTAATATACTTGTACAAGTTATGGTCGTAATGGGGGAAGACAGTGATTAATAAGTACAACATTTCTATCTGAAGCCCCACATTTCCATGTAGTTTTTCTTTGTATGCATTTTCCACTTGGAAATAACAATCAATCAATCAACTACCAATAGAAAACGAAATAAAGAAGAGAAAATGGAGGTGGTTAGGACATACACTGAGGAAATCTGCAACAAACATCACATGACAAGCATTTACATGGAACCCCCTAGGGAAGAGAAGAGGAAGGCCGAGAGACACAGAAAGCAAAAGTAAGCAGATGGGAAAACCTGGACAGAAATTGAGAAAATGGCAGCAAACCGACAACAGTGGAGGACCATGATCGATGGCCTATGTTCCCAGCGAGCAAACAGGCCTAAGTAAGATCAAGGAACTCAAGGAGCTGCATTTCACAAGACAGACCTTGCCGGAATCTATGTTGGATTGGATAGAAAACGTTGTTGTCAGCCTGCTTCATAACTCACCACAACGTGTTCCATTAACTTACACACTATTGAAGTAAGTGAAACTGGCCTATATAGTTCTCAGCCTTGTACTTTTGCCCCTTCTTGTAGATGGGGGTCACATGGGTCTTCGCCAGTGATCTTCTGAATATGAAGGTGAGGATGGGCGCCAGCTCTTGAGAACTGATAATAGTACAACTTGGTGCATAGATCATCTGATACCCTAAACGCATATCACCGGATACATGTATCATCATCTCCTTTGTTTAACAGTGGAAGAACATGAAACATAGTCATACACTACCCCACCCCCGGTGTCTGTGACATTGTGAGATGGATGTTGTCCACATGTTGGCCTTTAATTTTATAGCAGGATACGCCAACTTTTTAATGACACCTACAACTGTAAATTTGTCAGGTGCCCTTTCATTTCTTTATTGACATCATCCATGACAAAATGATAAGTATAGTGATATACCAACATATAATGTCTATGATATTATACTGATAATTTATAGGCCATAGCATAGGGGAGATATATTGCATAGCCATGGCATAGACTCGATAGACCATAAATAATTAAAATATCAGATATCAGACTTGTTTATCTAGACACGTAAGCTGCACTGAGACTGAGAGCCGAATAATTAATTAATTATAATGCAATATGTCAACAGAAACTTGATACAGTACCGCGTATTTCTAGGACCGTTCCCGTGCCGACGCTAAGCGGAAATCCGGGATATGTGAATGAATGTGATAGGCAAGTCACCAAGTCAGCGTTACTGAGCGTAGTCGGGATATATGTTTATCATGTAAAATATGAAAACCCTTAATTTAAATGCATTATCCTCGAATATCGTTTCATGCCAAGTCATACAGCAAAGAGTGCACATAGCATTATGATGCAAAACGTCTACGTTACAGTGCTATCACGTCAATTAAGATGCCATAGCATCGACAATCAGAACGGCAAGTGCCATTATGGCTCCGAAAATACGCCATCCGACATTCGCGTAGCATACCTTCCGTAGATACCCTCGGTTATTTTGCTCCGTTTCATGGGTCGTCGTAGTTTGCCGCACTCAGTATTTCGGCGCTTCATATTCCGTATCCTGTACACTTTTGAAATGCGTGGAGCTCGTAGAGCCTAGACGTAATTTTATTGTGTCAGTGAAGCAAAATATTTCCCCCGTCTCTTTTCTTCGTGTGTTCTTGACATTCGCCGAAGCACCCGAAGGCTTTCGGGGAAATTCGTCAAACGAGAACGAGGTTTTCTCAATGCATGCTGGGATTGTTAATTAGAGTCAAAATGGCGATGCACGTTCCCACAGCCCCGGGCTTTGCCCAAATGCTCAAAGAAGGAGCCAAGGTAAGGTTATATTTAAATATAAGTTATCGGCGAATTATTACAGATTATATGTGTATCTAATTTCATTTGGAAGTAAATCCATAGGGTTGTTTGCAAGTGAAATGGACTCGAACGTTTGACAGATATGCTCCATGCTGCCGCACCATGCTTGGCGCATGGGCAGTGGAGCCAGTTAAAACATGCACTCCCGTTCCAGAATATTCCCTAAAATATTTTTCTCCAGAAATGTTTCACGCCAAGATAATAAATACCAAATGTTTATTGTGTTTTTTTTTAATAACAAAGCTCCCGTGTGTCTGATAGTTGTGTAATTAACTCCTGTCTGGTGTAACTTGACTTGGTTAAGTTGGTAAACATTCAAACAGCCACAATTTGCTTAGTCAGTGTCACGATGGTTACGGGTCTAAGCTTGATTTCAGAGGTTGTCAGATAGCATACAAATCGGACCACAAAACTATATTATTCAGGTATCAATATGTCAGACAGTGTTCGAACAAACGAAGTTAAACTTAAAGTGTCTCAATTTATGGAGTAAAATGCTGGAATTGATTGCCTTCCAGTACTGCCCACATTTCATGCATTTGTTTGTAGAATTATAGACGTTATGTCCTAGGTCGCTTATGTCCCAAACTGTGGACAATGTCTCAAAAAAGGAGCGTTATGTCCCAAAAAGACGATTTGTACTGTTCGTTGTAAATGATAATAAATGTCACTGTTAGTTTAAAATTTGTTGTTCTGATCAAATAGGTACATATATTTTAAGCTTTCAGTTGTAGCCAAAAATCCGCGGACATCACTATCGTTTCTAACATCAGTGTTTATGTAATTCGCTAGGCGGCGCCCTAATTTTGCTTCGACTCGTAGTGGAATGCCCCATTGCCTGAATGTACGAAACATACTCGCAATGCTCCAGTTACATGATCTGAATGCTCCAACGGCGTGGTCGCAATGCATTGCACCACTTTTGGTCGGATAATATTGTCAAACCTGTGTGTGTATATATATACATATAAATCAGCTGTATATATTCAACTATTATATATTAAATGTCTAATAAAGAGATTCGTGGACTTCATTTCTATACATTCGTGAAAGTAAACTGTTTTGTTTTTGCATACATGTGTGTTACATATAAAAATGATATCAGTACTTATATTACCCTGACATTGTAACATTATCCTGAAATTATGTCCCTGTCCTTTGATTTGTTTACATCTTTGATTTGTTTGTTTTATTTATTTAGGGTACCCCATAATTATAATACACCTTTATAACATATCTAAAATCAGCACTTATGTTACCCTGAAATTGTTCAATTACCATGAAATGTTTATAGTGTCCTTTTAATTGTCATAATAATCGACGTCCTATACTCTTGCGTTGTGTTACTGAGTTTTTTTTTCTTGGTTTGGGTTTGCGTGTGTTAAGAATATTTGGAGGCTATCGTAATTGGCTTCACAACACAAAATCAAAGCTGTGGTTCTTGGATGGGACATTCCGTGTTGAACGGGAGCCGTTTAAACAGCTGTTGAGCATGCACAGCTTTCTAAAGTCTGGAGATATGATGAAACAAGTCCCTTGGTGCTTTGTGTTAATGACACGACGGAAGAAGAAGGACTGGTATCATTGGGTGCCTTCCGACAGCACCGGCTGTGGAAGAAGTCATTGTTGACTTTGAGAAAGCTGTATGGGGGCACTCAGCCGGTGCCTTCCAGAAGTTTCCGTGCGTCGGTGTTGGTTCCACCTGGCACATACTGTGTACCGTCCAGTGAAAGAATATGGCCTCCGCAGCGCATACATCCACCAGCTGCACACCAGGACGTACATCCGAGAGCTGATGGCGCTACCCAACTTGCCAGCACCGCACATTGAGCCAGCCTTCATGGAGCTGAAAGTGCGTTGCCCGGCCAATGACAGACTGCATTCCCTGCTACGTTACATGGAAAAGACATGGATTATGACCTCCAGTCGACCCCCTGCCGCATGGCCAACATTCAAGTAATCATTTGTTATGGCTGAGACATTATTGTTGTGAATAAAACAAAGATATGTCTTATTATATATACACATATATATGTGATGAGTACAATTATATATATTTATGTAATACTACAAGGTTTAATCTGATATATAACATTATTTTTAAACATTGTTTGGTACTGTCTGCATGATAGGTATGCTGTTTAGTATTTACTGGTGTGGCAATAAATATTTCTTATAAAACCTGCTATTTTTCTACCGAGATCACAGAACCAGATTATAGACGTTGACTAAGTAGGTAAGTCTTATTTCTTTTGTCCACAACCGACCGCATTATAACTGAATCCGCGTTATAACGAGGCGCGACTGTAGTAGGCAACTGTACTGGACTAGGCTATTTCCGGACGTTAAAAGTCCAAATAAGCCTATGCGCTTTGGGGGTGGCCTGTGTGCTCTTAAAAATAGTTGAAATGTTAAAAAGGTGAACTATGTACGATGTACTTGGATGTCTCGGCAAGAAACTATCTGGTGACAGATGTTGAGGCCACCAAAGCCAGCCTTGAAAACCTCTCTGTGCATGTGGTGGCTGGAAGGCCTGGATTGGCCTGGATTGATTTCGTGGTCGCTATTCCCAACAGCAGGGAGGGGCTTGCACCTCTGTTTGAAGCTAGGATGTGTCGTGAACATGAGGTCGAGAATGTTGTCTTTGCGAGTCGGAAAGTCAACCTGCTGCTCAAAGCCACACTCTGCTGTCAAGGAAGGTTTGGTTGACTCGGGGTGGATACTGGCAACCTTCAATTCTAAGAGTATTCCAGTCGATGTCTGGCAGGTTAAAATCACCTCCGATGATAACACCTCTCTTGGAGTTTGTATGAAGAACTTGTATTTCCATGCTCACTTGGCCCAAGTAAACTTCGCTCACAGCTGAGGGTGGTCGATAGAAGGCAGCAATGATTAGTTTCTTAATTTTTGACATTTATGGAACCACTCATGAGTTCGAAGTCTGGATCTGGTCACCTCCTCCATCTGCAGTTCACACTTGGCTGCAATGAGCACACCACCATGGGGGTCACCTTTCCTGACTAGGTGAGGGAATAGAGGCAACATCCAAGGCGGGTCCACTTCTACTGAAGTATTCAGGACCGATGATTCCAGGGAGGTGGAGAACATGGATCCATGAGAGTTTGTCTTGGCCTGAGCCAGTGTGTGTCTCGGTGAGGTGTTTTTACTGCGGTCAGACGTAGTATCTGGAGGGATACTGTAGATAGAAGCAGAATTGTTTTTGACTGGCAGTTTTGGCAGTACCAAGGGTCCTCACTCTCGCCTATCTCAACAAACACAGGGGTTGTCCTGCCTAAGCCCACTGGTCACAGTCACCACAAGCTACTGGGCGTTGGTTTGTCTTGCAGACTCTTCCACATATTCCACAACGAAAGTTGGACTTGGATTTTGAAGATTTTGAAACTGTCATTTTGTTTTATTGCTTTGTTCTTAGTCAATGTAGAATCTTCTAATAATGTTCACAATTAAAAAAATGTGACGACTCGCCAAAAGCTAAAAGGCAAGTTAGGATTGCCAGTACTGTATAAAACTAAACGTTCATGGTTCACAACGTGAAAGTTCAAGGCGATCGGAGGGCACCGCCATTTTGGAATCGAACGGACCCGGGTTGAATTAAATGTCTTGGACAGCAGAAAGGTACTTTCCTACCTTCAGATGTCACTAAATATGCACTACCTAAAAATTTTGAAAATAAACATATTTGATGAGAGAGTACAGATTGTTGTTTTGCCACCCCACGCATGCGCAAAAACATGACTAACCTCTCCTTTCACAGTGTCTTAGTCATGGCTCTATCTGTGCACTGCCCCCCCCTCCCCCACACACACACTATATATGTTTAAGAATATTACGTCCATGCGCACTTTTGAAGTTTGCATCAACATTTGCCGCTATATCGCTCATTTTATAAACGCGACGCAGTAACACACAACCACAGCGGTGCAGACTGGCACCAACCAGGTCGCTATTTGGGCTTCAAAAGTGTGCCAAGATACAATATTTTTGTAATATAAACATGCCTGGGATGATGTTGACTGATGGAACTAACGCTGTGAGATATTAAAGTTTGGCAAAACTCAAGTTATAATGGCGAAATCGATGTGGGTCTGGATTCTACACAAGTGCCATATTGAGTTTTTATGTTCTCGTAAATGTATATAAAGTGCAAAAAAATCACATTCACTCTTACACACTGAAGACTGAAATAGCTATGCAAATGAAACATTATAGAATAACTTGCATAATTCATAACTACTGTTCTCTTTTTTTAGTTCTAGTTGTTTCCAGCACTGCAACGTTCTATTAACTGACTACTCTGTATTATTCTGGTTACAATGTAAAGGTCTTAAGAGGTCTCATTCAACTAGTCAGTCAGCCTTTTTTTGGGGGCCGACAGTCCAAGGGACTATTGCCATCACTGCGTCCGACCCCTGGCGTTAGCTGCCGTATCTCAGAAACTGTTCAGCCACTTTTTTCTAATTTTGCGTAGACATCTTAGGGTACTGCTACTATGCACGAGAAATCTGTATTTGATTTAATCATTCTAAGGGCTCCCTAGGGCATCCAAGGACCCCAAAAGTGGTAAAAATGTAAAATTTTGCATATTTTTTCAAAAACTCTTAAGTAACTTTTTCTCTAATTTTGCATAAACATTTCATGTGGTAGTGCCACTATACACACGGAATCTGTAATTGATTGAGTAATTCTAAGGGCATCGAAGGTCCCCTAAAATGCTAAATTTGCTAACTAAATTGTCCTCTACAGCAGCAGCTCTATCTATAACCCTTTTCCAACAACATCTGTCACATGCGGAATCTGTTTCTTGCATGGATCAGAGGTTTTCTTTTCTGTTATTTCAAAAACTGTTCAATAAGTTTTTCTCAAATTTTGCATAGACGTCTCTTAGGGTAGTGTCACTGTACACAAGAAAGTTGTATTTGATTGAATAATTCTAAGGGCATCTCGGGGCCTCCTAAAAAGCTAAACCATTTTCCAACAACATCCCACCCCACTGCAGCTAAGATTCTCTGGCTGCTATTGTTTGATGGAAACTGACTAATCTGTAATTGGTAGAGGTGTGTGTCAACACACAGAATGCACCAATGTTAACCCATTAGCACTCAGCATGTTACCTCTATACAGTATCTGTTTCCTCAGAAGCTTGACCTAGATTCCAAAAAAAGATGCAAGTTTTATCATTTTCTATAATTACAAGTAAGTGTTTTTTTTTTGAAGAGCATTGAATTATCTACCGTTTAGTATGTTGTTGCAATGAAATATGTTAACCATACTGAGCTTGTCATATTTTGCCTATGTTTTCAAAAACTGTTCAGCAACGTTTTTTTCTAATTTTGCATAGACGTATCTTAGGGTGCTGCCACTATACACAATAAATCTGTATTTGCTTGCTCAGGGACCCCCAAAGTGCAAAAGGTTTACATTATCTAGTAATGTGGTTTTGAGTAGGGCCCTTGAAACCACCCCCAACAGTAGATGTTGTGTATTGTGCCAGAGCCTCACTCTACTCTGCATTGTTCCATTGAGACCTTGACTGATCTTTAATTGGTCACAGGCAGAGCAGACACATTTGATCCCTGTTAAACTGAACAGTTGCCTGCAGCTTTTAAACTGTATCTTCAAAACTATTGATTTTCTAAAATTGCAAGGTGTGTTTATTTTGATGTTCATTTAATTATTATAAAACGGTGTGACTGTGGTGTCTATTGGTTATAGATGAATTGTCACCTGTAGGTGACAAACATAGAAATTAATATTCTGGACAATTATAGAGTGAAATATCGTACACTTTATTGATATCAAATGCATTCTACTGTTCTTTTTACACTTGCCATGCCTTGTGTAGACATGGTACTATGTAAATCAATTGTATCAAACAATTACAGCTTCACAATATAGTTGACATCTGAAACAACCAAATGTCAACCATTAGAAGAGTTCCGCTATACACAAGAAATCTGTATTTGATTGAACCATTCTAGTGTCATCAGCATATAGTAGAACATACATTTTCAAGAAAATTATTGTCTACATCATCATCACATCATCACTAAGGTTGTTGTAAATTTCACCAGCTGCCATGTCAAGTCCCGTATAATTATGACTAACAGTGTTCAAAATTCAGGTAAATAGCAAATAACAAAGGAGACAAGTTTTCGCCTTGCTGTACCTCTACATCACATGAGAAGAAGGCTGACACAGCCTGGCCCTGTTTTTTTAAGTATTCATTTATAACATCAATACCACATGCCTTTTTGTTTTTGAGTTTTTTGATTGCATTAATACCTCATTTTGTATGAATGGTCTGTTTATCTGTTCGTTTGACTGGGAAATCTTTCTTGGATCAAAAGGTATCTCACTAGCTGCAGTTTCACTTTCAGGTTTTTTCAAAGTGGTTCATAAACTTATCCAGTGAAATATTTCCACATTTTTCACTGCTGTTAGTTGCTTTATTAAATAATCCCAATATTCTGTAGGCTTGCTATGTTTTAGGTTGCGCAAGTTTTCATGTAACTGTTTATGGTAGCATTTTGATATTTGTTTTATAAAGCATTTATACCCACTAGCCAATTCTCTTAACTCTGCATTAGCTTCGTCATTTTTAATAGTGTACCTTTTGCTCTCAAATAATCTGTCCGTTTAGTTTTACACATAAAGACATAATCTGGCATGACTTGCTAAGTCTTTGTAGCAGCACATTTGTACTTCCAGTTTATCATTGCAACATAACATACATACTGTAATATTTCCATGCAATCCATTTTCATATATAATATAAAACTTCAACAGTTGTATTCTTCATTTTCACTTTTTTACCCTTACCATGTTCAATGCTCCAGAACTTTGCCAATTTTTGTAGGAGTCATAATTTTTGAAACCGTGTAAAGCCCCCTACCTAACCTTTATAAGAATGTAAGAAAACAATGTTACAATTTTTCCGACTTATCACTTGTTTGGTCAGCCGGGGTCACATATCGATGTATTAGTCCAAAGGACTCCAGGGCCTCTTGGCCCATTTTTCAGAACATTATCGCCAAACTGACCTTTATATGCTGGCACTGAGGGTGGTCACATAGGCTTAGGTTGGATCATTATCTCTAGAAGTTGATGGAATGGTTCCATGCCAGATGATGCCACTTTGTCAACTGTCCCACACAAGATGGGGGCAGTGTTTTATAAAGTGCTAATTAATTAATGGTATACAGCCTGAGTTGTAGACTTGTAATTCAGTTAGCCATTTGTAATTACTACGTGTTTAAAAACCACTTACATTGGAAACAAGTTCCTAGTGTCATTGCAAATAAACTGTGGCTATTTTGTATTACAGCACTTCTCTGGCCTTGATGAGGCTGTCTACAGAAACATAGACGCATGCATGGAACTAGCCAAGACAACAAGGTCTGCTTATGGACCAAATGGTGAGTTTCTCCATTATGATTTATTAATAATATTTATGATGTACTAGAGGTGTAATTTACTGTTTTTTAGTCCTTTGGCCAAAGGTCCAAGGGACTATTGCCATCACTCTGCGTCCGCCGTTAGCTGCCGTATCTCAGAAACTGTTCAGCAACTTTTGCATAGACATATCTTAGGGCACTGCCACTATGCACGAGAAATCTGTATTTGATTGCATCATTTTAAGGGCTCCCTAGGGCCTCCGAGGACCCCAAAACTGGTAAAAATGTAACATTTGGCCTATTTTTTCAAAAACTGTTCAGCAACTTCTAATTTTGCATAGACATTCCTTAGGTTAGTGTCACTGTACACAAGAAATCTGTATTTGATTGAATCATTCTAAGGGCACCTAATGACTCCCCGCAAAAGACCCCAAAACTGGTAAATTTTCACATTTTGCCTATTTTTTCAAAAACTCTTGATTAACTTTTTCTCTAATTTTGAATAGACATTTCATGTGACAGTGCAACTGTCCACAATAAATCTGTATTTGATTGAATCATTCTAAGGGCACCAAAGGTCCCCTAAAATGCTAAATTTGCTAACTAAACTGTCTGCTGCAGCAGATGATCTATCATGCTAACAGTCCTTTTGTTCAACTAATCCCTTTCCCAGAAAATCTGTCACACCTCACTGTGGCTGCCTGACTGGTATGACTAATCTGTAATTGGACACTGGCAGAGGCTTGCCTCAACTGACAGAGCCCACTAGAATAGTAGATTTTGTGTAATGTGCCAGAAACTGCCTGGCCCACTGTCCACTCTGCTTTGTATCATTGTGGCCTTGACTAATATTTAATTGGTCACACACAGCCAGAGCAGACAAGCTTGGGTCAACAGACAGCATTAAGCCACTAGACCCCTGTTAAGCTGGACAGTTCCCTGTAGGTTTTAAACTGTGTCAAACAGTGAGTCTACCTTTTGCTCTCAAATAATCTGTCCTCTTAGTTTTACACATAAAGACATAATCTGGCATAACTTGATAATTTTTTGTAGCAGCACATTCATACTTCCAGTGTATCGTTATAACATACATACTGTGTGCCACATTTGAATGTCATGCATGTAATATTTCCATGCAACCCATTTGCATATGTAATGTAAAACTTCAACAGCCGTTTTCTTCATTTTCACTTTTTGACCCCTACCATGTTCAATGCTCCATAACTTCGCCAATTTTTGTAGCAGTCATAATTTTTGAAACCATGTAAAAGCACCATACCCAACCTTTACAAGAATGTAAGAAAAAAATGTTACAATTTGTTCAGCTTATCACTCATTTGGTCAGCCGGGGTCACATGTAGACGTATTAGTCCAAAGGACTTCAGGGCCACTTGGCCCATTTTTTTATAATTATTCTCTATTTGCACTATATATTATATTACATTACATTTATTATTGTATGCTGCTTTAAAATAGTGTATAATTAAATAATAATTTATATTGTCAGACAGTATGCAATGAAGATGAATTAAATGTTTTTACTATTAATGTGACTTTGACTTGCAGGTCAGAACAAGATGGTGATTAACCACATAGACAAGTTATTTGTTACTAACGATGCTGCAACAATCCTTAGGGAACTTGAGGTATGTAATGATATAATACTGGTTGTTTTTACACAAATGATAGTTATGATTTCTGATGTTTGCTATGTATTTGTTACATATGCAAACCTATACGTTTTAGGATGCCCATAAACTCGGCTATCAAACTATGGTATATGTGGTACGAGATGTAAGATTTCACAAAAAATAATGAGTTAATTGAATTATTGACCATTAATAAAACAATTTGTCTTGGAATATTATAGTTATGCAAGCAAAGTATGATACTTGTAAATAAAATAATGGGGGCTTTTGAAAAAAAATTGTATTTGTATTTTTTACTTTCCTGCATCTTCCCACAAAAAGTCTGACAAAGTTAATATTTCAGGGAACAAATGTTATTTAAAAATCCCCTTATTTTGAAGACAACCTCGAGAGCAAGACATGTACCAGATTTCATTGCTAAATCTTTTCCAGTATTAATGTTTTAGCATTTTTGGTGAGAAATGTACATGAAACTGAGAAAATTACTGATACAGATGGCTGACAAGACAAAATTGCATTAAAACAGTGTTATGTATTCATAAATGCACAGACAACATAATGACACAAGTTAAGCTGTTCAGTATATATCAGTATAATATACAAATTTAATCAACCAGTATTCCATGCTTAATCAGTGGCCATGATCAGTGTGAAGCTCCTTCCTTGGTTGGTTTTCCCATCGCAAATCAGATTCATAGACATTGGTAATGTGTAAGTGGTTTAAGGATTTTTTTAACTAAATAAAAATCAAATTCAGAGAGAACATTTAGTTATTGTTTAAAAGCATAATGCTGTTTTGTCCTTAGGTACAACACCCAGCAGCCAAGTTGCTTGTTCTTGCCTCGCAACAACAGGAAGTCGAATGTGGAGATGGCACAAATTTTGTCCTGGTGTTCGCAGGTGCCCTCTTGGAGAATGCTGCGGAACTACTAAAAATGGTATTGTATTACAGCGACATATAACTTCAGCAGTTAATTATAATTTGTGCAAAACAAATTATTTTGTTGACAAAGAATGTGGACCACTCTCCTCCGATTAAACTCTGATTGAAACATTCAGGTATGTTGTAAATAAATAATAAGAAGTAAGTTACACCTAACATCTTTAGACTAGGGCAATTGTTACACTTTATTTGAATTAAATCAATGCCTAAGAACACGTAAAGCAGGACACAGGCACAAAATGTGAGTACTTTTGTGTATGGTTTTTACATCTTACAACATGGCAACAGTCACTTTTGGACATCTTTGTGGAAAACTATAACACAAATTATATTTAATTCTAAGTGTAGAATCAGTTCTAAGATGCCTAGATGTTTGGTTTTTCAATGGAGACGATTTGTGTGTCATTGTGAATAGATGTATGATGACTGGTGTAGCATATTGTACACACTGGTGTTTCACTCGCCAGGGCCTGTCTGTGACAGAGGTGACAGAGGGATATGAGATCGCATGCAAGAAAGCTTTGGAAATTCTCCCAGGTGTGTACATTGCTTTGTAAATTGCAAATAAAACTGGCACTAGTTTGTACAATGCACATGTCAAACTGGCAGGGATTTGATATTGCACATGACATGTCAATCTGGCACAGATTGAAGCCATGTATTTACATATTGTTCTTTAAGGCCAGACACGGCAGCTGAAATGACGTATTTTGAAAAATATACAAAAAAATTGTTTTTGCCACATTCCGATAGCTTTGTATGTGTTCTATCAATAAAGTTCACTTTTATAACAATTTCATACCTCTAAATCACTCTTTAATATTCTCGTTAATAAAGTGAGCCCCTATCAATCAATAAATCCTGTTTTAGTTCTCAAGACGCGGAACGTGTTCAATAATACGTGATGTTTAGACCTTAGTAATGCTGCCGTACTTTCAGTGTACACCATCTTGTTTAGTACGAATAGAACCGCCAATCCATCCTCTAACTGCTTGTCTAGACGGCAATCCCCCCTTTGACCCGTATTTCCGGGAAATCCTAATATATGGGAGCACAATTCAACGACTATCTCCTTATTTGGCGTTCGTCATTGTGACACGTCAGCATCGGGATGTTCCGCCATGCTCGTGACCCAAATAATTCCATATATGGCGTGAGACGCGTGGCGTTTCTCCCACAATTCACCATGTTGCTATTTCCGGGTGTAAACAATGATGGCGTCCAGCGACAGTTTTGACGAAATCAGCATGCATCTTGTTGAAGCCAAACTTTATAAATTTGCCGCAAAGCATGCGTTTCGGCAGAAAAAGAAATGGAAGGCTCGGCAACTGTAGGATGCACGCGCGTAACGGGATTTATTGGTGGCAAAACAGCATATTTCGACGGAAACGCAGTCGCGCGTAACCACTGCAGATGCCGGTTAGGCCTTAGCGCCGACGCCGGCTGCGATGCCAGGAGACGGCGGGGAAGCCGGCGGTTGAACAATGGCAGAGATCTTTGCCAATACTGCATCGCGCAGTGAGATTAAAATTAAAGTTATGCAATCCTAAAGCCAGAAAGGCATGGATGCGACAGTCAAATATGGTAAGTCTTACATAATTATTTTTTTAGATGTCATATTTCCGTGTAAGCAGGTTAGACAATTCAACTATATATATGTCATGTTATGACTAAGTTTTTATGTCAGTTACTACTTAGCTTTATATTTCAGCCTTACAGTCTATGCATATTTTGATATCTTTACTTTATTAATAAAAACACTTACTTATTAATAAACTTTACCTCATACTCATATGCTAATTATGTTGTTGCACATTACGCACACATGTGTGCACACGCACTCATAAATATATATATTTATTTGTATACATATACAAAAAGACATGCATGCATGCACAGTACATTTCCAGTAGGCATTTTTTTTATTAATACATGATATATTTCATTTCAGCTTCATCTTGACTCTGGTGCATGATTGACTTGGCTCGCATAAGTGGCCTTCTTCAGACGGTGGAGTGTCCCCAAGAAGGAGGAGGAAGGACCAGCACATGAATGCTACAGACCTGTTCTTTATATTAATCAATCACTATCAATCCTCATTGTTGTTATTAGATGCATGACACATCAGTTTTTACTTCATAATATTAATAATGATAAAACAATTCCAAAAATCATTGCCTAATTGTTATTCGATCTTTGGCGGCCATTTACAGAAAATGCATTTTTTTGGATTTGTGCTCCGTACAACTCTGGCAGTATTAAAGTTATGCCAATCATGTTTACATCGTTGTATTCAGCATTACTTTCTGCACACAACTACAACCTTATATTTGTAATAAGTTGCATAATTATTTTGTTATATAGGTATTTATAACGAAAAAACTTCAAAATTTTTGTCAGAATAAAAAAAAATATTTTAAAAATATCTAATTTACTAATATTTAAAATATCAAGTTGTAGTTGTGTAATACCAGGCAGTCTAAGTCTGATAGTGAAATAATTATGAGTATCTTCTATAGTAATGGCTGGGGACTGTGGACAAAGTTTGCTATATTTTCTCATTATGGCGGCCATTTTGTTCGTTACCATGGCAACAGTGGGTCTGAGTGAAAAAAGTTCAGTATATTTTTTACTTCCCATGACCTACTCTTTCTTGCTGGATAAATAAGTTTGTCATAATTATCAAAATAAAAAATTTCCTATTTAAGCTGCCATATCTCCCCTTAACCCATTTCTTTCTGACAGCTAGTTAGCTGGCCACATTGCTCAGATCTGGACAAAATTACCAATTTACAGTTGTGATAAATTATTTCAACGGGTGGGTCACATACAAATTTTTTGCCAGGTTTTGGTTGAAGAAAAGTGTATAAACCCTTACATTTCTGGAATCAGAAGAGAATTGCCTACATGATGGTGTTAACATTGTTTGTATAGAGTGAGCATAGAAGAAGTTATCTCAAGGTGAAGGAGACTGAAAAGCAATAATAATAAAAACAGATTGTACATCGACTTTGGACTTGTTTTACCTGTATACAACCACTCAGGATGGTCATACATCCAATGAGAGAAATCTGCCAAATTCATTTCTTCAAACAGTGGTAAAAATTTCATGTAAATATCTTGTTTCAGTCGGAAGTTACACATTTCTGAATGAATGTTGTCGAGTATGTGAAAAGATATCTTTCCTGACAGGGATTCACCAACGCTTCAATTATAATATTTTTTCAGGCAACTGTTGAAGAAAAGTGTATAAACACATACATTTCTGGAATCAGAAGAGAATTGCCTACATGATGGTGTTGAAACTGTTTCTGTAGAGTGAACATGGAGGAAGTTATCTCACGGAGAAGAAGAATGAAAGAAAGAAAATAAAAACAAAATGTGTACACAGACTTGGGGCTAGTTTTACCTATATATAGCCACTTAGACATATCATATATCCAGTGAGAGAAACCTCCCAAATTAATTTCTTCAAAGTGGTAAAAATTTGATGTAAATGTCATATGTCAGTCCAAAGTTATAGTTTTTAGAATGGAAGTCGTCACGTACACAAAATTAGTAATTTCCTTACAGTAATTCACCATTGCCATTGCCTTGGGCTTGGCATTGCAGTTTCCAATGAAAACGAATTACAACACAAGATATAATGTGCATAATAAAATTTAATGAAACAATAACCCTTCACCGAACTAAGGTAATAATGTCCATGACACTGTTCATGACATCGGCGATGTCACAGTTCATATTGTTCACGTCACTGACTGCCAAGTGCCAACTCACAAGTTGAACAGGCTGTGGAAGTGCGTACAGACACACTCCAAGCTGTTGGCACTGGACACAACAGATTCGTCTGCGTCGTTTTCAGTCGAAATACTGCTCGTACTACTGCCGATTTCACTGTCTTCCACGTCGATATCGCTTCCATCACTAACTGCACCATCATCCGCCATTTTTAAATGCCAAAAATCTCCAAAATATCGAACTCGAACTTCACTCCAAACTTGCAGATAAACACGCGGTTGAAAATTTGCAAATGGCTTCCAAACCGGTAGTGTGGTCATACTGCATCATGGGGAAAATGGTAAAAGCTTGCTACGATGCACACAGTTTCTATAAATACCCGATAAGGCCGTCACGTGCGTTGACTACGCCTGCAGGCGTATCCCGAATGAAAAGGTTAACTACGCCCGTAGGCGTATCCCGAATGAAATGGGTTAACTTGGCACAGACTCCTAGTTAAATTGTGTTTTTTACCAAAAAATATGTTTCTGTCAAATTCTAATGCCATTGTATATTAAGTATACAAAGTAACGTCTAAGTAACGTCTATTGATAAACCAAGCATGACATGACACAAATTAAAACAACATTATTTAGCTACAGTGTGTGTCCCTAACATTATAGTTGTTGATCGGAGGAAAGGGCGATGGTATAGAAATTATTATAACAGTTTTAGAAAGCGTATGTTTGTTTATAGAGCTGGTACTGGGCAACATACAGGAATGATATCAGTTTTAGAAAGCGTATGTTTGTTTGTAGAGCTGGTAGTGGACAACGTACAGAAATGATAACAGATTTAGAAAACGTATGTTTGTAGAGCTGGTAGTGGACAACGTACAGGAATTATAACAGTTTTAGAAAGCGTATGTTTGTTTGTAGAGCTGGTAGTGGATAGCGTACAGGAATGATAACAGTTTTGGTAAGTGTATGTTTGTTTGTAGAGCTGGTAGTGGACAAGGTGAAGGAGATGGAGGACAGAGAGCAGGTGTCGAAGGTGATCCGTACTTCGATCATGAGCAAGCAGTACGGCAACGAGGACTTCCTCACCCAACTCATCTGTGAGGCCTGTGGTAGGTCACAGTCGTTACACTTCATCTCACACTCATATCTCGGAACAACTGTGTACAACTTTTAGTCATTTTTATTAAAACCCATCAATGCGGTACTGTTTTATCTGGGACTTTCCATGACTTAAAATTTGGCAGCGGCCATTTGCCACAATGCCCCAGTAACTGGCTATAATGCCTCGGAAATTAAACAATGGTTCATGGACAGATTGGTCATGCTTTATAATGATGCCCCTTAAATTAAAAAAGTTGAGGCCAACTGGCCTTGCCCTCCAGTTTGCCATATATTCGAGATCTGCAGGTCCCTGTCAACCATCAATTAGTGCACGTTCAATGTTATGTTTATTGCAGTCATTGCTCCTGCTACGAGGACATTGTGTCCTGCCATCAGCACATCTTCCACCAAGGAATGATATTTTTCATATAAAGTAGACTTATTTACAAATTAATTTAGCTTATTACTGTATGTTTGTCCAGAAAATAGCACTGGACAGCTATGTAGCAGCCAACGCAGAATACTTTAAATAAACTACTGTTTTTGAGCATTTCTATATGTGTTTAGTTTTGCCGGAAATACATTCTACACTTGCATGGAGAAGAGTGGAATTCTACCACATTTTTGTTGATTCTCGTTGCAATCTGAAACAAGATCCAGGGTGCTAGTTACCTATCACTGGTGTTTCTCTTTTTCAGTTTCAGTGCTGTCAGAAAAGTCTAAATTTAATGTCGACAACATCAGGGTATGCAAGATCCTGGTGAGTACTGTAACTCAGTTTATGATCGGATAGTAAAGTGACCTTATCTGTTCCTCATTTATTAATATAATGTTCATAACAGTAGAATATGTTGAAGGCATACTGCTCACCATATTGTGTAATTGAAGCAATTTGAATATTCAAATTGTACACAAAACAGTAAACACCAGCAATGAGCCTGGTTCGCATAATCAAGACGACAAGTGAAACAAAGTACAACTGTTTCAGTGAACTTCCTGCTAATAGTGTTGTGACTTAGCTTGAGAGGATGATTCCAAGTAACGGAACAGACATGGTAACTAAGTGTATGACAACCATTTTCTTCTGTAATAATGTAAATATTAGTGTTGTGTGTCGTATACTGGTATAGTTCATTTATCTGACAGATTGTAGAATGTTCAGTTTTTTTTTAAATATTTTTGCAGTAGTTTACCGATTAGTTAATTTACAGGTATTTCAATAATTAGCAATTGTGAAACATTTGATTGTTAATCTTTTACCTAAAAAGCACAGTATAAAGTAAAAGTTTTCCGGGTACCCAGTAAATAAGCATACACTTCACCTCCCTAAAATATATTCTAGTTTTTAAGGAGAGATATGGCAGTTATATACATTTTTTTAAATGCCTAATTAATACAATGTTTTGTGCCCAAGTTGTAGAGTAGGTGTAATTAAATGTTTCCATGGCAACAGTCAAAGATGGCTGCCGGATAGGGAAAATATAGCATAATTTGGAAACATTGTAGCTCCTCCCTGTAGTAATCAATCTAATTATTCTTATTTGCAATAATTTTTTATGCAATGTCAGAGATAATTTATATATTAATATATTGAAATTTTTTTGGTAAAAAAAATCCATATTTTTTATTATTATTCACCCCATAACTATAAAGAAAATCAAAAATATATGCTCAACATTGCATAGAAAAGGTAGCATTATTTTAAACCATTGTATTGTTTCATCATGTGATGAGCAGTGACTCACTTGTCATCAAAGGCATCTGGGTAATGTGTCCATCTGTAATGTTGGCTTTATTGCTGGTTATACAATAGAAGGGAGTGGGTTTTGTTAAATGTTCAGCCCTCCATGAAGCCAGTTGTTGCTGTGTACAGGGGTCAGGAGTTCACGCTTCTAGTGTCATGCAAGGGATGGTGTTCAAGCGACCAGTAGAGGGAGTCATCACAAAGGCTAAAGACAGCAAGATTGTTGTGTATACATGTCCACTCGACATTCTACAGACAGAGACCAAGGTACTGTCCATGGAATAAGTGCTTTCAGTATTTAACAAATCAGACGTTTGATAGCACTTTGTTTAGATTTTTCTTCAGTGTTCGTCGGGTATGCAAATAAATTATTTCTTGACTTATTTAAAATCAGTGTTTCCTTATGATTTATTTAATTGAATGATTTGTGATATAAATTATGTATAGTATTTATTTATAAATAATTTTTAGTCCTTTGGCCAAAGATCCAAGGGACTGCCGTATCTCCGAAACCGTTCAGCAACTTTTTCTCTAATTTTGCATAAACATATCTTATGGCACTGCCACTATGCACGAGAAATCTGTATTTGATTGAATCATTTTAAGGGCTCCCTAGGGCCTCCATGGACCCCAAAACTGGTAAAAATGAAAAAATTTGCCTATTTTTTCAAAAACTGTTCAGCAACTTTTTTTATAATTTTGCATAGATGTATCTTAGGGTGCTGCCACTATATACAAGAAATCTGTATTTTATTGAATCATTCTAAGGGGCCCCCAAAGTGCAAAAGTTTTACATTATCTAGTGATGTGGTTTTGAGAAATGCCTTTGAGACCATCCCTAACAGTAGATTTTGTTTAATGTGCCACAAAGTCAACACCATGACTAAACTCTGCAGCCTAGTGTTACTGTTCCATTGAGACCTTGACTAATCTTTAATTGGTCACAATGCCCAGGCAGAGTAGACAAACTGTTAGACTGAACAAGTTGCCTAACACTTTTTATCTTCAAAACTATTGATTTTCTATAATTGCAAGTTGTGTTTATTTTGATGTTCATTTAATTATAAAATGGTGTGACTGTGGTGTCTATTGGTTAAAGATGTATTGTCTGTAGAAACCTGTAGGTGACAAACAGAAAATTAATATTCTGTCACCTGTAGGTGACAAACATAGAAAATTAATATTCTGGACAACTATAATAATAAACAATAATATAATAATAATGGTTTATTACAGAAACTGTGATACATTCCAATCAATTACATACATAGATTGCCATGGTTTCTGTAATGAGGGTATAAAGCCACGAGTGGCTGATTAGCCCTCACAATACATGTGATACATAGGTAAATTCCATGGTGCAAGATAACAATTTGTGTGATTGAAGAAAGAAGAAAAACAGAAACATGAATCACAACAGTACTATTTTCATGAATACTTCATGTAAAATAGCAACAAAGAATGCTATTTATATGTCATTACTATTATTTACTAAAAAAAAATTCTTAAGTTGACATTTAAATGTTGCTAATGCATAATTACAATTACAATCCACTGTTGTGGCCATAATTTAACACCTCGATATCTAATGGTTTTATATAATACATTACTTTTTGAAATCGGCACGTGTAATAATTCTGCATTGCGTGTCCTATGTTCGTGTAGTTCGTTATTTCTAATGAACATCCTTGTCATAACTGACGGAAACATATTGTTAACGATTTTGTACATAAACAGCACAACCGTGTATTCGTAGATTTTTCTTATTGGTAAAATGGACAGCTTCTTGAAGAGTTGGTCTGTGTGCGCTCTGTATGGAGCTGACATAATTAACCGAATTGCATACTTTTGCAATTTGAATAAAGAACTAAGATGTGTATTATATGCTCCTCCCCACACTTCGACACAATACGTTAGATATGGATATAAAAATGTATAGTATAACGTTACAAGGGATGATCTACTCAGGGTTTTTCTAGCTTTACTTATAATTCCAACGGCTTTGGCTATTTTATATTTTATATACTGTATATGAAAAGTCCAGGACAAATTAGCATCGATTAACATTCCTAAGAATTTTTTGTTTTCTACTTGATTAATTTGTAGTCCATCAATAAGGATGGCAATTGGATTGGATACCTTTTTATTTACTGATTTGAAGACAATAAAATGTGTTTTACTGATATTTAAAGATAGTTTATTACTCTAACCAAATAACTAATTTTTGCAGTTCATGATTCATCACAGTTTCTAGCTCGCTAAGACTGTTACCATTGACAAAAAACATTTGTATCATCAGCAAATGTAATAGGAAATAGGATATCTGATATGCTAACAATGTCGTTAATATAGATTAAGGCCAGACATGACAGGTAGATAGGATTATTTTTTAATTTGTGCAAACAGTTCAATTTTTTCTGCCCAATGCATGAAATGGGTCTTACTGAGTAAAATATATATTGAACTTTTTTCAAATTGGCAAATTTGGAAACACTGCCATTTTTTATTGAATCCATATATAGTTATAATTCTTGCAAATCCATGTTCTCTGTAGATTCTATTGTGCAATGATCAGAGCATTTTTTGAAATGTATTTTTATTTTGTAAATAATTTTTTGGTAAAATATGAAAAAAAATCTTTTTTTTTGGCAACAAATATGGCTATATCTTTCAAACTGTTCATGGTTTAAAAAAAGTGTCTGATCATTGCACACAGTAGAATATGCTGAATGCAACACTGAAAACATTATTTATATAGCATAATTATTCCAAGAGATATCCTGTTTCCAAATGCAGAAATTTGAAGAAATTTTTTTTGGAGAAAATGGCTGTCAAAGATTGCATAATGGATTTCATTACATGATATCGACATGCTTGATCCATGATTAAAACTCACTTATAGGTACGTAATTGTCATAGAAGTGAACTTTATTGATAGTATGCATAGAAAGGTATAATAATCTGGCAGAAAACCACTTTCAGTATTTTTTGTAAAAAACACCATTTCACCTGGGGTGTCTGGCCTTAAGAATAACAGAGTTAAATATCCTACACTTTATTGATATCAAATGCATTCTACTGTTCTGTTAACGCTTGCCATGCCTTGTGTAGACATGGTACTGTGTAATCTATTGTATCAATATAGACTAATAATTACAGATTCACAATATAGTTGACACCTGAAACAACCAAATGTCAACCATTAGAAGAGTTGACATAGTTCCGCTATACACAAGCAAGAAATCTGTATTTGATTGAATCATTCTAGTGTCATCAGCATATAGTAGAACATACATTTTCTACATCATCATCACTAAGGTTGTTGTAAATTTCACCAGCTGCCATGTCAAGTCCGTTATAATTGTGACTAACAGTGTTCAAAATGATTCAGGTGAATAGCAAATAACAAAGGACACAAGTTTTCTCCTTGCCTACCTATACATCACTTGAGAAGAAGGCTGACATAGCCTGGCCCTGATTTATACATGATTTAGCATTTCTGTACATGTTGTATACAACTTTCAACACAATACCATTAATACCGCATGAAATTATCTTAGACCACAAGGAGGACCGGTCTACTAAATCAAATGCTTTCTTATAATTGATGAAAGCACAATAAAGCCTTTTGCATTGAGACAAATACAATTCAACCAATTACCCTATTTGAACACTGCCTGTTCTTCACCTATTACATTCACTTTGTTTAGGTATGTGGTCAGTCTGGTGTTCTGAACAATCACTAAGGATTAATGAACACTTGTGCAGAATGTCACCCACTTGGCAGGTTTAATTGATCTATTCAGCAATGAGGACACTGCTTAGGCCTCACTCTGGACTCTGTCACTCACAGTGTTGTGTATTGTCTTAGTTGGTGCATTGAGCTAATCTACTTGACCATGAATCAGTGGTGGCTCTGGTTGTGTATTACACCCAGCTGTGGAGCTAAGATTCTCTGCCTGCTATTGTTTGATGGAAACTGTGACTAATGTGTAATTGGTCACTGGCAGTAGCTTGTGTCAACAGACAGCATTAAGCCACTAGACCCCTGTTAAACTGGACAGTTGCCTGTAGGTTTTAAACTGTCAAACAGTGAGTCTACCTTTTGCTCTCAAATAATCTGTCCTCTTAGTTTTACACATGAAGACATAATCTGGCATAACTTGATAAGTCTTTGTAGCAGCACATTTGTACTTCCAGTGTATCATTGCAACATAACATACATATTACATACTGTGTGCCACATTTGAATGTTGTGCATGTAATATTTCCATGCAACCCATTTGCATATATAATGTAAAACTTCAACAGCCGTTTTCTTCATTTTCACTTTTTGATACCTACCATGTTCAATACTCCATAACTTTGCCAATTTTTGTAGCAGTCATAATTTTTGAAACCGTGTAAAGCACCCTACCAAACCTTTACAAGGATGTAAGAAAACAATGTTACAATTTTTCCGACACTCATTTGGTCAGCCGGGGTCACATATAGACGTATTAGTCTAAAGGACTTCAGGGCCAATTGGCCCATTTTTAAGTATTGTTCCTATATTTGTTTATTCATAAACTTTTCTGTTGAATGCAGAATATTACAATTCTTTGTGGCCTTTCTGTTCTGGTGTTTCAAAATGGCTATGTTTTATTCCTAGAAATGATGCTAATTTGAGTGATTATTTGTCGTGTTTTGCAGTGCACATTGTTGATGCCAATATGAGTGATTATTGAGTGTTTGCTGTGTTTGGACACAGTGTTGATGCCAATATGAGTGATTATTGAGTGTTTGCTGTGTTTGGACACAGTGTTGATGCCAGTATGAGTGATTATTGAGTGTTTGCTGTGTTGATGCCAATACGAGTGATTATTGAGTGTTTGTTGTGTTCATGCCAGTATGAGTGATTACTGAGTGAGTGTTTTTTTGTGTTTTTGCAGGGCACTGTGTTCATGCCAATATGAGTGATTATTGGGTGTTTGTTGTGTTCATGCCAATATGAGTGATTACTGAGTGAGTGTTTGTTGTGTTTTGCAGGGTACTGTGTTCATGCCAATATGAGTGATTACTGAGTGAGTGTTTCTTGTGTTTTGTAGGGCACTGTGTTGATGCCAATATGAGTGATTACTGAGTGAGTGTTTGTTGTGTTTTGCAGGGCACTGTGTTGATGCCAATATGAGTGATTACTGAGTGAGTGTTTGTTGTGTTTTGCAGGGCACTGTGTTGATGCCAATATGAGTGATTACTGAGTGAGTGTTTGTTGTGTTTTGCAGGGCACTGTGTTGATGCCAATATGAGTGATTACTGAGTGAGTGTTTGTTGTGTTTTGCAGGGTACTGTGTTGATGCCAATATGAGTGATTACTGAGTGAGTGTTTGTTGTGTTTTGCAGGGCACTGTGTTGATGCCAATATGAGTGATTACTGAGTGAGTGTTTCTTGTGTTTTGTAGGGCACTGTGTTGTTGCCAATATGAGTGATTACTGGGTGAGTGTTTCTTGTGTTTCACAGGGTACTGTGTTGATCAAAACAGCCCAGGAGCTGTTGGACTATACAAAGGGAGAGGAAGAACAGGTGGAACAGGTAAAACATCTTACTCACTGCCATGTCTTATGCCGCGTTCACACAGAAAATCTTAAGATACGTAACTTTAAACCAGTTTATGACATACAGTTATTTGCAATGCCATGCATCCTTTCCAAAATTGTTTTAATCGTAATTGTTGTACACATGAAGTCACTTAGTTAAACCACTTATGCTCTGTGTGAACTCAGCATTAGTCAGATTTCCATATGCATACATTGATTATATGTGCATACATTTGACTTGTTGTGGTTTTTACTTTGTATTTTCTGCCTTTTGTTTACTTTTCAAACAATCCGACTACACACTAATGTGTGTTTGCATATAGCATATAAAGGCGATCGCAGACAGCGGCGTGAAGGTGATCGTGACGGGTGGCAAGGCAGGAGAGCTCTACGTCCACTACTGCAACAAGTATAACCTGATGGTCATCCGACTACTATCCAAGTTCGACATCCGCCGACTGTGTCGAGCTATTGGAGCCACACCCCTGCCCAAACTGGTCAGTTTCTTTCGGTGAACATGTGGGATAAAAACCGTATTCAAATTACGTGAATTAGTCGCCAATACATTACCCACCACTCTGCCCCGTTCTGTGTCTTTATAGCTTTTCCCACTTGATAAGTGGTGCCACTGTAGTGATCTATTTTTTTTCCGCATTAAATGGTGACAACCAAACATCCACTGAGGACATGTTTGTTGGAACATTACAGATATATGTAACTAAGAATGGTTACTGTGCTAAACGTGGCAGCTTGGTGTTTATGAGCTGCGGTTTGGGAGTACCGTGTACCAGTCTGGAAGTAAGTTCTGGTCCGAGAGTAAGTTCCGGTTCCGTTTTGCATATTGTGTACATGTCAAAGGTTAACGCCTACTTTCGGTCCGCAGATGTACCGGTCTGGAAGTAAGTTCCGGTTCCGTTTTGCGTATTACGTATACATGTGTACATGCCACAGATTCTTTCCTAAAACTCACATAATCTGTCCAAAAGATACAGTGGTAAATCGCTAGTTAAAGTAATGCCGTCCGCCATTTTGGCCACTACAGATTTTGATAATCCATCGTTAAAATCGTGTAAATCTCTGTAAACTATTATTGAGCGATAATAAACGATGACCACTGCTGAATAGCTAATTTATTTGCCTTCACAACCGTACACAACAAGTGGCTCCACATAATGGATAATTATGAGTAAAAATGATTTGAATAGCAGACATCGCCAATGCCGAATAACCGGCCTATTGTACTGAGGCATCACAGACAGTGCTGGAAATCCGACCTGTCGTACTGAAATGGTTAAGAATCACATAACTGTTTATTTTATCAAGATATCTTTAATAAATCAAAAGATATTGCAATTTTAAGATGGAATAACAGCATTGTACAAGATTGTGTATCTTACAAAGACAAAATGGACTAATTTTTGTGTTTTCTGCTGTATTTGCTTTAAAATGTTATTTATATAGATATTTAAATACTGTTTTCAAACACACTGACTAGAGTAATAAATTTACAATACTTAATATTTTTAGTACTAATTATAATCAAATTAATGCAATTAATTAGTTAATTTTAGTTATGTAGCATGCAAACTCAACAGACCAACACATTTCAATAAAAGACAATGATTATGAAGATATTTATATAACTTAAGCAAGGTATATAACCACATTAATTATGTTAATAAAAATGCATTAATCAGTCGGTTGACATTAAGAATAACTTAATTAATAAACCAATATTGGCTAATTAGCATGCAAACTCGACCGACCGACACATTTCAATAAAAGGCCAGTGTCCACGATTGTGAAGAAATTTATATAATTCGTGCGAAGTGTACAACCACATTAAATATAATATAATAAATATACATTAACAGGTCATTTAAAAATAACAATAACTTTAATAATAAGTAAATATTGGTTAAATAGTAGGCAAACTCAACAGACAAAAAACCCATAATGTCCATGATTATGAATATATACATTTATATTATTTATGCAAGGTGTACAACCAAATCAATTAGGATAGTATATATTCATTAACCAGTCATTTAACATTAAAAATAACTTAATTAGTAAGTAACTATTGGTTCATTAGAACACAAAATAGACTGATTATAAAAATAACTACATTTAATACCCAGTTATTAAAACATTAAAAACTCAATTAATAAATCAATATTTGCTAAACTCAACAGACGAACGCATGTCAATGAAATACAATATTCATGCTCACAGTTCACTGTGTGATAGTGCATCATGAGAGATTGGAATAGTGAGTAGTGCTCAGGCTCAGTGATAGTGCATCATGAGAGATTGGAATACTGAGTAATGCTTAGGCTCAGTACAGTTCAGGAATCAAATGTCACTGCTTCATAATTTAACGTTCTGCATTTCAACATGAACTTGATGAAGAATTGTTTATAAATTGTTCACAGTATTCCGACGTTGAATCCAACATCTTTTGTGCCAAATACAAGACTGCTTTTTGCGTTACTCACTGTGGGAGCCAAGTGAAGTGCATGATGAAGCCTGCTCACAATACAGTCTTTCTTGCAATAGTTGATTGTTTCATAAATCGATTATCTTATAAATCAACGCCAGCACGCTGCAAGATCTATGCAGCAATGTTCATATTTCAGTGTGTCATAAAATAACGTTGTGTTCTTCAACATGATATCTACGTGTAATGTACATGTCATGTTCACATGACACTATATGTTAAGTGTAGATATGTTCACTGTCATATTTGGCCAGATGAAGTATGCAGGCAGGTAACATGTGTCATGGTCACATGACTTTGTAGGGTTCAAGTTGTTCGGGCATTGCTAACAATATATGAAACAAAAAGGCCATCATGTATCATAATTATAACTATCTTGATTGACTATGTAGTATGTCCGACTACTAAGTAGCATAGGTAAGGTATATACTGTACCCTCTAACAGAATTGGCTTGGCCCAGGTGTAAATTCATAAAACAGCAATTTAATATCACATTTAAAGTTAAAACGTAGTTTTGTTTATGTAGCTATTTAAATTCTAAGAAATGGAATAAGTTATGATCTGCATCTGGCTGGGGCGACGCGCTCTCGGTCTCACTTGACACAGATCGGTCAAAATCAGACAAATGTTGCATGTTTTCAACGGCACTAAAACCACATTTCTATTGCGTTCTCAACATCACAATTTTCACAGGCCACTGTAGTACCTGTAGAAGTGGCTAAAGACATCATTTTTCTTGGCCAATACTAATTATGTAACTCAGTCGCAGCGTTGTGCCGCATTGAGCAAGGAGTCGATCGGTCACATTGCTCACTGCAATGTGACTCGGTCGCTGCATACTTCTGGCACTAGGTCAAAGTTGATCGGTCACCTGAGGTCACATTGCTCACTGCGATGTAACTCGGTCGCTGCACACTTCTGGCACTGGGTCAAAGTTGATCAGTCACTTGAGGTCACGTTTACCACAGGTCGCATTTGGTGTACTCCGCTTGCGTGAGCATGTGCAATACGCATATTTATATCATTGCCACACAGTTGGCTTCACAGCACCTAGCTGCTCTCAAGCTTACTAGAACAAAATTCCACAGTGAAAGGATAGTGTTAGTGCACAGCCTTATTTAACTCAATTACAATTAGTACAGCTAGCCTGTGTAGCACTGGACCACAGGCCTATCATTTGTTCTTGGCCTCCTACTTGACACTTGTCAACTGCTGAAGCCTGCTACTGCTAGAGCTAGTGCTTCAATGAGTCACCTCTATATGCCCTCCCCAATGGAAGAGAAGCCATGTTTTTATCTCTCTATCAGTGCTTCCAATGTGCCAAGTCAATAAGGCAAATAAAGACTAGTTGGCACTGTGCCTGTCCATGGGTGACTGATTGTTTGGAAAGACACTGCTAAATGCTTTATGCAACATGACTGCCAGAACTGTGGCAGGACAGGCAGACAGCTGTTATCTGTCCATGTTCACCAGAAAGAGTCACTGTCTGACTATAACACACCCAAAAATGGAGAGTATGAGAGGGAAGGTGATTTCAAAGGGAAACAGCCTTGGTTTTCATAATGAAATAAAAGAACAGTTCTGGGAGTTTCACCCACAATTAGAGAAACGATGGGAAAGTAATTGAATTGTAATTGAACAATTAAGGCAATTACAATGGCCAAATATACAATTACGACACACACACACACACACACACACACACACACACACACACACACACACACACACACACACACACACACACACACACACACACACACACACACACACAAAATCAGTTACAATTATGATACTTTCAAATATTTTAATTACAATTACACTGTAATTAAGTATACAATTACAAATTATAATTGACCCCAACTCTGGTGATTTGGTCATTAGTGCAGTGGTTGTACAGCTGTGATTGATATATTGTTGTTGACAGACACCACCAACAGCAGAAGAGATGGGTCATTGTGATCATGTGCGACTTGATGAGATTGGAGACACGTCTGTTGTCATCTTCAAGCAAGGTTGGTCCTGGAGGCTTCTAAGTCATTTTTATAGTTTCATTAGACAGGCATACATGTGTTATTTATTTGGCAGTTGTATGTTTCACTCAACAAGTGAATATGTAAATGTAAATCATTTTAAAATACATATATATTAAATATGGGCATGTCAGTCAACAGATAGGTCAAGGCGCTAGGGAGCTATGGTGGATAAGCAAGGTTGTAAAGATGTTTTTAAATGATGATACAATTTTGAAATATTTTCAACTGATCTAACACTAAAAGGGGGCATATTCCAAAGAGTTTATGCAGAAATAAAAAAAGCTCTAGTTCCAATGTTGTGTTGATTCTAGAAACAAAAAGTAGGTCAGAACTAGATGATTGAAGCTGGATAGGTTTTCTTACAGGAATAAGCAAATAAGATGGTTGCTTACTGGACAGTGCCTGGTATGTAAGGGCACAGATCTTAAATATTATATGATATCGTACAGGAAGCCAATGCAAAAACTTCAAAAGTGGTGTAGAGCGAGAAAAACGAGGAGATCTTGTAACTACCCTTGCCAGACAATTTTGGACACGTTGAAGTTTTGTAATATCCTTGCTAGTGATATTATAAAGGAGGGAACTGCAATAGTCAAGCTTGCTGCTAAGAAGCGCTGTTGTAATAGTTTTAGCAACATAAAATGACATTTACCGGCGAATACGGTGAAGATCACGAATATGATAAAAATAGCAGCAACACATTTGAGATATGTGTTGTCGGAAATTGAAATTACTATCAAAGACCAGTCCTAGATTCCGCACCATGGTTGCTGGTGTGATATGCTGATTCAAAATACACTTAGGGAAAAAACCATCAAGTTTACTGTGCTGCATTGGAATACCAGTAATGATCAATTCAGTTGTATTTGCATTTAATTTCAATTTGCTGTCAGTCATACAAAACTGCTATGCTTTTTGATTAAACTATTTTTATGTGTTTTCGCCATGTTAAGGGGAGACACAAAAGTCTGAAATACGTCAATAATTATTTTTATGAAATTTTTGGTTTCTTTCAGTTTTGGCAGATTGACATATCGACTTCATAATAAAGATCGTTTTTTAACAGTTACTCACCGCTAAGTCATTATATTAGCACTAACTTAAATGGCCCATTAAATGTGAAATGACAAGAAATATTTGAATCGATGAAACACGCCAAAAGTAGTCCCAAGTTTATGCCTTGACAACGACCATTTTGTTTGGTATCAAAAGAAAGGCCGTCTTCTTGGCTATCTGTCAGTTATGTTGATAGTCACGCCCCTTTTGTCCAAAGTTGAGTTTTCTCGCCTTGAAACCAAGTCCAAATTTCCGATGATCTCCTTATTTAGCACAGAACTTATGCAAATGAGACACGGAACTGGCCGAAAGCCTCGCATTCGCAGTTTTATGATGCGTTTTTTCTCAAAATGAGGCACGCAACTAGCCAAAAGCAAGTTCAAGGATCATTCAGCCGGTTTTATGACGCGTGTTTGTTCAAAACGAGGCAAATCAATCCCACGATGCTTTGCGTTGTCTACTTTACTGTTTACATTGTTGCTACGGAAAATAGTTTGACACTCGATAAACGGACGATATATATTGTTAAAAAAAAGAGTTTAAATGAGATGCCGCCGAAGAAATAAAAAGTTACAATCAAGCGCCTGAGTGAGTGCAATGCTGCACGTCGCTGGTCGTCCGAGAAAGCCGACTTAGCAGCCGTAATCAACAGCGAATTGATTGAAGCAGACGACACTGACAGCGCCGTGAAGATCGCGACAGCTGACGCCGGAGCGACTGCACAGCTACCAGGAACGGCCCAGGCAACACCGTGTCGCACAACAGTCGTCTCATCACGCAAAATCGACACCATGAACGCCGTTAAATGTAACAACCCTGACGAACAGAAGGAACTGAGCAGTCTAGATTGGTGTATCGTCGATGTTGGCCAACTCAATGAAGTGGTCACTGATGTCTCTTGCCCTGTCTGTCACCGTGTTGGTACACTGTCAGTGGTGAACCGATTCGGCGTGGGTTCAGCAACACTGCAAACCTGGCAAGCAGCACATACTGGATTCGATCGAAACTTCGACGGTTCTTCGAAGGCGATGGAAGTTGAGGCAGTCAGGCGGATCTGGAGTCTCTCCGTGCAGACGTACTCGTTTCACTACTCACAAATCCTAAGTGACGGCGATTTGAGTACGTCTGCTGCTCTGACACAGTTGGAGCCCTATGGGCCAGACCATACCATTGCCAAGTAATATCAGTAGTTCATTAAATTAGTTTTCTAAAGGTATTCTGTGTTTGTTCAGTTACGTTTTTAATAGAGATAAACTGTTTTATATATTGCATATATCTTCATTTACAGTCAAACCAGTATTGAGAGACAACTGCATGGAGAAACCATCATTCTCAACATGTTTTGTGTCAATTTTTGTAGCATTCCAAGCCCTTGAAACATTTTCATGAAAATTGGGCAGCACCCCAGGGCCTCAACATTTTTTTGGCCAATTTGTGTAGCACTCCAGGCCTTTGAATTTTTTTCATAAACAATTTTGCAAGCCCTCTGGGGCCTTGAAACTCTTTTTGACAAATTTGGGCAGCCTTGAAACTTAGTCTAGTAATTTTTCTGTTTATGGCCATGGGAATCCGCCACTGAGCCCCAATATGGCGATAGACTAGTCTATGGGGGTCATTTCTGTGCAAAATGTATTAACAGATATGGGAGATATTTTCAGTTTTGGCTTTTAGTAATAATTATTGGTGCAGAACTGAGCTCTCATGGTTGTATTGGTACTGATTACTAAACACATAATCAGACAAATTGCAAGCAAGCCGAGTCAGCAACTAATTAATCCGTTTATCATCACCCATAATAAGTCCCTATAAGATGGTATTTTTCATCTGCCAAAGGTATTTAAAAACAAAATTTTAATTGTTTGCTTCATATACAATGTAAATGGTAATTATTTACCTTTGAACAACTCAATCATAGAAGATAGGCCTTCAGTCAGAGGAAAGCCATTTGGCCACATCTGAAAAGCCCCAATTGGACGCCATGCTTCTTCCGTTTTATGTACAATTCCCGCCTAATCATTGGCCATAGTCCACAGCAAAGCATCTGATTAAGGAAGCAAAGTCACTCGCGCAGAGCCCTCTGTTATTCTGGTGTATCGTTGAGTCAGTCACCAATTACTCCACCCCGTGTTGTGGCGCAATCTACTGAATCACCATACCTTCAGTATTCAGTAGATGGCGCTACAACAGAAGGGTAATCGGTCACCAGTGACTGTGGTTTTGTCGCCGGTCATCTTTTCTATAAAAAACTTAACTCATCACAATGGGGATTGTAATATATGTCAAGGGGTATGCACCTTTTTTATTTCCTCTTGTACAACCAGGCACCCGAAAACATTTAATTACAGGCACCCGAAAACCATGATTTTCTCTGACTACTAACCACCCACAGGTATACTATTTAGCTATAACTAACCACCCTGAAGCAAACAAAAAAGTGCTGCCCCGGGGGGTATGATAATTTCTGGAACAGCCCTTATTTTCTAATACTAGAATTTTCACCAACATGAAACTTGTTCAAATATGTGGTTTCATATGTTCGTTTACCTATTATGCTGTTAGGAGTTTCCAAGTTTCTCTTATATCAGTCTTTCAATCGTCAAGTTTTTTTGGTAATAGTTTTTCTTTTCTAGGCATAATCATTTTTTAAACTTATTTTTGTAGTGATATTTTTTGTTAATTCTGTCCTACCACGCACACTTACATAGAGATAGTGTTATCGTTCATATTAAAGAGGTGCTGACTGTTGATTTCAGAGAAGGAAGACAGTGCAGTATCAACTATTGTGATCCGAGGGTCAACAGACAACATCATGGATGACATAGAGCGCGCAGTGGACGATGGGGTCAACACCTTCAAGGCCCTCACTAAGAACAATGGGCTGGTGACAGGCGCAGGGGCCACAGAGATCGAACTGGCCAAGCGAATCACATCCTACGGCGAGGTAAGTGGGTCCTTGTTGCCGTATAGTGATCACTTAAAGACGTGATATTAAATTTTAAATGTCTGAAACTTTGTATATGTAAACTTAACTCTTGTCAAATAATGTGCCAAATATGAAACTCGTTTTTTGTGAACTCATGTCGGTCAGCCCACTCATACGTGGTCATTTGCATGTCACAAAGCAAAGATTTTGTTGGCATCACCACAAGTAGCGCCACTGATCACGCCCTATCCTTCAGTGCAGCGGTGCGGTCTGATGTTTCAGACTGTACATGAAACTGCAATCGCGGAATTTAATATTTCTGAAAATCCAATCAAAAAAATTACAGTTTTATTATTTGTCGCTGGATGTACACATAAATGTTTTCAACTTTTTGAGTTATTGCCATTTGAATATCGCAAATGCTCAACCATGCATTATATCCACTGCCACGTATACATTGCAGGATTAATCATTCGCAATGTTCAAACGTCAATAATTCAAAAACTAAAAACAAATCCTGGGTACATCCAGTGGCATATTTGTAGATATGATGAATATCTTTACTATGATATCAAAAATGTTTAAATCCCATTGCAAGTTTGAGCATTCGAAATGTTCAAACAGCAATAACACAAAAATTAAACATAATTCCTGGGTGCATCCAGTGACACATTTTGTATACTTTTAATAATATCTTGTAGTAATTACTGTTGTGTAATGTCTGTGTTTACCTCTGTAGACATGCCCAGGCTTGGAGCAGTACGCCATCAAGAAGTTTGCAGAGTCACTTGAAGCTCTACCTCGAGCGATTGCTGTCAACTCAGGCATCTCGGTGAGGTCACACGCACGCACGCACCTGAAAAGTTTTTCTCATAAGCAGTGAAAGACATGTTCATCTGATCAAATCACTGAAAAACATGCTTTTGGCATGTGACATGTAAAAATAGCAATTCATTATACCAGATGGTGTTTGATTTTATTTATGATGTTTGGTCTTAGTTGACTGATAATTAATAACTGTCAGTGCTTTAGCTATTTGGTGTACATTTTTATTTAGATTATTGCTTCTCTGTGCTATAAAACATCAGTGAGAGCTATGCATGGTTTAGCATACTAATTCATGCTGTGGCTGCTTTACTAATTATACTAACAAGTCAGTTGTAGGCACCTATTTACAAGTCGGAAAATCAGCATTTAGAATTTCTTGAAAGAAATGGTTGATTTAAGTCTAATGCCCACCAATTTTCAGTATAACCAATGATTGTGCTCCACAACGATAGTCAAAGATGTTCTGAATAATATATAATAAGCTCTCTCCGGTTGCAGGGCACGGAAATTATTTCGAAGCTGTATGCTGCCCACCAGGAGGGCAAGAAGAATGTTGGCATCGACCTTGGGGTGAGTAAGACATTTCAGTAATAAGACACACTTATAAATTCAAAAATATTAAGTACGTGTAAAAATTGGCTGCCTGCATGTGCCATACTAGAGCAATGATGTAACGTTAGTTTGTGTTCTTTTTAACACCACCATCAGTCTTTGTACGGTGAACATTTGTACTTTGTTACACAAGTAAAGTAAACAAAATTCTACTTTTGTAAAGTCACAAAGTAAATGTACTTTGTTGGATACCAGCTCTGAATGCAACTGTTCTTTGGTTTAGTTACAAGGTACTCAGAGCTTAATGGATATTGTTATCAAAGTTTGGGCATCAGGTGCATTTGATCAAGTAAAAAATAAACCTATCATGTACAAGTACATTATGTCAAGTCCAAAATACATTTCAGTCGTAATGACCAATAATAACAACAGTATTCAGGTGTCAATTATTAACTATTTTGAAAATATGATATTCTGTAGATGGCATTCAGTGTTGCACCTCACACAGGCAACACCTCACACAGGCAACACCTCACACAGGCAACACCTCGCACAGGCAACACCTCACACAGGCAACACCTCGCACAGGCAACACCTCGCACAGGCAACACAGTACACAAGTATTTTCTATTCTAAATATTCAAGTTCATGATATTTTGGCAAAAACAAGTACTGGTACAAATACTGAAAACGTGGTTGTGTACCACTCCAAGTACAACCCTGATTGCTGTGTGTTGCAGTGTGAGCTGCCTGCAGTGATGGATGCACTTGAGGCGAACCTTCTAGATCTCTACATCACCAAGTTCTGGGGCATCAAATTTGCCTCTGCAGCCACATGCACTGTGCTGCGAGTAGACCAGGTGTGTACCGTCATGTGCCAGACACTTGTAGCCAAATAGTACAGCTGATCCCTTCCAAGTAACCTCGTATGGCGGAATATGTCCTGCTTTTTTATCATCTTTCAAACATTCTCCTGACTCCAGTCAAACCATAACTCTTTTATCACTTTCTAGTTTGTAAATTTTTCATTTCCTTTTTTTGCTTATGTTTACTTAGAAATGATCGTCCGATACAATTACTTGAATTGTAGATGTTAATAAAATGCAAAACATAACTTTTGTTCGGAGGTAAATCATTATGAAGCATTAGAACCCAACTGCCTATAAATGTCAGATCCGCCCACATCCCCAACTGCCCAAATCCGTTCTACAACTTTGATGTCATGTAATTCAAGTATCATTCAAATAAACACAACTCGCTATGTTAGGAAATTAAGTACAAAAACGTTACCTGCACAAAACTTGGTGCACCCACATCTTGGTGATTTTATGCATGCATTGCAGAGACTTGGAGTACATTTCATGATGACATGGAGTCTCAAAGGTTAAGTAGTCACTTAGAAAGGAAATGTGTATTTTCAAAGATCTCTGAATGTTAATAAAACAGCCGTCAAGTTATTTGGATCAACAGACACTGCCAGAAACGACATGTCATCTCATTTCTCAGCAATAACTTCTGCTGTTAAGTGCATCACTTTCACATGGTTCAACACATATTGCTTGGTGTCGATTTCCTTGTGACCGAATTAATATTGTAAGTTTTTTAACAGACTGTTCATTTGAAAATGTTGTTATTGTTATTAAACCATCTTCCTGTGAAGTAACACAACACAGTTATATCACCTGTTGTGATCTTCTGAAAAACACCACTCAAAATGTATCTATTCACATTAATTTTATTATATCTTTAAGACAAGATTTATTCAACTTTTTTATATGGATCAGCTGACATTTTGTCTTTGTGTCTTGAACAGACTCTATCATTAACCATATTTTATGCAGTGCCTTTTTGTATCACATATTTTCTATGTACATGTAGTTACAACATTATGTGATCATTTAATAATAATTACTTCATATTATAGCTATATACGATATGTTTTCTACAGTCAATATTCACAATGTTTTCATTTTGGGGAGGGCAATGTTTATACACTTTCTTTTCACTACGTTTAATGTTAGTCATTTTACATTTTTATTTTTGGGACTGCATAATATATATGTATTTCCCCACGGCTTAATGTTTACACAATAATCATTTTGTGTTTTGTTCAACACTTACGTTATTCTCACTCTATGTTCATGTTGTGGCAGTACATATGCTGTAATTTATTTTCACACATTTTGTGCTGATGCAATAAGTACATTGTGTTATATTTGCATGCAGAATATTCGTAATAGTCTCTTTAACAAAATGTATTTGTATTATGCTCAGGGCATAGCTTGTGCAGCTCTTTTAGAACAACTAGTCCATGTTTATATGATGTGTCCTGTAAACATTGAGCACTATTGTTTATCCAATTTTTCAATAATATGATTGATAACAATTATTTATTAGCGCAATTTGGTGGTCTACAGAAAAATTCTCTATCACATATTAAAAATGAATGAAGGTGGGGATATTGAACCATTTCAACATGATAATTTAATAAACCATTTAACGAACAAGCAAAACAAATTTATCGTGCTAAACCTAGACTGTCAGAGTTTAAATGCAAAAATTTACGAAATCAAAATAAAGTTAGAGACAATCAGAAGTGGTGGCTGTGAGATTAGTGCTCTCTAAGTTTACAGGAAACATGACTCGATGAAGAAGCTGACACTCCTAGAGATATAATTGGAAACTACCGTATATTTTTGTAAATCAACTAAATCTCATGCAAATTTATCTGGAAATATACAGACGAATTTGCATGAGATTTAGTTGATTTACAAAAATCTAAAAGTGAAATAATAATTGCAGGAGATTACAACATCGATTTGCTTAAAATTAAAGAAAAACCCATAATATGTGAATATTTTGATATAATCGTTTCTCATGGTTTCTTCTCTAAAATTACTATGCCAAATCAACTTTCAGAATATCATGGAACACTCATTGATAATTTTTATGCAATTTGTCAAAATGACTTCAAATCCTCAGCTGGTATTTTAGTGAGCAATATTTCTGATCACTTTCCATACTTTATAAGTTTATGATAAACTTAACACAGTTCATAACATATTCATGTGGATCCGAATGAAAACTACAGTATCCTCAATGAAATTGTTACTCCAGCTATTGATAAATTTTTACCCATTAAAGTTAAATTTAACAAATATAAACATAAGAAAACTCCATGGATTACCAAGGGAATTATTGTGTTAATAAAGTTTAGAAACAAATTGTATTCAAAAATGAAACAGACTCCTGTAAATACAGAGCAGTATCGTAAATTTAAAACTGACTGGCATACTTATAATAAAATTCTTAAAAGTAATATATTAGTTAAGCAAATGCATTATTAATCCATTTTTGAAAAGCATAAGCAGTGATGTTAAAAAGACGTGATGTTTAATTAAAGAAATTATTCAGAAACGTCAAAAGAAAGAACAATTTCCAGATTTGTTCAGTCGATGGAAAAATGATTAGTAACAAATGCATTATTGCAAACAGATTTAACACGTTTTTTACTAATGCTGGTCCTATCTTAGCCTCTAAAACAACTACAAGTGGAGGTAACTCATATAAAGATTACCTGAAAAACCCGATATTTCACACCTTCAGCTTTAACTCAATTGATATGGAAACTACTGTAAATATAATTGATTGTTTACCTCCAAAATCAAGTTGTGGAAAAGATGGTATATCAACACAATTACTAAAATTGGTAAAAAATTATACTAGCAATGCAATCACTCCAATTATTAATCAATCAATAATAACTGGTATAGTTGGAGACAAATTAAAACTTGCAAAAGTCTTTTTCAAAAAAGGTGATGTTTTTGACTAACAATTATCATCCTATTTCTATCCTGTCAGTGATTTCAAAATGTTTTGAAAGTTTGATCAAATACACAATTACTTCAATTCCAAAGTGCTATACTACAATAGCCAGTATGGGTTTAGAAATAAACATTCTACTGAGCTTGCTACACTCGAAATTATAGATAGAACTTGTTAAATCGGTTACTCCAATAAATAAATACCTTTATTTATCAAAAGCATATGACACAATTGATCACAATATATTGACCAGTACAGAAATTAAATTACTACGGATTAAATGACATGGCTCTGGACCTTTGTAAGAGTTATTAATAAAATTGTAAGCAGTATGTAGAAATTGAAAATGTTAACTCTAAGGAAATAGTCATCAACACTGGAGTCCTTCAAGGTTCAATTTTAGGGCCACTTATTTATTATATACATAAATGACAGCATTTTCTAACCTTTTCAAATTCATAACGTATGCTGACGACACAACCCTTACTAGTACACTAAATACATTTAACAATTCAGAAGGCCAAATGCGAAATGAAAATATTAACAAAGAACTAACAAGATTAGCAATTGGTTGAAAGCTAATAAACTGTCACTAAATGTAAAAAGGACTAAATTCATGATTTTTCATGATATTATGTACAATGCTGTTATTCTCCCTCATTTAATTACGGCTTATTTTTATGGGGTCATCAGGCATATCGAATTTTAAAATTACAGAAAAAATGCAATATGAATAATATCCTTAAGTATCACTGGATACGTGAAAAAAATAATATGTATATGTCCACATTCAAACATGAATTTGCAAAAAAATGCATTAGACACAACCTAGTAGACACAGTTAACAACACACCAAGTATTATCATTAATAAAATTTATACTTGCAGTCTATATGGTTTTTCAACATACACAAAAAAACTTATTTTAAATTATGAATCCAGTTGTTATCAACTATAAAAACAAGTCATGCTATTCTGATTTGTCATGTAAATTTTGTTGTTGTTTATATTTATGGGGTGGCTCTTGTGCTAGCGATATTATATATCTTAATGGGAATCTCTAAGCCTTATCTATTACTTACGTTATTCATTGTATATGTATCGTAGTTATTGGTCAAATAAATTTATTCTGAGTTCTATTTTCTCTTTCTCAGATCATTATGGCTAAGCCTGCTGGTGGACCAAACCCGAACAAGCGACCAAACCCGAATGCTGATGACGACTAGTGGTGCCATCTGCAGTGGCAGTGGTGCAGCAGCAGGATCGGCTGTCGAACGAGATATCATCTGATGTTGCTCAGCAATGTTAGCTGGCTGGGACATGCAAGTGGGACTATAATTCAATCAGTCGACACATTCTTATCTTTATGAGGCACCTTGTACACAGGACATGGTCATGTCTTATTCTGAGATACATCATCACATTACCATTAGCACCGTTGCTGGTTGTCACAAGAACAGACCGTGTGTCATCACATGCAGTGTTGGAAGGCACATGAGAACTTGACGTTATTAGATGGCAACATTGTCTCTTGTTTGCCATGTATATATACGATTGTTTTCACACGATATGGTCTTTAATGTTGGCACGTTCACCTATTTCTACAAAAAGCATTTGGTATGTTAACTGCACTGTGACGTAAAAGACTGATTACCTGAAGAATGTTTTATCAAGTGAAGTCTGTACAAAATTGATATTCTGGAAAATTAAACTACTTGATTTGTGTAAAAGGATTCTACAGATTGGTGAAATTACAGGTACGAAATTAATATTTGTGATTTTGAGAAAATCTTGTAAATCGTACTTTGAGTAATGTTATAAAGTTCAACCAGTTTATTTTGTGTGAGATCTCTGGCAGATTTTGTTATTTAAAAGCCCAATGTTTTGGTTGTTGTAGAGTTGGAATGTGGATATGTTAGTTTGTCCCGTTGTTGTTTCTCATGATATTCTGTTGCTATGGCGATACTTGATGTATGCCATTCATTGTCCACGCTGACAGACTGTGTCTAGATTGGTGTCTTTGAAACTGTTTTTCTACTTTAGTTTATACATTAAACTGTGTGCCTGGATAAACCATGTGTATGTGTTATTAATGGTATTGATGACATTGTTATGAATTATCATATTCTATTCACATCTTCCATTGGGCTGTCCTATTCAAGCTATGCTAGTTATGATCTGTGAGATCGAAGTCGTCAACCACTGCTTTTGAGTAAAGTAAAAAATGTAAACGTAAGTTCTTGTATAAAATGGCACATAGTCCTTATGACTGCTTTACACTTAACTCCCTGACAGACATATTCAACTGAACACCATCTTGACTTCTCTGGGAAGCATTCAGCCACACTGCAGTTCCTGCGTGAAGACTATTCATGCACAAATATCCACCACTATCTGTAGCCAGGTTCTCATTCAAACAGCTGAGTGAACTGGATCAACCTAGAGGGAACAAACTTGCCCAAGGTTCGACATGGCAGCAAGAGGATTCGAACAAGGAATCTCTCAACTGAGAGTCCATTGCTCTAACCCAACGTTCCGCAAACCCTGGCCCACAGGCCGAATTTGGCCCACGGACAATTTTCAGTTGGCCTGTGAAACCTTCCCCAAAAGTAGAAATATTGAGAAAAAAACAGATAGGGAATATAAAGTTTTATTTGTTGATTTCAACTCTATTGTTGAATCTATGCAACATGAGATTAATTTGGAGTTGCATTGTCAACTCATTTTCATGCTGGGACAGTTAGGCCTACTGTCGTACGAAACGTCTCTTGATCAACATTTATGTTGTGTGCATTTAATTAATTCTGCGCAATTGTCCGATGGCGTTGCATTTTATATTAGTTAATCTTGATTTTTATTTTGTATCAAAGGCAGTCGATTGATAAATTACTGACATGCGGCATTGCTATATTACCCTACCCTACTTCCAGAATCCAGGAGCATTCATGGCTACTCTGGCAAACGATTGTTCGACGACAACTGGGAGTATGAGTTCTTTTTGTTGTTATCACGAATACGATAAAAAACCATGTCTTATTTGCCGCGATATAGCATCGCTGAGATGAAGAGGTACAATGTGAAACGACATTACGATTCGAAACAAGAAAGATTTTGACAGCACTTATCTGAAGGAGTTCAAGAAAGGTGCGAGTCATCTCAACGAAAACAATATATAATAATAGTAGTATGTCAGATTAATCAGCATAAGCAACATCCGTTTTTTCGTTGAAGAGGAATGTCAAGGTCAAATATCCAGGTCAAATTCAACTGTCAAGGTCAATTAGCGCCACATGGCGGATAAATGGTGAACTAAATATGAGTACTGCCTATATTTTTGCTTCTCGGTGCCACCTGGCGGAATTTTGATGAACTAAATATGTGGACCAAAGTTCAATACTGGCTAAATTCGTGTCTCATTTATGTCGAATAGCGCCACGGAATTTTGGTGAACTACAAATACCACCCCTGCCGGATAAGTCGTGAACTACATATAGGTCCTGCCTAAATTGGTGCATCTTATTTATGAAAATTGGCGCCCTTTGGCGGAAAGGTCATGAAAACTCCCCCTGACGGATGTCGGTGAACCAGATATCGATACTGCTTAAATTCGTGCCTCTTGTTTCTTTTTACTATAAAATAGGTGAAAGACGTCATTAAATAGGTCAGTGACGTCGTTAAATAGGTCATTGCGCATGCGCAATGGTGTCTTCTTATGTCCCATAGGTTGTCTATAATTTTTTAGGTGTAACGCCCCCGTGGTCTGATGTTCTTGTAAACCTCAAATAATTTGAAATGCGTGTTCGTAAATACGCACATATTATATTCAGAGAACAAAACAACATACATAGATATTAAATTATGTTAATATTGCCTTAGTTTTTAAATGAAAATGCTTATTGATATCAAAACATGCACGACAGGCTGGAATTACTTGTCCAATTCGTCTCCTAAATAACATGATTATGCTCAGCATAATTATAAGTATGTTATTCTCATGGGCATCCATCGTACATTTAACATAGTGTAAGTACATTTAACAGGGAAACATTGTGTATAATAATTATAATGACCCCTTGATGTAAGGTCAACAGGTACGCAGTCATACAGCTGAGTGAACTGATGCAACGTAAAGTGAACAAACTTGTCCAAGGTTCGACACGGCAGCACAGGATTCGAAACTGGGTTCTCTCGATTGAGAGTCCAATGCCACTAAGCTCCACAGAAAAACTTAATTGAGATAAATCGCTGTATTACGTACTCATTAATATCACAAATGGTAATATGTTATGCTAACTATTAAATTAAATTCCAACTAAATGTATTTTTTAATACAGAACCATCATCTAAATGTCATGAAATCATTACAACATACAACTTACATTTTTTTTTAAACCCCTAGTATATTACCAAGATTAGTTTTGATTTGTTTTCTGAGTAACTTTTCTCTATCGACAAACGCGTAACTACTCATCGTCCATCATTGACATCCCTCTAGATTTAGTTTGAGAACCCAGTGCCATTGCATTGACAAAGTGCATGGAAAAGTCAAAGTTGTTCTTGCGGCATGTGCACCTTGCCGAATTGCAATCTGTGGAGCAGTTACACCGGTTTACGTGCAACAGGGCATCAAGTGTAGGAAGCAGGTCTGTCTTGACGGGAAGAAGATAACCGCCGTTCAACTTCTATACCTAACCTACTGGTCTCAAGTGGCTTACACCCGTCCACTCCTGCATTTGCTGGTACACCCGCCTGCTGTGATAGTGAGATAGTGTGCTGCTGTGATAGTGAGATAGTGTGCTGCTGTGATAGTGAGATAGTGTGCTGCTGCAAATGTCAGAAATAAGCTCTTATGTTGAATGTGCGAATTATTGACTGACGCTTTCTCACTAAACCTTCTGTATACCTCAAGGAATCCTCACAGCCTTCCGGATGTAACGGTATATAAGCACCATCTCACCTTCTGCCACAACATGCTCTGTTGAAACATCATGCGTCCCAAACTGTTCAGCTTGCCTCTGGTGCTAGCTGGACCAAACTTTCTTCAGATATGCTCCCTTTTCAAGGTATACCCGGGAAGTGGTGTTACATCCTAATATAGCATGGGTGAACATGAAATTATTATACAATTTCGAAATGTTTCGCCACAGCGCCGCTTATTAATGGGGGGGGGGGCAGAAAACCACATGTCTACCTTCAAATTGCACCCATCTTTCACGGTCGCGAAAAAGCACCCTAATCCTCTCATCAGACATCGATTTCCACCCGCCATTGATGCTCGCCACAAAAACAAACAGTCACGCTCATATTTACGGGGGTGGGGCAGAACCATATATCTGCCCCCCACCGAAATTCCAGGGAGGCAGCTGCTCCCCCCCCCCCGTTCCATCGGCTATGGCTTGGTGTTTCTGTTTGCAAGGAAGATACCATTATTTTATTATCATCTTCATATCATCGGTGAACGTAACGTCCGCACCAGCCTTTCCTCCCACTCGTCCCTTACGTGCGTATGCTTAGTGGGTGGATTGTGATATCCATCAAAGACAATGATGGATCGATCAAACTTTCATGTCAGATAGTCACAGTACAGCATGCATAGTTCTCGATATCTGGGAATACTACTTGGCCAATGGATGCAATGGGACAAAGCCCCACCATCTGAACCATGGTTTCCGCCAACACGCACGGTTTATTTTGACTGAACTATGTCAACTTGAATGAATACTGACAGCATGACAGATTTACCCGTCATGGACACCGTAATCTTCTGGCCAATGGCCTTTGCGCAATCCTCATCGACTGTGGATCTGGTATGCACATCGGCCATGATGCTCCGCAGGGTTGAGTTGTTTCCAGATGGACTTCTGTCCGTCAGCAACAGCAATAGACTTTGTGTGTCTTTCATGTCACGATATTCTCTCAATTTGGTTATGTCCTTTTGTTCACTTGTGTGGTATATTACTCCAGTAAGTTATTGCATTGACCTGTTTATCTTTGCATAGGCTGGCATGAGTAGCAGCCATGTCTTTGCTGCTCGGTCATCCCCTTTCCCTCGCCAGTTCTATGAACCGCTTCTAAATCTAGATCGACGTCATCATCTATTGCTAATGCCATTTCACCCATTGGATCAACATCTCGCTGTTGAAGCTAATCGTGTGCATTAGGAAGGGGGACATCTAAGGATCTTGAGAGTAGGAGCCAATTCAGAACTGCATCTAACAAGAGGTGTGCACGTACCGCTCTAGAAATGGCCTTACCTCTCAGGGAGTGCTCCAGTGCTTTTGATGAACTATGGTATTGCAACTCCTTCAAACCAGATCCAGCCATCGGGTGACCTATGCTCCCAAGACTCCAAGAGAACTCATATCCAAGTGGAAGGCACCTGATCTTTACTATCGCTTACATTGTTGTCATAGTTTGTTTCCCCATATATGTATAAATACACATACATCGTTGTTTTTCATTAGTACAATATCGTGAGGGAAAGTGTTAAAATCGATTTGACTGAACGTTAATGTTAAATTGAAGTGTAGGCGCCTGAAGACAATGTGAAAGTGGCATAACACAGGCCGTCTCCGTGTGCGTGCTGTGGGTTTGCCCTGCAGATCTCAGACTGGCTTTTGTTTAGATGTAATATATATTCATATTTTATTATGATTATTATCCCTGAATTTACTGACACAAGTCAGGTTCTGTCATTTGTTTAGATATATATATATTTATTTATTATGAATACCTCTTTTCAATCTTCATGAAACTGAATAGCTGTATGCTACTTCGAAAATAAAAAAAATTCTAAAACAAATTGCATCATTCCAGACCACGAGAGCCTTGATGATCCGAACATGAACGGCGCTTGCCACATGTCTAGATTTGGCGTACGGTCCTGGGCTGTCTGCGTAAATGCCACGGTTTTAAGTATCAATGGTATTTAACATGGGGTAAATATAGATTCCTTGTTTTTAGTCACTTCCCCAATTTTCTTTGCTGTATACTTTTGATATGTTTTAATGTTTAAACTTCGATGTAATCAAAACACTCGAAATAGCTTCTGTTGCAATGTGTTCCATCTCAAACCATAACTGTCCTGGACTAGACAGGAGACACTTCGCATAATATCAGTGCAGTGCAGTAAGTTTCTGTCTTTGATACCATCATGGCATGGAGGGAAGACGAAAATGTAAACGACCTAGTATTTAGGAAGTAGGTTCACACCAATCAATATCTGAACTAGTTTTCACTACCCACTACATAAAAAACTGGGTGTCGTCAAAATATCGCTAGATGTATGTAAAACATCGTATGAAAGTCAGAAGAGGGGGAATAAAGCGTATGACCAAAGCGCTACAAGTCAGACTATACACAGACGAATGAACACAGAAAATACACTGGCTTGGTCACAGCGCAACGTGTCAAACAAGTGACAATACAACTGCAGCGTAATAGGCCCATGACTATGCTAAAACATACCGCTTCAGCTGGAACTTGCTCCATTTTACGAATTTTGCAAGCTTGGACAATTACACGTCCGTTACAATCCACTATGCGTTCACAAGAGCACAGGCCTTTGAAGAATAAACAGAAGATAAAGTAACGGCTCCATTCAGATAATAGCGCTGCACCGATAAAACATGACGTCTCGTGGTTGTGACGTAATAATCCAACGAGAGTATTCCTCGATTTATTGATGGAACTTGATTTGTTCGTGCTGATTCTAGATTGAACCAAAAAGAGGGCCGACAGACATGAGTCGTGGCGTGGTGAGTCGCTGGGCTCTGACGCAGAGCGAGAAACACAAGTTCCTGGTGGAGAGTGGAGGCAACCAGGACACGCTGGTCGCGCGGTGCTGCTCGACACGGAACTGCGGCCGCCTCCGGACGACGGTCATGGACATACCGCGCCAGTCGCTGTCCATGAGGCGGCTCCAACTGCAGTGCGACGACCTCGAGCGGCAGCGTCACCGTCGCCTCGGACAACTCAACGGACAAATCCACGCGTTGCGCATCAAGTATCAACACCTGGCCGACAAGGTGCATGAAATCGACGCGGCGAACAGCGACCTGCCGGACCACGGGGAGGACGATGCCTTCGCGCTGCCGCCGGGGTTCCGCTTCTCGCGCGATGGAACCATCAAGCACCCCCGGACGGTCGGACTGAAGGAGGTGAAGGCGATGGAGACATCGCATGATGCGATTATGGAAAGTGCTGTCGTATCGTCTTTCGTGTTGGCATCAGGAGGCCAACTGCGACTGGTGGGCACGGTGCAGGAGGAGTGGTCTACGGGGAGCGTCGACGACACGGCCGATTGGCGCCAGTACGCCGGACTGGTGTCCGATGCACAGCCGCCGGGACGTCGTTCTGTCTCCGTGCCAGTTTTCGTCGCCGACGCGGGCCGGAACGTCGGTAAACGCTGCTGCGAGCGACTGTTCCAGCATGCATTGCGGCACCCGAAGAAGACGAACTGTCAGGCGTGTGAGATGCGGTGGCAGCAGCGACACCCGTCCACCTCCTCTGTCCAGTATAGAAGGTCGCTTCCCCATCCATTGACTAACCAGACCGCGTCTTCCACGAAACGACTTACCATGGCGCAGATGTTAGCCGCAGCTCCACGCGTTGTAACTTCAACAAAGCGACGGCCGCTGCCCAAGACAGTTCCCAGATCGTCGGCCGCCTCGCCCCAAGCCGTGGCTCCCGTGAAGCGACGGACCCAGACGACGACTTGGAACATGACGGCAGCAGGACAGACGGCGAACGACGCCCGCATCGCGAGATGTCGTCGCTACACCAGCTCCTCGCCCGACCTGTACGTGCTCCCCGGCAGCGACGGCAGGTCGTCGGTGCTCGACCGCGTCAAGTCCCTCCATCAGCCGCGTGCCTCGACCACACTGCCCAGACTGAGTCCCTCAGACGTACTGGCCAACCGCGTCAACAGCAGTGCAGGTGGCAAGCTCAACGCACGCACGCACGCACGCACACACACACACACACACACACACACACACACACACACACACACACACACACACACACACACACACTAATTGCACGCTTAGACGGATTTATGGTATTCTACCTTTTTTACCTCTTGAGTCTTTGTGGCTAGTCCTTTTGCCCTCTCGATACTTATCTACCTATCCCGATCATCTGCAATGTTCTCCTACTTTATCTGTTCACCATTGCACTTTCATCATCTCTCTTCACACTGCCTCTCTGTCAGAATGTCTGTCTTCTTCTTCTCATCCACCATTCTCTTCGTCTATCCATGCTCTCATTAATCAACCTTCCTCACTTATTCTCTGTCCGGTCAACGCCAACTGCTTTCAAATACTTTCAAGCCAACCATGGCATGGCATACGAACCTATGCAGTTGTAGCCCAACACCCTACCGACAAAGTCCTTCTGGTATTCCGGCAATAAATCAAAGTGAGCGTTTCCCCGACAGACGTAGCTGTCGTGTCCGGTCCGCGGCAGGCCTCCAGCGGCAGCCTGAAGGTCAGCAGCACGGCGAGCTCCCACACCGGCGTCGACAAACCAAAGCACAGCATTCGACTGAACTTGAGCGACCCGCGCCCTCAGACGGTGGGTCAACTTAACAGAAGCAAAACCAAGCAACGGTCTCTGACGGTGTTGAAGAGCGAACTGGTAGGTTGACAATGGACATAAGACCTACAAACATCCCCCAAGGGGGCCCAAATATATGTTGTTGCAAGCTCCTTGACCAAAAGGTACCGCGGCTAGAAAGGTTCGCGGAGTAACCCTGCCGTAATGAAAGATAATTAAAAATATGCACTGCGTATGTGCATTTCGCATGAGACCTTAAAAGCCGTAAATCCAGTTTACATGGTGTTTACGCCACAAATAGTAAAGTAACCTACACAGGAGACAAATGTGTGCTCTGCCGCGGACTCACATTCTTGTGTGTGCAGTAAAACAATTACGATGCACACAAACCATTCATAGAAGATGTAATAAAGCAGTGATCTTCTTATACGAACTGACGCAACAAGGCAATTGGTATAAGAACAGCTCACTAAAGAATAATTTAGTTCACCCTCATCTGGTCTTGTTCTTCTACCTTTGCACATGGGGTGATGTTTAGCTCCTGTTCTGTTGCGCTGCTTTTTCTGGTGTTGCCATCAACTGCTCCTTTCTTCACATTTCGCCTTCTCCCGTCTTTCTACCCCCCCCCCACACAGTGCTTCCATCTTAGCTGCCTGTCAGCATTATATTCTTACCAGGTGGCTTGCCAATATCAGTTAGCTTCTTACCAATCTTCTCATTAAGCTGCATTGTGTCCATATCTCTTCCATCGGATCATTCATTCTCCTTCTATCCACCGTCTTTGCTGCTGTGGCTCTGCCCAATTGTTCGCTGTGCGTATAGTACCTGGCTATCCGTGTGTTGCCAGGAGGATCAGTCGACGACGCTCAACCAAGACATCAAGACCTTCCTGCAGCGACTTCCGCCGGCGCAGATCATCACCCCAAGATGGCGGTCGTCGACGGGGCTTGTCATCCGCAGCAAGGAGCATCTACAGCAGCTGCCGGAGGAGGACGGAGCACCATTCTCGCAACCTCAGGTGCAGACTTGTAGTCACATGTGTGCTTCCTCTCCGTCGTCAGTCAATTCGTATCTTGTTGGATGCGTCTCTCTTGCACCATCACCATCACCACCAGTCAGTCTCGCCGTCAGTGTTAGCTCTGTCGTGTCGGCTCTCTGTAGATCTCACCCATTATGATCCTTTGTCTTGTCAGCTCTCTGTAGATCTCACCCACTATGATCCTTTGTCTTGTCGGCTTTCTGTAGATCTCACCCACTATGATCCTTGGTCTTGTCGGCACTCTGTAGATCTCACCTATTATGATCCTTTGTCTTGTAGGCTCTCTATAGATCTCACCCACTATGATCCTTTGTCGTGTAGGCTCTCTGTAGATCTCACCCACTATGATCCTTTTCCTCTTTCCAGCTCTCCTCACCCTTCCACGTGTTCGTTGACGACCTTGTCACGTGTTATTGTCTCATTTATAACCCTCTCACTTGTTGTCGTCTTATTAATGACACTATCACGTGTTTATTGATGACCTTGTCACGTATTGTTGTCTTGTTCGTAACCCTGTCCTGCCGTCGCTTTCAAAGTGGGTGTTAAATCTAGCCTTCCTAGTGCAACGTCACGTGTCCATTCGACATGTGTAGTTGTTTGATTCACTGTAAAACAACTGAAGAATTATTAATATGTTTAGTAGGATGTTCCACTTCGTCCACGCTGACGTCTTCGTCAAGTTTCGCCTGCGTTTCTCTTGCATTTAACATGACATCGCCTGCTTTTTCTCCTCATTCAACTGCCACTGTCGTTTATGTCTACATTGATTCACACATGTTCAAGCGACCAATGGAAATCCCATGTTTCTGTGTCCGTTCATGTCATAACCCCGTTCTTCTAGTGTGTCGCGCTCTTCTGGTATTAACACGGGACGTCATGTCCATACATTGCTCCTGTTGGCTTCTGTTGCCATTCTTGTCTTGGACCACGAGTTGCCTGTCTCTGCGACACACGCCGGAGAGCGCACTGTTTGACTTAATGTACTAAGAAAGAAAATAAATTCAAGCGCTGCCTAGCGGCGACTGATTCTAGTGGGGTGAGACCACTGTTAGATTTCCTATTGGCGACCATGTTAACGTTTTGTCAGATTATAAGAAAGCAGTATCTGACAAAAATCTGAAATTCATTCACAGCCACTGCTATCATGTCATTGATATACTGATGAAATTTCGTCAAAATCACGTACTTTCAGATCTCTTAAAACGCATGCATACACGGTGCGCATCGATATTGACCAAAACAACCACGTTTTTCTGTACCTATGTGGAAAAAATGGCAAAAAATCACACCGCCAACTACAACTCTTCCAGATATGCTCCAGATATGCGTCATTTCACTTCCAGTACATTCTACCACAGAACCTGTTGATATGCCTGGTTTAGTGCACGCAGTTGACATAAAAAGGGTCTCAAATTTAAAATATCACTATTTTCATGGCACTATATTTTACTTTAACACGACAGGAAGTCTAACAATGGTCTCACCCCTAGCGTATGATTGTGTTTTGTTAGACTGACCACGACGTAACACCGCCTGACAAGACCCCCGCGGAGAGTGCGAAGACGAAGCCTCCTGCGCGGCAGATGGTCTACGTGAACCTACAGCCCGGTCCAGATCCCGGCGACGTCTCAACTGTCCGCGTGCCCAAGTGTCGCTTCGTGCGCATCAACAGTTCCCCGCGCGCCTACGTCGTCAAGTCTCGCGTCGTGCACTGCTCGTGAATGTTCGGCATTTCCGGCCTCGATCGGGACTTGGTCACCGACCCATGTTGGTCTCATACTAATACTAATAGGCAAATATATCGATATCAATGCTAATAAAAATACCGTGTGCCACTGAAAACTCCACGAATACGTATTGTCTCGTCACAGCGACCGACCGACCGACCGACCGACCGACCGACACGCACACACGCTCGCACTCGCTCACAAAATCACGAGGATGATCTCGTCTAGTTGGTTTAAATTTGCACGACAATATCGTTGCATTGGTGAGCGGAGAGCGGCGGTCGTGCTGAGAATACGCGGCACAAATTTGCTGTGTGACAATGACTCGGCTGCCGCGTTTTAGTCGTGCGTCGTGGCCACGCGTCCGAGCGCCGGGGTGGCTATTTAGGGAAAGCCGCAGCTAAAATACACACTGGCAGTCACGCTTGCCATACAATCAGATCACTTTCATGCCTGGCAATTACGACTTGCAAATTGTTCGTCGCACTTCTGACATCGCGCTGCACTGATCACGTGAAATTTATTATATAATTAGGATTCCTTGCGTAGATTTATTTTGCACCTACCTAAAGACCACTGTGATGGAACTCGGATTTACATACTCAGGGCAAGGGAAAGCGCCAGGGCTTCCTTTGGTCAAGCCAAGTTTGAAGTGGTAGATTGTTTAAATTATTTAACATTACATATGTAAGAAATGCGTGAAATGAATTATAAATAACAGGCTTTATTTGGATGGTGAATGTGTACAGTATAGTAGTAATATAGGTTAATCAGCGTGCACCGTTTCCGTTCACCGGTGGAAATCCCATGTTAAAAGATAGGGATTTCCACCGGGGCGCTCCAAGGTTAAAAGATAGGGAATTTTTACCCCATGTTAAAAGATAGGGATTTCCCCAGGGCGCTCCCGGGTTAAGAGATAGGGAATTTTTACCCCATGTTAAAAGATAGGGATTTCCCCCAGGACGCTCCCGGGTTAAAAGATAGGCCATTTTTACCCCATGTTAAAGGATAGGGAATTTTCTCCATGTTAAAAGATAAGGCATTTTCCCCATGTTAAAGGATATAAGCTATTATCGTAAAGGTATTCGACGACTTTTTGAAAAAATAAAATATTCCGAACAGCATTTGAATATGTCACACACAAGATTGCTTGGCCCGTAGGCCGAGGTGGGAATCCGTATCTTTTAACATGGGATCTTCACCAGGGAACGGAAACGGTGCACGCTGATTAATCTATATTACTACTCAGTATATATATATATATATACATATATATATATATATGTATATATGATGTTTTATTATGTGTGCAAATTGTGGATTTTTGTATCACGACACGACGAGTGTAAAATCAAAAGTTACTATTCTATGTGTAAAGTGTTGCGTATCCGTGTTAATGATTCGTTTTTGTTCTTCGTCTTCTTCATTTTTACGACCAACATCAATATACTAAAAACTATGTCGTACGGAGGGTGCTGCACATCTGAACTTACGTTCCGCAGGTTATGACGAGCAGGGATAAAAACCGAAAGGAAGTTTCTGTTCCGATACAGTCACTAGTAGAAATATTTATTTAATTTTTTATTACAAGACAACACAGTTGGGACGAAAATAGGTGACCTAATTGGAAATTGTGTGAAAGTTTGGCCATCATTCCGTCACGTATATTAAAAAAACAAAACAAAGGCTTAACAAAGAGCAAGTGTTCAATCGCGCGCGCGCGCACACGCACGCATGCACTCACACACACACGCACGCGCACATGCACCAGCATGCACGCACGCACGCACACACATGACCTTTGCTTTGTCATGGAGGTACACGTGACCCGCTTGCCTGCTTTGTCATGCAGGTACACGTGACTATAACAATGTATTCCGCGCGCAGCAGATACTCTTCTAGTATTGTAAATAAAATACGTGGCACGGCACAACTAAGCCTTGCCCGGCGTCATGTGTGTCTGACATATGTTCCACCGTTCGAATATACGTAAATCCTGATCAAAGCATTAAGCCAGGCTATATTTTAAACTATGAACACATTGAATAATTTGGCTGTAGTAAAATCTGATGACGACGAAAGTATGGACACCGAGGAAACGAGATCATCGCACCACAAAGTATGCTAAGGTGAGATTATAGCCAACAGCGGTTATTCTACGCAAACTGTTGCGTGTTTGTTATGTCATTCCATGCGCCGTGAACACAGCACAACCCGACGGTAAGAGCGGCGTGACGTTTGTTCACGCGTTGCTGCACACAGGACCAACCACGCGTGACGGTCGTTCTATAGGCGACGTCGCCCGTTCTCCCAGTGCGCTGGTCGTTCATTGGCTATAATATTAATGGGCCTGTCCCGATTGCTTTTACAGGCGCGTCGTGCTGAAACCGCGAGCAATACAAAGGATTGATCAGATCAATATTGCAAGAGCTCTGTTAAGAGTATAAAATTAAACCAAGTCGTGACAAGTGGATATTCGCAATAACAGCAGCAGCAGGTAGGTAACTGTGGTGATATGATGTATATCGGCTTACAATTATGTATTATCAAGTGTTTATATATATATATATATATATATATAGCAATGGCCAAAGACAATGCTTGTAATTTTGTTATAGCTGCGTTTATGTGGGTTGATTTCTGTTTTATCACGGATGGTTGTTTACTATTGTGTAAGATAAAAGGAATGATACGAATGCACATCGTTAAGACAAACACAACGGTCCTTGAAGAAGTATCGAGGCATCACACTTCAAACGCACACTATGGCGCTGCTATAGAGTACAGTTTGGATGGAAGAATACATAACTGTGTGAAACATGAATTATGCAAAGAAGAAACTGGTTCAAAATGGGAAGAGAGACGACTATGAGATTTTTGCGTTACGTCAGCTACACTATGGTCTTGATATATGAAGCAATTAAGATGGCTTATAATGACACAATAAGGAGATATGACCATTGTAGCAGAAACTACGCATGGGTCACGAAAAGCGTTTGATGAGTAGAAAGAGTTGTTCAAGAAGTGTAAGCATGAAGAAATTAAGTGATGCGGGTTCGAAAAGTATAGTGGAAAGTTAGCTATAAGGTTGGGGAAGGAGATCAAGCAAGTGGGTGACTTTATCAGAATGGTTATTGGGTATGTATGGTCGGAGGCAAAGGAGCAGCGGAGAACACCAGCGGACACGAATGCACGGAGGACGGTATAGATAGTCACGAGATGCCGGATGCACTGTTAAAACCGGACTAGAGATTAGCACTACCAGGTCGAGACTGGAAATGAGATCAATTGGGCCCGGAGAATTAATTATAGGGGTAAAGAGGGTGGGTGTACGGAAGGTGGATTTGGTGTGGGTAAGGCAAAAAAGCAGAAGTGATAACACAGCAAGAAAAGAGTCAGACCACAATCAGGGGCAAATCCAGAGAGGGCAGTCTAGGGGGGTGGGGGCACAAAAACCTCCACTGGCGACAGAACAGGAAATGGTGTAGACATTTGTTTTGCTGCCGCGCCGCCGTAACACTTCAGCTTCTTCGCTGTCTCTCGGTTACGTGGATCCATTCAACAAGATCTACGAGCACGCCAAGTACCAATCGTCTGCGGAGGCGCGTGTCCCCCAGACACCCATGGATCCGCCTATGACAATTATAAGAAGGGAATTGAGAATACGACATTAACTAGTACAAAAGAAACGAAGAGGCGTTTTAAAGAGTGGTGGGAGAAAACGACGACAGTGATTATTGTTGAAGAATCACAGCTAAAGCAGAGCAGCAACATGCAAAGATTGTTCGGCTTCATCCCTTTATGATAATAGGCTACTTCAATATTGTTGGATTATTACAGATGCGGACTTCTAGAAAAAGTCAAATATAATTACAAATACACACAACTTATGTGTGCAACTACACATGTGTATTGTATCGACGCTGGTTGCGATTTATTGCAATGAAGTGTCGGGTTTCACAGGAAAACGACACGACACTTATTGTGACTGACGTCGCTGACATATGATTGTCAGACCGCATCACCAGTCGTGTCAGCGCCATTATCCCTGCACCGATCTTGCGTTTCTATTTAGCGTTTCCAAATGTATTCGAATCACGACGTCGTGACATCAGCAGTTTAATATGAAGCATTCGAACAGACCTCGCAGTGTCTGTCCGCCGGTGGCACGGCGTCGTATCGGGTTGTGTTGGCGGGCTGCAGAGCATACAGTCCCGTTAGACAATAATGTTCACAACGCCGTACTCCTGTGACTGCCAACACCTTTATTGCCGGGGAAGGCCTACACCAGCACGAACGTACGTATTCGCGTGTCATTATATTGTCAATTAAATACTCCGAGCAATAAATGGACCGAGTGGCGTATGCGCTAGAGCTTCGGACTCTCAATCTTCCGGGTTCGATTCCTTTTTCTGCCGTTTCAAAGCTTAGATAAGTTCGTTCACTCCACGTTGCCCCAGTTCACTAAGTTGTATAAACGAGTACCTGGCTATAGACACTGGTGGATATTTATGACGACTAGTTTTCGTGCGTCTATTGCAGCGTGGCTGAACGCTTCCCAAAGAAGTCAGGATGGTGTTCGGATGAACAGATTTGTCAGTGCGTTAAGTGTACAGCGCTTTAAACAAGCCAAATGACCGGATACCGCGCTATGCAACATAACTTTACCATTACCTTTAAATGACCGAAGCCAAAGGAAAAGTTCTTATAGCGCGATATCCACCCAGTATACTATGGTTCAAGGGTGTCACACGTCACCCTCTGGAAGTCTGTTAGTTAGTTAATCCTACTTCTCGGGGAAGTAGCCCTATTCGCGCATTGTCACTGAATGAATATTAGAGTAGTGACAAGCGTGAAGGAGACACGTAATCACTTCCTCGAGGCCCGTGACAAACCGTCACATGCAGACAATGATTGAGCCTTGTAAGCACGCACTGGCTAGACGGCTGGCCTTAATGTGCATCAAAAGTCACAAACTGCATATCGTAATTGCGATACGAGATGGCCATACGTGTGTGTGTGTGTGTGTGTGTGTGTGTGTGTGTGTATGTGTATGTGTGTGTGTGTGTATGTGTGTGTGTGAGTGTGTATGTGTGTGTGCGTGTGTGCGCGCGCGCGCGTGTGTGTGTGTCGTTCAGGTAGCAATAAACCAAAAACCCCCGAGTTACATGAAAGTAGAACGGTTTAGATATATCTTGTGGTGACGTTTTACCAACAGGAGTTCTTATACAACAGGAATGGAATCTCAGCGAGCATTGACTAGCCTTAGATATTTAAAACCTTAACTTATGTTTAGACTACAGTGACGCACCGTCATTTCAAATCATAAACAGGACGGGCAATACTCATTCTGGGCTTATGAGGTATATACGGTCTAAATAGTGCGTAGGCTCGTGTCACTTATTGTCGTAAAGCGATGCTAAAAAGTCTTCGTACATCTCGTGCAATGTAAACAATCAGACTCTACACGACTTGCTGAATGTCGTCGTGTTGTTTCTTAAGCTACTTTTTGTTTTATCTTTTGAATACGCCCAGACGCACACACACGCACACACACACGCACACACACACACGCTGTTAGAGGTACGTATGTAGGATACAACATATTCAAAAGATAAAACAAAACGTAGCGCAAGAAACAAGACATCGATTATTCAGTAAGCCATGGAACCTGTCATTGTTTGTCCAATGTTTACACTGCTCGAAGTGTACGAAGACTTTTTTAGCATCGTGTTATGACAATAACGGACGTGAACCTATGCGTTGGTTAGACCCTACCCGTCTTTTTATAGACACTCATAAGACCAGAAAGTGTAATACCCGTAAGTTTATTATTTCAAATGGCGGGGCGTCACTGTAGTCTAAAGATAAGGTTTTAAATATCTAAGGCTAGTCAATGCTTCCTGAGATTCCACTCCCATTGTACAAGAACACGCGCAGTTGTTGGTAAAGCGTCACCACAAGAGGCCCTATAAACCGTTCTACTTTCATTTAATCCGGAGGTGTTTGGTTTACTGTCTGGAGGACACACACACGCACACACACGCATGCACACGCACGTACACGCACGTACACGCACGTACACGCACGTACACGCACGTACACGCACGTACACGCACGTACACGCACGTACACGCACGTACACGCACGTACACGCACGTACACGCACGTACACGCACGCACACGCACGCACACGCGCGCACACACACGCATACACGCGCGCGCGCGCGCACACACACACACTCTGGTGTATATCCCGTGGCAGGGTCATCGCGATATGTGTCGGCCTACCACAAGTTACATAACACGTGGTTGGTGAAACACGACCTCCTCACTCACAAACGTGGGATTGGCGCAGGAAATAGTTTTCCATATTTCCAGGAACACTCAGAATTCATTATTTGCACTTCCATTTTAGCGTATCCTCAGTGATTGTGAGCATGTAGCCTACACCTACATAACTCGCATCGTTTACATACCTCCGCATAGTCGGTCAGTTCGAATAACTACAAAATTAAGTTCATGCCATGTGAAGACGAGAGAAATGCATCAACTTACCATCACTCGCCATTCCTGTTGCATGCTGACATTTATGCGTGATCACCACCATTATCCTCTGTGCACGCACGCACGCACGCACGTACGTACGCACGCACGCACGTACGAACGCACACACACACACACACGCACGCACCAATGAACACGCACGCACGCACTCACGCTAATTGGTGACTAGGCCTAGACTCTATATGATTCCCTCTAAGATTATGTAGGTCCCTATGCAGAGTTTAATCGTAGTTACACCAATTCCCCAAAATGCTCTCCCAATGTTTTGTAAAAAATGACAAATTATAATGCACACCTCAAAAATCATCCACGCAGTGGGCCTGCCTATATATAGGCCCTTTTAGTCCCGTATATAAAATTCAAATATAAACATCCCCTCTTTTTTCTTGTATTAGGATTTTCCCTTTCCCTTTTTTCCCTTTTTTCCTTTTCTTTTCCTGTTTCCTTTTAAATTATTTCTTCCTGTGTCTTGCGCACACCAACGTCGTCTGATTATCAACTTTGACAGCTCGACGTAAAGATTGAAGATTGCAAACGATTAATATATGTCGATCTTGACTTAAAGTAAACTAAATGAATATTACTGTTAGGCCTACCGGCGTAATCGAGGCGTGACCTTTACAATGCGTGCACCTTGCGTTCGACGTGTTTACCGCCATGACTAGTCACGTGGCCGCCGGGTCAAAGTTGAAAAATGGCGATCGCATCGCACGTATTTCGTCGCTAACGAATCTGCTAACGTACGACTGCGTCGTCGTACGGTTTCGTTTATCGGCATGGAAGAAGATGTGACGGTAGTTAACGAATTGAACTGTGATACTATTTTAGCTGCAGCGCCGACAATTCTGGAATTGTTCGGTGTTATAGTGGAACGGTTGGACGCTGTTGAAGGTGGTGTTTTTATTAAGACGAGCTCTGCCGCTGGTCCGGCTTCGTCGTCGAGATCTAGCGATGGGCCGTCGTCATCGGACAAACAGCAAAGTTCTGACGGCGATTCGGGTGTCATAACCCACCCTGCTGTAGCTGAAGACGTAGGCCTAGACAGTGTGAATAGTGCGAAGGTTTGTATATGAATATTTGTTTTGGTTAGTGAGTCGAGAAACAAGCCAGGTAGCCTAATATAGGTGTGACTTCCGGGTTTCATGCACCGTCAGGTCAACTGGCTGTTGTGATTGTCATTCGTCGTGACTACTTCGTCGATGACGGTGTCCGGTCGATTGGTGCTCAAGTTGTGATTATACTGTGAAAGGTTTGCTACGTTTTATCCGACTTAAATGTATGTCTAAAGTAGTAAAGAAAGATGGGAACAGTTTTGAATACTGATTGATTACATCAATCACAATCAGTGAATCAGTCACTCTTACAGTTACAACTTACAGCGTCACCATTTTGAAGCAGGCAACAGTACAGAAATTTACCGGATTTTTACACTTGACCAGTATACAGTATTTACCTATGGGCTTTGGACGTAAGTGTATGTTTGTCAGTTGTTTGGACAAAAGGTAGGGTCTCACTTGATGTGGATATGACTTTACTGTGACAGGAACGTCATGGTACGCATGACAAACATTGAAACTGCCATTGTAGAATGTAAGGAAGGTTCTAGCCTAGATTATTCAGGCTCCATTAGGTGGCTGCTGGACTTCTGGTCGGCCGCCGCACTAGGCCTAGAATATTAATGCCTTTTCAATGTTTGTCAGTGGTTTCCGGTTTACCCCGAATCCGGGTAAAGATGCTGATTGGCTCTCAAATTAACTTTAAAATAAAAAAAATTAGTTAAGGTCACACACAAATGTGTCACCTCTGGTAGACTTATAGCTAGATGTGGTGGTGCCTTAAACTACCTTAATGTGAATCTGCTAACATAAATAACCACTCGAGATTGTTATTTACCCTGGGCATCTAGGGCAGTTTGGAGTTTAGCATCGTTAAGTCATGGTGCATTGGCTTCTCCTGGTTGTAGCAATGCTCTGGCTATATAATTTTATAATGTTGGATTGGGATATCCGTAATTTAAATGCAACAGAAAACATATTTTAAACACAAAATATTTTAAATATTGTGTAAAGGTCGTGGTCTGTTTTTAGTGGAATAATGTGTTAATTAAATTAGGTTAGCTACAAATAGTTTTGAGTCATTTCATAAGGTGTACCGGTACTACCGGTTTTCAACTTTTAAAGACCAATTTTTTATTAGAGCTCTCTGACATTTAATATAAACTGCACTAAAGCTATGCCATAGGTTCTTATGGCTTAGATATCATCAACCCTTTTAAATGTTACAACTTACATTGCTCATATAATTACCACTAATTAATACACGTTTCATATTGCATACATCAGTATGAAGTGCAGCTTTTTTTAAATTCATGAAAAATACTTTTAACGTGCATAGTACGATTGGTAGAGCATGACTTAAATTATGTTATCTTGATCATTTCTATATATATTGAGTTAATTAAATGTCTAGACAATAGACATACCCATTTCATTGTATGACATCCCCACAATATGCCATTGTTCACTGCAGCTGTATCACGCTTCATGCAATATCAGACTGTACTTGAGTGTCAACAAAATTGTCGTGTGCTGGGTGGCTAAATATAACTCCTTGCACAAATAAACTTCTCTCAGCTACTACACAGAAATGTAAGAGTTTGTGGATGGAAGCCAGAAAGACTGGGTAGCTTTATGTTACAGTATAATAGTTAGGTAGGACTAATTTCCCCAGAATGTTTTACCACACCCAGTCAAAAATACTTTAACAAATTCTCCAATGATTTCACCAACACTAAAAACAAATTTCCACAGACGAGCTAGCATGTCAAAGTGGATACTGTGTGGGTTTGATTTTGCAAAATGAATCTGACTTGTGACAGACCTGAGCATATATGCTCAGGCTAATGTCTTAGCACAAAAATTTCGCCTTTGCAGCTGTGCCATTAAAACTTCCTTATTTCACTCTTACTGTGGTACTATCATGTATACCTCAAATCTTTGGTGTAAATTAAAAAAAACAGGGTTTGAAAGGTATTACTGTTACATATAACAACAGTTTTATAATTTTACACAATTTGTTATCACGCTGTAGTTTTATGTTTGCTCCAAACTGTGTTAAATCTTTTAATGAACGTATGCATTCATCCATATTTAGCTTATTATGTTGTCTTCAACAGTCTGAAAATTCACTTTTTATTAATTATTTTTATACTGATAATACATTTTAGAAGTCCCGTGTTTAAATACTGGACTACTCAATTGTATATTTGAGGTTGAATGCACATTTTATATAAAGTAGTCCCCCTCTTATAAGGCCCCCATCGCCGTCAGCCACCCGAATTACGCTGCCATATTTTCATTGCATTAGCGTTGTCTAATACAAAACAACACTCACTAGCGGCCACCCGGCTAACGCGGCCGGAGTTACAGGAAGAGTCTACCCTTCAGCAGCGGCCAATCAGCAGCCGAAGCTGCTGTTTTTAATTTAATTTAATAAGTAGGCCTACCATACACACTCGTCGTGCTGAGTTGACATTCGTACTTGTGTTACAAATTACATTATCTATGACAAATCAAATGTTATTTTCCATATAAATGATGTTCACTGTCCATATGTTTTCTTTTCACATGCGACATTCATCGATAGTTCCACCTCACCAGAGGCCACCCGCCTTGTAAGTTTTAGATTTCCTGAAAGGTTGGCCTTATCAGAGGGGGACTACTGTATATACTTTTTATTAACCACCTTTTTTATTCCATGTGTGTCTGTATCTTTATATTTTTTATTTACTTGTATTTTATGTATACATATGGACTTTTCTGTGAAATAAACATTATTATTATTAAACAGAAGAAGTTTGAATGGAGACTCAAGGAGGTTTTTAAGTAACACCTTTGTTTTTGTTGAAGAAAGAATGGATTTGTGAAAGAAATGGTCCTTTTTAACACCTTGCATTTGTGTTGTTTCTCACCACAAAACATGTCTTCTTCCGGTAAATGCCCACAATCATTAGGTTGGTCATTGGGAATTTAAAGAATGCGAGATCCCAGCTCAGTGAGTCTACAACAGGTTTTTCATTTCCCTGCGTGTGATTTTTTACTTCCCCTAGCATAGACACCAGATAGAAGAGACCGAAGGCTTATAGTGTCTCCTCCGAATTACAAAGGCAACATAGGATGAACAAAATTAGCCAAGTTTTGACACAATGGCTGATGCCAGTACCAGACAACTGATCGGTCGGTGCCAGGATTCAAACCCTGGTTCTTCTGAACAACAGTACGGCACTTTGACTGCCAGCATTTTGGGTACAAAACATCAGACTCAGCACATTTGGTGTGAAAACTTGGTTCTCAACATGGGGACTGTTAAAACTCTGGTGACTCAGATGGTCATGTTAGTGTTTGTCCTGTCTCGTTAGTTGGAGCCATAGAAGAAAGAATCATTGAGGACATGCAATGCTGTAGTGACCTCTAGCTACCCCCAGTGACAGCATACGTAGGGCATAGCTTGGTGGTAATGTTTTGAAAAGACTTGAATTATATCTCATTAAGTTAAAACCATCAACATATGCTAGCACCACAATAGATTTATAGATTTCAGTTGATGTAGAAAGTTGCCAAAGGCAGGAAACAGCTGGAAAGTGAACAAATAGTTTTGATCCCTGGTTCTGATAGTTGTCCCAAAACGAAATGCTACAGTTACCCAGTAATTTGTATGGAAAAGTCCACACGCACCATGGTAAAAACATACTGTACAGGTCAGATAGTTATGTAGATTCATGCACTGTTGAGCCAGGGGCACTCTAGATAGCTTTGTTATGTATCAGGAGTACTCCTTTGTGTGTGAGCAACAACCTGATAGCATTGGTCATTCTGCCAGGACTTCCTCTATGTGCTACACAGACATTATTCATGACAACTATATAGTTATATATGTATATATATGTGTGTGTGTACTTCCGTGTCTATGATTATATAATTTGATAGCCTGTATGCCAATTTTCTTTGGCTAACTGAATTACAGTGTATAAGGAGCAATGAGTGATGTTTCTTTCTTACTTACTTACATATGTCATCCACTTAACGTGGTGACATGTGGTGTGTTACACAGGCATGCCTATATGGTCTGGAGACAGTGGTGCTGACAGAACAACGACAACAGAAGCTGCAAGTTTGTGAGAACAACTGGGTTAGAAGAATAACAAGAACAAAGAGGGTAGACAAAAGAAGGATGAATGACGTGAGGAAAGAGGTTGGACTGCAATGCAGTGTAACAGGAGAATTATTGAGAAGTCAGATGAGATGGGTAGGCCACTTGGAAAGGATGGATACTGGAAAAACAGCGAACAGAGCAGAGGCGGAACAACATAAAGGACACAGGAAAAGAGGAAGGCCACAGCTGAGATGGGAGGACTGTGTGAGGAGGGACATGAGAAGATCAGGGGAGGATGAAAGATGGAGAGAGGGAGCGATGGACAGAAAACTATGGAAGGAAAAGACACAGAGAGTGGTTCAGCTTTACTGTACCTGACCCTCACCCCTGTACAGCAGGGAACAACGAGGAGACACATAGAGTGGTTCAGGGGTCAGCACACTGATAGTTTTCCCATTGGCGACCATGTTAATGTTTTGTCTGATTATAAGAAAATGTGACCTATAAAATGTCTTTAACTTCTCACCTGCTGTTATCATCATCTCATTGACATGCTGGTCGAGTTTAGTCAAAAACTAATATTTCTAGCTCTTGCAAAATGCCTGTATGTATGACACCCGTCAATATTTACAAATGGATGCAGGCAGTAATCTGGCTAAAGGGTCAACTAGCCAAATTGCTGCCAAATACCCTTCCGCTTAGTAAAATCAGCTAAAAATACACCATTTTACTGTCAACAGCTTCTACAATCACATCTAGAAATCTGACTACTCAAATGCACTTATGTCAGAGCAGGTGAATATTGTAAAAAGATAATTTCCCAAAAATATACTGCACTTTTTCGTCTGTAACCAAGCAGGAAATCTAACAGTGTCCTGACCCCTTCAGCTTTACTGTACCTGACCCTCGCCCCTGTATAGCAGAGAACAAGGAGGAGAGCAACATGATGAGTTCTTTTTCCTGTCTGACTCTGGCAGCCAGTCCCACTGAGGGCTGTCAGGTTTCCAGAGGTGAACTCGGTTGGCTATTTCATCATAGTGCATCACATACCTTGCTAGATGTAGACGTTATTGTCTCACAGTGGTGGAGATCCATGGTACACTTCCGTTCAGCTCCTGGTGTTTGATGTTTCATATAACTAAAATACCTAAATTCCCCTAACTTATACAGCTACTGCTGTACATTTACTACATTATAAATTGTATAAACAGGAATGTTAATTTAAAGCATTCAATGAAAATATGATCTTCGATGTATGTCCTGGCATATCTCCGTCAGTTTTGCATGTATCAGACTGAACTTTTTGTAGGCATCCTATTCGCTTCATTAAGGTGGTCTGTGGTATTTTAGAATTTCACCCGGGGGTCCCTGGTAGGGTGGGAGTTTGGGGTGCTTGGCATTATATAGTAACTTTGTAGCTTGGCAGTATATTTGTATAGTGTCGGAATCGGAAAACTCAGCTAGTATTGTATATTTTGGTATGCAAATGAAACTTGCCATAGATGACCTTGAGTGCCATTAATTACTGACGATGTTGTGCTTGCAGGCATACATGCGGTGCCTGACCTGTGATGACTCCCTGCGTCATGTCCACATGACGCAGTATGACACTGACGTGTATGCAGTGCTTCAGCACAACAGTGGAGCCATCGAGCGGCAGACACAAGCGGTCATTGCGTGTGACGACAATACTCGCACGGTCACGATATCAGGACTTCGAGAAAACGTAGCAATGGCCATGGCTCTGACCAACCGGATGCTGTCAAACGTTGCCCAGTTGCATCACATGACTCTGGGGCCGAGCACAAGTACAGATGGCACCATCTATCACAGTAAAGATGTTGCCACCTGTCTCAGCGCACTGGCCAGGCATGAAGGCCTCTGTCGAACCGTGTCTGGAAACAACAACAGCATCCCCAAATCACAATCGGACTCTGCGATGTGCAAAAAGAAAGCACTGTGTCGGACTAGGACACTCCAGGAGGATTTGTCTGCGGCCGCATATGCAGATAAAATTGAATTTGCATTGAAGCTTGGATACACAGAAAATCAACTGCGTTGTGTGCTTGAGAAACTCGGGTGGCATGTCGGAAAGAATGAACTGCTCAGTGCACTCGTACAGCTCGGATCACTTGAGAAGAGCGACAATGAAAGCGATGAGCTGGGCGACCTAAATAGGTCAGGTCAAAGTGACAGTGATGTCAGTGGGTGTGACCTTGACCTTACTGCAAATTCTGATGATTGCTCTGAAATGGGCGAGAGCAGCAATCTTAGGCCAGTTGTCATTGATGGAAGCAATGTTGCCATGAGGTAAGTTATATATGGGGCTTGTAGTTGAATATTGTCTAAAATGCAGGATTGTGTAATACTTTATTATACAGGGCTCCATATTTTCCCCACATGTAGCCAGGTGATACCTACTCTCCAACACTGAATCTTATTCCCCTAAACTGTTACATATATTGAGGGTTTGCATTAAACTTTAAATGGTTTGTTTTTATATTAATTAAACTGAAGTAATAAATTGGAGGAAATGTCTTGAGATGTTTCCTGTTCCGTTGATAAATTTGGGAATTCTGAATTTCAACTACCGCCATGTTAAAATTTGTATTTCAAGAATAAGTCATTTTATTGTCTCAGGAAGGTATTTTTATTAAAAAAAAACATCAGCAATAGATTGCCAATAAGTTAATGTCTCTTTGAGACAATGATACTTGCCAAAATGGTTACAGGTAATCATTTGATCAGACATACTGACATGACATGTGCCATTGTGATTAAATATTTTATATAATTATTATGTGTAGATGACTAAAAAAGTCAAAAGTGAAAAAACTAATTATTGACCTGTTGGTACGAAACTATGGTATGACAGCATATTGACATTAGACATTCTGCCCTCAGTATTTGAACTTTCTTTCTGCATTGTTAAAACATTCGGGAGTGAGTATGTTAGAATACATATTATGTATAATTAATATATATATATATATGTATTACAATAAAGACAAATTGAAAACCTTCCTTTAAAAGAGCCAACACATGAAGCTAGAAACAGTGTACATAAATGTTATATTTGCAAACAATGATAGGTGTGAGTGAAGATGAGACTTAGTTATTTCTCATCCATGAGGTCATTAAATGGGACACTGGGACATGCTCCTTGTTTTTCTCCCCTATTCTTTGTTGAAGTATTTCTAGTAATGGTGTTAAATTATAATCATTATTTACCAAAGAAATGTGGTCCCTATAATAACATTCAGACATTCACCAATGCCCTGTAGAAATATTTTATTCCTTTTGAAGAAACAAATTCCAATATAGAGAAGCATTTTGTGTTGTGTATTTTGATACAGTAACTCGTAGTCAAACTGGAGATGGTGTGAATCCAAACACAGCTTCATTTCATTCCATGAAATTACACGTGAAGCCAATGTTATTAGCCTTTGTTAAGGCTCATACGTTCGCATATTGTAAAACAAAATATACTATAATTTTATCTATTATATTACAAGTATGTTTTCTGCATGGTAGTATTAAAAAAATTCTGTAAAACATTGTAACTACAAATATATATATATATAATGTATTATTATTATATTACTGCAGTGAACTGTTGCTTTCTTCTTGGTATCATTCTTGATAATGTTTTGGTTTCAGCCATGGAAGTAAGAAGGTGTTCTCTTGTTATGGGATCAAGTTGACCGTGGACTGGTTTCGTAAGCGCGGTCACATGGAGATCACAGTGTTTGTTCCCCAGTGGAGGAAGGAGACCTCCAGACCCGACTCTCTCATAACAGGTCTGCAGTCGACAGGCTTTGAACTTAGCAGTCATTATTTATCAGGGAGTGAGCAGAAGGAATCAGGGGTCACATCTTGATTTTAAATCTAACCAAAAAAATCATGTGCACTGAAATCTAACTCCCGTTTTATACATGGGTACACATTATTGTTGGCAAATTGACCCACACCAAATCTCCAGTTGACACTAAAATCCAACCATCCCCAAGCCAGGCCTTAAAACATAGGCACTGAAAACAGAGTCCATTCCTGAATTGTCCGGCCCAAACCCTTCGATACCTTATGGATGCTTACAGATGTACACAACATATCTTACATGTTTCATTAGTTAATTAATGCATACCTTACAGACAGACTATATTGTTATAACATTGTTGCACACTAAAACTGGAGTTTTAATTGAACTAGTATGTGTATAATGTATTCATGGAGAATTTTATTCAAGTATCTTATAGCAGATTTTTATTCATCTATGCTGCAGTTGTTTTGACAGACTTAAGGGTATTTTTGATTTGACGTTCAAAAAAGGTTATTGAAAGAAGCATCAAATGTATTTACTGCTCAGTTTAGTGAAGTGACATAATAGTCGCTCTTCTCCTTCTCAGTATAATCCATAGTGAGGCTGGCATCGCTACCAGGCCTCAACTAATGAATCCATCAAGGGCACGCCGAGTTGAACTGATAACATGGGCATTGTAATTGTGTGCTTTTTATGAGGAAAATTACAAAAAGTATTAAAACAAGTTATTTATTGTTTATTGTCTTCAGATCAAGAGATTCTGTTAGAACTGGAAAAGGAGAAAGTTTTGGTGTTCACACCGGCGCGCCGAGTGTGTGGGAAGCGAATTGTTTGCTACGATGACCGATACATAATCAAATTGGCGGCTGAGAATGGCGGCGTGGTTGTGTCAAATGACAATTACCGAGACTTGATCAACGAGTCGACAGAATACAAGAAAGTGATCGAAGAACGCCTCTTGATGTACTCCTTCGTTAATGACAGGTAAATTCTACTGTTGTATTCTTGTTAGGGCTAGTAATAAAAATAATGGTTTATCCAGAAATAAAATATGTTCAGAGGTGCATAAAGTACAACTTTAAGAATATAGTTATTGCAATAAAATTCATAAATGAATATAGTAGTTGTGTGTGGTATTGTGTACATTACAGGAAAAAGTAACAAACTTGGTCACAAAGTGAAGCAATCATCTGATAAAGGTATCGATGAAATGTTAGTGTTACAAAGATATTTTCATTACGTTATTACATGATCTTGTTTTGAGTAATTAGAAACTAATCAATGCACCTCACTGTAGTAGCTCAAGGGAATCTTGTCTGTTGAAATCATACGAGTTTTATGTATTATTGACACAACTATAAATTATTTTCTTCAATTGCATTGGTATAATTCATTGTCTAGATATATTAAGACGCTAAATTTGGGGCTTAGTAAGTGTATCTCCTCCCAGGTGCCAAGGCCTAGTTGCCCCTATCTATGTTATTTGGCTTCCTTGGACCATTAGCCTGTGATCTGTCAACTGGTGATGTGTTAAAAAACACAGTTATTTAGAGTTATTTACTTTTTCATGACAAATTGAGTGGTAAAACATTTGCCAGAGTGACATTCAATTTACTGAGAATTATTACTAGCTGTATGCAGTGGCGCAAATTGGCTACAACAGAAATTAAATGGTCAGCAGGAATAAGTTTCAGATAAAAACTACTGTACTATACTGGTGATAATGAATGGCGTTGGTTTGTTGCTCCATGGTGGGTGTAAGCTGGTGATAATGAATGGCGTTGGTTTGTTGCTCCATGGTGGGTGTAAGCTGGTGATAATGAATGGCGTTTGTTTGTTGCTCCATGGTGGGTGTAAGCTGGTGATAATGAATGGCGTTGGTTTGTTGCTCCATGGTGGGTGCAAGCTGGTGATAATGAATGGCGTTGGTTTGTTGCTCCATGGTGGGTGTAAGCTGGTGATAATGAATGGCGTTGGTTTGTTGCTCCATGGTGGGTGTAAGCTGGTGATAATGAATGGCATTGGTTTGTTGGTCCATGGTGGGTGTAAGCTGGTGATAATGAATGGCATTGGTTTGTTGGTCCATGGTGGGTGTAAGCTGGTGATAATGAATGGCATTGGTTTGTTGCTCCATGGTGGGTGTAAGCTGGTGATAATGAATGGCATTGGTTTGTTGGTCCATGGCAGGTGTAAGCTGGTGATAATGAATGGCGTTGGTTTGTTGCTCCATGGTGGGTGTAAGCTGATGATAATGAATGGCATTGGTTTGTTGGTCCATGGCAGGTGTAAGCTGGTGATAATGAATGGCGTTGGTTTGTTGCTCCATGGTGGGTGTAAGCTGGTGATAATGAATGGCATTGGTTTGTTGGTCCATGGTGGGTGTAAGCTGGTGATAATGAATGGCGTTTGTTTGTTAGTCCATGGTGGGTGTAAGCTGGTGATAATGAATGGCGTTTGTTTGTTGGTCCATGGTGGGTGTAAGCTGGTGATAATGAATGGCATTGGTTTGTTGGTCCATGGCAGGTGTAAGCTGGTGATAATGAATGGCGTTGGTTTGTTGCTCCATGGTGGGTGTAAGCTGGTGATAATGAATGGCATTGGTTTGTTGGTCCATGGCAGGTGTAAGCTGGTGATAATGAATGGCGTTTGTTTGTTGGTCCATGGTGGGTGTAAGCTGGTGATAATGAATGGCGTTGGTTTGTTGCTCCATGGTGGGTGTAAGCTGGTGATAATGAATGGCATTGGTTTGTTGGTCCATGGCAGGTGTAAGCTGGTGATAATGAATGGCATTGGTTTGTTGCTCCATGGTGGGTGTAAGCTGGTGATAATGAATGGCATTGGTTTGTTGGTCCATGGCAGGTGTAAGCTGGTGATAATGAATGGCATTGGTTTGTTGCTCCATGGTGGGTGTAAGCTGGTGATAATGAATGGCATTGGTTTGTTGCTCCATGGTGGGTGTAAGCTGGTGATAATGAATGGCATTGGTTTGTTGGTCCATGGTGGGTGTAAGCTGGTGATAATGAATGGCATTGGTTTGTTGCTCCATGGTGGGTGTAAGCTGGTAATAATGAATGGCATTGGTTTGTTGGTCCATGGCAGGTGTAAGCTGGTGATAATGAATGGCATTGGTTTGTTGCTCCATGGTGGGTGTAAGCTGGTGATAATGAATGGCATTGGTTTGTTGCTCCATGGTGGGTGTAAGCTGGTGATAATGAATGGTGTAGGTTTGTTGCTCCATGGTGGGTGTAAGCTGGTGATAATGAATAGCATTGGTTTGTTGGCCCAAACCCAAATCACCTTAACTTGAATGACAATGAGATGATTGGATAATAGCTCAACCAGACATCCATATTTTGACATGGCAGTATGCCAGAGGGTGCTGAGACTGGTGCATCCAGCACTGCCCCCGTCGTGTGAGGATGTTGCAAACTAGTTGATAGTAGTAGACTAGTAGAGGTAAAATTGTTCTGTGCAGAAATAAATGAGTTATACACCAAACTTTGAATGAATAAATAACAGATTCTCTACCAATCGCTTAACTACTTGCAATAGAAAACATGCTTTATCTCAACACATAAAAATAACAACATTTCACGTGTTGATCATGTCTACTTTCCCATGGATGCTGTCTCATCGATCGCATTCAGAAGCCATAGCTATCTCATACATTCATTAATTATATTTTATTTACATTAATTAATTGTCTGGAAATGACCCCACAAATGCAGCCTTGCCCGACACCTTATGTCTATCCCCAGATTCATGCCTCCTGAGGACCCCCTGGGCAGACGTGGACCTAGTCTTGACAACTTCCTGCGTATGGCACCTCTGCTGCCTGACCCATTACCCCCGACATGTCCGTACGGCAAAAAGTGTACCTATGGCAACAAGTGTCGCTATTACCACCCAGAACGTGGCCTGCAACCGCACAGGTCCGTCGTCGAGAAACTGGCCGAACGCGCTGATAAGAACAGATTGGCCGCCAGGGGGCACCCCACAGCATCGCCGACCAACAGTCTTACAGGTGTGTATTTTTTCAAGATTCTTAAGATGTTTGTAATTCTGTTATATGAGGGGTTGATAACAACCAATGATAGTTGAAGTTATTTTCCAATACTTCCTGTTGAAAGTTTCTGGAAATATTTAGAAAATAGAAAGCAATTTGAAAGCGTCTGTGGTGGAGAGCTTTGTCACGTAATGTAAAATGTAATTTTCAAGGAAAATAAACCGTTTTTGTTACATTGAATGCTAACCTCCATAGCGACTAGTGGGCATAGCAATTGTGGCTAGGGCAGGTTTAAGTTTTTACAGGGTAGCTAATACTAGCTATACAAAAAACTGCGCTGGGTAAGATAGATAAATATGTTATGTCATATTCAAATTATAGTTTTTTGGCTGAGCAAGGTGTAATTATCACCCATGTGTACATATCTCAGACCATTATATTGTTTTCATCTGCAGGTGGCTCTAGCCAGAAACCTGCGTCTGCTAAGACACCCATCAAACGAGCGCTCACAAAAACCAGGTCTTTGGTGACTGGAGGGTGTGTGTCTAAAACCCCACTGGGACCAAGAAACAGTATGTGCTGCAGCAGTATTAGCCGAGATGTCTGTAGTGACGTGTCAGATATCCAAGTCACCAAGAAAGTGACATCTCCAGATGATCTTGACATGTCAAAAATGACAGTTTCTGTACGGGTGTCACAGGGTAACGTTGCTGACACGACCTTCTGTCATGCGACAGAGCAACCGACAATGGTGACACAAGAGGACTCGATGATGACATTACATGACAGAAGGTCTATTGGTCTCCCGAACCAGGGGCAGGGAAACTCTGGGGCAGTGCTGCATCATGGGATGCATGAGCTGCCTAAGTCTGGAGGATCAATGGTGCGGGAGGATTGTGTGCGGGCCAATGAGGCGTGGGCGTGTTCCTCCCATATCCTTCTCCCCTCCCGCTCCGAGCCCTCTCACCTACACCTTGGGAGTGGCCATCTCTCCCTTGCAAGGAAGCTCTCTGATGAGTCAAGGTTATCCCTCCAGAGGGAGCTGTCTCCGAAAGGTGCCGAAGATTCGCGGTTGTTGTCTGCAGATGGCATCACAAAGCAACAGCCGAAAGCCGACTGGTTCAATGAAGCGAATGATGCAGAGAAGTGGTTCGTGTCGAATTCAGCGCGATCGTCTCCGCAGTTAGAGAGACCGGTAGCAACCAGCGCAGCCAGCACCACTGAGACAAGTGGTACTGGCTTCAGACGGCGCAAGTCCTGCGGACGAGTCGCTCCTCAGTATGATCTGCTGCGTCAGTTCCGCACAGATCACTCTCCTCTCAATCGAAACCTGAGTGCACCCGTCACCATGGCAACGGCGCTCCCGTTCCCACGCAGCAGTGGCAGCACCATGCAACGACAGAGCAGCACATCGGATCCACTGCTTCACACCAAGGACGATGGTGCATATGTGATGATGCCGACAGAGGTGCCCCCTGGTGGTTGTGTCGTAACAACACCACCCGTATCATGGAGCTTCTCGACTGAGAACAAGTTTCAGCACCGGTCACCAGTCTACCGAGCGGCGCCACCGTCTGTGACATCACTCGGGTCCAATCGCCAGATAAAGGTCGCGTTCACCCCGATGGTGCAGCAACCCTTTCCGGCTAGGCAGCGATTGGTCAAAACCCAGCCACCTGTGGTGCACATGAGCAGTGACGCAATGATGGATGCCTTCGTCTCTCGTTCACCCAATCACACGATCCCAGTGGACGTTTCACCGATGTCAAGACAACAAGCAGAGGTCATGAGGTCATATGGGAATGTACCGTCGCATGTCCATGTAGCGGAACCTGCGGCGATGAATGCTACCGTGCAACAACACATGATCCCAAACCTGAGTCAGCCCCCACCTTCCTATCAGGTGGCGCCACAGGTGGCAGCCGTCTCGGAGAAGAGACGCAACTTGTACTTCCACCTGTGTGGTCTCTTCCCGGAGGAGAAGGTTAGTCATGTGATGCAGCAGTATCCGACAGAGACCAGTCCGCAGATACTGTGCACCCATCTCATCCGCATGAGTTACGTCTGAAGGGGGACATCCCTATCTACACAGGGAGCAGTTGGTGCTTGATAATTCTTTTAAGGACATTCAGTACATACTACTTGTACAGCAGTCAGTGTCTGCTCATTACCCAGGTAGCAGTGAGTGATTGCTACTCTGTATTGGGCGCAGTTGTTACTTGCTACTTTAGATAGCGAGCTGTATAAATGTGATTGCTTTTTTGTGTAGGGAGGTGTTGGTGATTGAGTCTTTCCACAGGGAGCAGTCAGTGCTACGCTAATTCGCATGGGAGGAGTCGGTGATTGCAGTTTTGATACAGGGAGCAGTTAATGCATGCCCCTTTTCAAAGGGAGCAGTCATTGCTATCTGTCAATGGAGAAATATATTTTTAAAATCTTACTGGTGAAAATAAATATTAATGCAGATATGTGTAAAATTATTTCATTTAATAATACAAGCAGACATTCTATTAGAGAAGTGGTTATACTGCGAATATTAGTCTTTTCCCGTTGTGATGATGGTTGTTATTTGTATATATTCTTGATCCAAAAAAATTGTACAGAAGTATCTATTGTATTCAGGTTATAGTGAAGTTGAGTAATTTTTTTGTCGGTCATTAATTTTAGTAGGAGCATATTTATAAGAGAAAGCTGCAGAAAATGATAATGGAAGGTTACTGTTTGCAAGATTCATTAACCACTATGCTTTGTATATTTTAAATGTTATGTATAAAGAATCTCCCTGTGCACATAAGATAACTGTTGGTTTTGACATTTACCTTTTTGGTAATAGGAATACATAATTTGTATTCACATGGTGCCATCTAGTGAGTGGCAGTCATGCCACCTGGTGAATGACCTTTAGCAATACAATTTTAATGGATGTTGTTCAATACTAGTAATACATAAGAAAACTGCATGACTTGCAGGTCAGAACTTGTCAGTGTTATGTCTTACAGGGAAATTATACTGTTCAAGAATTATGATACAGCCAGTGCAAGTTAGAAAATGACAAACAAATTATATATTTTTTTTAAACCTAGGAAAGTGGGATTGAGAACGTGGTATTTCCCACCCGCAAGCCATAGTGTAGACTCGTGGTGGATACCACAGTTGGTGGATAACATTGTACACAGACAATGACTGATGTTTGATTATACCAACTTATTGGATTATATGTGGAACTTGGTACTTGCTGGTCTTGTATCTGGTTGCTCCTGTAGCATCCGTCTTTACAATCCTTTTTGTGCATTTCTTGTGCCATCTTCATAAAATACTTGCTTGCATGTTAATGGAGCCAACAGAGGGTGCTAGTCGGCAACATGTCGGGTGTAAATCGCTCGACGGAATGTGAACATCTGTTGTATGTCTGTCTAAACATTGTTATAAATGTTTACCTGTAGTTTCTGCAGTTATTCGGTGAACCGTAAACTGCGGGAAATCTCGATACCAGTTAGGCATCGGTGTTTGTATGTCTGTTCTAGACATTGTCTATTTTATTGGCATTGTGAATTTTATTCTAAATGAACCTGTTGATCATTTGTATAAATCTGCCATCCAATGTAAAAATTTCCTTGTTTTTTTGCTGATTTCTCAGAACTTAACAGTGTGACTTGTTAGTCTACCATCGAATGGCAGCAATATGAGCACCATTCTAATTCATTTGTGTGTATAGTGTATTTAAACCCTTCTTGTGGGCAAATTACCCAAATGAGATACTGAAAAAAATTTGAGAACAGGTTTGCCTGTATAACATTCTGCATTGCCTACATCAGTTGAACCTTAAAAGTTAAAATACAGTGCATTTGTATAATAAAAAACTAAGAATGGCGAATCATTTACAGGACTGGTTTAAATATATACATGTTATTGGTGTGATCATGTGATTACTTTCTTTTTGTTAACTTCATATTTTTAATTGTATGGGCCAAGAACAGTTATTATTAATCACCTTTTATTGACATCAGTCACACCCATGTCTGCCCAGTGCATATAACAGAATTAATGCCCGACTGGTGCTCTAAATTGACAGTGAACGTCGCTAGGATTATCACACTTCTAATACTTATTGTGTACATTACTTCTTAAATGATTTGATGAAGATAAGGAATATTTACATAAACCACATTGGTGCGTAGCTAATTATTATGGTCGAAAGGGAGATCTGTTTACACATACTACATTGGTGCATATTTAATTTGTATGATCGATGAAGTTAGATATATTTGCATAAATGGTGACAGGGCATGTAGCTCTTGCTGGGAATCCCAAGCCACCAGCTGCATTGATGAAGACCATTATTGGAATCTATGTATATTTGAAGGAGTATTTGTAAATTTACATAGACTAAACAGCGGTCACAACTGGGGTTGAGTGTATTGTTAGGCCGTTCCAACAACTTCCCTCTGCTGATGTGTGTAATTGGTAGTGTGTTATGTACATTAGTGTGTAATCCTGCAAAACTTGTTTTTGTCCTTGATGGATACATGGTGAACTGTCTGGAGAAAATTGAACTGAATATCATTTATGGATGTCCAGAACAATAGAGACAAGTTAATATAGAACAAATTATAATATATAGTGTAGGACTGACATATGTATTATTATGTGCATATCCAATGTGTTATGTAACATGTTGATTAGAAGTGTTTGTTCACGATATCAATACTACAAATTCTAGTACAGTGCTGGTTTTTATTTATTATTTTGTGTATCTTTCTATCAGCACAAGATGTTGGAGATTATTACATATATGGCTTCTACAAATTGGTTAGTTTTCCTGAATACCCCCAATTTTTTGTGTCTTAAGTAATTCATAACCCAGTTGTAGTCACGTGTATAGATTTTCGAACATGCTGCTATTGTTCAAATATATGGAAACAATTTATGGGAATTGTATGAATTCAATGATACGTGTGTGGTTATTACTACACCATCAGTATGAATATCTATTGTATTGTAAGATTTAATGCCATATCTTGTTTGTCTTGTATGCAAGTGTTGGCTTCTTGTATTGTTTGTTATTGTAATTATTCTGTCAAAATAATAAAAAATTCTGCAAAAGATGTTTCATTTTTGTCACATGCCCATTTGTTGCCATCACCTTGTATGACAGCCATGTCACACTTGTCAAAAGCATTACTATGTTTGAGTATGTTCATATAAGTTGTTGTCTCCTGTGAACGTTTGCCGGAAGTAGAAGAAATGGTACAAACAATCATCAATGAATTATTGGGTCTATCTTTCCAGATATGTTATGTCATTATCATGAACTTGTAATATGTGTAAATAAATGTTACCAGAGATTGAACCTATGGTTGCTGCTATGATGATTAGTAGTGTGAAGATTGTCAATTCTGGCATATATTTTTATATTTGCGTTCACGACTTGTAAATCTAATTTCATATTTACGAGTTCTGAAATGTTATTCACAGTAAATATAAGCACACAGGACATTATGTACTTCCCTGTCACAAGGATGTCCTCACAGAAAACTGTTTATCGCAGGTATAACCACAGCACAGAAATGTTTACCAATTAGTAAATTTATTGTGGACAATTAAAAAAGCGTGACTGCCTGTTTCAATTCGTACAATTCTTTTTTGGTCCAGCGGTCTGTCTCTGAGGTTCTGATGTCACAATCATCATTGGTGTCAACTTCCATATCGCACTGATTGTCTGCAGAGACAGAGCAGTCATCCTCGTATCTGAAAGGAAATTTAAAAATATTTTATCAAGAAATTATTGCTTCAAATTCAGACTAGACCTGGTAAAACATAATTTGATTTAAAATTTGATTTTTTTTTTTTTACAACTTAGCTAATCAGTGGATAAAAGAACTTATTGGTGAAATGGGCCTGAAACGAGATAATGAACCTTCAAATTAAAGAGGTCGTTTTCACTGTAAACACAAGAAAATTATAACTTGCCATAAAATCGATTGAATTGAATTTCATCAAGCACAATTTCCATTAAAATACTCAAAGGGCTATACAAAATCTAATTACATATAAAATGTTAAATATTGTTTAAAGGTGTGTGTATAACTGCCAACAGAATGTAATTTGAATATAATCTTATGGTAAAATATAATTACACAAAAGATAAATAAGATAACAATTGCATAATAAAATTAATAATTCTCTTTTAAATACAATAATTTATAAATAGAGAATAGTAATGGTATAATTACATTCATACGCACACACAAGTTGTGCAGTAAAAATTCCACAATGAAATGTCAATAAAATGTTGGCAGTATTCATTTTTCACCACCCACTGGTCACCATCTACCTGGCCACTAACCCTGGGTCATCCTGGCAGTCAGTATGAAGTGATCGATGGACACTGTCCACGCATTCGTCCAGTTCCAGATTGGTGTAGTCGGCCGTACATCTGGGACCATCTCCAAACCCGTACAGTGACCAGTCGCACGGCTCTAGAACATGTCAGTTTTGAGGGTCATGTCAGAAACTATCTACTGCTGATTTTGCTAATCTGAAGCACATGCTACGTCCACAAAAGCAACCTGAATTAGGGGTCAATCTTCAGAAGTGCTCATTATCTCTCCACATTCATGTAGAAGAATTCTACTCGAAGGATTGTGCACACATGCATGCACACATATATATGCACACAAACGTGCATTGATACACACACACACAACCACACGCATGCGCACACACAACCACATGCACGCACACACACACACAGATGAACACACACACACAACCACGCACACACACATGAGAACATATATATGCACACACACACACCACATACACAAACATATACACGCATGCACAAACATTTTCACTAACTGAATGGACACAATTCATGGTATCTTGTCCTAGATGGAACTGTTTTAATACTGGATGATCATTGGAATTCATTCTGATAAATTCTACAACTGACATATACATCACGTAACAAAATGGATGTCGAACATTATGAAATATACTGACTGGTAATTGTGGTGGTAGACCAATACCAAACAGACAGTGCAAACTACACAAGCCTCATTATCATCGATTCAATCATAATACCATTGTCAGAAAAAATATAGGAAGTGTTTTTTTATAGAAATAAAGGAAACTGGCAACAGCTTCACCCACCTGTCATGTGCTGCCACCTGGCGTCCAACTGGGTAGTACCATTTGTACTTTGTTCCATTTTGTCACATTTTGACTTTACCACACTGTGACTACTTGACTGACCTATGAAAACAGCAGAACCAAGAACAGTTAATTTGTCTCAGTTTGTTTCAAATCTCTCTTTGTCTCCATTGTTGTTGTTCTTGAAACTTGAATGATTCAGAAGGAAACCGTTTGTTTATATAGAACCATGTACAAAGGTGTGGCCTCGGGTACAAAAGTGTGGCCTCAGGTACAAAGGTGTTGCCTCAGGTACAAAGGTGTGGCCTCAGGTACAAAGGTGAGGCCTCAGGTACAAAGGTGTGGCCTCAGGTACAAAGGTGTGGCCTCGGGTACAAATGTGTGGCATCAGGTACAAAGGTATGGCCTCAGGTACAAAGGTGTGGCCTCAGGTACAAAGGTGTGGCCCAGGTACAAAGGTGTGGCCTCAGGTACAAAGGTGTGGCCTTAGGTACAAAGTGTTGCCTCAAGTACAAAGGTGTGGCCTCAGACACAAAGGTATGGCCTCAGACACAAAGGTATGACCTCAGGTACAAAGGTGTGGTCTCGGGTACAACGGTGTGGCCTCAGGTACAAAGGTGTGGCCTCAGGTACAAAGGTGTTGCGTCAGGTACAAAGGTGTGGCCTCAGGTACAAAGGTGTCGCCTCAGGTACAAAGGTGTCGCCTCAGGTACAAAGGTGTTGCCTCAGGTACAAAGGTGTCGCCTCAGGTACAAAGCCATGTTGACAGTGGACTAAAATTAGAAGCTTAACTCAGGTCACAACCTTCCTCGGAATGATTCAAGCTCATTATTCGGGGATTTGAATGAGAGTGAGGCTATATTTATAAACACCGAACTGTTGAATTCAAAAGTTGTTTCTGCTTTGCTAGGCCATATTTTGGATGGTCAGTGTGTTAGAATACATGCAGTTTATACGGTCTAACATTTACAACTGAATAGAAAACCCCCTTCAAAACACTTCCCAATGTCACATCTGAATAAACACATCATCAATCCTATCCACTCTCACCCATTAGTGTCCTATACTTACTGTGTCTATGCACCCTCCCCATTAGTGTCCTATACTTACTGTGTCTATGCACCCTCCCCATTAGTGTCCTATACTTACTGTGTCTAAGCATCCTCCCCCATTAGTGTCCTATACTTACTGTGTCTATGCACCCTCCCCGTTTAGTGTCTTATACTTACTGTGTCTATGCACTCTCCCCCATTAGTGTCCTATACTTACTGTGCCTATGCACCCTCCCCATTAGTGTCCTATACTTACTATATCTATGCACCCTCCCCATTAGTGTCCTATAATTACTGTGTCTAAGCACCCTTCCCCATTAGTGTCCTATACTTACTAATCTATGCACCCCCTTTAGTGTCCTATACTTACTGTGCCTATGCACCCTCCCCCATTAGTGTCCTATACTTACTGTGTCTATGCATCCTCCCCATTAGTGTCCTATACTTACTGTGTCTATGCACCCTCCCCCATTAGTGTCCTATACTTACTGTGTCTATGCACCCTCCCCCTTTAGTGTCCTATACTTACGGTGTTTATGCACTATCCTCACATTAGTGTCCTGTAGTTACTGTGACTATGCACTCTCTGTGTTAGTGTCCTATACTTCCTGTGTTTATGCACTCTCCCCTGTTAGTGTCCTATACTTACTGTGTCTACGCACTCTCCCCTGTTAGTGTCCCAAACTTACTGTGTCTATGCAGTGCTTCCAGCACTCTGTCAGTGTCATCTAAAATGATGTCAGTGTCATTGCTGTTAGCCTGGGTGTATAGTGACACAAGTTTGACAAGCTGGTGTAGCTGTGTCACTGAGACATCACAGCCAGTGACAGTGAACAACCTGCAACATACAGACAGTGTCATAAAAAATGTGTCATCTGTGGTCACATGACATTCGGTTACCTTGTCTCATATACGGGATGGCCTCTGTGGCAACAATGAAAATCTATGTGAGACAACTAAAATAATTTCTGTGACAATTAAAATAATCTCTGTGTGACAATTAAGACAATCTATGTGTGACAACTTACATAATCTCTGTGTCGTAACTAAGATAATTTCTGTGACAATTTGGATAATATATGTTACATGACATAGGCTTGTAAATGTATAATACTAGATATAAATGTTATTTATTTTCTCTCTTCACCTTACTATTGCTAGTTGCTATGATCTTTGTCTCTTTCATGTTAGATCTGATACAAACAAATTAGTGGATACTTTTTGGTGTGGATTTTATCAAAGTACAACTGAATATATTTCTGTGTAATTCTTGTAAACTATGGGATCAAATGTAGCTATTTAACACCATACAATACTTGTTACACAATACTCAACCTCACACAAGATGGTTGTAATAAATATTATCAAATATAGATAAGCGAGCGAAAAATGAACAACTCGGGACATGTCCAAAATCACTCAATTCAGCGGTCGCTAGCAAACTTACGGTTCATCCGATCCCAAAAATCTTGGTACCGTTTGAAAGATTACACCTTCTGTTATTCTAGCACAAACGTGGTTTCCCGATAATAATTGATACAAGAACCTTGACACATATCTGCAACCATGTTGTTTCCAGTCTTTTACACACCAGCGAACCAACTGTTTGCCTCGTTTTAATTTGCGACAAATAACTTTGTTGCAAGTTTGTAGACATCCTTTACTCATTGTGTCTGATATGTCTGACTAAAGATGTATTTAATATGAGATCCAGCTATATAATTGTAAGGAGGCAGAAACTCAGATAGGGCAGAAACCGAGTAGGTGATTATACTTCATAAGTTCTTGTTTTCATGCCATTTAGACTCCACCCACTTTGCAGACGACATAAACGCAAGATACGTAAACAAACTGTCAGTCAGCGTCCGGCTATCGCTAATGTAATGCCAACATTCGGTGAAACTTAATCTATCTTTTTTTGACATGCAAAAATGGGTGGAGCTTAACATGTAAACATCAACTGCTGAGATCGGCCATGTGCGATGCCATAGCAATGCAGCGGTGATTGACAGGAAATATGCAGTTTCGCCGACAGATGGCGAAGAATACCCGACGCTAACATCGTTCGCCGAGTTCAAGCATTCAAATCAACCGTGCTATTTACTACGTAGATGGAAAGGAAATCTTTCAAACGCTACCAAGATTTTTGGGATTGGATGAACCGTAAGTTTGCTAGCGACTGTTGAATTGAGTGATTTTTGACATGTCCATTTTTCGATTGCTTATCTATTTTTGATATTATGCATATAGCTGTTTCATGGATATATATACTGCCAAGCCAGTCAAAATGAAAAAAAATCAAGTCTTGTACTACAATGATTTTGAAAGCAAAAACAATTTGGCAATTTTTAGTAATATATTTAATATCACTTACGTAAAATCACTTATGATGTTTAACCAAACAACTTTATTTGGTGTTAACATAGGAGTGCTTTATTTTCAGAGTTTTCCTTCTCTAGAGTTAGTGAGTCGACTACAGGTTACACATTTACCCACTGCATGGGATTTTTGAATTCCTCTGTGAACGACACCAGGGAAAAGGAACCAATGACTTACAGTGTCTCTTCTGAAAGACGCAGACATTGTGGGGTGAACAAACGAAACTGCGGTTGGTAGTAGGATTCAAACCCTAGTCCCCATGACCAACAGTACAGCACTACAACTTGACCACTGCCCCCACATGTAATGAAGTACTTCACTATTTAGAACATTTTACATATGCCTACATTTTTAGGTGTACCTTTACTTGTAATGATGTATAATGATGTGTACTTTTTTCGATATAATGGAGTAAACTTTTTACATGTAACAACTATTATATACAATTATGTGTACTGTTACAAATGTATCAAAGTAAATGGCTTGTTCTGCCATGTGATAATGTATATTTGAATAAATTATTGTTGTTTATTTCAAGTAGAATTATCTACTTTCTACTTGCACTTCAAGTACATTCATTCATGTACATTAATTTGACACATCATACCTGTTGAGAAGGCCTGCTGTGTATCTGTTTGGGTTCTTGAGGCAGAGTCGCACTAACAGTGTCCCATTCACATCGCATTCCCCTTCGTAGAGCAGTGGCGATCCACTCAAGGAACCTAGAGGGAAACAGGGCCACATGTAAAACTGACAGAGGGTTAATAAATAATCTAATGAACTCTGGCATTAGCTTGTTCATCAACAATAGTGTACTAGCCAAGGTGAAATTATCTGCAACCTTCAAAAGGTTGGAGAATATCTGGAATAACATGAAATTTACCTTGAGAACTTAACTCTGCTCTAACAGCCGAAATGTTGCACTAACCAGTGCTATAGGAATGTGAAACATGGCACACCAAAGCATGTCCAGGAAAGAAACTTGACAAATTTTTACACCTTAGCTCCCTAGCGCCTTGACCTATCTGTTGACAACTGGAATACTGCTTATGGATTTTGAAATTGACCAATCCGTTTGTTTTGATGTGCCTCTGAGCTTGGTTTCCAAGGATTTAGGCGCAATAGAAGTTATCTTATTATTAATAAATGCCTTCACAGGATTTTGAGCATTCACTGGAGTGATTACCTAACTATTACTGATGCATATGTGTGTATATGTGTGTATCAGAGCTGGAATGTAACGAAGTACTTTTACTTCGTTACACTATTTGAGTAGAAAGGTTTACTTTTATTGAGTAACGAAGTACATATTTTAGAACTTAAAAGTACTTTTACTTGTAACAAAGTACAATTAAGGTGTACTTTTCTGATTGTAATGAAGTATCCATATCTTCTGTGTTACCATTTTGGAACTTCTTTTTGAAAATGATTGGTTCATCTGTAATTTGTCAAGTTTGATTTTTTGGCAAGAACGAGCTCTCAATTAACTAAAATATTCACCAGCTTGGATGCATTATTTTTGTGTAACAGTACAGTTAAATAACGTGTTTGTTTTATACACTGACTGATATTGTGTGGGTGGTGGAGTCAGCCATTTTATATAGTCACTTGAGAAAAGTACTTTTGTGTTTACTTCAAGTACAGTTGTTAACTTTGTACTTCTACTTAAAGTAAAATTTTTCAAAAGTACGTTTACATGAATATCTTTTTTCCTTGTTACTTTTACTCAAGTAAAAAATAAATGTACTTCTACAAGCTTTGGTGTGTATGTGAGAATGTATGTTAATATTTTTCTCGTAGACGGTTTGCACCTCAGATGCCAAACTTTCAGAGGTTCATGTACAACCCCTCGAAAGTAAAATAATGCTAATTTTTAATCCCCATAGGTTAAGGATTCTTACTGTTTTAGGGTTCATACAGGACATGAGACAGATGTTAATCGATTGTTCACAATGTTGCGCATTTTTACCAGCTCAAATTTACATCATAACATTAACAAATGTCAGTCTGAATACTTTGGAAAATTGTCTTTTGCATTTGTGTACATATAACACCATTTGTGTACATCTAGCACCATTTCAATCATCAGATGGAGAGATTATTGAGAGATCCAACCTTCAGTCAAATCCATGATGTGAACACACAAGAGCTGGTTCGGCCATGTCCTCTGACTAGAACTGCCCACCAAGCGGTACCGTGGCAACAAGAGGATCATTAAAATTGAACTGGCACCAGCGATCAACTGTGACATTCAGCTGGTCAATTGAAGATCCATGGTGGAGTACTTTGACAGCCTCGTGCATCTATAGATGCAGCAGCTGTTATGTAAGTTGGTCAGAGTTTTGTTTTACCCACCTTCCTGAGTGGCTGTTACAATAGCTGCTACCCATCCTGCCAACAGCCGATCCTGCAGTCCCCCTGCTTCACTCTGCAACTGCAACAGTTTTTCCAACAGCAGGGGGGTGGAATGTGACTGGTGGAACAGCTGCAGCAATGGCTGCCAAACATTGACCAATCTTAGGGGTAGTGTCAATTCCTCGGATTCCACCAGTGCTGAAACAAAGTGGCATGTCAAAAGTTATGTAGAATTCCATGTAAAATTGAATAATGAATGAATATGGTAACTATTTTATCTGCAAAGAAAATGGGATAAAAAATTCTAAGTGGATTTAAAGTGGCAACCATTTGTTTACAAACAAAAATAAATTTACTGAAAATTAGAGGCTAGGATAAAGTACCAAACAGTTATTTTAATTATTCTGAACCAAATTACAATTTAAATTATCAGTTTTGTCAGGCTTTGATCTAAGTTGTCAGTAACAATTACAGGTTGTAAGAAACAAAGCTAGAACATAACATTTCCTTCAAATTAACGATGGTAAATGTCACTGACACCCATTAAAATTATATTAATGCTTTTTCTACAATTCCATTTTTGCTCATCTTGTTTAAAAAACCAATAACATCAAACCTATCTAGTATCCATGCCAGCTCATTTCTGCAAATGAATTGCACAACTGGCTCATCTCTGTATATTCTATATATATATCTAACAATAAAAAAATAATTGCGCTAGCTGGTGTGTGCATATGCATGTGTGTATTGAAATTGTCCTCTTATACGGTTTCCATCTTGGATGCCAAACTTTAATCTACAATACCTAGGAAATAAATAACTTATTTGTTCTAAATTCCGTATGGGTTAATGGGCTTTACCAGTTTTAGGGTTTGTACCAGATGTCAGACAGATGTAAATTGATTGTTTGCAATGTAAGATGCAATCTCAACAAAACTATGTACTCTTTTATAATACTGATTATACATATTACCGTGTACTTAAATTATTCACATACTACAGATCAACAAACTTTATTAAATATTGGTTAAATGAGTTTATGAAGCTACATTAAAGGTGGAATATAAAGTAGATCATGACAATATAAAATACATTTAAACATTACAGTAAACAAATACATACATATATATATTAAAAATAAATAAAATACAGTATCCAAGAATAATGTGGATAAGCAATACCCTGTTGGTTTATTTTGAGTGTCTCAAGGATATGACCGCTGGTTGTCATGTGTCGCACTGCCCGGTCAAGCACGATGTCCCTGGAACTATCAACAAGCAAGACATACAAGCTCCCACACATAAATGTACTATCAGCATGTAAGTTAAGATTGGGTTCTGTTAGGTGTGGTTGTATGTAAGGTTACAAAGGCCCCAAATATGTGAAGCATTATACACTTACTTTCTTACTTAGTCCTCTTGTTGCGCATAAGGCTGCCACCAGAGCTTGCCACTGTGATCTATCTGTTGCATATCTTTCGAGGTAACCCCCAGTCCATCCCATAAGCATTACATAACGGGATTTAGTTGTTATCATGTATTGCAGAAAAAATAAATTGTTACAGTGGTGCCACCTGGTGTGTGAAACGTGTTAATGTAAATTTATGCCATTTGGGATTGTTCAAATGTCAAGTCCCACATTGTGTATTGATTGGGTGGTTTGAACAAATACTAGTTGCATAACTTGGACTCTGCTGATTAATGAGACCATATTATTTCTGAAAACAGTGTACAGAGACATCAGCCTCACTGTGAGAGCAGCTCACAATGAGGCTCAGGTAAGAATCACGTCGGTGTTGACAGCTCCCTCAGTCAGGTTTCAGACGTCTGCATATAATTTACTACATGTACATTTATGAAAAAATTCCTCCACAAGTCCTCGAATAATGTAGCAAAACAGTCCAAAAGGTCTGGTTAGACTAATTCACATGGTCCTATTGTGAATTATCTCAACAAGTTAAAAATGGTCATAGAGATCTGTTGGACTAAGTTTGTATTACCAGACTTATTTTGTAAAGTATCAACTTTCAAATGTTATCGTAAAGAAACAACATAACCAGGGCTGTTTTCTGTAGGAAGATTCTTGCCTGTGTGTCATCTCACCTTGGTACATGTAAATGCTTCTTCAGTTTTTGCACAGTCTCTTGTATTTTGTTTTCCAATTCACCCGCTGTCTTTGACTCACTCTTGGTTGATGCCATCTAACAAGGAAAATTTCAAATGAATAATTTTTTTAATTTGCTATTTGAATGATCTTTAATCTGGAAAATCATCACTGTACTCTCAGACTCAACCGACTTATTGGACAAAATTTGAACAAATGCCAAGAGTGCATTATTTGATGGATACCAGCAATATACAAGATGTCATAATTAATATTAAATCACAGGAAGGATTGAGAGATTGAAAGCGAAGATGGAAATGGTTGGTGGAGAGCTGTGAGGGAAAACATAAATCAAGGATCAGAATCGGGGCCAACCTCATCCCAGACAGACAGGGAAACAGGAGAACAACAAGACTACAACAACTTACCTCAAACTGTTGTTTAGTGAACTCCGCCAGCAGCTCACTGACGCCGTCTTCAGTGAACTCCATGGTCGAATGAGTTGTGTCGTGCTCCAAGTCTCTCTTCTGTACCTCCCAGTACTCTTGCTACAAACACCGGTGGTATACATCATATGTTCACAAGGTCCAAAAATACACTACACTGGCATTTAGTATTGGTTCAACCATCCTGCAGCACCATTAAATGGTGTGTGACTAGTGATTTTTATGATCCAAAATTGCTCTTAATGTCAATTTGCAGTAACATGTTATCAGGTGGTTCAATTGTAGTCTGTAGCAATACGTTTCCGTGTCATATGTGATGATCAACAAAACGTAACCTATCTTGGGATTTTGTAAGCTTATGTGACCACCACTTACCAGTACAACAGGTTCATAAAGTGGATGTAGTCACATCTTTACAATGCATATCAACTTAGAAAATATGTGAATTGGTTCAGGGTACTGTATTTCTAAGATTCTTATGATGTTGTAAGCATGACTTCATTCTTTAGCTAGATATCAAGACTGAAACACGTTTCATTAAGAACCAGTAATAAAAACCACACCTTATTAATGACATTATATATATATATATATGTATGTATGTATATATATATATATGTATGTATGTATATATATATATATATAAATATATGTATATATATATATATACTTTCGGGATCCAACTAGCAATAAAGGGAACCCATCCTGACATGTGGGTTGAAGCGCCTCGTGAAATATATATATATACATACATATACATTTATATATATATATATGTCAGGATGGGTTCCCTTTATTGTTAGTTGGATCCCGAAAGGATAACAACGTGTCCTCATTCAATTCTTTATTACACAGGCACAAAGACCCTGTCCACAGTCCAGGACTCCATGTGCTTAAATCAACACTTGTGCTTATTTTCTTAGTGCGGTTTTCCCCCTATCCAAAATTCCCGCCCTTTCATAGCCCCCCTATTGTCAGACCCCAACATTGAGCCCTGGCCACTGCTACTCACCTGGTGGCATTACTAGGGGAACTATAAAGCAATGATAGGGAGACCACAAGGCCAACATCTTTGACAAGTGACAAGCAGATAAGGGTCCATCAGTCTTCCCACCAAGCTATAGAAGGTTGCCAAAACACCAGCTTGGAAACTAACTGTCCAGAGAAGATTGTCATTATTTGCAGACTGACCTTGAGATGGAGAGACTGACCTTGAGCCACTGTAGGGCTTGATGTGTTGCCTCTCGCATGACACTGAGAGATGGGAAGGAGGAGTGTGTGATGTCATGACGTAGTTCCACCAGCCACTTGGGCAGACCCAGCTGTCAACAGCACACACGAGGCAACATTGGTGAGTTACGTCACATAACTCATTACTTGTGTCTCTTGTTGCTACTAATGAGTTGCTGCAGTTTGAGTGAACATGTGATCAAAGTTCCAGTTGGTAAATGGCTGTATTGTCTAAGACTACAAATTAGTGCAAGCTGCAGTGCAACGACAGAGTTTGACAGAATAAAACCACTGACTGACTACAGAATCTGGCCAAATAAAAGCTATTGAAACTAAACATGACCTAATGTTGTTTGGTATGTGTCACATATTATTCAGTAAAACATCAAAAGTAGAATCACAATGCAAATCATTTATAAACTTATCATAAATTTTCTGTCATCTTTTCATTCAGTGTAGCTATAAAGAAATGTTTTCAAATTGTGATCAGCAAAACATTGTGATCAGAAATACTCACCTCATCAGCAATGGTGTGCACAGGCAGGGGATAGAATTTCGTTTGTCGTTTCTCTGTCAGCAGATTGACAAACCTGCGAGGTGTGAACACATAATATGTCATTTATAAACACAATGCAGAGATACAGCAGAAAAACAGACCAACAAGTAACGTAAGGTAAAAGGCTAGAGAAAGGAATTGGTGCCAGAAGAACAAGAAAACAGAGAAATATATTTATACAGGAGTGTATAAAAACAAATGGTAGATAAAAGTAATTTTGTAGATTTTTTTATATCAATAAACTTAAGTTATCTGAATTATTAAGACAATATACCCCTAGTAGTATACAGTAAAATTACAAATTTCAGTCTGCTGGTGGAAATTGAAGCATTGGTGATTGATCTGCAAATCTGGCCATGTCATAAGACATTTTAATCCACCAATAGTGGGTCAAGGAGGAACAGCAATATGAAATTGTACACGGAACTTGTAAAGTTTCTCACTGACCTGACGAGAACCATTGCGTATCCCATGCATAGTTCCTGGTCACGTGACCTGAGCGCACCCTCTGACCTCGCCCTGGCCTCCTGCAGCTGGGCACACACCAACTGAGATGTACAGTCGATGGCCGTGGCCAGTCGCTGCGGCACTCTGTTGGACAGTCACCACTACATGCTCACTGGCACCCTGGATCAAACAGTCTCACTGGCACTCTAGATCAAACATTCTCACTGGCACCCTAGATCAAACAGTCTCACTGGCACCCTGGATCAAACATTCTCACTGGCACCCTAGATCAAACAGTCTCACCGGCACCCTGGATCAAACAGTCTCACTGGCACCCTGGATCAAACAGTCTCACTGGTACCCTGGATCAAACAGTCTCACCGGCACCCTGGATCAAACAGTCTCACTGGCACCCTGGATCAAACAGTCTCACTGGTACCCTGGATCAAACAGTCTCACTGGCACCCTGGATCAAACAGTCTCACTGGCACCCTGGATCAAACAGTCTCACTGGCACCCTAGATCAAACAGTCTCACTGGCACCCTGGATCAAACAGTCTCACTGGTACCCTGGATCAAACAGTCTCACTGGCACCCTAGATCAAACTGTCTCACTGGCACCCTGGATCAAACAGTCTCACTGGCACCCTGGATCAAACAGTCTCACTGGCACCCTGGATCAAACTGTCTCACTGGCACCCTGGATCAAACAGTCTCACTGGCACTCTGGATCAAACAGTCTCACTGGCACCCTGGATCAAACAGTCTCACTGGCACCCTGGATCAAACAGTCTCACTGGCACCCTGGATCAAACAGTCTCACTGGCACCCTGGATCAAACAGTCTCACTGGCACCCTGGATCAAACAGTCTCACTGGCACCCTGGATCAAACAGTCTCACTGGCACCCTAGATCAAACAGTCTCACTGGCACCCTGGATCAAACAGTCTCACTGGTACCCTGGATCAAACAGTCTCACTGGCACCCTAGATCAAACTGTCTCACTGGCACCCTGGATCAAACAGTCTCACTGGCACCCTGGATCAAACAGTCTCACTGGCACCCTGGATCAAACAGTCTCACTGGCACCCTGGATCAAACAGTCTCACTGGCACCCTGGATCAAACAGTCTCACTGGCACCCTGGATCAAACATTCTCACTGGCACCCTAGATCAAACTGTCTCACTGGCACCCTGGATCAAACAGTCTCACTGGCACCCTGGATCAAACAGTCTCACTGGCACCCTGGATCAAACAGTCTCACTGGCACCCTGGATCAAACAGTCTCACTGGCACCCTGGATCAAACAGTCTCACTGGCACCCTGGATCAAACAGTCTCACTGGCACCCTGGATCAAACTGTCTCACTGGCACCCTGGATCAAACAGTCTCACTGGCACCCTGGATCAAACAGTCTCACTGGCACCCTGGATCAAACAGTCTCACTGGCACCCTGGATCAAACAGTCTCACTGGCACCCTGGATCAAACACTGCATGTAGCATCAGAAAACTGATGCCAACTACCTGATCACACTTGTATTATTTAACACACTGTAGTATCATTTACAATGGTTTTAAAGAGGGATAGTGTTTGCAGCAATTCCTTTGGTTACAGCAAAGAACTTATACTAATTAAGATGTACAATTTGATGTGTGCAGATAGGTAATTATGTCATCAATTGATCACAACAGTCTCAAGGGGTTGGTATCAACTGACTCAACAACAGTCGTGTTGTTGCATAGTGGGACATGACAATAACTCAAAATTTAAAAACATTTGCTACGTATGTACAGCATTTTACACTCAGTAACAAGTTACACTATCAGCTGCATTACAGTGATACAGGATAACATTAAATTCTGTGGAACCTTACAACTTCAGGTACAGCCATTTCTAAATATTGAATCCCAAAGATCCCCATCCCACTGCCTCCCCAAGAATGAAATTGGAAAAACTAAAAATCTATGAATAACCCAAATTAGTCCATTAGCATGTGTATGAAATTTTAGCCCCATTGATGCAACACAGCTGTTGTTGAGTGTGGTGGTCACCAAGTGCTTGAGTCTACAGTCAACCATAAGTCTATCAGTATGGTATCCATGGCTAGACATTGTCTTTATTAGAAACAAAACTAACCGACATCTCCAGACAGCGATTCTGTTGAGGGCATGTCTCTGGCATACTGTGTCCTCACTGAACAGCTCCTCATAGACACTCGACCACTCTGTCCTAGAAACCACAAGAGATGGCATGGGACAGTTTAGATATCTGTTCAGTCACTAACACCACATCGTGTGCTAGTCTGAATAAAAATAGTCAATCTTCGTGAGTCAATCGTGACCATAATTAGGACACGGAAGTTATGGCGAATAGCATTCTGATAATGATGATTTGACAAAAGTCATAGATGTGATAGAACAAATCAGAAGACAGAAGTTGACCTTGGCAGGGCACATCAGCAGACTACGAGATAACCGATGGACATCGCGTATCACAACCTGGGGACCTTACGAAGGGAAACGATTTAGAGGAAGACCGGCGAGACAGCAAAGAGACAACTAGACGAGTACTGGAATGGCACCGTCTGGCAGAGGATAGCACAAGACAGACAGATGTGGAAACGACATGCTGAGGCCTTCGCCCAACCACAGGACACTACGGTTACACAATGATGATGAATGATGATAACTGATGTGTTGATAGATAACGATACATTGCAACCTTTCAACCAAGCTTAAAACAATTACATTACTGTACATTACTGGCTACACATTACTACTATACAGTGGCTAGTATGTTTTTCTGTTGGAGAATGGCAGGGAAGGTGGCCATGTTTTATATATTTAACCAGAGGAAGTCGGTAAGTAGCACCATTATTTTACATTATAAAAAATGCTGCCTTTTTATTTGCTTTTGGAGGTATCGATGGAAATGTTTGTTTAACCATACATATAATTTGTTTATAATAGTAATATGCCGATATGTAAATGACTTGTATATGTTATTGTCATTGCTGGCCAATACAAGCAGGTGGCTATGGTTTCATTATAGTTCCTATCAAAAACATGTATAATGTATTTGACCACATTATCGCCCATGGGTGATTAGGTCGAGATATTCTAAAAGTGAGGGCAATTATGCAGACACGGGCACTAACATAGATCTGCCTTATCGCACCCCCCATGCAAAAATTATCCAAGCAACATAAACTTAAAGCCGGTGTACGAGATAACAACTGGACATCGATCAGCGCCAGGTTTTACAAAGCGTTTGTACTATATGAAGCGATAATTGAAATAGGAAACATTGTCATTGACGGATGTCTGATGAAAATGATGTATTTCTAAACAATCTTACAACATATGAATAGCTTTGCGGATATTTGTATTCAGTGAACTCCTGATAACGCCAATTCTCATAAGCCAATTTTCACTTCGTTTATGCGATCTTTTTTCTTGGTCCCGGACCTATCTATAAGATACTAAAATGCATAGGTCCTGATAAGTGGAACTTCTGATAACTAGAAGTATTACCATGGGAAACTGGAGGTTCAGATTATCCAGAGTCCACATTACCTTGGAGATTGTGTAGTAACTATACAAGTTTCATGAATTGATTTAAGTTTGGATTCCCCGCTTTGTGAAACTGTATCCATCATCACGGTCCAGGGCCAGTTTCACGAACCGTTCATATTGTACGAAACGTCATACAAAGGTTCTCAATTCATTCCCAGTTTTTACGTCAGGAGTTTGTAATGCTCGTTGTGCATTGTAAAATTATTCTGAGTTAATGTCATCTTCGTTAAAAGTCCACATTTCAAGTTCCTTCGGCGGGTTTGACCTTTGTTCGCAAGCTTCATGAAACCAGGTCAAACTCAGACTGCGTCCCCAAGCAAATATCAATAAATATGTCAGTCATCGCCATTACGTTTGCAATGTTCTAGAAGTCGGACATCTGGGCATTGTAGTCCAGGCGTTAGCCAGTGAAGGGTGCATTAGGGTCCGCACGATGGTTTTTTATTTTCGTGACCTTTACACCTCTAGGTCAATAATCCGACGGGTGCCATCCAGGCACCCTTGAGCATTTTTTATAAACACATTAATATGCAAATTAGTCATCGCCATTAAAATAAATACTGTTTTCCTGAATATATCGAATATTAAACATACAAAACAATCAAAATAAGGCATCCAAGCGAATGTTTTCATGGTCTCTTGTTATTATTATGTCAGTGAACAAATCATGGTATGCAAATTTGTCATATGAATATGCAAATTAGCTCTGACAAATATAACCTCACGCATTTCGTGTATATCTCCTCAATAGGCAAGCGGTAGGTACTGCCTAACGCACCAACTTAAATGCCCTCCTCCCCGTACATGCAAAACGCCCAAATGGTATATCATTTCAAAACCCAAGATATCACCATCACAACGAGGTGATATCTTAGAACTGCCAAGTGATGCAGTAAGCGTGACACCAAGGTCAAACAAGGTCACCGTCAAACGATAATTTTTCAAACTTGTGCGCTTCCGTATTAAAATGATTGCATATATACTTTATTTAAAACCAAAATGGGTGTCACATATTTTTTGAAAGCTTATTGACTCCCCGTCGCAATGAGATATGACATGGAGCTGTTACCCAGAATAGTAAGTGTGGAGAGAAGGTCAAACAAAGTAACACTGAAGTTATGAATATTCGAACTTCTGCAATATGGCACACTTCATAAAGTTACAATAACTATGTATCTGCTTCTATGGACATGTTATACACTTTGTGAAAGAACAATTTCTTCTTGTCAAAATGCTATATGACCTGGAGGTGTTAGTTGATAGAGTTTGTGTGGAGCGACGATCAAACAGTATCACCGTCAAGTAATAGATGTTCGAAATTACGCCATTCCGTAAACGTTATACAAAACCAATGGTGGCTTATATACGTTACCTATCTACTCATAGCCACGTCATATACCTTTGGAAATCCTATCATCTGCCCATAAATACGGGATACCACTGGGAGCTATCAAGTGGTGCAGTAAGTGTGGAGTAAAGGTCAAGCAAAGACAACACCAAATGATGAATGTTCAAAACTGCGCAATTACAATGTTTGCATATCTACTTTATCTACCTACAGTAGGACATGTTATACACCTGTGTGTACTGTATCCCTGTCAAAATGAGGCAAGGCAGTAAAGTGGTGGTCTAAGTGAGGTGTGAAGATTGAAAGTGAAGGTTGAAGGTCACTGTCAAAAGATGTATCAACCAACATCACCAGGTTTGATGAGTGTACAGACATTTTCGTTCCGCACATCACGAAGCACTAAAATCACTCCAATGATATTGGCGTCGACCGGGACACGTACCTCGCCAGCAGGATCAAATAATGCACAAGAGAGAAGCGTGGTAACGGGATTCTGAAGAAAGTAACATTGGACAACAATGTGCCAATAAACTGGAAATACTTCATCGCGATGTTACCAACATACAGGAGCTATTTGCATTTCTCTCCACTAAGGTTGCAAAGCTCCACTATCTAGGTTGAAAGGAAGTGTTTGACACTTCAGACACCGTCGTCACTAGGTGCAACTATGACATCCTACATCCAGTATGACCTTGAAGAACCTAGCACGCAACTGTTGAGCCTTGTGCAAAAGGGATCAAAGCCATGCATTATTAGCAATGTGTTTCCGATCGTTAGAAGTTATGAGTTTGTCAAGTTTATATCCAGCTGCATACATTTGGATAGGCTTTTGGACAGGCAATAACGTTATTTACCATAATGGCAACGGCATCCATCATGCTCTGGGAAAAGACCTGTCATGTCATTGCCAGTTATCACTAGCATGGGAAACCCAAATCTCATACCACGAAGGAACCACAGCATTCACACATCCATTTAGATCTGGATTCGCGACATTTCAACTCCTGGAATGCATCACCATTGCCCTCTGTAAATAGGGTTTCAGCGTGCGTGGTGTCCGTTATCGTGGCAATGAAAAAGATATCCTGTCAAAGGAATGATATCACTAAGATATTCCAATAACCCCGGATGCTCTTTAGAGCGCACAGCGTAACATGTTTTTATTTGGCTGACCAGTCAACTGGTTCATCAGCAGATGCCCACTCTAAATGGCTGGGGGATGTGAAGAAGCTGTCATGTGCACAAGAACATATCAGTTAATCAATACAAATATTTTGACACAAGATTGAGTTTGTGACCCTCAAAATGACATTCAAATTCAAAATTAAGGGTGACATCCACCATCATCTATTTTCTCATCCCGTTGTGATGCAAAAATGCCGTAGAAGAATAACATCACCTACAATCTGTGGAATGGCACAATTTCAAAAATGCATGTATCTTTTGATGTATCTTCAACCGTCATTCCACAGTTAGACCACCACTTTACAATTTCATGCCAATCATTTTTACGAGGATACAATATGCATAGGTGTATAACGTGGCCCAGTGTAGGTAGACAAAATAGATAATTATGCAAACATTGTAATTGTACAACATTTGCGGAATGGCGCAGTTTTGAACACTCATCACTTGGTGATGACCTTGCTTGACCTTCATTCCACACTTACTGCACCACTTTATAGCTTCCCATGGTATCCTGTATTTAAGGGGAGACAGTAGGCTTTCAAAATGTATATCACGTGGTCATGAGTAACTAGGTAACGTGGATAGGCTATAAGCCACCATTGGTACAGTATAACGTTTGTGGGATGGTGCAATTTCGAACATTTATCGCTTGACGGTGACACTGTTTGGTCGCCACTCCACACAAACTCCATCAACTGAAACCTCCAAGTGATATCTCATTTTGATGGGAAGAAACTGTTCTTTTGCGATGTATGTAACATATCCATAGAAATGAAGTCGATACAGAGTTATTGTAACCTAATAAAGTTCGAATATTCATCATTTCATGGTGACCTTATTTGACCTTAGCTCCACACTTACTATACAATGTAACAGCTCCATATCGTATCCTGTTTTGACCGGGAGACAACAAGCTTTCCAAAAATATATGGCATAGCTATTTTGTTATTAATAAGAGTAGATATACAACCATTGTAGTTATAATGCGTTTGTGGAAGCGGACAATTTCGAAATATTATCATTTGATGGTAACCTTGTTTGCCCTTGGAGTCACGCTAGTTCTACGATAGGCCTCGTTGTGATGGGGATATGAAGGGTATACAATTTGGGTTTTTGTAGGGAGGGGGACATTTAAATATGTCCATTAAGTAGTGCTTATCGCTCGCCTATTGAGGAGATGTAAACGAATATCATGAAGTTATACTGGTCAGAGCTAATTTGCATATTCATGCAACAAATATGCATACTATGATTTGTTCACTGACGTAATCATACCCAGATACCCGGAAAACATGCGTTTGTACACATCATTTTGATTGTTTGGATGTTTACAATTCGGGATATTCAGAAAAGTAGTATATATTTTTAAGGCGATGACTAATTTGCATATTAATGAGTTTCTGCAAAAACGCTCAAGGGTGCCCGAGTGGCACCCATCAGGTTATTGACCTAGAAGGTCCACCTTCAAAAGGGCGTTTGACTACTGGACTACTGGTCATTTTATTTTCATCCTTCCTCGTGGCTACGGACTGTCACATGATCATTTTATTTTCATCCTTCCTCGTGGTTAGGACTGTCACATTATCATTTTATTTTCATACTTCCTCGTGGTTAGGACTGTCACATGATCATTTTATTTTCATCCTTCCTCGTGGCTACGGACTGTCACATGATCATTTAATTTTCATCCTTCCTCGTGGATACGGACTGTCACATGATCATTTTATTTTCATCCTTCCTCGTGGTCAGGACTGTCACATGATCATTTTATTTTCATCCTTCCTCGTGGTTAGGACTGTCACATGATCATTTTATTTTCATCCTTCCTCGTGGTTAGGACTGTCACATGATCATTTTATTTTCATCCTTCCTCGTGGCTACGGACTGTCACATGATCATTTTATTTTCATCCTTCCTCGTGGTTAGGACTGTCACATTATCATTTTATTTTCATACTTCCTCGTGGTTAGGACTGTCACATGATCATTTTATTTTCATCCTTCCTCGTAGCTACGGACTGTCACATGATCATTTAATTTTCATCCTTCCTCGTGGATATGGACTGTCACATGATCATTTTATTTTCATCCTTCCTCGTGGTCAGGACTGTCACATGATCATTTTATTTTCATCCTTCCTCTCTGTGGTGGCGGACTGTCACATGATCATTTTATTTTCATCCTTCCTCGTGGTTAGGACTGTCACATGATCATTTTATTTTCATCCTTCCTCGTGGCTACGGACTGTCACATGATCATTTTATTTTCATCCTTCCTCGTGGTTAGGACTGTCACATGATCATTTTATTTTCATCCTTCCTCGTGGCTACGGACTGTCACATGATCATTTTATTTTCATCCTTCCTCGTGGTTAGGACTGTCACATGATCATTTTATTTTCATCCTTCCTCGTGGCTACGGACTGTCACATGATCATTTTATTTTCATCCTTCCTCGTGGTTAGGACTGTCACATGATCATTCATCTCCGTTGCTACAGTTTTACGTTATTATTACATAACGCCGACATCGAGAAACGTTTCTTATATTTCTCGTCTAAATCAACCCGTTTATGAGTCACCATTTGAGCACTAAATGAACCAGGTGTTGTAGATGTAGTTTGAGCTAAATACAGATTGCTGGATACCACCTTCGCTTCGGCATTGCGCTAGTTACCGGCGCGTACGTGCAGCGCTACCATCGATTAATTTTTCCAATGTTTTTTTAATATTTACAATTGGAGGAATGGTTGTTATTATATGTTATATATGGTAGATTACATGAATAAAGTTACTCTGAATAAAAAAGAGAAACTATACAGTAGCGAGTTTGACACCTATCAGAATCAATGCCTGCTGGATGAAGCGCCAAGCGCGATAGATTACGTGAATTCTGAAGAATATTCAACAACTTTCTGGCCATTCTGCGTGGTTGATTACATGATATATTACGTAGAAAAAGAAACATCATATAATAAGGTAAAAAAAACGAACCAGCGACAGAAACATCGGAGCAGACCACGTTAAGTCTGAAGAATATTCAACAACTTTCTGCCCATTTTGTTGTATTTCTGCAAGTTTATCGTCTATATTTTGATAACAAATGTATATATGTATGTGGCTGAGATGGCGGTGGGCGGTAATGCGAGCAGGTGGGCGCTAACCCAATTTTTTTGGGAAATAGAGGTAGGCGATAATGCAGGTATTGGCAGTAATGTGGTCAAATACGGTACATCTGTGATGTTATTATTTCTAGATTTTGAGACTAAATGCATATCTTAGACCACTGGCAATCAACCCATGATTCATTTGTAACTGGGTTCTTATTGGGATAAATAAAAATGAGAACTGGAAAACTGGTAAAAACTGCAATCCTGGCAATGGGCCTGAATATCAGATTGGTTATAGGGAGTGGTGGGTACAAATTAATTGAGTACTGTGGCAGCTTTTGTGCTGTAATTGCTGCATGGCTGAATGCTTTTCCAAACCAGAGACGTCGAGTTCGATTGAACAGATCTTCCGGGGACAGGGTATAAAATGCTGTTCTGGACAATAATATGGAGGCACAAGAAATAGCAAGAGAAAAATGTAGGCACTATTAGTTGTTAAAAATTTAAGAGTTAAAGGTATGGGTGTTTAGAACCAGTACGACTAAACGACGCACGACACGACCAAAATGTATGTAGTGTTGGTAACCAAGCGGGCTGTTGGTGGCACATAGGAGACAGGAGGTATGGGTGTGCAGCTCGCCAGATTTCAGATATGTTCCTCACATTGGAGTAACAAAATTTGCAACTTTTATCATCGCTTGAGGTAAATCGCCGATTCCATTCGCCAGGTGGTGCTCAGAGATGGAGTAATTGTACTCGGTGTAATCGTACTCATACTTTTTGAGTAATCGTACTCGATTACATTGGTCAAAAAAGCCAAGTAATCGTAATCGTACTCGATTACATTACCAAAGTAATCATAATCATGATTACTTAATCATGATTACAATTTTTTTCATATAAACAATTGCAAGCAAATAGATTAGACAGATAGAAATGGCAATACCAGAGGTAATCTAATAAATGTAATAGTAATTAAGCTATTACTTTCCTATTAGGCTATTACTATTGAGCATTTCAGTTGCATAAACATTCAGTTAGATTTCCCTAATTAATACCTTCTCTCCCCAGAGAAGCCAGTCCTAGCCACATCACCCTCCTGCTTACTGTAGTAGTACAAAGTTATAATAGTGACAGTCTCTGGGAAGCAGTGCAGTAAATAAGCTTCCCTTACCATCTTGCTTTGTCATTTTAGAAGCCATGCCACTTGTATTGTTTGCACTGTTAGTATGGTGTGAATGATTGGTTGTGGTTCCTACCTCCTGAGTCCTGACTGGATGCCAGTGGGTGGTTAGCTGCTAAATCCCTGTCTAGTATGTTTAAGTGTAAACTGTAAACCTGTTTAAGTTCACCACCGTATTCTGTGTTTGTCCCTTTTAATATACTGCATATCTGAATCGGATATCCTTTTAAATCTAACCGCTTGGATTTGAAATGTTATCAGTGTAATGTATTTGATCATGTGTACAGCCACTGTATTTGTATTTGCCATTTTAAAAAGAGGGTATATATTTACTGAATAGTCATGATACTTTTATGTTTATATATATATATGTTTATATATATAAAAAAAACCTGGATAACAGTAATCAATTAGAACACTAGATACTGTCATAGCGACAGAAAAAGATCAATGCTTTTGAATTCCAAGGTCACATTCATGGTAGAAACAGGATTAGCATATTCTTTAAAGTAATCATGAAAGTAATCATGATTACATGCTAAAGTAATCGTACTCGTAATCGATTACATTTGTTTTCTAACTACTCGTAATCGTACACCTTCATAGTAATCGTACTCGATTACATTTGTATTGTAATCACGCCATCTCTGGAGGTGCTACTGTCAAGACTAATGCTAGTCCGGAAGATCGGATAAATTGCCTAAATTGCGTAACTCCTGGGTGAAATACAGACTCAACATTTTTAATAATGCACACACAAACCATATATATATACCATCGATGGCCAAACTATCTACCAACACATTATATTACATAGTTGCGCGCCTTTTAGTCAAACCTTTGGAACTGAAGTAACCGACATGTTGACGAGACTGAAATGGCAAACGTTAGAAAAAAGGAGAAAGATTGTCCGCCTCACAATATTTTTCAAGATCTCAAATGGCCTTGTAAACATCTCCAGCCTAAACCTGACAGCACCAACCAGAAGATCTAGACATCGCCACAGCAAGACATTCCAGGTACGATCTTCCAGCACATACTGCAGGAAATTTTCATTCTTTCCCAGGACCATTCCAGATTGGAATGGACTTCCAGAGGCAGTAGTGTCAGCTTCCAGCCTTGGCTGCTTCAAGGTTAGGGTTGCTGCCCACTTCAGTCCCCAATAAGCAAAACAAGCACTCCCCCCTCCCCATAGGCTATTTCATTATTTCCTTTCACCTGTCCAACCCCCCCACAAATCCATTTCTTCAACTGCAAAATGTATTCTCCTATCGAACTCTTGTCTACCTATTCCGATGCGCATCCCCTGCAAATATACCAACAATGATCTTCAAAACGTTGAAGTTGGTTGGTTAATTGGAAGAAAATAAGACACAAACAGACTGTTTTATCGCTCAACTGGAAGTTATCAATAAAAAAGCACAACAATCGTCAGCTTCAATTAATTTTTCCAACATCATCATGAACGCGCATACACGTGCAGGTGTGAACATTACTGCTGTATCGACAATACATATTGTATAGAAAGGATTTACCAATCTACCCAGGCCACCACGCGTTTCATCGGCGCTGACATGTTTACCGATGAAGTGTCATCACATCTATGACCTGAAATATTACTGACGTGTTTCAACATAGCGTTAAGTTTGATGCAAACAATATCATGTTTTAGTTGTAAATAGTAAACGTAGAATCTGCAAATTGTTGAATTTCTGTAAACACTAAAATTGAACTTTGTTTAGATGTTCTGGTTCGTCAGGGAATGGTAAAATTTCCAGGACAATTACTTATTGTATAAGGTATATGATTAGCCAAATTACAGAATATGAAACAAACATTTTATATAATTCCAATTTATTTTATTTGATACTAACAGTTGCATTTGAATGCAAATACTATTAACGGAAGTATATCATGTAACAATTAAAAGAAACCAAAAGGCAACGTTGTGGTGTTAAGCACCTAAAAGAGTTAGCACAAACTAACCATTTGCATCTACAATCAAAATGTTTACTAGCTCCTACACAAATTCACAAATTTGCCCAGCAGTGAAATGACACGTAAGACCTGCATGCTTGGTTGTTCGTTTTTAGTATTAATAAAACAGTCTTGAACCACTTAGCTGTTAACGGGTTTGCCCACTTATAAAGTTTCATATTGATGTGGACCTGTGTTCATCAAAAGGAAGCCATGTTCGTTTAAATACCGTTGATGGGCAGGTGTGAATGGGCAAATGTAAACAACAGTCATCGATTCAGGCAATTTAAAAATCCGGGCTTCCATCTCATTGTAAAAGCTGAACCCGTAGATCAAACACACAGTGAAGATTACTTCGTTGCCTGCTAATTCTGCATAGTTTAATTGATTTTGTATTTCTTCAATGCATGTCTACATTAAATTTTCTTTGATAATACCTCAGGTATTCCTATGAAAGAACCCGGGAGATGCGACAGCAGCTGAGAGCACACATGTCAAAAGGAAGTCAAACAATTATTCAGTCATTGTTGTTAAGCACTTTTTAGGTAAATTAATTGTAGTTCAGAACCTAATATCATAGAACTTTGAAACAACATGAATCTATTGTGAGCAGATCAGGTTCTAATCATACATATTACTTGGCTATTAAATTTAAATAAATAAAAGTAACTAACGAAATAAAGAGTAGCGTAACTTTTAAATAATACTAATTTGTTACAAATATAATTATTTGGTAAATAACTAAACTCAAGAATTGTACAAGGACGTATGCTTACGTCGTTCACATACCACTTTGGGATATGATAGTTTTGTTTCCTAAAATATCGTATAGTTCTTGTATTTTATAATCCGTCGTCCAAAAATATATACTTAGTTACGGGGATGGTTATGGAAATAAACAACCCCCGCAAAATGTACCAACGTTAATAGAGGGAAGAAGACAACAAATACAATAAAATTGCACAAACACTAAAATTGGAAGAAATATGAAAACGAATACGACTGACATTTTTAGAATAGTTATGTTTATCAAACAAAGATGTAAAACTGTTTATTCAACAGTTAATAAATAATCTACTCTGATGTACCATTATTACACATATGTTACGACCACGATTTCGCCGGCGGTCGAAGCAGTAAGGTTGCCAAAATTACAAATTTTATGACTTAGAAAGTGGTCAAAACACCACTGATGGAACCAAAAATCCACTCCGACATACCACATTACTCATCTGAAACGTCACCGAAGAGACCAAATAATTCGCCAAGTAGTCCAAGAATTCCCCGCCGACGTGGCAAAGTCGCGTGCGCAAATATTTTAAAGTTGCATTCTGAGTTAATTACCATATTTAACGCATTTTTATAAAGTGAATGTATGCCATGATCACCATTTGCTTATTGGTATACTAGCTATCATACGTGTCAATTTGTGTGGTATGATAAGTTATTTTTTATAAATGATGCATTTGTTAATATTATTCAGCTAAACTGTTAGTGACATGTTTTATGTTTTAGCCCTTTGTTACATGAAATGCAGTAAATATACATAGTTTAGTTAAGTTCATGGGAGGGGTCAATTGTTTGTAATAAATTCCAATTGTTGTAATTCCGCCTCAAGTCTTGTATATAATTTACAAGTAAGAAATTGAATAATAGCAGCATCTAGTGTACACATATCTGTTGTACACACTTCTGTTGTACACACATATGTTGTACACACACCTATTGTACACACATCTGTTGTTCATATAGGTCTGTCTTTTCATTATAGTTTCTTGCACAAGCAATTCATTATTTTGCTCAAAATCTTTCATTCTACTTACCATATGCGACGTTCATTATCAGGTATTCCTTTGAGCGATCTCGTCAGCGTGCTGGCGTTGTCAACTGGCGATGTTCCATTTGTACGAAGCTGATAACCTGTCGTGCGCGATTGCTCAGCGTGGAGATACCTTCTCTGCTGGTCGAGCGCCCCATAACCACCCGCCGCATGAAGGTTGCCGTGATCTCGACGAGGTCGTCGTTCAGGTAAATTGGATTCATTCAGATAATGCAAATATGACATTTACAAATGCATCTGCATCCAAGCCGGGACCAAGTATGCGGGTTCATTTTAAGGGGTGGTATTGCAGCTACATAGGAAATGTTTTAAAAGCGTAATTAATATAATGTTATATGCCAAAATTACCAAATCATTTCCCATTCTGGAGTGTTATAAGTTTATTTTGTCAAAAATGTGGTTAAAGATTTAATAATCGAATCGATTACTTGAAAGAGTCACACCGCATCCATGAATAAAAATGTTTTAGAGATGTGTAATTATTATATAATGTACCGTTATTGATAGAAAACACAACAAAACGAATAGCATTTAAAAATAAATATATTTCTTCGTTTCACATATAGGTCAAGAGAAACGCACAAGAGCAAATGTTTGCCACAGCAGTTACCTTGGTGGAGAGCGCTTTTCGTCGGGCGCCTGCAGGAGCTTCTCTGCCGAATCCAGAAAATCTTGCCCGTCAAGCGAATGGCTGACGTGAGACCTTGCGACTTCGCAACCCTGACAACCTGCTGTTAATAAATTTCAGCAGAACGCCGAGTTTGGGTACTTTTTAATTTCTACCGATTTCTCTTAAGTCATTATGATCCAGGATTTTCTAGAAACATATCCGAGGATTTTGGGCAAATTCTGAATGTATATATTTACCACCTAGTGTTAAGAAAATGTGTAGAAAAAAACAATACACCAATTGCAGGTTTTGAAGAGTAGTAATTTTGCCTACACATATGAAATACAATTTCATAAATTTCGCAGTCAGGTCAGGTGAAGGGATTGACCAAATAGTAGTTAACTGTACTGACAATAAAATCACATTACGTTACACAAAACAATTCTCTTACATTCCTATAACGCTCAAAATTCATTAAAAAAACTCAAGTAAAAAACGATATAATATTTTATTATATATTTATATCGCGCGCGAACACGCGTGCAGTAATGATAGCGCCACTATACGGAATTTCTGTGAAGCTCATTTATGTAGCGACGCCTCGACACAATATAAATTTTATGTCGCCGTTTTGGATCTGTCGCCGTTTCGGTTGCCATCGATTTAGCCTGTCGCTGTTTTGGAGTTGTCGCCGTTTTGGCTTGTCGCCGTTTGGGTCTGTCGCCGTTTTGGATCTGTTGCCGTTTTGGAGCTGTCGCCGTTTTGGTTGTCGCCGTTTTGGTTTGTCGCCATTTTGGTCTGTCGCCGTTTTGGTTGTCGCCGTTTTGGATCTGTCGCCGGTAACATTGACTCAAAGCGAGCAAATTATCTGGAAACTTCATGCCACGTGATGGTCACGTGGTTGTCAATACAGCATGTAAACAAACTTGTCCTGACGCAGGGCACGGATTAGCACTAAAGCACACAAGTTAAGCATGTTATTACATCAAATGAGTGATTTTTATTGATGAACATTTCGCCCGTTTAATTCAACCGGAGTTCGCATGATCATATACACGAATGCTTCTGTCATTGCCACATTGGTGTTAGTCACTTAGTGACGGTTGCTACCCGCTACAACTTACAAGGACTCGGTGCAATGTCCGATGCAAAGCCAAAGGGTGTGGGAGTGTGTCGGAAAGTGAGCTAGTCTCGCTTAAACGAGTCTCGGCCGGCTGCGTGACATCGCCGGGAAACAGAGTCTGGCCGAGAACATGCGTTATGAATGCAAGCATCTAGGAGTAATACCGCTCTTAGTCTTAGAGTCCTACGCCTCGGCTACACTGCCTACAGTGCTCCCATCTCGCATGGATGATCGAGGCTAGTGCTACTGGAGAATCAATTTTGCAGTAAATGTTTTAGGCGACGAGCCAATCAGCGTCGTTATCGAGATTCTTAATCCAAAAATAAATTAGGATTTAACTTTCCTGTTTATCACTTGTGTCGAATTACCCTTGTGTCAATAGAACCAAAGTATTCAATGCGTAACATAAACTTATATAAGTTGACTCTTATTTAACTTTGGTTTTATTGTTAGCTTGAGACTGAGAGCCATGCAGTCATTGTCTCTACCCGGATACAGTGAAAACCAGTGTTATCTTATCGTATAACAGGAGCTCTACTGTGCGCCCATCTCGAGGTGAGTGTGCTGAGAGAGCCCCAGAAAAAGTGGGGTCAGAGCGCTGATGCAGGACATAGCTAGGCCGCGTAATAAATTGTGAGTTTATGACACCCGAAAAAAAGATAATTATTTGGGACATAAGTGCACTCAAACAAACATTTTTTAAGCAAGTTTAATCAATTAAAATGATTTATTAAGCAAGTTTAATCAATTAAAATGATTTATGCCTCACCCTCAATTTATGACTGCCACTGGAACTGATTATCTGCATTTTTATAGCCATTATTAATTGCAGGTTATACAGCCAAAAATTTGGTAATAATACAATATTGTCCAAATCAAAGAATTAAAGGCTAATAATTTTTTTTTTAATTACAAGAAATTAATGCACATGCAAAGTCGTCCAGTCTCAAAACAATTAAACCACTGTGTTTTGCCAACTACTTTAAAACTTACTGATACATATTCCACAATAAGGTATTTGCCTGCATGTGGCTGCATTAACATTTGCGTTGCATCGAAAATCTTGGAACAGAAGCTGAGAACATGTACAAGAAATATAAACTAGGCCTGTGCAAGAATGGTGTGTCACACGGCACACCAGACGTCAGCAGCTGTGGCGAGTTCAACCTGCGAGATGGAAGCAGAAGCTACAAAGATGGGCTAATAAAGGAAAAGGTTAGACGATGCTGGGAGGAGATAGATAACCAGTGCATGGATGGAGAGAGGGTACAGAGGCAGCAGGAGGAGGATAAAGATGAGGGAGGATGGAGGACAATCCGTGTGTTTGTGTCGTCGACCTTCACAGACTTCCACAGTGAACGAGAGACACTTGTGAAAAAGGTTACATATATAGTTATTTTACTCACCGCTCCCAACCCTCAACTTGAGTGTAGTTGTAGGATGTGACGTGTATTGGAGTCTGCTGTGCATTGCTTGGTTTATGTAGCGAGAGATAGACACACACACGGTGTGGTTGGATAATGGCAATGCCCTTTAATTGCATCTAGTAAAGTAATGTATAGACATGACAATGGGCATTGCCGTTGGCCTAGATAAAAAAGGCAAATCCCCTTACAAGCGTAGAGGAGTCATACATGTCTGTCAATGGGGATTGCCAATGATTAACTATCTAAGCAGAATAAATGTGGGGCTCAGAAACCACCCACCAACACAACACAGAAAGGCAGGGCTGAACCGCCACACAAAATGTACTTCGAAAAGTACCCGCACTAAAAACCCTGCGTACACTATCTAACATTCAGTTGAGGAAAATGCATTAATGCAAACCTCGTGTACCAAACTAAAACAGGGAAAAGCGTCAAAAATTGAAAAACTTTGTGAACTACCTTTCTGTGCACAATGGTTCACAATTGAACTACATTTAGTAATGTAGATCGAGGTATAGCTAAGCTGGAGTAGCTGGGGAGGAGGGTGGGTAAAACGGAAAAAACGGGCTGCGCTGGCAGAACAAACTTCCTCTGGCGACAGAGGAATTTCACTGAAACCTACCCAAATAATATGCCAGGCAGTGATTGGCTCTCTCTTAGTCGCAGCCTGGACACTACCATATAGAGATGTAGGGCTTATCTGTCGCATTCCCTAGAGGTAACTCTATCCAGCTTAGCTGAGGCCTCATTATTTTTCCAAATTAGCAAATTAATAGAATTACATTTCCACTTTTAACTTACTTTTTGTTTATAAAATTATAATTATATACAAGTTTGTTATTTATTTTTATAGTTGGTTACAAACGTCTTCATCTGGGGGCCACCTATAAAGTGTTTATGCAAGGAGAGGGCAGAATTAAGGGGCTACCAGTAATTGCATTTATATATGCTATGTATATATATGGCAGGTGGGGAGGAGGCTAGGCATAGCGCATACCTAGCATATATAGTGCATAATGTATGCAGAGTAGACATACTGCTCAAAGAGTCCTAATTCATACTGTGTACATATTGGAGGATTAACAGTTTTATGTGTACATTATTTAATACCGTACTTTTTCTTTCACAAGACAGGAAGTAGAAAGTGAAAGAAAAAGTATTTTTCAGTCTCTGTTTTTCTCTCTGGAGTGAGTCCTGTGCAAATCTATATGCAAAGTTATCTTGGATGAAGATATTTCTGTTGCGACCATCTTGTGGTCAGTTAATTACGTTTGTATAGTAATATTTCGGTGTGAATGGCCTATAATTGTTTGCAGGTTTTTCCTGCGCTGCGGGAATGGTGTGAAGACCACCAGCTCCACCTGGTGGAGTGTGACTTGCGCTGGGGTGTGCCAAAGGACTCGACTACCGGTGCCACCCTGATTGCTTGCATGGAGGAAATAGATCGTGGTTACCGTGACAACGATGGAGAACCTTTCTTCTTGGGCATGCTCAGTGAAAGGTTATCGTTTATGCTAATTTCTTAATAAACATAACTTATTTTTAATGCACCACCACTCTGGAATATAGTCACACACACACACACACACACACACACACACACACACACACACACACACACACACACACACACACACACACACACACACACACACACACACACACACACACACACACACACACACACACACACAAACACACAAACACACACACAAACACACACACACACACAAACACAAACACACACACACACACACACACACACACATAATAAAGAGAACTGAAATAAGTGTATAAGAACACTTAAGTACATGTCACACATTGTGCATATAATAGGTTGTAATAATTCTTATTATTCCTGCTGACAACATATGTCATGTGTAAATGGTGCAAGGCATATTAAACAGTTTTTACTGCACAAGAATTGTGTTGTTGTCTAGGATGAGAAACTCTGGTTCATGTTTCCAGGTATGGATGGATCCCGGATGTTGAAATGATTCCTGAAGACATCCAGTTGAGATACGACTGGGTGCCAGATGTGTCTGTCACACATATGGAGATCTTACATGGGGCCTACAGGTGAGTTACTTAGTTGGCTGAGTGGTGATGATTTTTATATTACCTGCGAATGTTTCATTGAGATTCTTGTGAGCTCATAAGTGTGATTTTGCTCTTTAAACAAAACTCGTTAGCTAAGGCAAAAATGGAAAAGTGTGTTTCAATAAGAAAAGTAGGGGTTCTCTATGATTTTCGTTGTTGAAAACTTTCAAACCTAATCCATGCATTCATTAATGTGTCACAGAAATAATATTCAGTGTGATATGGTGACATCTTTTATAATATTACTTTGTAGCTCCACTGTGGGATCTTCAGAGTAAGAGTGTTCGCACTATGTACATAGCATAGCATAGCATAGCATAGCAAAGGCTCTTGTCAGAGTTAGCAAGAACAAACAAATTGTCAGAGCTAGCAACTCTTACACACAGTCATTTTATCTGATTGTTATCAACAATTTTACCATTATTGGTCAACTTTTTTTGAATGAATGAATGAATTTATTTCAACAACAATAACAACATCACATAGACAGTACATAATATTGATTAATATAATTTGTTGAAAAAATTGTAAAAAAGAAGTGCAATACTTATTATGTTTACCTTTTGCAATGACTAGCTTATGAATACATAATAATTCTGGAAAAGACAAAGTGCAAAATAAGAAAATAAATTCTAAATGCAACAACACAAATTTCATGTAAGATCATAGATAAAATCTGCAAACAATGCCTATTAAAATGATTTTTTACTGAACTGACTAACTTTAATGTATCTCATTTTGTTAACATTCAACTTAACATTCATGTTATTTGCCTTGTTGATGTGACTTTTTTACAAGGATTACTTAATAATTAGGACTTTAATACATAATAATTCAATAATTTAGATGTATAGTACTTTTTGAATTGGTGAGTATTCTTATAAGTAATCAGTGAACTGTCAAGGGAATTCCAAAGGTTTGCCCCTTTCATAGAAATACACATACTTTTTAGACAGGTACATGCATAATTTTGTTAAAACTTACATTTGTGACAGGTTGAATGAACCGATTCATATATTTTGAGAAAAAAAATTGTACATTCCTTGGTAATAAATTGTGAAATGCCTTAGACGTAATAATAACAGCTGTTTTTAATTTAACTAAGTCTGGTAATTTCAGAATGTGCAGATTATAAAATAGCATATTTGTATGGATCAGTCTTTTGGCACCACATAGTAACCATATAATCTTTTTTTGTAACACAACTAAACATTGAACATTTGAAGTATATAATTGTGTTACTCCACACTTCTGTTCAATACATAATACACTGTATAAGGCATGAAAAGTGAGTAGTACAAAATCTGCAAACCGTGTCTGTTAATTAATAAGCTGGCTCTGTACATAACAGTACAACTGTTTCACAGTTTTGATTTTACTAAATTAATGAGTTTTCTTATTTCTTTGTTTAACTACAGAAATATCAACAGTCAATTTACAATTTACAAAAAAACATGTACAGTCACGCCTCGTTATAACGCGCCCCGTTATAACGCGGATTCGGTTATAACGCAGTCGGTCGTGGACCTCGAATTTCTGCAGCCAGGGGGAAAATGGTCGCTATGACAAATTATATTAACACGGTAATAACTGTCAATTGTTTCATGTGAAGTTATCCCCGTATTTGTCCATGACATGTGTATATTAAAAGACTAGTTGGCAGACAATAAATTTAACGTTGACGTACAACTGCAACGAATATAGTGTGAGGCGCATCACTACGTTGCCATTGTTTATTCTGCACTGCCAATGCTATCAAAGGTATAAGTTTCTTTGACTATAATTATGGTCAATTTTAACTTCAGGAACAGTAAATGTGGAGCGAGGTATTGTTTGTTTTGCGCCGACATCAAACGAATCGTTTCCAATCTGCTAGTCATGCTCATGGCTTCCGTGGATCGCAAGTTCGCCAGGTTTCGGCGCTGGGCGGCTTGTAAAGTGCAATTGAAATTCACAAATACGCCTTGCTTAAGAATGGGTTAAATACGTTTTAATACAGCTTAGTAGGCAAGATCAGTAAGCTAACATTGCGTAACAAATATTAGCTTTTCGCTGCGATGAACGCAAAGCTACTGCCTGTACAGGTGCGCCAAAATATTAATTCGTCAACCGCATACGAATTTGTGAATCGTAATATTGTTTGGTACGGTAAATGTGCTTTCTAAATTGGTATTTTGATATTGATTGAAAGACGAAGTTAAGCCAACTGTGAGCTTACTTATAGCTTTAAATCCTTAGTTAATTATTTGGCTGCTGAGTGCCAGGTCATTATTTTAGATCTTACGTCAGCGGTACCATATTATCGTTCAGTTGACCGTGGCTTGTTGGTCCGTTGTTTATTTTAAAACGGTACACAATTCATGAATTTTATTCTGTTCAACATTCAACAGTGGGTAATCCTGCATCTTCTTGGCCTTTATTATTAACGCTATTAAACGATCTTTTTACCTAATTTTTTCGACGCTGCCGTATTCGTTTCATCATTCCCCATCATTATAGACACAAAACCGAACTGTATTTGTTAAATTTATTGTGTTTGGGGGACTTTTATGCAACAAAACAACACTGTTTGACAGGTGCGTGTTTTGTTGATATGGCGATCATCCGAAATGTACTCCAAATGTGTCGCGGTGCCATCACATCCGGAAAGTTACAAAATCACTGTAACTTAGTCTGTTTCATGATACTGTTGTCGAGATAATTGTCAGTGAAATGGTCTTTTAGGTGTAAATTTTTCACGTTTTTTAACATTAAAATATCGATTTATATATTTTGTATCTATAAATTCAACATTTCAATGAGATTTCAGAATACGTGCATAAAGCAGAACTAGATATGCGTTAGTGGCATTGCCTTTCCGGTTGTGATGGCACCGCGACATGTTTGGAGTAGATTTCGGAAGATCGCCATATCAACAAAACACGCACCTGTCAAACAGTGCTGTTTTGTTGCATAAAAGTCCCCAAAAGGCAATAAATTTAACAAATACAATTCGGTTTTGTATCTACAATGATGGGGAATGATGAAACGAATATGGCAGCGTCGAAACAATTAGGTAAAAACATTGTTTAATAACGTTAATAATAAAGGCCAAGAAGATGCAGGATAACCCAACTGTGTCCAACAGCGTATTACATTTAAACAGAATACACATTGACATTGGCTGGCAGTTTAATAAGCTTCATAAACTGCGTATAGACTGCGCTACGTGCACACTTTGGCTTCGGTGGCGTTCTTCGTGCAGCAGCGGTGTCGGTCGTCGTCATAGCGCCCCCCGACGGCAGTTACGGGAACGTGCCCCGTTTATAACGCGGATTCATTTCGTGGACCCCGAATACCGCGTTATAACGAGGCGTGACTGTAATTAGTTTTAGCCACATTAACTTTATGAGATAATAGATTTACCAAAAACCACACTTGGAGTTGCTCCAAACCAGTGCTTACCATACGAACAAGTTCATTTAGGTCATTATCACAGCATAAAAGGTTTGTATCATCAACAAATAGGATAAACTTAAACACAATTGATACTTTATAAATGTCATTAATGTACATGATGAAAAATTTTGGTCCCAATATGGAATCCTGTGGAACACCATGAGATACAATTAGTGTTTCTGAATCACAATTATTAAAACTGACACATTGTTTCTACTTTCTAAATAACTCACTATCCATTTTTGTGCAACACCTCTCACATCGTAGAAATGTAAATTTTTGGCCAGTGATCAACAGCATCAAAGGCTTTTCTTGAGTCAATAAATACTCTAGTAGCATACTTGGTATTATCTATTGCGCTAGTAATAAATACTCTAGTAGCATACTTGTTGTTATCTATTGCACTAGTAATAAATACTCCAGTAGCATAGTTGTTATTATCTAGTGCACTAGTAATATATTCTACCAACTCAAAAGAGCCTGAGTTGTTGACATATTAGATCTAAAACCAAATTGACTTGGACTGATTACATCATGCCTATTGAGGAATAGGTCCATCTTATCATTACATCATTTCTCCAGAATTTTTGAGAATTGTAGTAACATTGATATTGGCCTATAGTTTGTAAACACATTCTTTTCACCAGACTTAAACAGTGGAACAACTTTTGCTATTTTCATCTTGCTTGGAAATACTCCCGTTTCAAAAGATACATTGTAAATGTAAGCAAATGGCTGAACTATTTTAGTAATTACTTTTTTAATCATGCTCATGCTAATATCACTATTATCAGTTGACCTTTTATTTTTTACAGTTTTGTACAGTTCAAATAATTTCTTTATCATCAACAGGATTTAGAAACATGGTATCTTCAACCTTGTAAGTAATCATAAATAGATCCATAATTTTCTGGTAAGGATATATATTTAGCTAAGTTGGGGCCAACATTGTAAAGAAATTATTAAATTCATATGCAATGTCTTCCTTTTTTGATATTTGTTTGTTATTTGTAATAAAGTATTCTGGGTATGTTGGCTGATTGTAACATTTGTTGATTACATTATTTATAAAGTATTCTAGGTATGTTGGTTGATTGTAACGTTTGTTGATTACATTATTTAATATTTTCCAGGTTTCTTTTACATTTGATTTCTGTTTTTCTAGTAATGTGCTGTAGTAGTTTTTGTCAGTAAATCTTAATATAGATGTTAGTTTGTTTTTGTAAGATTTATATTTTTGTTCTGTTTCCACAAGTCTGGATACAATAAAAGCTTTATCTAACTTCTTTTTCTTCACACAGGCATGTTTTAAACCTTTGGTGAACCAGGGTTTTTTGTTAGTGTAATTTTTCCTGGAAACTCTTTACTGGACAATGTTTGTGGAAAATGTTTATAAATATGTTTAGAAAAGAATCATAAGCTTGATTAATATAATTTGTGTTTAGAACAGTGTCCCAAGATTGCTGACTCAGTTTATATGAAAATGAAGACAATGTATCTTCATTTATCTGTCTAATAAATTGAAATTATATTTTAATACATCTTGTTATATTATATTCACAGAGTGCAACAAATGTTAAGTGGTCACTAATGTCATTGAACATGATACCAGAAGTAAGATTGTGGTGCGGTTCATTGGTGAATATATTGTCTACCAATGTAGTTGAGCTATCTGTGATCCTACTCAGTACTGGGCTTATCAGTTGTTCTATATACGCAGCTGACACAACATTTGAGTGGTTCTTTATGGTTAATTCTACAGTAACACATTCAAGGATATTATGTACTGCAAATGATTTAGTTTCTACCATTTTACTTGATAATTCTTTGTTTGTGTATACAGCAACACCATCACCTCTTCAAATTCCTATTGTGACATGATAAGCATCATAATCTTTTATATTAAAATCATCAATTAAATCTGGATCCATCCATTTTTTAGATATGATGATTATATCAAATTGTAAGTTAAGTTCCAGAATATAATCTTTAAAAATGTATATGTAAGGCTATGAACCACAAGTCACCATGCAGTGATATGCAGTGTTGTTAAATTGTCTATTAAAAACCCATGGTCAAATGGTAGTGGAAATTACCACCATACTATATGAATATAATAGGTATCGTGATGTATCTGCTAATGATATTCACGTTCACTCACTCGGTCAATCTAATGATAAATCGGAATATACATTTTTACAGTTTATTACATGACCAATACAAATTCTAATACCTAATCTATACCTGCTAAAAGCTACTGGTGTCGGAACAATATGTTCCAACAGCGGCGGCGTCTACCTCAGCCAGAAATAAACCTAATAAAATAGAATATACGCTATAATCTGGACACTAATTAAACCCAGTAGAATACGCTATGGTCTGGATGCTAAGTCCAGACGGCAACAGCGTCTATCACAGCCAGAATTAAACTCAATAGAATATGCTATGGTTTTGACGCTAAGGCCAGACGGCGGCGGCGTCTAATGCAACCGAAGTTACTCTGTTGCACTGCGACAGTAGTGTCACAGGGCGCTCTGAGGCAGTGAGTGTCCTGACAGGCATGGTCCCTCTGTCAGTGTTACCTCAGTAGTCGCCATGCTACATCACTGGCCTGTGTTACATTCAGCTCCAGCATGCATCTTTGGGCCTGTTCTAACAAATAGCTCCCTTGCAGTGTCTGGCTCACTGACCTCAATTATAACTGAGGTCAGTGAGCTACAGACAGCCCTGATCCTCATTGAAGCACTCCTTATATACAAAAAAATGTGTAACCTTGGGACAGATGCTGACTCATGATTATGTCATTTCAAACTCTAGGAGTCTCTAGAAGTCTTAGCAGGGTGCAAGTAAACTTCTGAACAAAGGCAAAATATAGATTGGCTTTTAGGAGCACATGCAACATTCAGTAATTAAGAATATCTATACTATGTGTATTATCGTTCTAAATTCTCTACATAATCAACAAAGCAATATCGCATGTGAATGTTTAAAACAAGTACTATTTTAAACGTGGATGATGTTAACAGTATCATTACTGATATAACTGTATTTTTAAGACTACAATTGCCATTTTAATGTGCGAAAAACATATTTTATTTATTACATTTTGGTTGTTCACCCAGTGAACTAATATTATTATTTCTTATAGTCTTCTGCTTACCTCTTGGTGTGTTAATGCCTTACCTCTTGGTGTGTTAATGCCTTACTTCTTGGTGTGTTTAATGCCTTACCTCTTGGTGTGTTAATGCCTTAACGGTAACTATTATTATGATCATGTTTTGCAGACTTGGTAATCCAAGTGCCGTGTTTTTCCTGAGGGATCCTGACTATGTAAGTGATCTACCTTCGAACCACATCAAGAGATTTGTTGACAGGTCACCTTTATCTGTGTGTCAACTCCAGGTAGGAACTCTTACCTTTCTAAAGGAATTTGTTGTTTTACCAAAATAATGTTTAGATGACAACTTTGACTGTCGTGTATGAGTTGAACTGTCATTACAACCCCACAGTGAAGGTTTGTCAAGCCACCAAATATGGATGCCGAACATACGGAACGTTTGGACATTCCATTGTACATCTTGTTGAAACTCTGACCTCAAAAGTTTCTCTTTATTACAAAAACATAAGGGAGAGTTGTTTAACCGAGAACTGCATGCGGGGAGCGCGGCTAGTACGGTGGTTAACACATGCGCCGGGCACGCCAGCACTCTGAGTTCAAAACCCAAACCGAGCAGGCATGATATTTGGTGTAAAAACCTGGCTCTCAACATTGGGGGCTGTGTATCCCTCGTGACGCAGAGATCACGTTAATGTTGGTCCCGTCTCAATTTGGGACGTAAAAGAACTGCTGAGGATGACAAGCACACTGGCAGTGACAACCCTCAGTGCCAGCATATAAAGGTCAATTTGGCGATAAAGTTCTGAAAAAGGTTGACTAGTTGAATGAGACCTCATAAGACCATTACATTGCATCCACAATAATACAGACTAGTCAGTTAATAAAACATTGCTGAGCGCTTGAAACAATTAGAACATCTAGAAAGATTGATTTAGCAGGTGTCATGGTGCTCCAGCAATGTACTGGACATATAGTACTTATGTAAGCATCATTGGCAAGGCAAAGCTTAAGCTTAATGGAGACTTCACACATAATTTTGATTGTGATGTAGGGAAACAGTGAAGTATAGGATCCGTCAGTTATTTGCAGGTTTATACAATGTGACAATGTGTTGTTTTATAATTTTCCCAAGATTAATGTTTCCTGTTTCTCAGTCACTCAGACCATTGACAATTTACGTCCTTCCCCCTCACCATTAGAACCCTTAACCTTGAGGTGATATTTCAGATGTTGAAAGAGAAGTTGCAGGAGAAGTTTCCTGCGCAAGTGATCAAGTACCACTGTCAGGTGGGAGGGGTTGACAGCTCCACCGGCAGAGAGAAGGTCAGTCTCAACGACAATGTATTCTGGAGCAAAGAAACTTAAGAAATGTGTAGAATTTTTATATAAATTTATAGATTTCTATAGAAACTACCCCTTAAGTAGCCTTAGTGAAGCACCTTAGTATTAGCTAGAATAAACATGTTATCACATTAAGTGGATGATATAAGTAAGTAATTAGTGACGTCATCAATGTGTGGACCTGGTGCATCAATTCAGGTACAAATCATAGGACTTGAGGAGTTTGCCGAGCAAGCCCTGACATTTCTAAAGGCTGCCATCAGACGGCGCCACCTTCACTGCAAGACAAGTGTGACACCTTTGGCAGAGGAAGAACAAGGTTCGTAGGACTTAAGAAAATCACACTGATGAAGTTTATGTTGAAAGATGTGCTAGAGGTTGGAATCTAGACAAAGAAACTCGGATTGTATTTTAGCATATTTGAACATGATCTAGGGTTGCTCTGTGCTTCAGCAAATGAATCAATATCTTACACTGCTTTCTAGAAGTTCTTTGGTGTGAAATCTGAAGAATTGTCATCATGTGAATTAATAATAAAAACCAACAAAATATATGAAATAATTGACACTAAAATCGCATTTAAAAAGTGGGATATCTGAAGGATGAAGTGAGATTTTTTATACAAAAACCTGTCTCATTGGTGCATTTTGATCACGTGACTGGTAGAAAGAAGACTTCACCAGGCAATGGCAGAGAGCAAGTCACGTCTAGTGATAGGGCGGGACAGAGAATTGACCACTCTACTGGACTTCTCAAGGGGAGACCTAGCCTCACTCCAGTTGTGGTCATCTACTGGTCAAACAGGTGAGAGGTGACCACACATGGATGATTCAAATTTATCTATGTTTTAGACTTGTTGGTTGCTTATCTAACTATAATTAATCTTAGACTTATCTAACTATAATTAATCTTAGACTTATCTAACTATAATTAATCTTAGACTTATCTAACTATAATTAATCTTAGACTTATCTAACTATAATTAAGCTAGCATATATGTGTGTGTGTGCATGCATGTGTATATAAGTGTGTATATATGTGTGTATATATGCATGTTAAGCTTTTCCACCTAGATGTTCTCAGATGCCAAACTTTCATGGACTAGTCTATGATCCCTTGGAAGAAAAGTAATGTCTTTAGTTTTTTCGAAATTCATTGTAAGAGTTCGTACCAGACATTAGATGAACATTAAACAATTGTTCATGTGGTTTCTGTGATTGTTCTGAATGATGTAAGCCATCCACCAATTAGCTGGGGATGTAGCTTGCAACAGTTGGGCAAAACATATGGAGAATTATTAATGTTTGCTAGTACAAATAACCCAGGAATAGGCAGGGAAGTGCATCAGACAATATTTAGTTTGTACTTATAGTGCCATTACATTTTAGCATGGGTGAGCAGGGTGACTAAATTTGTCCTGCCCTTTGTTCTTCCTGTTAGATCCTAGACATGCCTCTGGCAAGAAGTCACTGTATTCATATTTGCCTCTATGTCAATTTCCAGTCGCTATTCATAACATCCTTAGTGAGTACATTGCTGTCAAGAACCTTAGTTACCGGGGAAGAAGAGGACCAGTCTTTAACACAGTTTAATAAATGATGTTCAGTTTTATGTTTGCGTAGAAGAGAAAAATGGAGGAGGGGATGTGGACAGCGCAGCAGGGAAGAGCAGGGAAGAGGGTAAGGAGAGCAGCCTTCCTTCCCTGCTATGTGTGCTGGGAGCAGCTGGAATGGGCAAGTCTGCAGTAATGGCCAGAACTGCCAGGACCTTACAACAGGTACACAGAATGGCTGCATACAAGACATAACATAAAATGCCGATTTGTTTGTCTCTTTATACTGAGAAATACCTCTGGATTGTTGAGCACAAACATCACTGGTAGACATTACAATTAGGTAGTTTTAATTTGACCAATGTTCTGTAATTTCTATATTTTATTTCTGCAATACAGATACTACGTAATCTAGAACTCGGATAGACTGCCTCCATCGGTATTGTATGAATTAGTATTTGATAGATGATTTGAAACTCCAGTCATGTATAGATTTAAATCTCCATCCTGCACAAATGCAATTACTACAACACTACAAATAAAAAAATTAGTGTTGTTTTGTTGACAAATGTAATGTATTTGAAATGCACTAGTGTCATTTGTGATTTCTAGACTGGCATTCATGTGTTGTATCACCATGTTGGCTGCACTGTGTCAAGTCTGAACAGAGACAATGTGACAGCGAGAGTCGTCTCTTCCCTTGCCACCCAGTTACAAGGTACTATTGGGCCGTCGTCCTTCTGTGTCCAAAGGTAGAGAACTCACAGCTATGTCACCCACAACTCCTGCATGCATATCTTTTCTCAGGAAACTTAATTTACTTTTAGGGTCAACTCCCTTAGCCTGCATTAAATGCAGCTTTTAGCTGTGAAGTGTCTCATATATTCACCATGTCGCTTGTTTAACCAGGTGATGAGTTGCACTCAGACTCTGATTTCTTGCCATTGGAATGCCTCACGCAAATCCTCAAGATCTACACTTCGACTGACAGACATGCTGTACTTGTCATAGATGGCATCGACGAGGTGTGTCAACATCACAGGTTATCTCATGCAAAACTAACTCAAATTGCTTAATTCATGATTTCCAGCGTATTTGGATATTAAAAATAACTACTATTTCCATATACTGTACTCGTTCTAATTAGCATACACCCCAATTTTTGGCGATGTCGGGAATCCGTAGTGCAATGTCATCTCCCCTGATGTGAAATTACTGCGACATTTTATGATCTTTTTACATAAAATTGTTTCACACATATCTAGAGACTTTGCCGCGTTCTTGTATCCTCTTGACCACATGTGAATATATAAATAGCTGGTAACACTAAGCAACCTACATTAATAGTACTAAACACGTAGTATATTTGAATGTTTGATCAAAATGTGAATGTGTCCAACTCGGACGACATGCTTACTTGGCGTATGCCATTAGCACGCGTAAACAGCGAGACGATGGTGCCACCTGGTGAATATACTGCTACCTATGTAGTAAGGGACCTGTTAGTATTTATTCTCTTTCAATTGGCAGTTTCGTTTTGGCTGAGCGGAACAACCGAGAGTTCAAAAAATATTGTCTTGATTCAAGTTGATTGAATAAAAATAACTGGGATAATACAAACACAATACATTGATGAATGGTCACAAAATTATTATGTTACGATAAGAATGCAAGGGTATCAATTCAACATTATCCCAGGCATATTTACGTTTAGGAAATTGCATCTTAGCACACTTTTGAGGTATAAATAGCACCCTGGTATGCATCAACATATGCTGCTATGTCGCTCATTTTACGCGCGCGATGCGATAATGTATGACCGCAATGGCGCAGACTAGCACAAACATGGTCGTATTTTCGTAATATAAATATGCCTGGGATGATGTTGAATGATGGAACTATTGCACTACGGTAGCAATACGCTATACATACGGCCTGATACGGGAATGTTTACGATTTCGCGTTTTAACGTAGACGTCGGTGATTAAGAGTTTCAGATAACATACAACTTAATTACAATGGATTACGTTGCTTGTGTAGGACACTGTTACTTATACAGTAATTGTATGTCGGGTGGAATTAGCCAGGTGCAATTAAGTCTGCTCTTGCATCATCCAAGTGACCAACTCGGCCGGCAATGACGTTGTGTCTTTTAAACTTGGCTCATTTGGGTGTACGCTTAATAGGGACAATTTTTGGACATATTTTAGCATCTCAAGTATTTTTTAAGCGTACTGTATGCTAATTAGAATGGATACGGTATACTTACACATAATCATGTAATTAAATTTGTTGTTCCTCTCCAGTTGACAGAGTTCCTTTATTTCCTACATTTGTTGTTCCTCTCTCCAGTTGACAAAGAGTTCCTTTATTTCCTACATTTGTTGTTCCTCTCTCCAGTTGACAAAGAGTTCCTTTGTTTCCTACATTTGTTGTTCCTCTCCAGTTGACAGAGTTCCTTTATTTCCTACATTTGTTGTTCCTCTCCAGTTGACAGAGTTCCTTTATTTCCTACATGTGTTGTTCCTCTCTCCAGTTGACAAAGAGTTCCTTTGTTTCCTACATTTGTTGTTCCTCTCCAGTTGACAGAGAGTTCCTCTCTCCAGTTGACAAAGTTCCTTTGTTTCCTACATTTGTTGTTCCTCTCCAGTTGACAGAGTTCCTTTATTTCCTACATTTGTTGTTCCTCTCCAGTTGACAGAGTTCCTTTATTTCCTACATTTGTTGTTCCTCTCTCCAGTTGACAAAGAGTTCCTTTGTTTCCTACATTTGTTGTTCCTCTCCAGTTGACAGAGTTCCTTTATTTCCTACATTTGTTGTTCCTCTCCAGTTGACAGAGTTCCTTTATTTCCTACATTTGTTGTTCCTCTCTCCAGTTGACAAAGAGTTCCTTTATTTCCTACATTTGTTGTTCCTCTCTCCAGTTGACAAAGAGTTCCTTTGTTTCCTACATTTGTTGTTCCTCTCTCCAGTTGACAAAGAGTTCCTTTGTTTCCTACATTTGTTGTTCCTCTCTCCAGTTGACAAAGAGTTCCTTTGTTTCCTACATTTGTTGTTCCTCTCCAGTTGACAGAGTTCCTTTATTTCCTACATTTGTTGTTCCTCTCTCCAGTTGACAGAGAGTTCCTTTATTACCTACATTGATTGTTCCTCTCTCCAGTTGACAGAGAGTTCCATTATTTCCTACATTTGTTGTTCCTCTCTCCAGTTGACAGAGAGTTCATTTATTTCCTACATTTGTTGTTTCTCTCTCCAGTTGAGAGAGAGTTCCTTTATTTCCTACATTTGTTGTTTCTCTCTCCAGTTGAGAGAGAGAGTTCCTTTAGTTCCTACATTTGTTGTTTCTCTCTCCAGTTGAGAGAGAGTTCCTTTATTTCCTACATTTGTTGTTCCTCTCCCCAGTTGGCAGAGAGTTCCAAGAGTGGAGACGTGTCTTGGCTACGGAGCCTGGTGTCAGACAATGTTCGGTGCATTGTGAGTGTGAGGAGCAGTCATCTGCCGATCGTAGCGGGGCTGAAACGACTCAACTGCCACAAGGTGGAGTTAGCGGCACTTGAGGTTGACAACTGCCGACAGCTTGCAGAACATTACTTCAGCGTTTACAACAAGGTTGGACAGGTTGCCATTTCTTAAAGGATGGGATGTCACATGTTGTGAGATTGAATGTTACATGTGATAGGGGTTTATATATTCAGTTAGTTTGGATGAAATCATTGGACAAACTACAAAATTAGTTTTGGCTTGGCCAGGTCAAAACTCGACGAGAAATTGCAGTAGTAGTCAGTGTCTACATATGTATGCCACAACACAAGTCAACTCACACTTTTGCAAGTTACCCGATCTAACAATCAAAGTCGGTTCTGTCGATGATTTTAACAAAATAATATATTCTTTTATTAAACCAACTGTACATATAACTTACTCCATTCACAGTTTTTAACATTAATAGTTTGCCTTGTGCAAAACGAGTTTCAGGAAACATATTTCCATGGTGTCCTAATCGTAAGATGCTTGTCCGTAGAGATTGGACGATGAGCAGCTTGATCACCTGATCCAGCACAGTGGCGCCGCCACACCGCTGTGGCTCGCCGTTGCCTGCGAAGAACTGCGCGTCTTTGGTGACTTTGCGATGCTGACGAGCCAGATTGCCTCCCTCCCCCCTGAGCTGGATGGGCTGCTAGCGGCAGTCTTACTTCGTCTATTACGGGAGGACGACACGAACCTCATGAGGCAGGTCAGTCATCACCACAGCATATGGCTTTAGGCAAAATAATGTTATTATGAAAGGATGAACGTGTATTCAACAACAACAACATAATACATGCACAGTCTGGTTTGCTGCTGCTGCTGAAAGGACGTAGCTGAAGTCATAGACTTATGTGTTGCTATGCCCTTCTCAAAGTCAAATTTTGAGAGGATGACACAGATTGTGTGAGGAAGGTTAGTCATGCCCAGTACATATCGCTTTAAACAAATATACTGTTTTTGTGAAAGGATGACGCATACAGTGTGAGGCAGATTAAAAACACATTTATTACGAGAGGACATGTGACTGGTCAGTCGTCCACACAGCATATGGCTTTAGGTGAAAATAAATTGATTAAATTGTTGAGGTTTGTAAAAATGAAAATCAGGTCTTCTAATAGTTAGACAGTAACGGTAACTGATTTTATTGGAGGCTTTACTTTGTATTGTTAGAGGCTTCACTTTGTATTGTTAGAGGCTTCACTTTATATTGTTAGAGGCTTTACTTGATATTGTTGTTGCTACTAAAACAGGTCTATGTATGGTGTATCACGATCACATTTTTCCTGGAGGCCGTGTTGATGTGACTTAATGATACGATGTGACTTGATGATGTCATTACTGAGATAATCGTGTCTTAATCTGTGTGACAATTGGCATATTCTCGGGCACCAACACATAATTTTCTAGTTGAAACTTGCCCTTTTCACTACCACATTAATTCTAAACTTGTTTTAGTAGCATATTATTTTATAAAAATACAGCCACCAGAAAGAGCGATATAAAACTGAAAGTTGTGCAATGTTATAAAATGTTCAGCCAAATGACAAATAATAACTTTAAATGTAAGTTGCAACATGAAATTGTGTATGACATTTGGTGGGCTAGGACACCAGAGGACACACACATCTCCGACGGGTAATAGAATTAACCTATCTAGCAAAGCCTCCATCAAGCCATCAGAAAACATGTGGTGGGTTCGGACATTCCGTCGTATATTTTGTTGAAATTGCGGTCACAAGTGTTTCTTTAAGACAAAACCATACAGCAAAGTTTTAAAAGTGATAGCTTTATGGGGAATGTTAGATTTATGAGATGTCATGCAGCAGTAGTAATGTAATTCACATAAATAACCGTTATCAACATTGTTGGCGTGACAAAGCTTGACGGAGGTCATGCGCAAAAATTTGATTGTGACGGTGGCAAACCGCGACGTTTATTACTCTTTGTCATCAGCTGCTGTGTGTGCTCTACTGCTGCCCAGCCGGCTGTCCAGAGGAACACATCCAGAGCCTGCTAGGTGATGGACAAACAGATGTTCCTCTCCTCACATGGGTGACACTCCGACGCTACCTGAAGGCCTTCATCAGGATGACCTCTCACCCTGCCACTCGCACTGTCAGGGTGCAGTTCTTCCATGACTCAATCAGACAGGTCAGACGTATGAAAGATTGTACTAAAATATGTTATTGCATCAGAAATTCAACGGAATGGTCCATGATTGAAATCCTATCATAAAAATGACATATAATTATGTAAAAGTTCATTGTGTGTTCTCTGACCATGTGTCTTAACTTTAATAAGTCTCAATAATATTTGTTTCTTGTTACATGCCCTCATATTCTAAGGTATGTACGTAGGACAGATTTTCATTATTTTATTATTATCACATGGGATATATTTTAGATAGGTATTTGAGTATTTTCTTTATAATTGTTATTTATAATTGTTAATTTTGCAGACAACACCCACAATTTCTTCAAACAAATATGAGTAAATATATTTCTGGTATTTCTGTAGTGAGTCAATTGGCAAACACTTGCTTTTCCCTGTGCCTGGATATATAGTTATATACTTACTTACTGATGAGTTAGGTACAGCTGATGGGATGTTTGCAGTGAGGCAGCTGATCGAAAAGAGGTTGGAGCGTCAGGAGAGTATGGCTGCGGGTTTTATAGACCTGGAGAAAGCTTATAACACGGTACCGAGAAAGATGGCAATGGCAGATGGATGGGGTCCCAGAGGCAGAGGTCAGGATGATGGAAGGGACATATGAAGAAACAAGCAGAGTGGTGTGTGGATCTGGAATCTCAGAAGAATTCAAAGTAAACATTGACTTGAGACAGGGAGTGGCCTGAGCCTACTGCTGTTTATCACAGTAATTGAACTGATAAATAGAAAGACTAGTACGAAAGACATTCTCCAGAAACTACTAGCGGTGGTAGAGGACGGGGAAACGGATTTACAAGAACAACTGATAGAGTGGAATGATATCTTCAGCAAACACGGACTGAAAGTGAATCTGGAGAAGACAGCGATGCTGTGGGTTGGGCAACAAAGCAAAAAACTGGAAATACTTGGAGGGGAAGAAACTAAAACAAAGAGACAGTTTTGTATACCTGGGCGGAGCGGTATGTGGGGATGGCTCCTCAGAGACATCAATTTGCAGGAGAATACAAGTAGGCGTGAATGCATGGAGGAAAGTAGAAGGCGAGATGGACATGTGTAACACCAGCCTACCTGTATGGCCTAGAGACTATAGCAATTACAGAGAAACAACAGGAGAGGGTACAAGTGTGCAAAAACATCTGGGTCAGGAGAATTGTGGGGGTAAAGATAATAGATAAACGAAGAGTGGAAGAGCTGAGGGAGGATGTTGGTGTGAAAGAAGATTTCAAGAAGAAGTTAGTGTGAAGTTGGTTGAACTGACATGTGGAGCGAATGGGAGAAGAACGGATGGCAAAGAAAGCAGATGCCCGGAGAGTGGAGGGAAAAAGAAGATGAGGGCGACCGAGACTGAGGTGGGGGGATTGCGTAGAGAGACCTGGAGGGATGGAAAGGGGAATGGAGGAAAAGTCCGAGGAGAATAATGGTAGAGAAAGTAGTGCCAGCACAATGAGGAAGAAGAGAAAGAAAATGTTGACGTATCCAAGCCAGCCTCAACCCTGAAGACAGGGAACGACGAGGAGAACAACAACTTACTTACTGATCCCATAACCCACCTTGGTCGTAGGGGTGCTGCATCAATGAATGTTGCCCGAGTCGACTCCAGTCTTTGCGACTGTCTGATATTGCCTGGTTTCCAAGGATATTGGTCTAAAGAAGTCATTCCATCATTATGATCTCTTTCTGTCTTCCGTTTTCTTTTCCCCGGCACAGTTCCTTGAAAGATTGTTTTTATGAGCCCACTTGATCGTGTTACATGCACATACCATCTCAGCTTCCTCTTCTTCACTATGGTCAGGTCTTTGTAGTGACCAACGGGCTGAGTGATAATTTTTTCTGATTTCCACATTGTTGATGTCATCAGTGTAGGAGATGGCGAGGATTCTTCTGTAGCATTTAATTTCCACTGCTGTGATTTTATATAGTTATATATATTGTCCCAAATAGTTTAAATTATGTATTTTCCTTCCCATGTCAAGACCTTCTGGTGAGCTACATCTAACAGGGTCAGTCAGGTAACCGGAAACACAAACATTATTCTGATCCACCTGAGAACTCTCTAGACTCGCCAGCGTCCTGTTGCAGGCGGTGAGAAAGACCATTTTGACCGACATTTCAGAAGAGAAACAATGGCATCAGCTACTGGGAGACTTTTATGAGCAACGCTGCAAGAACAATGCATTTCTCACAGAAGACCTGCCTGTTCACCTCTTGGCTGCCAGCTGCACTCAAAGGTCAGTGACCTTTTATTACCTTTGAACTCATGAAGTCTAAGACTCTTATGTTTGTCATTACAAATTGTCATTTTTGCCATCTAGAGAGCTTACGTTGTTCGTTGAAAAGTGGAAACTCAATATTAAGGTCATCCTTGGAACTGGCCCAAATAGTATATAATTGATGTTACTAATTTCCTGTACTTTTACAAAAATAATTTGGGATTGCCTTAGGGTGACCATAACTGTGAGGTGGCTGTATCAGAGAGGTGATTGTAAAGTGAGGGTCAACTGTACTGTATAGTATTAAAGAAGTTTTCTCTTTCTGAAAATGTGTATGCCACACTAATACGTTTTTTAAAGTCTTTGGAGCGTTTAGTTTTTATAAAGTCTGTTTTCAGAATTAAGTTTTCTTGATTCTTTTGCTAAAAAAACCCCGCTGAACAAGATTTCCTTGTGCACTGTGCTATTAATAGAAGAAATAAATTGCATAGAAATTTACAACATATGTTAAAAATGTCATGGCGCAGTGGCTAGAGCATCGGACTCTCAATCAAGAGAACCCGGATTCAAATCCTGTGCTGTCGTGTTGGAACCTTGGGAAAGTTCTTCACTTTACGTTGCTCCAGTTCACTCAGTTGTCTGAATACCTGGCTATAGACAGTGGTGGATATTTGTGTACGAATAGTCCTCGCACATTAGTTGTAGCATGGCTGGATGCTTCCAAGAGAAGTCGAGATGGCGTTTGATTGAACAGGTCTGCCAGGGAGTAAAGTGCTTTGAGCAGTCCTAAAGATTAGATACTTTGCTGTATAAGAATTTACCTTTTTAAAGACCGAGTTCATTGGTACCCTTTTGACATAGGGTATTCAGTGCGTATTAAACAGTAGGACTAACAGAAGCCTCTCTTTCAGATTACTTGACTTCTACAGGAAAGACATGCGTGCCGTGCATGTGCCTGCATACTACAGGAGACTGTACCTCAATGTAAGTCTGTGCGTGCCGTGCGTGTGCCTGCATACTACAGGAGACTGTACCTCAGTGTAAGTCTGTGCGTGCCGTGCGTGTGCCTGCATACTACAGGAGACTGTACCTCAGTGTAAGTCTGTGCGTGCCGTGCGTGTGCCTGCATACTACAGGAGACTGTACCTCAATGTAAGTCTGTGCGTGCCGTGCGTGTGCCTGCATACTACAGGAGACTGTACCTCAGTGTAAGTCTGTGCGTGCCGTGCGTGTGCCTGCATACTACAGGAGACTGTACCTCAGTGTAAGTCTGTGCGTGCCGTGCGTGTGCCTGCATACTACAGGAGACTGTACCTCAATGTAAGTCTGCTTGTACAGTCCAGCTAAGTACACTGTGTGAGATAACCAGGGACACCGCAACGGACAGATCTCACAATATTAGCAGACTACAGTATACTAGCAATTTGTGTCAACAAAATGGATGTAATAAAAAAAAACTAATTTTGACTGCATGTGATTGCATGTTAGGACAGTTGTATTTCATGTCAAATAAAGGATCTAGTAGTAATTACATTAAGGGTCGGCAACCTTTTTGGAATGGTGGGCCAAACAGCTAACTTGGACTAAGTCAGCGGGTCATATATGCAGCGATAGAAATAAGCCAGAATATTTACTTGTCCGCCAGACAAGTAAGTTTTGAAATCTACTTGTCCGCCAAAATATTTACTTGTCTGAGTGGTTGTCAAGGGGAATCGAAGCTTCAGAAAAAATGTAAAAAGTCTGTCTTATTTTTATGACAACAACACAATGTTCCTGCTGTTTCGTTGCATGTACATCTGAGTGACTTGTGATCAAAGACACAATTTGATTTAGTCTGAAAATTTCTAAAACGCAAAATTATATTTGCAACTATTTTCCGGTCCATTATTATTCATCACGAATATTAAAATTAAACATGTTACATGATGTATAACAACATTTTAGTGATGCTGATATGAATGCTTTTATTAATAACAAATAATTATTACGATGATGGGAATGAGACAATTGTTTTCCTTGCTATTTGTTTTATAATGTTTGAAAAACTTTTTGTTTAATATGGTAGATAATATATTGCTGTAACATTTTTGCATCAGTTTATCATAGAAGATGCCACTCAAACGAGAACACGACCAATGCAAAGCCAGGAAATGTTGTCACAAAAATCATAAGAAACTATATAATATGATAATATTTTGTTAAACCTCTATGAACTTCAATATTAACAAAGTTCTGTATTTTACAAACGAAGATAATATTCAACTGATCATCAGCAAACAAACGCATATTTTTCCTAAATGTTATATTACCATTTCAATGATGATAACACAGTTTTAACGGTGCCCGAATTACATTTACCAGGCGGAATATAATTTATAGATTTAGTTACGTCGTAACGTTGCTGCCGCGCGCAGACCGCCGTAGTTGGCGGAAGCCGACATGTCAACGGCTATTGGCGCCCCATCCCCGGCCACGCGTCTTGCATAATTAGGTTTCGCAAACTCGCAATTTATGGTTAAAATAAATGTTACATAGATACAACACTTCTAAAATTTCATTAATATTCCGTTTATAAACCAGCACCATAGATTTAGCGGAAAGCCAGTTACAAGTTTTGAAAATTGTCATCGATCTGGATCGGCTAGCCTAACGAGTAACGTTCGATGACTGTCTTGGAAGACTGCCGAGTCCGCGTGGGTTAGGCATAATAATGGTTAAAACTATATAATTATTCAAATAACAGGTGGCGATACAAAGTCTACTATTTCCAAAGTTCATCAAATATGATCCGTGAGTGAAAGCAAGTTGTACGTCGGCCAAACTGAACGATTTACGATTGTGTGAAATACAGGCTCGATCAACGATGGCTGATGCGGAGTCTGTCCTACGCGTATGACAGAGCTAGGCCGGTGCGCTCAGTGGATGACCCTGTTAACGCAGGCACTAAACTCGGTCGACGTACACTGGCGGCGGAATGACAAGACTCCGACACACTAACGACATTGCAACCCGCGCGATTGCTAGCGAACTTCATTTACGTTTGAATTTCCTCAAATAAAAAGTTTGCAATGTTGCACGCGTCAGTATTTACTGTAAATTTTCACTTGTCCACCGGATAACCATGTAGAGTCATTTTACTTATCCAGGCCAAAAATCACTTGTCCCGGACAAACGGACAAGTGCTATTTCGAACGCTGATATGTATTATTGAATTTTTAGTATTGTTAGCCTATTCCTCATGAAAACTGGTACATCATGTTATGTTTGGAATCTGAATAAAAAAAATAATGTTTTGGACTATGCATTGAAATTTTACTTACAAATTGTTACCAGTTAAGACATTATTATCATTAAACATCAGCGTCTAAATGTGAACAACTCTTGGACATCACTATTAAACGTCACCCATTATTCCTGGTCAGTGTTCTTGGTACAGAAATGGCATCATCGTGACTAGTGTGACACTTGGTTATGATACAGTTGCTGCACCACCATGCAATCATTGTCAATGTGTTTATATTTAGTGTGATTGATAAGATCAGGAAAGTGTTCTGTCGCCAAAAGCATATAGTAAACACTCTACAAGTGTCAACTCTGTGTTGGTAGGTTTGAGTGTCCTAGAGCCACATCGTAGTTGGTGAACTCTATCCGCACAGCTTCCATTGCATCATTGAGTTCCATGTGGTTCAGGTTGGGAAATAAGGCAACTCCTCACTGTGAGTCCTAAGTTAGTTTGTGTTTCACAGTTGTGTCTCCCACACTAGCAATGTGATCTCGGAAGCACAGACGAACAGGAAAATCTAACTGATGAAATGTACTCACAAACCCATTTGGAGTCTTAAATTCTGATACTTCTGTACCTTCTGCACCATGAACACCCTAAGATCCAATATCCCAGCTCAACGAGCTTATGTGCGGCGCAACCTAGCACGTCGACTCTGCTAGTGCTCTTCCCAATGGATGAGATTTTGATACTGCATAGTCATCTCAGGTAGAAGGCACTGGGACTGACAGTGGTTTACGCCACAAGCACGAACATAGTTCACAGTCGTCATGATGGCGCTCATTGTGTTCTGCATTTTCAATTACTTGGCATTCAGGGTTTCTTGAGGGATGATGCAGCAGGTCTTCCTACCATGGAAGCTGCATCTGCTGTCGTCACCACTCGGGCTGCATTGTGATCAATCTCACTTTTAGTCCACGGGCCGCATGAAATGGTGCCAAATGCGGCCCACAGGCCTCAGGTTGCTGACCTCTGGGTTACATTATCAGTCATATCACACAATATATACATCATAGCGAGTCCATGTCATTTATATATTTTAGAAGCATTACTTGTGTGTAATCTGACATCAACCATGTAGTAAAACATTGAAATAAACAACTAAAGCATCAGTTTTTATTAACCTGCTTACTGGTGGCATAGTCTGAAAATAGTAAGAAAAATGTACCTTAATCCAGACACTTTAGTCCCCAGTGTTCGTATTAATGAGTGCACACAACAAGGTATATTACCATGGTTCAGCACAATGTATAATCTAAGAAAAAAACAAAAATACATTTTCATTTTTAGGAGCAAAACACAATGTAGTACCGGTTTGAAAAGTATCTTGAAAGTGTTCTTGATGCATGTATGTGATGCAAAAGATAAATATCTAACTGTGATATCAATCATTGCATTGGACAATAAAACTTGTCCAAACCATTTCACACACAAAATTACTTTTACATTATACATAGGTCCTTAATTACTAAATAAGTGTGCAAATTTCACCTAGTTATGAAATTTATAAATGATCTGTTTATATGGTAAGAAGGTGGACAACTTAAACACTGTTTTACCAAAACTTACATTCTTCGGGTGGACCGACTGAGCCACCCATAACTTGACAACAAGTTGACTTACACATGTGACACAGCTATCACTGTACAACTGAAATGCCGCTCTTTAACATGGTGTTATTGCCTCCATGCCAACAAAACATACATTAAAGTCTGAACCATTGTGACCATTCACGTTACAGACACACACAGTAACAAGAGTGATAATGAAATGTTTTATTATTTCCACTTGTAGAAGCTGCGGTGTCAGGAGACGATATTCGCACACAGCGCCATGACGGGGACAAAGCCCCTGAGCATGTGTCAGTTCTGTGCACACAAGACTGGTGTGTTTGGGCGCTTGCCGTGGCTCGCCAAGGATGCATGCTGTGTGTGCGGAGAGATGACAGGGGCCAGGGGAATGCGAAGGGAGGCCCAGCTGTGTCGTAGACACGCCCCCTTCACCGCACCCGGGGTGACAAGGTGTGGGGTGTGTGGTCACAATGTCATGGGGGAGATGGCACAGAAGATGACCACTGCGGTTCTGTGTAACTTCTGCAATGTGGGCTTGTCATGGAACAAATGCTGTCAACTTGTTACAGATAGTTCCTGAGCGTTCTCAGTAGGTGGCAGCAGCATGCTTCTAATTACTCACATGCGTAACAAATCTGTAAAATCGTTACCGATACTTGCTGATGCCGAGCACTGCCAGCAGGTGGAACTAGTGTGGGGTATTTGTCTATCTATCTAGGTCGCATTCCTTGAAATCTTTTGTTTCATTCTGCCCACGGCCATGTCCACAGATGTACTTCATGTTGCTACTAATCAGAATCTTGTTGTATACTGTCATAAGCTGCCAAAACTCTCCAGATTTATAACAATCTAGCGGTGTCAACCCGACTTCACTCAGTCGACATCAGCACTAACTTTAATGCCCGGATCGTCTTCCGTCCACCCTATCATTGACACCCACCCTCGAGTCATCGTGTGAATCCGTTGGTTGTTTTGATCTCCGTCTCAGCGGATCCTGTCCCACCTCCACATGGTGGCATTGTCGCATACACATAGAATGACACTGCCGTCCCGACTCAGGGTCGTCTGACGGATGGCGGACATACACTTGGGGTGGGTCAGCACCGTGCACCTGGTGGTAGGGACAGACAGACGCTTGTAAGCAACTCGAATAACATGCACAAACTTGTGCGTTAATGTGGATATAGGTGCACACATGTGTATGCAGGCAAGTTTGTTTTGATATTGCCTCCCGCATTCCTTCTCTCTCCCTATCTGCTTTCCTCTCACATATATATACTATAAATTTACATAAAACATAAGCAGGTTTGTACAGGTACAACAAACATATAGGCAAAACATTTACTGCTTTTATAGTATCTATGTTAATTTAAAAAAAATGTAAATCATTGCCGTACTTATAAACTTAATTGACTTAGTAGTCAGATGTTGAGCAAGCGCCATGAGCATCAGATTTGGCGGATACTGGCACTATATAAGATGCTATTATTAATATAGTGAAATTCTGCTGTCATCTTAAGACTTGTCTTTTCAAACTTGTGTGTGTCTGTACGTGTGTATTGCTATTTGTAGAACTGATGCCATAAAACTGCATTTCTTTATAAGGACATTCATATTGATTAATGTTTCTTGGTGTTTAGTACATGAGCGTAATCTGAAAGATGATACCTTTCTGTTTGTTAGATAATTTGTCATAATTGATTCATAATGACTTAGCATTATGTTTTGTTATGCCAGATAACACAAATGATCTGTCCAGTTTAACATATAAGGGTAGCTATTGTTTACCAGTTGCTATATCTTGAACTTATTTTGTGATCACTACCGGTATAAGAATAACACAGCACAAACATGAAGATTTAAAGGAAATAAAAATAAGGCATTAGCTAAAATCCTTTTTCCACGTGTACACAAAGTTTAACATTGTAACATTTGACAACATTAAAAAAATACAGAAAAATACATTTGTAGCATAAATTCGATTTTAAACCCGTCTGTGTAGTGATTCCCGCGGAAAATTAAAATTTAATGAGGCGATCACGTGGTATCGGGACGTCACTTATGACCCATACTTGCATCAGGCCGACTCTTTCCATGCATTCAGAGCATGTTTACAAGTATAGCTTTTGGGTCGAAACGAGCGTCAGAATTAGTTATTGTGCAATATTCCGATAAAATACAAACACTAGTCATCATAGAGGAACAAGCAGTTATCTTACCGTTCCACATGAATCCAATTTTATTCAAAACAATGATTGCGAATGGGCCTACAAGTCGACTAGGTTTCGCCGAGCTTGGGCTAATTTTCAGAATAATTATATCGAATGCAACCAACGAGAGATAATGTACACCAATAAACATACATAGCAAACATATATCGTATCCAGCTACAGAAAGTAACGTGTATAATCTCATAATATCACTAGAATATCGATGTATGAAGGAGGAGTTGTACAATTTATCATAACAACTTAAATCAGTCAGTGAATTTCTATTGGTCCTGTTAGCTCAGTTGGTAAAGGCGTTGGTTCCTTGGCATTTTTTTGCAATTGGGCAACGCCGGTTAAATCCCCACCAAACCATTGATTTTTTTTACACTTTTTTTGGTTTATGTTTTCACGAATTAATATAAACCAAATCATTTTTATACTATGATGCACTGTTTGTAAGTATTTTTTTAATATTTTTGTAGTAATTACTTATTCGCCACAAAAATGAAAATATGGGAATTATATAACGATGTTTGTAAATTTTATTTATCCAAACAAATATAATGTAATGGCTGTATAATTTATTAATTGTATATATATATATTGTACGGTAATATATTGTAATTATATATGTGAAAACAAATGGTGATCTGTCTGGATAAATAAAATTGAGAAACATCGCGTTATATATAATTACCATATTTTAATTTTTGTGGCGAATAAATAATTACTACCAAAATATTTACAAACGGTGCATCATAGTATAACAATTATTTGGTTTATATTACTTCATGAAAACATAAACCAAAAAAATTAAAAATAAATCAATGGTTTGGTGTGGGGATTGAACCGGCATCACCCAATTGCAAAATATACGCCAAGGAACCAATGCTTTTACTAACTGAGCTAGCAGGACCGACAGAAATGCACTGACTGATTTAAGTTGTTATGATAAATTGTACAACTCCTCCTTCATACATCGATATTCTAGTGATATTATGAGATTATACACGTTACTTTCTGTAGCTGGATACGATATATGTTTGCTATGTATGTATATTGGTGTACATTATCTCCCATTGGTTGCATTTGATCTAATTATTCGGAAAACGAGCCCAAGCTCGACGATACCTAGTCGACTTGGAGGCCCATTCGCATTCATTGTTTTGAATAAAATTGAATACATGTAGAACAGTAAGATAACTGCTTGTTCCTCTATGATGACTAGTGTTTGTATTTCATCAGAATATTGCACAATAACTCATTCTGACGCTCGTTTCGACCCAAAAGCTATACTTGTAAACATGCTCTGAATGCATGGAAAGGGTCGGCTTGATGCAAGTGTGGGTCATAAGTGACGTCACATCTCGGCATCCCGAAAAGCGCGCCAAAAATATAGGTATTCGAAAATGTCCGGATGCACAGCATTAAATGTGGAATTTCTAATTCATTGATTTTGTTGATTGTTTTTGGCTTGGTGGACATGGAAATAGATAGCAGGATGTAATATAACGAATTCAAGCCATAGATGTTTTTATTCCCTTTAAAGCCTAAGATCGACTTTTGGTTGGTCTCACAGTAGCAGATTCAAGACCATTGCTATTTTTTGACAATCTGTTTTTATTGTACCATTAATGTACACCTTTATATTTGTACGACTTTACCATACTTTTATGGTGACCTTTAGCAAGAATTTGTAAAAGCTGTAGTATTTATGTTTTATTAACAATTACTATGTGTTGATGGTGTATTAGTTTACAAGAGGTGATCAAGCCGCAGTCTGTGGGCTGTTTCACTGACACAATGAGCTCACAATGTCCATCTCCAAACAGAAGTTGTTAAATCTAAGGAGGTGATTTCAAAATACAAAAATCTGCCTAGGTATCACCAGTCACTATTTCGGTGATATACTGGCTACAGTGTCACAGTGACTTGTCCTGGTGTTGACCGTTTCAGTATACAACCTTTAGTATCAGGTTACACATAAGTAGTATTGTATTTATTGTGACCTCAGTGCCATTATGGTGGCATCGTCATATCAACTGTCTACATTGGACAATAGTGCAACAGACTTCTTTATACTTGCTTACTGTACTCGCAATAAACTAAACATTGTGTGTGTGATTACTATGATGTTATTTTTTGTTTTAGTATTTTTATTTACTATTGATATTTGTACTGGGCATCTGGCAGGTACAAGTGTGCTAGATAAAAAGTTAAAGTAGAACCTCTGTCGATCAGTCTCCTTGATCAATGACCCACCTCCTTTCCCAACTGGGTATCCACGGAATGACTACACAGACTACACTATAATACGCCCTCATCTATCACCCCTAACATACAACCAACAGTCTGTTCAACTAGTTACTGCTACAAGCCATCCAAGACGAATTACAAAACTTTAAACATTTACTGCCCCTGGTGAGGAACTGGTGGGCATACATGCTTAGTGCATGTCTGACCACCTCTGTATGTGAGACTCACCTAACTTGAGCCGAGTCATCGACATCAATGTCCCAGACAAACACTCGGCCTACCTGGTTACCCAGGGCCAGAATCTGGAAAGGAACAGTTTAATTTAGTTTCTGCCATGTTGTCAATCCTTTTTTTTGGTGAAATCATAGCCTAGTGTATAGTGTGGTGAAATCATACCCACTGCTAGTAGTTAAGGGAGAAGCGCATGCACCTAACATACCCACTGCTAGTAGTCAAGGGAGAAGCATATGAACCTAACATACCCGTTGCTAGTAGTCAAGGGAGAAGCATATGAACCTAACATACCCATTGCCAGTAGTCAAGGGAGAAGCGCATGAACCTAACGTACCTGTTGCTAGTAGTCAAGGGAGAAGCATATGAACCTAACATACCCGTTGCTAATAGTCAAGGGAGAAGCATATAAACCTAACATACACAGTGCCAGTAGTCAAGGGAGAAGCATATGAACCTAACATACCCATTGCCAGTAGTCAAGGGAGAAGCATATGAACCTAACATACCCGATGCCAGTAGTCAAGGGAAAAGCATATGAACCTAACGTACCCGTTGCCAGTAGTCAAGGGAGAAGCGCGTGAACCTAACGTACCCGTTGCTAGTAGTCAAGGGAGAAGCATATGAACCTAACGTACCCGTTGCCAGTAGTCAAGGGAGAAGCGCATGAACCAGATGTCACACTCGCGATACTCGAACTGATGCAGGACAGACACAGTTGAATCGGTCAACTTGAGAGGGTAGTCGAGGTCAGTGAGACTGCCTGGCTTCCAACACACGATACGGTTCTCACACGACTACAAACATATGTACACATTGACAAATTTTGAGAGAGAAAGCACAAACAACACAGTGGAAAGTGTGTGAAAAGATACTGCAAAATTAATCAAATATAACATGTGAATGCTTGCTACATGGAACAAGTTGTGACATGGTCAAAAGGTCACCTTTGAGAGGATGAACTTTCCCATCCACTTGACGCAGTCGACGTAGTTACGATGTATGTCACGTGTTGAGAAGTCTGGGTAATGCTGGGCCACTGTGTCAAATGGTCTGCATAGAAACATCATCATACATGTAACAGATTCACAACAGCTACCACTGCATTGCAGTGTTGTGTGTCTAATGTACAGTTACCTAGGCACTGGATCATACAACATACAACGAAATCAACTTTTGAAATGTTGACCTTCCAAAACCCCTGCCTAGGGAAATAAAAAAATCTAAAACTGTACGAACCATCCCACTGGGCCACCAACACACTTACAAAACGTAAGCTTCATACATGTGAAACTGATAAAGATCTCATAGTACAAACAAACAACGACAGCCACAATTCTGGTCTAGACCTCTACCAGTGCAGGTTCCAAGCAGTCTTCCATGGTCCTGAGGGGTCTCTTTAGCACATCGTTTATTTATAATATATTAATTTTGTCATCAATCTTAATTTATTTTAAAGCAAATTGAAACTTATTTGTTAGGGTTATTTGTTTCATCAACATGATGTTATGTATTTTATACACATTAATTAACTTCTGTTAGCTGATTGATGTTGATATTTATCTTAAGAAAATTATTTATATATTTACTTTAACAAAAAACTGATTTGCTATAACCTACTGATGTTTATGATCGCAAGTGATGTATTCTTCTACTTTAAATGCGTTTCAGTTGTATTTTTTACTATTAATTTTATGCACAGCGCTGGAAACATGAATAGATTTGCCATTATAAAATAAATATTATTATTAGTATCTTTGTACTGCAATCAGTCTCCGCCTCGAAGGTATTTCTCTCTGAGCAACTCGCCACAGAACTCTTTGGAAGCCGCCAGATACTCACTTGCTAGTCTTGGCTGGGTCGTACTGGTACGAGCTGTCAATGGCGTCTGTGATACACTTGTGGTTGGCACACCATATCTTGAGGGAGTGGTCCATGCCACAAGACGCGATCAACGTTCCCTCCAGATTGAAGTCCTGACAACAATCGTATTAGTACAAACTGATACCGCAATGAAATATATACTGTGCCTATAATTAAACCAAGACCATTAAAATGTAAAAAATACAATAAAATATAATTGCATAAAGATACAGAAGTCCTCCATGACATCAGTAAGTCTATAAAGAGTATTCTACGTATTTCTATAAGCTCACAGAAAGTGGCTGTTAAAAACTGTCAGTGATGGAGCATCACGCACAGAAAGTGTTTATACCAAAGTGGTGGCCAGTGTCGGGACATCCTAAACCCATGTCATCCAATGCACTTGGACACTGGAGAGCAGCTTGCTGTAGGTGGTCATACTGCTGCCTGAGTTGAGGATTATTGCACTCTCAGTAACCTCATACAGTGTACGGACACATTTAAAGGTAATCTTTTCTGACTACTGATTATCACATTTTTCTTTTCTTTTTTCTAATTTTTGTTTTAATGCAACTCAAAATATGTATCATTGGCTAGAGCTTTGGACTCTCGACCGACAGAACGCGGGTTCAAATCCCGTGCTGCGGTGTCAAACATTAGGCAAGTTTGTTCACTCTACGTTGTTCCAGTTCACTCAGCTGTATGAATGAGTACCTGGCTATAGACAGTGGTGGATATTTGTCCATGAATAGTCTTCATGCATTAATTGCAGTGTGGCTGGATGCTTTCTATTCTAGAAGGTGTTCGATTGGACAGGTCTGCCAGGGAGTAAAGTGTAAAGCACTTTGCGCAGTCCCGAGGACTGGATACTGCGCTATATAAGAACTTACTTTACTTTTCTGTAGATCATGTTTGTATAACAAAATCAGTAGCTCAAAGTTTTTCTATTATTACTATATTTTTTGCATTTTGGTCAAATTTTATAAACACTGCTGAACCGTTTTATTCTGAATTTTGATGTCTAAATAAAGTTATTATAATTATAAAATCACAGGGTCAGACTTACCCCACTAAGCACTTCGTCTCTGTGGCCATCCACACCCCCAAAAATTGTGATGCACACGTCTGTTTTTATGTTCCATAATCGTAGGGCGTGATCTGTAAATATCATGTTGTCATTCCATCAAAATCCTGTAGAAAATGTAGGTTCAATAAAAACAGGCATTGATCCTAATATCTTAACCACTGTCAAATCTACAGACCTCTTATTTCAAAGTGATTTAATTAATTCTTTAACAGTATCACCCCAATACTTTAAATGGGCAACAACACCCTATCGATGCCTTGGCAACTTTGACCTGTGACCCTGACTCACCTTTACTGACAGAGAGCAGCAAGTTGCCATCTTTTGGGTGGACCTTGAGTTCATTGATGGCATTGCCGTGGCCTACAAAGTGCTGGCAACAAGAGCACTTCTTATGCAATTATACATTGTTTATGTAATGCATATTTTAGCGGTGTGACACTATTCTTTCCTCATTTTCAGTGAGTTAAAATTGGGTTAACAATCCTAAAGACAAGGAGGTTAAGAGACCAGATACAAGTTTATTATGAAATGGTTATGGAAATACTGATAGAAGTTTTTCAAATTAGGAAATATTGAAAAACTAGAGGATGTATGTCATTCAACATCATAATTTGGTTTGGATATCTTACTGTCAAACAAAAGACAAAACTGGGCCAGGATGTTAACATAGCTGGTACACTCATTGGTCAGCCACAGCGACAGGTGTCTACTCTGCATGACTCTGCCCCTGCCAGGAAGGCATTTCAAATTTTCACTGATCCTGCCCATCCACTTAACTTAGCATTTCAGAAACTTCCATCTGGCAGGCATATTAAAGTTCCTCTTGCACGAAAGAATGTACATAAGAAGTAATTTGTACCTTCTGCTGTTGCTGTCCTGAATATAGCACTCAAGTAATGTGTCAGAAGAGCTGCAGTGTTTGGATGTGGATGGTGGTGGAGAGAGTATACATGCATCTTTATATTATGTCATTATCATGTAATTCTCTATTCTGCATGTATCAATTATTATTTACGTAATGTCTTATCACTGTGTTTTGACAATGCAGATATTGTAGTGCTAGTGTCATTCTCTGTTGTTCTGGGATAAGCTTGGGTTTGATAATTTTTAGTTGTATACTTGGTAAACTTTTACATTTAGTCAATTATTGGTCAAATGAGGTGTCTATTTTTTCCTTTTTAAGGTACTCTACTGTTTTATTTACATACATTTAAGCGACAACTTCACAACATGTAAACTTTACATGTGTATGCAATAATATTGTGCGTTTTATTTGTTTATTGACAAAGCTAATTATTTAATTATGAAATCAATGGATGAGCCTGAAGACAATTTTCTGTTTTAAAATGTATTTTAGGACAGACAATAAAGTATATTTGATTTGATGAAGTAACTTTACTGAAAACTGTTTAGATTAAATATAAATGTTCATTCTTAGAGGACTAAATCAATTTAACATATTACCTGCTGATTGTGTAAATATGATTAGTTTGAACATCTTAAATAAAAAAACTTACAACTAGTTCAGATGGATGGGTTTCATGTAGATAATAAAGTGGACTCTGCCAGACTTTCTTGTCCACTTTGCTATCAGGGATTGATGCTTTGGAAAACAATCTTGTAATAAAACCACACCAATCATTAACTTTTTGACAGTTCTGATGATAAACCAGGAATATATTTTATACATTGGAGAAGTGTTGTTGTTCTCTTGTTGTTTCCCCGTCTGTCAGGGGGAGGCTATTTGTGCTCACTTTGATATTCTGCATGCTGACTGGACTGATGATTCGGATGATACCACGGGAACCAGCAGCCGCCAGCAGGGGTTGACCCGTGGCGCTATCTTGTGTCCACACACAAGTGTAGAAGTTCTCCTCGGAGTCGGCATCCGTGTATGCCTGTAGCAGCTTGATCTTTCCCCCGTCCTCACATTCATACACTGTCACCTGTAGGTAGGGTCAGAGGTCAATTACATTCTTAAAAGGAGTTTTTCTCATTTGTTTTTTATCATAAAATGGTGTCATACAGTAAAGACCATAGATGTTATAACATGCTAATTAACTGCACTAATGTGTCTTAATGATCTGTTTCAGAAGGAAACTGTTTGTTTATACGGCAATGTGCCACTTTTGAACTGAATGCCTGGCCTCAGGTCTGTAGCGATGATGACAGCTTACTGACACTAGGAGTTCCACGGATCATGACCTTATTCAGAGTTATCTGAGCTCACTATTTGGGGATTTCATTAACAGTGCAATGATTTTTGTGTGAATATAATTTAAAATTTCCTGCTTCACCCTTTTCTGCATCGATATCTGCAGTCAGAAGACAGTCTGTCAGTTATATACAAGGATGAACTAATTTGTTGCAGTTACCAAAGGCAGTAGATATATTTTATCATCCCATTATCCCTTCAATTTTGTTTAATTTTATAAATAACATTTATTAAGAAAACAAACAAATACACACCCTGTTGCTGCCGACTGTTGCAAATATAAGAGGGTCGCCATCTCTTGTGTTGTAGTTGAACTGTACGCCAAACAACGGTTGTCCATGATCCTCCTGGCAGTGTCAGTAACATGTGTACAGGTTTCTTACTCATTTGCTTAGTGCTTCCTTGTACAAGTACAAACCAAACACAAAACTACATTTATTCACTCTAAAGAGAAATCATACAGCTGTGTTTTATGTGACTAATTGTATAAAAATAATCATACTAATAAATTTATATATATATATATATACATACAGCTGTATATATAAACAATTTTATGTATATATATATATATAAACACATAAAATTGTAATACACCAATAAAAATGCATGTAAATAGCAATGGGCAGTTTTATTGCTACCTAAATTAATGACAAGAATCATAGTGTTCGGAAATCTATCACATGGAGTCATGGACAGTCATCAGTAAAATAAAGCTAACCTGCACATAACATTTTCGGCACTGCCAATGCTTTGAAATTGAGATAGTGTTCGATTGAACTGGTCTGCCAGGTGGTGAAATGTCAAGTGCTTTGAACGGTTTTATAGACTGGTTACCATGCTATATAAGAACTTACCTTTATCTAACAATGAAAGATCAGAACTTTCTGATTTACCCAGAACACTTGCAGAAGGTAATTATAGATACAGGTAATTAAGCATATATTTTTGTATCTGTGTGTGCAAGTGTGTGTGTGTAGAATTGAGTACCTCGAAAAGTATTCTAGAAAACAAAAGTTTCTTGTTGAGGTAATGAAGTAGTACCTTGAGGTAGTTAGTACACTTGTATTGCAGTCTACACTTGTTGTATTTGCTCTTGCCTCGTCTCCTCCGTCCCACGGTCTGTGTCGGCGTCTCACTGCGGGAGCTGTCGTCAGCTATGCTGCTGTTTGTTACGCTTAGAGAATCATCCTGTAACCATGGCAACAACTCTATAACCATTTTAACAATATCTTTTTGATCCTAAAGAAACTGCCTAGACAGAAAGGATTGGCATGTTTCTGATGGGAATCATAAAACAGTGGCTAATCCCATTTAAACTGGTCATCCAAATCTATCAAATGTGCCATTGTATTTCAGTGTTTCCCCTGGTATGTGACAAGCGAGGTGGGCTGCCTCGCCGTTTTTGTACCTTGCCCTTTTGTGCGCCAATTTTTGTCGTTCTTTCGCGGTATATTCAGCATCGGCGAGCAGTGTGAAATGACACCACAGTCAGTTATATTCCTGCAATATTGCAGATTTGTAGCAACATAGTTTGGTCGCTCAGGGCCAGTTAGGATTTACCTCTTGGAATTAACTGCATTGGACAACGTGAATGACATCACTTATCAGTTGTCCAATCACGGAATATTCCCGTAGGATCCCCAGTGTCTCCAATGGTGACATCTTGCGGAGTTTCGACATACTGGAAATCTAGACATTCATGTAACATGGCGCTGAAATGGTAACAACGTTTGGGAGACATGTAGAACTCGGAGAAAAAACTAAGAAAACGGTAGCTGAACTAAGATGTATTTTGCGCTCAATTTTATTATTATACTATGTGCCCACATTAAATCAGAATGCTGGTGTAGCTGATGTTGAATTTCTGGTTTATGATGGTGGTGGAAATAAAAACTGTGCCGGCTAATGGCACTACGTCACTACGACACTAGTCGGCACTTGTGTCGAATCCAAACCCTTTTGAAGCCCAAATGAAAACCGTGCATACTATTTACTCTTGTATCGAATCCAGACCCTTTTGAAGCCCATAGGCATAGCAACCCGGTTTGCGCTAGTCTGCACCACAGTGGCCATGCGTTACCGCACAGCATGCGTAAAATGAGCGATAATAAAGCAGCATATGTTTATACAAATCGGGGCGTTATTTACGCCTCAAATAGGCATAAGACACAATATTCTTAAGTTAAATGTAAATATGCCTAGGATCATGTTGAATAATGGAACTATCTCACTGAGGTATCAAAGTTAGGCAAAACTTAAGTTATAATGGTGAAATCAAGGTGTGTCCAGACTCGACACAAGTGCCTACACGTCTATTCAACTAATGTTCTATGCCATTTTTTTTTGCAAAAAAGTATCTTTGTGCTAAATATATAATACATATGCCCACAAAGTTGTGCAAACAAACATTTGGGAAAGTTGATTTGAGTGAAATACTTACGAATATAAACCACCAAAGTTCACATCTCATATTGCCTATTGCCCAAAACTGTGTATACTAATGGGTTATCAATAACTTTGGCTAGACATTGGTATGTTGGCATAGAAATTGGATATACTAAATAACTTATACTGTTTTATAAAAAAAGGAAAACAGAAAGAAACAGACTTTTGTGGCATTCCCGAAATGACTGTTTAGTTGATTGCATAGCATGCTAGCAACAAATAAAATATAATCTTTGGAACTTAAACCACCAATTTACCATAATATTATGATATTATAATCATTTAAAAGCGATGATGAAAGATGATACCACTCACACCATCTCGACTTCTCTGGGAAGCATCTAGTCACTGGAGGCGTCCCAGAGAAGTCGAGATGGTGTTCGTCTGAACAGGTCTGCCAGGGAGTCAAGTGTAAAGCGCTTTGAGCAGTCCTTAGGACTGAATACTGCGCTATGTAAGAACTTACCTTTTACTGTTTGACTGACTCTGTCAGCGTGGTAACAAGGCCTGGGGTTAGGGCAAGAAAAACATCACCACAACCAAGAACCAGTGGTCAAGTGGAAACTACACCTCATCTGAGTACCAGTGGAAAAGTGGAAACCACACCTCAAAACGATAAAACAATCATGATTACTAATTTTTATCAATCACGATTACTACATTTACAAGTATCTTGTTGTTTTATATCTTCCCATCTATATTCAAGAGTAAAGGTAAAAACACCTCAGAATGCACCATTTTTAAGCTAAGTTAAAAAAAATCCACGGACCCCCCTAGCAACGTTTCGCACCCACCCCTACCACCTCATTCATAATTTTACCCAGGGGAAACATTGTATTTATTGTTTTGATTTCAATATAGTTAATTGATCAGTCCATGACAGGTTACACATTTACTGGTAATGTACTTTTATCATCACAGTGTCATTGGGTGTTTTTTTGCCATAGAACAATGAAAGAAGGTGGCAACAGTAGTTAATCAGTGCTGGTTGAAAAGGCAAAAGATGGCTGCTGATCGATGTTCCGGCATTGTTTCAGGGATGTTATCCCTGATAATAAACACCCAGATTTACGCACGTGTAAACGTGACGGATTTGACTCCGATGTCGGACGATGACAAACATGTTTTATTAACTATTAGTTTATCACCCTGGCCAAACTCAGAGTTAGTCGTAGACGCTGTAGCGGCCTAGAGGCTAGACATGTCCTAGTTAGTACTTTTAATTCCTTAAATTAAAGGTATTATTATTAAACAGCAACTTTTTAGAACAATGAATGCTCAATAAAATCAAACAACAAACAAGTAAATAACGACAGCATAGTCAGCAATAATAACAACATACATGTGTTCAATTAAGCTGCAGCATAGTAAATCATTATTTACATTTCGCGGGTTTTCTAGCGTCAAAAATAAACAATGATAAAACGTGATCACACGAAGTCCTATCAATTTCTTCCACACACACTCACTACAATTCAGAAATAACTCTACAACGCAATATAGAGGACGTACTATTTCATCTCCGGAAATGTCATTGTGAGCACAGTCTTCTGATTTCAACACCGATATTCGGCTTTTCTTTCCCGACACAGCAACATCTTCGCTGTCCGACATTTTGAGTACTAGTGCCGCCTTCTGTTGGATAAACTAGCTTAACTTTGAACACTCGTATTGCCATCTGCTGGACAATCTTTATATAACACACTCTAGATTCCCAACCGAAGATCTTTAGAACTGGTTAGTGGATGTTAATTAGTGCATAATTATAGTAATTTATGCATATGTAACAATTAATTTAGAAACACTTATTTTAAAACAAGTACTACATTACGAAGGATAATAAATCACCTGGAGTGGACGGGATTCCGCCCAAACTACTATTGGAAATTGTAGAACAAATTAGCGTACCGCTTGCAACAGTTTTCAATTTGTCATTAGAAGAGGGAGTGGTTCCTTTAGAATGGAAAGAGGCAAACATTATACCGTTATTTAAAAAAGGTTCGAGAAACAAGTCAGAGAACTATAGACCAGTGAGTTTAACATCAGTGATTTGCAAATTATTAGAAAGACTAATTAAAGATCACATGGTGGATTTTCTTGTTAAACATAACTTGATAAACCCATCTCAACATGGGTTTTTAAAAGCGAGGTCATGCTTAACAAATATGTTATGTTTTTTGGAAGACATCACTAGGTGGGTAGATGAGGGATCACCAGTAGATATCATCTATTTAGATTTTCAAAAAGCTTTCGACAAAGTACCACATCAAAGATTACTCCTTAAGCTAAAGGCCCATGGCATAGGAAATGGTATAATAAACTGGATAGAAAAATGGCTGAATGACAGAAGACAACGTGTAGTAGTTGATGGGGAGGCTTCAAACTGGAGTATTGAGTGGGGTACCACAGGGATCAGTACTAGGACCTATATTATTCTTAATATATATCAACGATTTGGACGATGATATAACAAGCAAGGTGTTAAAATTTGCGGATGATACAAAAGTGTTTAGAAGGATTAAAAGTGATGGAGACAGACAGCATTTACAAGATGATCTTGACAGGTTGATCAAATGGTCTGAAAAGTGGCAAATGCTGTTCAATTTTGGGAAATGTTAATGCCTCCACACAGGTCATGGGAATGAAGAGGTAAAATATAAAATGGGGGGTACTGTTCCAAGTACTACTGTAAAAGAAAAGGACTTAGGGTTAACCATTAGTGCTGATATGAAGGTGTCAGAGCAGTGCGGAATTGCAGCTTCAAAGGGAAATCAAATCCTTGGATTAATTAGGCGAAATATAGAGTATAAGAAAAAAGAATTAATAGTACCGCTGTACAAAACAATAGTGAGGCCTCATTTAGAATATTGTATACAAGCATGGAGGCCATATCGCAAGAAGGACATAGATATGCTAGAAAGAGTACAGAGGAGAGCGACTAAAATGATACCAAATCTGAGGGATCTTAGTTACGAAATACGCCTAAAAGAATGTGGTTTAACAACACTAGAGACCAGGAGATTGAGAGGAGATCACATAGAAGTGTTTAAAATATTGAATGGTTATGAAAATATTGATAGAAACATTTTTTTCTCAGTTAAGAAAGATAGAAGGACCAGAGGACATGAAGCTACATTAGTAAAGGAGCAGTGTAGATTAGATATAAGAAAGTTCTCATTCTCACAAAGGACTGTAAATGAATGGAACAGATTATCTCCTGATTGTGTTGGTGCTAGTAACGTGAATATGTTTAAAAATAAAATCGACACACACCTTAAAAGGGCGGGATACATGTAGATAAAAACTATTGGACTCTCGATAAGCCAAAAGGCTTCCTTGTCCACCTGCCATCCAGAGTAATTTTCTGGATGGCAATCTTGTTAAATCTTGTTAAATTACCTTATAAAATAAATCACACACCAGGTAATATGAACTGAATTTAAATACCGTGGAACAAACCCTCGCACTTGTCTACGGCCATATCACGTTAAAACACTGGTTCTCGTCCGATCACCGAAATTAAGCAACGTCGATACCGGTTAGTACTTGGATGGGTGACCGCCTGGGAATACCGGGTGTTGTAGGCTTTTCGTTTTAAACTCGCTCTGCTACATTATTGTCTCGTTTTGCTCACTGCCTTTCAACATGACGACACCAATATCGCGTATAATTCAGATTAAAATATGTCTACTTAATCGATCAACATTTGTATATTTTTGCGGAAAGTTGTTCTATAATGTTGATGTTCAAAGTGTAAATTGTTGTGGAGGTTTTTGGTGAGCTTCCGAAACTGTGAACGTCGCGACGAAAAATGTTCAATAGCGCCCTGCAGATGTCATGATCCGATAGCGGATCGTGTCAGCTCACCACACATAATATTAATCTAGTTCGGCAGCCAATGGACGTTTTTTGGCGAGCCTCATGGGGTGCAATTGGAGGTTTGCACCTCCCTTAGACTACCATCTCTGGGTCCGCCTCTTGTGCCTGCCAATAACTGGCTGATTCCGCGTAACGGAACAAACAACTACCCTTAAAAATACTCGATTATTGCCACCACACACACTCGCACACACGCACGCACTCGCACGCACGCACGCACGCACGCACGCACGCACACACACACACACACACACACGACGCACATACGTTCACAAATTTATTTTATTTTACTGGTGGCACCAACCCGTGTTGTCATAACTAGGTCATCAGGGGAAACGACCGGACCGAAAACTTGTCACCATAATATCATTTTACTATGTATATTTTTAAACCATGTATTATGACCCGTGACCTTTTTGTTTCCATAGAATATTAATGCTCGAAGCGCGACGTTGTTATAACTATAGGTGCATGACGGTAAACACTTCAACACAGACCGGCTTAATTGAAACGGCGCCCGCCGCGTATCCTACTCTGGACGGGTACGCTTTCGGCTCCGTACGTCATCTCGCCAGCTGTCGCCGTCTGCCACAGCAACGAGTTCGACAGTCGGGCGAACTCGAGGCGAATTATGTTATTAATTCCGTTGAGAGTTTTACTGCTGCGTTCGATCGGAAGGCGTCATTATCAGCTAGGAACACACGTCCGCCACGGCCGCAGCTAGCCGGCTATTAATGCGAGCAGGTCGTCTACGTTTGACCGTAGACGTAGCGTAGTTTGCTCGTTCAAGTGTCGGCTTCGCTGTGTGATCGATGACGGCTGCGCTTCTATTGTAAACTTTGGAACCGTCGGTCGGCGAGGAAGTCGGCATGGCGTCGAGTCTATTGTCACGGTACACGGACCCAGGTATGTGGCGACTTGTTGTGGTTCCGGGGTCACAAACCAGCACACTACGGGCGCGTGGGTGTGACGCTATGACAGCGTTTCGGGTGTAAACTCAGTTTCGGTTACGTTGGCTAAGAGGACGAGCGTAGCAGTGCCGTGTGGAGCCGATCTAGGCCTATACATTGAACATCTCTGACTCGGTAGTGGATGCGGCATGCATGTTTCTGTTATTGTAAACTCAGCCTGTCGCCATGTGTAACTGGCAAAGTAAATCGATACTCTCAGGACCAACGCCGCAACGGTATCGTATATGTATAGTGTAGGTGTATTGAGTATTGTAGGCCAGTATCCATCCTCGAACACCAGGGGCGCTGCTGATTACATCAGTCTCAGTAGTACACACAATGCGGATGTATGTGTGTGTGTGTGTGCTTGCGTGCGCGCGCGTGTGTGGGAGCGGACGCGCGCGTGGGTGCGTGCATGCGATTACGTGAGTGCGTGCGAGTGCGTGCATGCGTGCGGGAGGGTGACTGAATGAATGAGTGAGCGAGCGAGTAAACGAATGAGTGCATGGATGCGTGCGTATGTGCGGACATGCGTGTATACGTGCGCGCACTGTTGCATGCGAAAATGCACGCATGTTTGCACGCACGCACACACGCATGCACGAATAGACACATTCATGCACGCGTGTTTAGATGATATATCACTGCCAACTGTGATGTTAATGACAGTTGACGCAACACGCCTCGCCCAGTGCTACCCTACTCCGTGCAATTAGTCCGTGGTACATCTGTGGCCTTATCTACCGGTATATAGCTCCCGGTATAGCTCCCGCGCTCTTAGTTTCTCTGTCGTGGTTCATTGACCGTAATTTTACTGTGTTTGTCTAACGCGTTAGTTCTATAGACCTGTTTGTCGTTGACGACACGGGTGTCTAAACGATGGTCGATAAACGTCTGTATGTCGCCGCTACATGAATAGGCCTACAACTCAACAACAACAGAAGTAGCACGCACGCACACATGTGCGTACATATACACACATGCACATACACGCGCTCGCACACGCACGCACACGCACGCACGCACGTACTGACACATGCACGCACGCACGCACGCACGCACGCACGCACACACGCACACACACACACACACGCACACTACGTGCATTTAGCATTCAAAAGCCGATCAGTGAATTCGTTATTACACGAGCGATTCGTTGTCCGATATCGTTGTGAAAGAATCGGTCGTGTAAACACTATCGCAAGACCGATTAGTGAGGGCAACGTGTGGTTACGTTTGTGTCGCTAGAATTGGGACTGGGCCGACAGTTGTACATACGTACGTGCGCGATTAGTCGACTATTTGAATATCCGTACGATGTCATTTCGATTCATAACTACAGCTACACATGCCTTCAAATGCAAAACAATATAATATATATATATATATATATATATATATATATATATATACATATATCTATCATTACATTTTATAGCTCTATAACGTAATTAATACTGTACAGGTGTGCACATTTTGTAAGCATCTTTTATGTACACTTTTCAGAGACTGAAAGCGAACAGAAATGTCAGAATGAGGCGAAGTCACTGGATATCCGTCACCACTGCTCGTGCGTCAAGGACAAGGTGAGAGCCCGGGAGACGTAGGGAGCGCCCGGCCACCGCCAATACTGGTGTGTGTAACCGATGTATATCTAGATTAAGACGCATATATCCTAATCTATAGAGTACGAAAGGCATGTGTTTATTTACACCTGGGTCATGCAACTGATCGTAAATCACGCAGCCACGATACAACGTACGTATATAGGGCCTATATAGTTGCGCGCTATGCTGTCTCCAATCACAAACACCGCAATATGACCACCGTCCCGGGCTCGCTGGCTGCTAACATCGTAAAGACGGCGGGGTACGCCATGTATGTGTGGAGGCAGTGCTCACATTCCCACGCTCTCGGATAATACCGAGTGAAGCACTAGTGTAACCTGAGGCAGCGTGACCACCCTCTATAAGGACAACCTTCAGATTACACACTGTGAAACTACCCTAACATGTCGTTAATGCGTACAAATATATTATGTATTATATACAGGGAAACCATTTTCATTAACAATACAAAAGATAATACAGAAGAGTTACGTGTGAAACATACTACGAGTGCACAACACCGTCTTTGATCATACTATAAAGCACAACCCTCTCCCACCATAGGCGGATCGAAGGGGGACTGGGGGCACGTGCCCCCCATAACATTGAACTTTAGCATGCCCGTAGATCTCGTTGAATAGCCCCACACGACCGTGCCCCCTAAACGTTTGGAAATGTGCCCCCGTTCTGGTTACAATAAACTGAAATTAACATAGCGGCGAAAAATATTCAATAGCACTCCAGACAGAGTAGTCATGGGGGGAACAACAAATCTCCTCTGGCGGCCGAACGAAATATGGTGTAGAAAATCTAAAATATAATGTATGTATACACATGGTAATATATTAAGCTATTGTAGTTGTTAAATTTAAATTGCAGTTAACATATGACGTGTGTGATGCTGCCCCAATCTACCCTATGTAAAACTCTGGTAGGAGGGACCTTGAATATTTACTGTATCTACTAACAATCAACACATTTTAGTTCTTTCCAAAGTACGCGTTGTTCATCAAATGGGTAGGTTGTTATGTGACTATCTAACAACAAGATCGATACGTGGCGTGAGCCTGGAACATAATGCCATCACCCAGTGGGTAGGTTGTTATGTGTCTATCTAACAGCAAGATCGATACGTGGCGTGAGCCTGGAACATAATGCCATCACCCAGTGGGTAGATTAAATGCGTCTATCTAACAAAAAGATCGATACGTGGCGTCAGCCTGGAACATAATGCCATCACCCAGTGGGTAAGTTGTTATGTGTCTAGCTAACAACAAGATCGATACGTGGCGTCAGCCTGGAACATAATGCCATCACCCAGTGGGTAGGTTGTTATGTGTCTATCTAACAACAAGATCGATACGTGGCGTGAGCCTGGAACATATTGCTATCACCCAGTGGGTAGGTTGTCATGTGTCTATCTAACAACAAGATTGATACGTGGCGTGAGCCTGGAACATAATGCTATCACCCAGTGGGTAGGTTGTTATGTGTCTATCTAACAACAAGATTGACACGTGGCGTCAGCCTGGAACATAATGCTATCACCCAGTGGGTAGGTTGTCATGTGTCTATCTAACAACAAGATTGATACGTGGCGTGAGCCTGGAACATAATGCCATCACCCAGTGGGTAGGTTGTCATGTGTCTATCTAACAACAAGATTGATACGTGGCGTGAGCCTGGAACATAATGCTATCACCCAGTGGGTAGGTTGTTATGTGTCTATCTAACAACAAGATTGACACGTGGCGTGAGCCTGGAACATAATGCTATCACCCAGTGGGTAGGTTGTTATGTGTCTATCTAACAACAAGATTGACACGTGGCGTGAGCCTGGAACATAATGCTATCACCCAGTGGGTAGGTTGTTATGTGTCTATCTAACAACAAGATTGATACGTGGCGTGAGCCTGGAACATAATGCTATTACCCAGTGGGTAGGTTGTTATGTGTCTATCTAACAACAAGATTGATACGTGGCGTGAGCCTGGCACATAATGCCATCACCCAGTGGGTAGGTTGTCATGTGTCTATCTAACAACAAGATTGATACGTGGCGTGAGCCTGGAACATAATGCTATCACCCAGTGGGTTGTTTGTTATGTGTCTATCTAACAACAAGATTGATACGTGGCGTGAGCCTGGAACATAATGCTATCACCCAGTGGGTAGGTTGTTATGTGTCTATCTAACAACAAGATTGATACGTGGCGTGAGCCTGGAACATAATGCTATCACCCAGTGGGTTGTTTGTTATGTGTCTATCTAACAACAAGATTGATACGTGGCGTCAGCCTGGAACATAATGCTATCACCCAGTGGGTAGGTTGTTATGTGTCTATCTAACAACAAGATTGATACGTGGCGTGAGCCTGGAACATAATGCTATCACCCAGTGGGTTGTTTGTTATGTGTCTATCTAACAACAAGATTGATACGTGGCGTCAGCCTGGAACATAATGCTATCACCCAGTGGGTAGGTTGTTATGTGTCTATCTAACAACAAGATTGATACGTGGCGTGAGCCTGGAACATAATGCCATCACCCAGTGGGTAGGTTGTCATGTGTCTATCTAACAACAAGATTGATACGTGGCGTGAACCTGGAACATAATGCTATCACCCAGCGGGTAGGTTGTTATGTGTCTATCTAACAACAAGATTGACACGTGGCGTGAGCCTGGAACATAATGCTATCACCCAGTGGGTAGGTTGTTATGTGTCTATCTAACAACAAGATTGATACGTGGCGTGAGCCTGGAACATAATGCTATCACCCAGTGGGTAGGTTGTCATGTGTCTATCTAACAACAAGATTGACACGTGGCGTGAGCCTGGAACATAATGCTATCACCCAGTGGGTAGGATGTTATGTGTCTATCTAACAACAAGATTGATACGTGGCGTGAGCCTGGAACATAATGCTATCACCCAGTGGGTAGGTTGTCATGTGTCTATCTAACAACAAGATTGATACGTGGCGGTAGCTTGGAACATAATGCTATCACCCAGTGGGTAGGTTGTTATGTGTCTATCTAACAACAAGATTGATACGTGGCGTGAGCCTGGAACATAATGCTATCACCCAGTGGGTAGGTTGTCATGTGTCTATCTAACAACAAGATTGACACGTGGCGTGAGCCTGGAACATAATGCTATCACCCAGTGGGTAGGTTGTTATGTGTCTATCTAACAACAAGATTGATACGTGGCGTGAGCCTGGAACATAATGCTATCACCCAGTGGGTAGGTTGTCATGTGTCTATCTAACAACAAGATTGATACGTGGCGGTAGCTTGGAACATAATGCTATCACCCAGTGGGTAGGTTGTTATGTGTCTATCTAACAACAAGATTGATACGTGGCGTGAGCCTGGAACATAATGCTATCACCCAGTGGGTAGGTTGTTATGTGTCTATCTAACAACAAGATTGATACGTGGCGTGAGCCTGGAACATAATGCTATCACCCAGTGGCGGGAAACGAAATTTATATCAGCTGCCGCAGATTTAGCACCACTGACATTTTTTAGCCTCCGTATCTTTATCTGTTCTTCAGCTTCTGTCGCTGGCTCGATTGGCGATTGGCTCGCCTGTGACATCCAAAATAGGGGGAGGGGGGTTGAAAAATGGCACCCATCTTTCACGGTCGCAAAAAAACCTTAATACTCTCATAAAACATTTATTTCCACCCGCCATTGACGCTCGCCACAAAAACAAATATCCACGCTCATATTTACTGGGAGGCAGAACCATATGTCTGCCCCCCCACCGAAATTCCGGGGGGGGGGGGCAGCTGCCCCCTGTTGCCGCGCTTATGCAATCACCAGACGATCATACACATTTAATCACTAGAACATCACGTTAGTGCCATGTCCAACCACTTGTACGTCGTTTTAGTACTCTGTTTGTCCGCTAGTAGGCTAGTACGCTGTCCAGCCACTAGTATAACGTGTTAGCAATGTTAACCCTGGCATTTGATTTCCCTTGATGCACAGAAACGCGTTGAATAATAAAAAGCGGCCCTTTCTGATGTGTTGTTATACGTAGGCTCTAGACTCATCGAGTTGACAACGATTAATCAGGCGCTATAAACTGTACGAGTCTGGTGTTTTCTCAAAAGGCCCCTTATGTCTTCATGTAAGGTTCATCTGGTGACAGAAACAAATGACAAGTGTCGTTATCGTACAGATTGCACGAGCTGCGTTAATATTAGAATATTGCATAATTATCGATGTTTTGGTTTAATCAAACGCAATTTCAGAATTCGAAGCATTGCTAACAAGGGATGAATAATATACCGTGAAAATGCAAAATGGGGACACTCTGTGATGATTGCGAAATGTTGTGAATTACACGTTGGGTAGATAATATTATATTCATTTCCTTTCATCTATACAAATAAATAATTGCCACACAAGGGTACTTTTCAAACTAAAAGGTTAAATTACAACTTTTTTTAAATAAGATGAATTATATTGTGTGGAATTAATGCACGTAATCTAATGTCAAAGAATACGTCTTCACGTTGCGTTGAACTCAGCGCGAAACAGTTTCAATATACTGACTGTCAATGCAGAAACTTAGAATTATGTATCAAATTTAACACATTTTAAATAATAGTATGATGTATCAATGTTTTTAATAACATCCTGAGCTCAGGATGAACAGTTACATACCATTTCTTACGTATACTTACTGTGCAAACTCCTATTGTTTTATTGTAAACTCATGTTATAAGCAAGCAAGGTAATTGCTTTCCCAACACACACAGCTGCAAGGTAGTTGCTCGGCCAACATTTGCATTGTGAGCTTGGGAAATTCATACATCAATGTTTGCTGAAGACATAGTGGTCAAGCAGAACTTTGTGCCAGCCCAATCGAAAACTTAACGGTATCAGACCTCCGGACCGGAGTGATATTGTGAATGGACCTTGTGGTATGTGAACCAGGTAGTCCATTTACTGCAATAACAAATTGTCATTTTAATGTGTTGAATGAGTTAGAAATGTTGCATTTGTTCATTGGTGTATGTGCTGTAACGACTGACAAAAATGTACAAAAGCATTTGTATAATGTTTTATTTCTAAACCCTACTGCTACAAACTAACCAACGGCTTGGCTAGCATTAGCACCCGAGGTCGACAGACTGCACGATGGAGCCAATATGTTCTGCGCAGTCAAGATGTTAACTCGTAAACTTTATGTCCATACCAAAATAAATAAACAAAACATGACGAAGAAGGTCGACTAATTAGAAACCCGGTATGTTTTGCGCAAGGGTCAATAAATACTTCGGCAAATAATTCCGCGGTTCCGTAACCGAATGGATTCCAGCACGTGAAGGCACCCCAACAGCGCTGCATACTCCCGTTGCACAATAACAGAGTAAGTGGTTGTTTCGGCATCCAGTCAGAGCTACTAAAGTACGTATCCAGATGTCTGGCAAATTCCTTTGTGAAAATATTCAACGATGCACTGGAACAGCATAAACTATTGGAGATTGGTAGAGGCGTCTTAGTCGTACCACAAAAGCTAGGTAAGGCAATAGGGCCTCTCACGAGTTTGAGACCCATCGTTCTACTGACTGTCCTGCGCTTGTGGTTTTGTCTCAAATCGCATCGAATGTTGACGAGATCCTTTCGCCTGAGTGGATTCCATTGAGATCGACGTACGGCTGACGAAGTGTTCGGGTACCGGTGGTTCTGTGCCAAGGCACATAGATACCGTGACCCAGTCGAAATTCTTGGCATAGACATGAGCCGAGTATTCGATACCATCCGGCGTGACACGTTGCTGGAAGTACTTTCAACTTTCCTTCAAGAGTCAGAAGTTCGAATGGTAAGACTTCTCCTTGCAAATACATCGCTGGTACCACGCAGTGGGTTGGTGAATGTCCATCATTTGTGACAACAATAGGCACGCCTCAAGGTGACAGCCTCAGTACAGTGCTGTTTATCAGCTACCTCGATGCGGCTCCGGTCACCGCTGCCTCCACAACCAGTCACTGTTGACATCGACCTACCACTCGACATGGAATACGTTGACAATACAGACAGTTATGCCCGTGCTTTCCTGGATTATATTTAGATAACTGCCCCAAGAAGCCTGGCAGAGTGGTTCCTCAGCATCAACGGATCCAAAACCTAACGAACATCTGTCCAGAGACATACCGACCGGATCTCCGAGGAATGGCAAATCATGATGAAGTTTAGAGTTCCTACTGGAGAATGTCGTACGCCATAAGCAGCTCGCAAATGTAGCATTTCGTAAGATGTGAACAGTTTGGTTCAGCCGGAATCGAATCAGTGTGAAGTCACATCTGCGCCTCTATGCATCGTTCGTTCTGTCTGTGTTATTCTACAAAATGGGCACCTGGGGCCTGACACGGTTGCAGCTCCTGAATTCATACAACCGCCACTTACGTCAGATTATTGGCATTCACCACCCGCAAAAGATGAGCTCAGAAACCGTATATCGTCGATGTCAGTGCGAGCTGATCAGCCGGCTGGTTGACCCAGAAAGCTCGGCGACGACTTCATTTGTATACACCAATTAATAACATCTATAATTTCTAATTCTTTAGTCACAAAGTACATAACAGGAAAAAGAAGATCTGCGTAGAAGTCAAGAAAAGAAGATATGGAAATGGATTGGCCAGATGTTTAGAATAAGTGAAGACAATTATTGCCGAATTCCTATTGTCTGGCGGCGCTAACCTTGATGCCAGATAGGAAACGGAAAGTAGGTCTTAATAAGACAACATGACGAAAAGAGTTAGAACTGTGGATGGAAAAGATAGAAAAAGCCAATTGGGCAGCCAGGGACAGGACAACAGAACAAACTGGAGAAGATGCACTGCAGTCTTATGGGCCATGAGACACAAAGAGGATAAGTAAGGTAAGTAAGCACATCAACATGTCCATGTTCACCGAGGTGTCCACACTCCACTGTGGTAAGTACACCGAGGGGTCCACACTCCACTGTGGTAAGTACACCGAGGTGTCTACACTACACTGTGATAAGGACACCGAGGTGTCTACACTCCACTGTGGTAAGTACACCGAGGTGTCTACACTACACTGTGATAAGGACACTGAGGTGTCTACACTCCACTGTGGTAAGTACACTAAGGTGTCCACACTCCACTATGGTAAGTACACCGAGGTGTCCACACTCCACTGTGGTAAGTACACCGAGGTGTCCACACTCCACTGTGGTAAGTACACCGAGGTGTCCACACTCCACTGTGGTAAGTACACCGAGGTGTCCAAACTCCACTGTGGTAAGTACACCGAGGTGTCCACACTCCACTGTGGTAAGTACGTCGATGTGTCCACACTCCACTGTGGTAAGTACACCGAGGTGTCCACACTCCACTGTGGTAAGTACACCGAGGTGTCCACACTCCACTGTGGTAAGTACACCGATGTGTCCACACTCCACTGTGGTAAGTACGTCGATGTGTCCACACTCCACTGTGGTAAGTACACCGAGGTGTCCACACTCCACTGTGCTAAGTACACCGAGGTGTCCACACTCCACTGTGGTAAGTACACCGAGGTGTCCAAACTCCACTGTGGTAAGTACACCGAGGTGTCCACACTCCACTGTGGTAAGTACACCAAGGTGTCCACACTCCACTGTGGTAAGTACACCGAGGTGTCCACACTCCACTGTGGTAAGTACGTCGATGTGTCCACACTCCACTGTGGTAAGTACACCGAGGTGTCCACACTCCACTGTGCTAAGTACACCGAGGTGTCCACACTCCACTGTGGTAAATACACCGAGGTGTCCAAACTCCACTGTGGTAAGTACACCGAGGTGTCCACACTCCACTGTGGTAAGTACACACAAGGAGTGACTTCGAGTCGTGGTTGCAGGTGAACGTGTTGTGGGAGTTGTGTTCCGTCGATTCTCCGTCTCCCGCCTCCTCCCCCGACAACCCGTGCAGTCGCCGTCAGATGGACAAACCCCGGCCCCGCCTCGTGTGTGCCCTCGACGCCAGTCTCAGCATGCGCGAGTCGTACGGGCCGGACGAACGACTTTCGAAGATAGACCGCGTGAAGATCTTCGCGCAGCTGCTGGTGAAGACGATGAGCAACGACGACTGGCTGGGACTCGTCACCTTCGGCACGGATGCCAGAGTCGTGCTGCCGCTACAGAAGCTCACGGAAGAAGTCAAGGTAAGAACATACCGATGTCATTTCAAAGGAAGTTGTCTGTTCCATTAGGTAATCATTATTATTAACAGGAAGTTCGCTGAATCAGGTGTGCTTAGTACCAATTTCGACAATAGCGGGGAACTAGTCAATTCCAAAGCAATATGTGCCGATAAGAATAAATGTCAATACCGGGTGTTTACAAATTGAATGTTTTGTTTACCATTTGAACATTAAAAATATGAGTCACCTCAGATAGGGAGGGAGAAGAGAAAATGTGCGTGTGTGTGTGTGTGTGTGTGTGTATGAGAGAGAGAGAGGGAGAGAGAGAGACAGAGAGACAGAGAGACATAGAGAGAAGGATGTAAAAGGAGACGGAGAGAGACTAATAGTTATTAGAACTCCCAACAACGCTAAACAATGCGAAAGACAAGTTATGTAAATCTAAAAAATACGTAGTTTTACAAGTTGTTACAACGAGTACGAAAGTTACAATCTGCATTTTTACAGTGTTTGTAGATCTTATTAAGTCTTGTGTCGTAGGAGAAGGCAGTGAAGGCGATAGACGAGATCTCGGCGAACGGTCCAACCAACATCTCGGCCGGTGTGTTCACAGCCATCGACCAATTCAGAGCGGAGTTCAAACGGAGGTGAATCTAGGAACAAAACTGTAGATCGATGCATTTTTATAGATCACGCGCGCGCCCCTCCCACACACACACACTTCCTTGTTCATTTGCCATCTGGAGTTAATTCTCTGGGTTTTGTTAAACCAATCTCAACGATATAATATATCCGCTGTGCACGTAGATTTGTAGGTCTGGGTGTCCGCATAGACCCCTACCTGTGTGCTAGTTTGATAACAGCTAAAAAAATCAAATCATTTGTGATATAGGTTCGATCCAATTCGACTTTCACCTGAAAGGGTTGGTGGATTTCAGTTTGGCTTTTTGGCTTATTTTGACCAGTTTTTGGCTCGAAACGTTCAGAGATACAGAGCAGTTGCGTCAAACTGTGGACAGAAATAACAAAACTTAGCTAAGCTGCACACGTTGGTTCTCTAATAATAAAACACGATGATCGGCATACTTACGCACGCCCAGATAACTATTAACACGCAACATAAGTCATAAAATAAGCAAATTACACTTGTTCTAATTTTTCTTTCACCTGCAGTCGGTTCTATGACGACAACGTGCTGTTGTTCACTGACGGCACGCCGACTGTCGGCGTCACGGAACCGGAAGCGCTCGTGGAGGAGATCCGCAACAAAATTGTCTCCCTGCGCGAAGAGTGCTACTACACGTCCGACTACGTGGTGCGCTTCATGGCGGCCTCTACCGGCGGGTTCCTGCCGGACGTAGTCCACAAGGTCGGTCAGGCGTTCGGCAGTGACGCCGTCTACTACATGAACGAGTCGAACCTTCTCGAACTCGGCCTGGTGCAGCCGCTGGTGTTGCGTCAGACTTGCTTCCTGTCCCACATCGAGGTCGGCGTGCGCGCGCTAAACGGGGTCACGCTAGACAAGGAGCACATGCGCAGCGAGTACCGCCAGAATGTGTCGCGCGTGCGCAGTGAGCAGATGGAGGACGACGCAACGACCTTGTACTATATCTACGACGTGGCGGCGGACGTGCCGCGGGTCATCAACTGCTGCCTCCTCATCCCGCAGAAGAGGAAGCGCGCGCTCAAGAAGAAGGACGTTCTTCGGATACAGGTGAACCTAGGATATTTGAAATACAATGCAATGTAAATAACTTCTATCACAACAATATCTTCGGAATGCCGAGCTCAGGGACGCATCAAAGCCAAAGCGTTAATTCAACTCGAGGTCGGTATATGGTGCCAACTTGACAGTTGAAGACGGCAGATAACCACGGAAGGAATTTGCCAACAGGCCACACTACCTCATAAACCCCAGGAAGTGTGATTTGCCAAGTACACTGAGCAGCGAAAGGGTTTATTCTCCTCACAGCTATTGTTATCTTAACTAAATTAGAACGATCCAAACCTTTCGTCACATTTAAGTCCTATAATTCTGAATAATGTAACATTCCGCGTAAACTGTAAGTTGTCAACTTGAATTTATCGGACATCTCGTCTCTTTCTATCGAAGTTCGTGAACATGCCACCCTGTCGACCGCTGTGTAGAACTCGTCTCGCTCGAAGACGTCACTGTGTTTACTGTAAGGAACAACAAGAAACACGTCCCTCTACTTCGTATGTTCGTAGAACAGTAAAAAGAAATCGGAAATGTTGAACGTATAGGGTGTATTCTAGCCAATGACGAGCTCTATTCAATTCATTATACTAATATTATGTAATTTTATTTATCATAATTGTATTACAATTGGTGTATTGTTTACTGCGACAGTTGAAGTACCGGGACAACAGTCAGGTGGTACGGATGACGGAGAAGACGGTGAGTTACAAGGAACTCGTTCGTAAGGAGAAACACAACGTCGAGCCGGAGGCGGCGTTGGCGCTACGACACGAGGCGGCTTCCATCGCACATGGCTGTCTCGTCGAGTCGGCGCATCTACTCCGCAAGCTTGACAGACAGGGCGCGCAGAAACTGCAGCAGGTGACCATTCTATATGACAATTTTACACTTACTTTACTTTACCCAGATGTGCCTCATTTTCTTTTTTGAAATTATACGATAAAGAATGTTACCCCCCTGTTGCTAGCTTGAAATTACATGATAAAGAATGTTACCCCCTGTTGCTGATGTCTAAAAGGCATCCTTGGATATTGCATATGACATAAATTGATTCTGTGACCCTGAAAATGTTGGCTTAAACACCAAGAACATGTATTTATGTTGCTTAGAAGCTGAGATATTTGGATAATGGATTTCTGTGGCAACCATTTTAAAAATCAAGATGGCGGCTAGGTACCTAGCTTTAAATGAATCTACGTATCATAAACTATTTACACAGCTCTTACTGGTGATATCGTCAGACGACACAACCTGAACTTCCTTCTCTATGCTGATGATAACCAGCTATATTTCATATTTGAGATGACCAACGAAACCTACAGAATGTTGTGTCTACGCAGAATTGAGGACTGCATCCGTGATATCCACGTGTGGATGCTTGCAAATCTACTAAACGGGAACGATGATAAAACGGTCGCACTGGTGTTAGCATCACGAAACAATCAATCGAAACACAACATCACCGTGATCAAAATCGGCAACTACGACATAACGCCAAGTCCTACTGCCAGAAACATCGGCATTGTATTCGACTTCGAAATGTCGATGGCCAGCCACGTATTTAAAGCACAACTGCTGCATAACCTACTATCATCTGAAGACTATTGCGTCGATCCGATCATACCTAACGCAAACAGAGCTTACTCCATTGAAACGGCTTTATTTAAACTGCACAGTGACATCCTGTCTGTACTCGACCGTGCCGCGTTGTTGTGTTAATTATGCTTGACTTAAATGCTGCATTTGACACCATTGACAACGCAATTCTGTTGAGCACACTGACTCACAGATTTGATGTCACAGGCACTGTGCTTGAGTGGTTCAGATCTTACTTGTCCGGACGACACCTCTTCACCAATGCCTGTGCCGTTTGGTTGTGCCGCAGGGCTCTGCGCTTGAGACCATTGGTATTTACGATACATGTCTCACCGCTGTGAGCCTGACTGTTTGATTTTTGGCGGGCGTCAAGGGTGGGTGCAAATCGAGGTTTTCTGAGAGGATTAACGTCGGTTTTATGGCGACCGCGAAAGGGGGTGCAACTGGAGGGCAGACGTATGGTTATGCCCCCCCCCAGTAAGCGGTGGGACGGCAAAAAAGTTCAACAACACCCCTCCCCGCGGCGTCTTCCCATGACATGATCCGACAACGGAGTGGTACTGAAGCTCCCGTTCTCAGCCCCGCAATATTAACATCCATTCTACCATTACATGTAGTAGCAGCAGCAGCAGCAGCAGCAACAGAAGCAGCAGCAGCAGCAGTAGTAATTGTGTAGACCGCACCACTAAATTGCGTAGACTGTACATCCATAATAAATACAAATACTCGTTTAATCCGACAGCGCGCCGTTGCCGATATCCGGGACCTGGGCGAGTACTTCAAGCAGACTCTCCACGCGAGCGAACAGGCGCAGGAGGAGATCACGGCGCACTTCGAGGCGATAGTCACCAACCTGGAGTCGTGCTCACAACAAGTGTCTAACATCGCCGTCAACTGGGACGAGTCGTGGGCCCGGATGTCGGCCATGGCCACTTCGTTCTCCCGCCAATCTCCACCGGCATATGGCGTCTTTGTGGAGGATACCAAACTCTTCTCGTCGGCTGCCGTCGACGCGAGACTTCACGAGATCTGTTACGACCTGAAGGAGATCTACAGTGCAATGGGGCTTGCGACCGGGGCCCTCGACGACCGACAGAGCCGCCTGGAGCCTCCGCCTCCGACGCCGCCAGAAAAGCTCATTGATGACGATTTTGACTTCGCCGACGGCATGACGTTGCTGGTCCAACGACTGGGCGATGCGGTCGGCGGGGAGGGCGGGGAAGGCGGAGAGGGAAGCGAAAGTGTCAAAGACTCGAAACCAAGCAAACTTGGGCAGTGTGTATGACGCCATTCGCATTACATGACACATTGTATGGCTATATCATGTTTTTGCTTCCGCTTTTTTATTAGACAATTTAAGTCTTGTTGGTTTTTAGACAACATCCGCTTTTCAGCGACGTTTTGCTCCTAGAAAATTATAATTTCGAATATTGACACGGCCACCTGTGTCGACTACGACACTTATGCTGTGGATGTACTTGTCACTGTACATTTCTAGAAGCAGTCATAGCCTTGTGAAATTTCCTCGTGTCGAATACGCTGTGTTTTAAGACAATTCGTTGTCGTGGGTGCCATTTGATGGGATTGTTTCGCATGTTCGTTTAATGGCGAAATAACGACATAATTTTGTCAGGCCATTTGACGACATAATAAATGTTATTTATCAGATATTTTAATATCTGATATTAATTTGTTATTATGTGTCTAGCATTGAAAACGTTGTCACCATCTGAAAACTAAATAGTGATCAATCCTTCTCGGTTCACAGTTGGATAATTCAGAAGAAACGTTTCAGACTAGACTATTTATATTTTAACCTTTGCTCACAGATCGTGATCATTACCTTTTACACGGATCAGTATTATATAGATACCAAGCATCACTGTAGCAAAATGGGGATGACAAACGCGCAATATATCAAACGGCCATTGGTGGCGTCTTTTTACTTCGCCGGTTATGTGTGACATAATTATTGTTAATAAAATACTGTTTCATGTGCGGAAACAGCCGATATGGCAACGATGTTTTCCAATTAGGCATGAGGTCACAAAACACTTTTTTGGCAAAAGGCGGGTAAATATAGCATGCTAAATCAGATGTAAACATAATACATGAATTAGATAATTTATTAGAAGCTACCTAGTAGAACCTATTTGTTTTATATATTGGGCAAATCTCGTGTGGTAACAACGATGCAAATAATTATGCAGTCAGTGTGGTCGATTCGCGTTGTAAACCATTGTCACCACGTGACCAAAATTCTTACCGGATATGATTAAAGCTATAGTCATACTAGGACGGAATCTTAATTGTAAACCTAAACAGAGAAACGAGTTTACTCTCCTCCCGACAGCGATCTAAACGTTTCAGCACCTTGATGGCTAACGTTCAGTAATAGTGAGAAAAAGTCACAGTCGTCATCAGTCACAGATTCGTCAAGTTTAATTAATCCGACATATCGTTTCTTTTTGTTGCTTTGTAGTCCATCTCTAGAAATCAGCATGAAAATGGAGGAATGCTGTGAGAAAAGCGGTACACGCCATCGATGGGTCGTCATTTACAGATGAATATATTAGTAAATCTCTTGATGAATGCATGTTTATTCCGCTGTGTTATCTCCCGCTATGTAGTAGCCGCCACTCGACACTGCTCTATAGATCTCTTTGGCGGCATTGGGTCTGGGGCTGAAATACGGCAGTAACTAGAAATGTTGCAACCTACAGCGAGGGGATTTCGGGAACCATCGGAATCGTCGGGAGGCAGAGATTTTAACCAGGATTTAGCCGCAGCGACATCGCAAAGTTCTTTTATAACTATCTAACATTCCCTGGCCCACATTACTAAAACGGCTGCATGTGTGAAACAAACGATGTAACAATCTTTGGTTTTCAGTTTTAGTTGTCATGAAATGGTACGTCGAGTGATGAAAAAGACACCGACAACAATCAGCCTGTCATTTCTTTGTTGTGGTATCAAGAACCCGAACCGTAGTGATTTGAAAACCTTCTGAATAAGGTTCGGTTACAAGAGAGGAAGAAATCGCCATTGGGTGTCGTGTGTAGCCCATAGGAAGTTCAGCGCAGGCGATTCCAGTGACCAAAAAAGAAAGCTGCCATAAGTGCCGTAGGAGATGCGGTATAACGACAGTAGATGTGGTATAACGACAGTAGATGTGCTATAACGACAGTAGATGTGGTATAACGACAGAATATGTGGTATAACGACAGTAGATGTGGTATAACGATAGTAGATGTGGTATGACGACAGTAGATGTCGTATAACGACAGTAGATGTCGTATAACGACAGTAGATGTCGCACAACGACAGTAGATGTGGTATAACGACAGTATATGTGGTATAACGACAGTAGATGTGGTACAACGACAGTAGATGTGGTATAACGACAGTAGATGTGGTATAACGACAGTAGATGTCGTATAACGACAGTAGATGTCGCACAACGACAGTAGATGTGGTATAACGACAGTATATGTGGTATAACGACAGTATATGTGATATAACGACAGTAGATGTGGTACAACGACAGTAGATGTGGTACAACGACAGTAGATGTGGTATAACGACAGTAAATGTGGTATAACGACAATAAATGTGCTATAACCACAGTAGATGTGGTATAAAGACAGTAGATGTGATATAACCACAGTAGATGTGGTATAACCACAGTAGATGTGGTATAACCACAGTAGATGTCCATAAGCAGTTGTTATAACTTTTCTTTGATTTCTTGAACACTTTCTTAAACAATTTTCTGTAAAATTTCACAGCACTTTTAACATCTAGACACCCGTATTGTACAAAATTCGTGAAATTCTCATACGTAATTTTCCAGTAGACAGATCTCTTCCTAATGTTTCTGCTATAACCGTACAGTCATTCGCTGCGTTGACATCATCAACATTAAAATGACGACAATGACCGAATGTCTACTGTGCCACCATGCTGCACAAAATATCATCACTCAAAACGACCCAAGTACTTTCAGAGATGAACAGAAGCTAATTGATTAGAGACTCTTTCGGTACCTTAAGTAATGGCGAACGATTCTTTAATGTGATCTGAGCCTAGAAAAATGTAGTGGCCGCCACATTCTGATTAACGGCTGTAGATATTCAGTCGGAAATACGTAGAGAACAAGGCAGTTATTCCGTCAAAACAACATTTCGTCAGTGTGCACAAAACACATGAATGTCACGTGTGTACAGTGAAGGAAGGCAACCGTTTGATGCTCAACCCATGCCACGGTTATTGCGACCAGGTGCAGGAGCAGCTGCTTACCACAGGGACACAATGCTTGTCATGAGCGCCAAAGTCGCCATTGAAGCTGCCATGACAGACCATGACTCGTCGTAGCGTGATAACTGTTCGATCAATGTGCACGATTACCGTGATCATTCTTACCTGCAAAGTTTCTCCCACTGCTTCCCGTTATGGTCATTTTTCAGAAAACGAACGAAAGAGCACTGTTTGGGGACGCGACGATGGTTACAGCCGAAAACAATCCCATCTTTCAACCTTTCAACGTCAATTTGTAAACATTGACGGCTACAGGCCAGACACTCAAAGAATAACACGTGGAGTTCCACAAGGTTCTATACTTGGACCGAAGTTGTTTATTCTGTATATCAATGACATGTGTAATGTTTCTAAACTGGTAACATTTATTTTGTTTGCTGATGACACGAACATCTTCTGTTCTGCCGAAAACAGCTTGAAAAAAATATTGTATGCAATGTACTACATCAATTGCAATTATGGTTCTCGGTCAACAAATTGTCATTGCATATAGCAAAAACAAACTACATGTTATTCTCTGGTCGAGCACGCCTATCTGATATAAATATCAAAGTAACAATACACAGATATCAAGAGTGCGAGTAACGACATTTCTATGAGTTGACATTGACGATTCGTTAATTGGAAAGACCATATTAGTCGAGTACAGTCTAAACTCTCAATCAGTGTTGGTATCATGTATAGATGCAGCACATTGCTTAACCGCCATAGTATGTACATGTTATATTCCACTCTGTTTTTGCCGCATTTATTGTTCTGCGTGGAAATATGGGGAAATACGTATGCAACTAATTTGCACAGTATAATTATGTTACAAAAGAAGGTAATACGGCTTGTGCACTATGCACAGTACAACGACCACACGACTCCATCGTTTTATAAAGCACACATTTTGAAGTTTACCGACTTAATTTGGGAAGTGTGACAATAAGTACTGCACACGACGAGAAAATAAGTTTTCCCGAACCAGGGCAACAACCAATAGAAGGTATATTATGTCTTTAATTGTCTATTGAACAAAACTTTGGAACTCGTTTAATGTCACTTTTACCAATATTTGTTCGTATCATTGTTTTAAAGCACCCTATAAGAAATATATATTAGAAAGGTATTGTCAACAGAAGTAATACCATCACAATGTATAGTTTCATCATGATGAACCAAATCATAAGCACTGTTATATGTTTGTATTTTGTTTTGAAATTCACCTCAAGTAAAAAAACCTGTTACAAGTGTCGACAAAGGAGTAGCATAACATTATAAGTAGTTTTACTTCAATGTTACTTCCTTCATACGTTTCACCAAATGCTTTGTATACATAACATCTACTTTACTTAACATGTACTTTAAAGTGTTTGTCTGATTCGTTTGAATGCATTTTTGATTGATTTTGATTGATTGATTGATTGGAGAAAATGGAGTCGCTGTCCCCAAATGTATCCAAAACGAAAACGAGTCGCGAGACTTACACGCCATAATTAGACAACTAACCCAGATCTTCGAATGATTTGAAGACGCGTCGTAAACTTCGCTTGTTGTTCGCTCATTGATGAAGAGCAATATACCAGACTCCAGGATGTCGGTGGTTCAATTAGGATCTTCTACTTTGAGACCACGTTCGGAGTAAATAACTGACGTTAAATTGTTGATTGCAAATGGTTAGTTTGTATTAACTCTTTTAGGTGCATAACAACCAAATGATG
>CM034542.1:40492758-40526896 GCA_020002185.1 Paraescarpia echinospica
TGCGTTTGTGCGTGCGAGCGCGCGTGCATGTGTGTATGCGTGCTGACGTATGTGCGTGTGCTTCCGTGAATGCATGTGTGTGCTTGCGTGTGTTCGTGAGTTTGTGTGCGTACGCCTGTATACATGTGTGTGAATGTGTGTGTGTGTGTGTGTGTGTGTGTCTGTATTTGTAATGTAAGTATATTAACGTCCCAACAATTGCTTATCAATGAACGCCTCGTAATTCCCAAGTTGCCTATCTTACCTTGGTGACACGAATCTCGCTTTTAGTTCACTATCTTTGCACTGATGCAAAAGATGAATAACTTGCCTGGCGATTGGTGTGCACAATAACTAGCTTTATCGTATAATTAAAACAAATTGATAATTAATCTATTCCACACCTATATTTGAAAACTGTTTTGATCTCGAGTAATTATTAACAATTCACGAACTTGGAAATAAATCACATGCTGTTTATCTAATTCCAAAACAAATGCTATCGTACAGTTAACGTGTTTGTGCATGTAGAAAATGTTATCGGAGAATAACGGACGTAAGTGACTGCGGAATGCTGTACTTCGGGAGAACATAACACAATAATTACCCGTTGACGTCGTGAATACAGATATCAGGATCAGCAGTAGGAGCGACCAGGCATCACCTGCAAGATAAGTGGAAGGAAACGTTTTTCTTTGATTTTTTATAAAGACGATGTGCAAAATGAGGAAACAACACGTAGGATTCATCGACCATTGTTCCATTGCATATGCCATGTGATGAGACAAGGAGCATCAGGGCTTACTGTGACAACGGGAACGATTGGGTGGAGAGGAAGTAGAGGTCGAAAGAGAATTATTGATGGTTAGCTGCCTGGATAGGAAGGAGTACAAACGTTTAGACTTCTAAGACCGTGGAATACGGTAACATCTAGTTTTCTCTATGCTTGTGAAGTTGTGAGACTTGTTGGATTCAAACTGCAGAGCGTAAAAGAAGAATACAATTGACGTAGATGAGACGGTATACCGTAACATCTTGCGCATCCCATACACCAGCGGTTCCCAATGTTTTCCTTCACGCGTACCCTTGAGGCCTGAAACGATCGTCGCGGTACCCCCATCATTGTTACGTAGACTACAGTTATAGACAAAACAACGTTCTTCACCCAGTTAAATAAAAAACTCTTTTATTACACTTTTATTATTTTGTTTCTTGACAAATATTTGAAACTGTTTCTTTTTGTAGTGGTTAAAAAATTCGGCGACCTCCTCACTAGGCAATTCTGAATATTACGTTCAAACGGACTTCGGTGTGGAAGAACAGCGGCGGTTGGTCCGCATGGACCTCTTGGCACAACAAGCTAGTGTAAGAGCAGGAAATTGGGGACGCCGGACTTTGTATGGCATTTACCAATTTACCGAAACCAGCAAGAACTGTTCTTAGTTCTGGCTGGAGCGTATTGGATGCGAGAGCGTATCGATGGAACATGCAGTGACTTGAATTAAGATTCATGTCCTTCACTCGGGCATGAAATTGGCAAGCATGGCCGGTGTGCCATCAGTTGTACACGCACATACATTGTCCCACGACAGTCCGTCGGTCTCAAAACATTTGTATACTTCAGCTAGAAATAAAAATCGACTCCATCGAAATACCAATTTATCAACTTAATAACTGTGTGAAAAGGATATTATCTCTGTGAGTTTGATAAAAGGGCCAATTACAAAATCAAATATTTCCTTCGTGAACACCACATAGTGGTAAGATCTTTATTTTCAGCCAACCTATCGCGTAGCCTCCTGAAAAACCTCTCGTGTATCCTTGGGGGTACGCGTACCCCGGTTTGGGAAACGCTGCCATACACGGACAATGTAACAAAGAAGTCCGCAATATAATACACATTCAAAACATCGGGCGACGCGAAAATCTCGTGTCAGCAATAAAAAGACGCAAGCTAAATTGCATGACCATATCACAAGGTCCACTGGCCTAGCAAAACATCCAACAATGCCACAGGGGCATGCACACGAAAGAGAGGCCGACAGGGAGATTTGGATGGAGAACATCAAAGAATGAAGCGATACAAATGTCAATGTAATGACACTGGCGGCAACGGGTGGCAAAGGTGGAGACATACTTAAATAATTAGAAGAGGTGATTGAAAACCTCCTATGGTTATGTGATAGGTGATAAGGGAGACTACAGACACATTGATAAAATGGACCATCATGTGGCAACCAGCACATGGGATATCAAAACAAGGCAGCATCTGTATAAATGGAAACGTCGGAGGACTGGAGCACGGAGAACTGCATGCAGCAATGTGTGATAGAGTCGGCTGACAACAGACTGTTGGAACAAGCAGAGATCGACACCAGTGGCCGACATGAACTGCACCGAAGCATTATGTATGAACAGGACCGAAACAACTACACGAACTGGACCGAAACATTTACATGAACTAGACAGAACTATTTACAAGATCTGGACCTAAATAACAACGTGAACTGAACCGAAACAAATACATGAACTGGACTTAAATAACTACATGAAGTGGACCGAACATTTTACATGAACTGAAACGAAACAACTACATGAACTGGACCGAAATATTTGTATGAACTGGACGATAACATTTACATGAACCGGACCGAAATGACCCGGAACAAAACAATTAAATGAATTGAATCGATATATTTACATGACTGGACCGAAACATGTGTATGGAATGGGCCATAGCATTTACATGAACTGGACCGAAATAAGCACATGAACTGAATCAAAATAACTACATGAACTGGATCGAACATTTTACATGAACTGTACGGAAACATTTGTATGAACTGGATCATAACATTTACATGAATTGGACCGAACCAGTTACAAGGGCTGGACCTAAACAATCACATGAACTGGAACGAAATAATGACATGAACTGAGCTAAAATAACTACATAACCTGGATTGAAATAATCACATGAACTGAACCAAAATAACTATATGAACTGGACCGAAAATGTTACATGAACTGGACCGAAACAACGACATGAACTGAACCGAAACATTTGTATGAACTGGACAACAACATTTACATGAACTGGACCGAAACGTTTATATGAACTGGACCACAACATTTACATAAATTAGACAGAAATATTTACATGAACTAGACCGAAAGATTTACATTAACTGGACAGAGACATTAACATGATTTGGACCGAAATGTATACACGAACTGATATGATGTGAAGTGAACAGAACCACATACAACACTAGACAGTCAATGATGATTGTTTTTGTCAATAATGGAATACCTACTAGATTATAGTGGCTTGAAATGTGTGTACGTATTAATTAATAGTCCTACCTGCCTAAACATGGAGTTTTCGAGAACATTTTCAGATGGCTATATTCCAAAAGTCACACATGACTACCAAAGAAAACATACTCATTGTTCATGGCTTTGTAATACGGCCATACATTCGATCCGTGTATTTGGCGAATGCAAACATGGTGTCAGAGAAAGGCTTTGACTTGTAAGCAGTCATGCGATTCGTGTTTGCGCCGCCCTTACCTGCGCCCATAGAGAACAACAAACTCCCATATCCCTTGATCATATCCCCGTATTGTGCCGTTCCAGACTAGGCTGAAGTTTAACCAGATATACTATTTCCTCTAATATCATTCCACCGTGTCCATGCAGCCCTTAATAGGAACATGCCGAAGCAGTTTTGAGGCAGCCGATCAAAGGCACTTGTGACCGCAGTGTCGTGGCTTACGTTTGGGTAGCGTTCAGTGTCGGTGTTTACCGGCGTGTTTCGACACGTTCTCCAACAAGTGAGAATTACCTTATAGCTGCAGCAGACATGGTTGATCTGTGTCACTCAACGGCACCGCGCACGGCCGAAGCTATTCAGGTGTTGCTTACGCCTTGAAAGGCTGAAACAATCTGCTCATGCCCACTGCCAACCGATTGGCGTTAAACCGCCCACTGTCGCTGGTTTTATGTATCGCCCTTGATCGACCAAATACTCGAGGAACAAACCAGCGCGGCTATGGAACTCAATCCTAGAGCATACTATGACAGTGTTTTAACCATGTACGTTCAATAGGGTTTTATAAAATTAGGTTCAAAACAAACAGTGTTCAAGTGCAAAAAAACGACCGTTTTATGATCACTAGCAACAGTGCTCAGCCTATGATTGGCGCTACACGCACAGAGACCCAGAAGACGGTTTACCGAAGTATTCGTACATGACGTGTGTTGTGGTGTCATTTTGAGCGGTTTATTAAAACGCAAGTTATGTAAAACATTCCCAACTGATCTGCGGACATCGGAACAATTGCAGATTACACGCTTAAAGTTATGAACAATTGACTGGCGCCCATCTAACACCCGATACGAACTGTAAAACCGGTAAGAACGTATAACCGATGGAAGACAACCAGCATCGAGGGAATGATCATGCAGAATCAGTTCCGCTGGACTGGCCACTGTGTCAGAATGCCAGACAGCAGTCTCCCCAGACAAGTGCTGTTCCACCGCTGACACATGGTTCGAGAACACGTGATGGCCAGAAAAAACGCCAAAGATACTGCCAATGATGTTGTTGTTGTTGTTGATGATGATGATGATGGTGATAACGAATGGATAATATCAAACATATAAAGGCGCTACTTTAACAAGAAAAAATGCCTACCTTCGGGTGGCGCTATACAGTGTGTATAATATACTGGTCCTACCAGTTTCTGCTCAACATAATATAATATGTCGTTTCCACAAGAATAAATGTTAAACTTTTATTTTGCGGATATACTCGATAGTCTAAGTGAGTACTAGTTATTTCATAAATAGCATCCGTACAAATTGTTCGACAATTATGTTTTAAATGAAATACGTACGATTTTAGAAGAAACTACTTATATTGACTCGTGATTAGAAATCTTCACTGTACAGCAAAATGGAACGTATTAAATATATAAACACCAATAGGGCTGTTCGACAACTTTCCTGTAGTGATAAGTCGAACTTTTGCTTGCAATTTTGGCAGATAAATTGAAGTAGGCACAGCGGATGTTTTCATCACCGTCACTTGAGATGGCGAACTGTAGTCATGTGACCTGCCTTGACGTAGGCCTACTTAATGTGAGATCCAGCAAAATATCAGAGACGCAAACCATCAAGGAAGAAACTTTAACACAATCACATACTGTGCGCTACCTTGATTATAATTACATTCTGATGGGTTTTTGATAAAGCAGTGAAAGTTTGGTACCCGAGATGCAAAGCATTTGGGGCAGGGTTCCACAATCTTTATTAGGTGTGGGCCAAATGTTGTCCACTTATCTCTCCGTGGACCAAAGCTTTTAATTTGGGAGGCCCGTAAGATATAAAATATGTTTTTGAAGATGCTCATAAAGAGTGTGTTTTGTGCTGTCTTGAACTACATCTAAACATCAAATAAATCACAATATTTAACAAAGCGAGAGAGAGAGAGAGAGAGAGAGAGAGAGAGAGAGAGAGAGAGAGAGAGAGAGAGAGAGAGAGAGAGAGAGAGAGAGAGAGAGAGAGAGGGATATATATATATATATGTTGTAGGTCACGGTTTCTTATAATCAGACAAAATGTTAATATGGTCGCCAATGGGAAAACTAACTGTATACTGAGCCCTATTAGACAGCCTGACAACTGAAGCACGCTATTGTCATTGCACAATCATGGGGGACTCGTTTTACTTCAAATATCTTGAAACAATTACTGAAAATATGTGTATGGCAAAACTATAGTTGAACGGGAAAAAAACATGTTTGGATATTACAGACTTCTCATCAGTCTGCAAGTCCAAATCACAGTGACGGAACACATGTCTTACAAGGGGGTGGGTGCGTCTGTCACTAGTTAAGCTTCAATTTGCAAATCTGCATGAAAATGAACCAATTATATTGCAGCAGGGTGATTCGTCAATATATATGTTTATTTCTGCTAATTAAACATACGTGAAGATGTTGTCATTGACTCTAATGAAGTATGAGGACAGTGACTAGCTGGAGCCCGCCATTGCCCGAGCCTGTTATCAGATTCTATCTACTGGGTGGACCTTCTGGCCAATCAAGCAAGTGGCATTGTTTTCTTAATGCCTGCTAATTAGGCTGTGTAATATTATGTAATTGAACTGCGTGAGACGTCTGGCCTTCGAGGAATTAACACCCTACGGTGACTTTTTGTTGATATTTACCTTTGTAAATAGGGCACAAGGTCAACAAATCAATATAAATTTGAATGTAACATACCAACGGGCTTTATTGAATATTCTTATAAAATATTTGGACTTTCTGGAAAACTGTATGAGGAGTCCATACGTGCCACCTGAGAATGTTGTGCTGGATTACAAATTGTCCAACAGTGAAGTGCTGATTTTCCTGATGCCTTGCCAAGTTTGGTGGCACCTTTGAAATGTGCATAAAACACAAACACATGGAGGGATTACCAAAGATAAAACTGCAGAATGCTTGTAATATTGGTGACTATAAAATTTTTTGGTTTCAAAAATTGCTTCCAAAATTGCCATGTCTATTTGGGGTCATGCTACATTTAGACTTTTCGTTACAAAAAAGTGCAGACATATTTTTGAGATTTTTTAAAAATAATTCACATGTTCTGACATACGTGCATTTGAGTAGGCAAATTTCCAGGTGTGATTGTAGAAGGGATTGACTATAACATGATGGGTTTCGAGATGATTTGAATAAGCGGACGGATATTTGGCAACAGTTTACCTGTTTGACCCTTTGGCGGATTAATGCTTGCCGGCATTCGTAAATATTGACGGGTGTCACACATACAGGCATTTTACGAGAGCTAGAAATATGCAATTAAAAAAATCTATCAGCATGTCAATGCGATGATGATAACAGCAGGTGAGAAGTTTAAGAAATTGTGCACGTTTTCTTATAATCAGACAAAACGTTAACATGGTCGCCAATGGGAAAACTAACTGCATACTGAGCCCGTTGTCGAGTTATGCCGGTACAGAGGCCGGCACACCACCAACCTGCTAGACCTACTGCGTTCGGACCTACGAGTGACGGGCGTCAGGCTGAGGTCGCGCAATGGCATCAAGACTGTGAGAAAGCTGGCTGAAGACCGCACGGGATGGTGGAAACTTTGGGAGGACTGATTGTGACATTAAGATGTCCCCCAGACTATTTATGTCGCAGGAACAGTACATCTTCATCATCAGAACGAACGTTGCACTTTTTTATGACAACTTAGAGCGACTGTATGCCTGGGAAACGTTGACGCCGGCGCGCATTTGGAACGTCGATTAAACAGGTTGTACCACAGTGCAAAGACCATGTAAAGTCATCGCCTATACTGGTTTGAAGCAAGTCGGCGCGATCGTTTCCGCCGAACGAGAACAGCTGGTGGCTGTGTGCTGTGCTGGCAGTGCTGTCGGCAATGCTGTGCTTTCTTCTTGGACTCATAATTAGCCCATTTTCTGCCTAGTATTGGCATATAATGTTGAGTTAGTGCTTATGCGCAATCACCTATCCTTAACTTAGTATTTGACTCGATTTCAGGCATAGAAATATGGTATTATGTGCATTTTGAAGCAATAAATATGTTTGAATCGTCAAAATAACCACCTCAAGCGATTCCTCATGCCACAGTTATACGAAAAATTGGGTTCATTTGTCTTTGTACGATGAATGGTTCAAAAGTTATGGGTATCCTTGATTTTACCAGTCGCGCGTGACAAAATCCAAGATGGCCGCCCAACGGACCCCTTCGGACATTATTTCGAAATGTGAACATCCAAATCTGTTTACTAGACACCTTCAGGTTTGCAAAAAAGTAAGTTTCATTTAGAAACCCACTGGGTGCATGGGGGATATACCTTCCGCATGCACTACAGTGGCCGTCACGCACGTCGCCCATTCTCATCGCAAGAGGGTGAATCGATGGCTAGGATCTCGTCTTTGATAGTGGGCAAACCTGTCACACCAGAGCACGTTAGACCGTTTGCGAAAGCTGGTCCTCGTAAAGGGATTCGTTCCGGCCGAAAAATGGACGGACAAGATTGCTGACAGACACTCCTGAAAATAACCAGATACGGATTGAACAGAAGTGAACCCGCAAAGACAAAGCCAAAGGCAAAGGACAAATCACACGTTGCCAGGGCCCTTACGAAAAAAGTTAATGCAACGCGTCATCGGGCAACTGACAGGGATTCATAGGACGATGAGGCGTGGCCATGCTTAATATGTTGCGAGCCATTTGACAAAAGTCTACCAGACAAAAAATGGATTGAATGTACTAAATGCGAGAAGTGGGTACATGAAAACTGCACAATGGGGACATATTCTTCATGTGCCAGAATTGCGAATGTTGACGTGTTTTTAGGTTTCAGTTTTTTTGTCAGTTCAGCATGCTAGTTTAAGTTTGATGAGGCACGGCATGCCATAAACGTTCATGTTATTTGTTGCATGTTTTACGATTACCTTTCTTAAGTCTACTTAATATGTATTAACGTTAAAATAAAAAGGTAAAAATCGACACAAAGCGTTATAGTAATACAATAAAACGAGCGTTTTAACTTGCCCCTGGACATGCAGTTTCAACTAACCCCGTATGCGGGGCTATTTGAAATTGACGGAACATGTTCAATAAAGTGGTTATATGTAAGATATATTACTGAAAGTACAAAATGTCTTACTAGCTACTTATGTGGCGTAACTATATGTGTCTACGGGTGTGTGTTGTATTGTTTGGTAAATTAAAGGCATTTCGAATTATTCACAAAACAAACAAGTTTCAACTTGCCCCGGTCTCCCCTACCGGTTATACACCTTGATCGTTTCTTAAATACCGGTACTACTTTTGACACTTATAATGCTCGTGGGATAATGGCCTCAAAAAACGACAACTTACATATGTAAGTCAGAGGCTTATAAATAAAGTGCCATGACAGCTTAACAATTTTCGAAGGAAAATTGTCAATACCCGATACATTAGAATTAGCTGGCTTGTTTATTTCATCGATCACTTCTTGGTGACAAACTGGTGCAAGAAACATAGTATTGTTTATCGGGTCACTTAGAAATTGCCTATATTCATTTCCATGATTATATATAATAATAATAATAATAATCTTTATTGATACATAATGTTAAGTATATCACAGATGTAGCAGTAACATGAAACATGTATACATTACGTATCAAATGGAACGAAGCAACACATTGCTTGTGTTCCTTATTCATGTCATATATGCAATGAAATCTATGATTCGTGTAAAAAAAAACAAAAAAAAACATCTTCATAATAAACTAACAATTTATTTAATAATGCATTATACGAGTACCGTAAGTCTGAACATCAGGTACATCTTAACATGACATCATTATGCGAGTACCGTAACACTGAACATCAGGTACATCTTAACATGACAACATTACACGAGTACCGTAACACTGAACACCAGGTACATCTTAACACGACAACATTATACGAGTACCTAACACTGAACACAGGGTACATCTTAACATGACAAAATTACATTAAAGCAGCATTTAGCATATGTTTGCTAGAATTAGATGCTTGGTCCTTTGTTTGAACATATGAATAGATGTACAATATTGTAAATAGTTATGATTTTGACATTTCTTTACCAACTGTCGCAAAGTATTTGTTCAATTCATTAGCGATACTTTCATTGTCTTTTAATTCAATGTAATTGACAACAAACTTTTTAATGCTGGGAATGTTCCGTTAACCTTATTAACAAGTTCCGCATACATTTTCCATAAATCCCTGGTAGAATGCTTCGCTTATATTAGTACATTACTGTAATATGATTTCTCAGCCTGCCGTATGATAGCTGTAAGCTTATTCTTATACTGTCAATATACTTGTCGATATACTTTATTGTTTTCATTTGGTCTGGTGATATATTTCTTATATAAAATAGTTGTTTTCCTAATATCATTTCTTATGCCTTTAGTCATCCATTTTTTGTCCTTGCAGCGTTTATTTGACATCCTAGTCAGTGGAACGCATTTTTTGAATATTTGGTCGTATTTGGGTACAAGCATATCATAACATTCATCAGAATCCTTACAGGCCATCACATTTCCCAACTTTATATTCTCCAGTTCACGGGTAAATCTTAATATATTACGTTCACTAACAATTCTCAGTTTGGGTCGGTCTCTGATGCCTTTAGGTTTAGATGTACCTTTCATAATGTTCAATGTAAGTCGTCTGTTATGTCTACAAATAGGTTTCCTAGCAGTCGGTGTCATCTGCCGCTGGGACTGTCACTGTCACGGAGTCTGAGTATGTCGAGCCTCTACTACTTTACGGTAACCAGCCTAGTCCTAGGCAAGGGTCTCGCCTCTATAGTTAGTAAAACTGCATTGTCTAGTATTTGACATGTAGTGAACGAAAATGCACACTATAATATCAGTATATGCAACCACAGCAAGAGGATTAACCTGGTCGTGGATGTTAATTTTTTTGCCTAAATCTGGGATTTGGGTCTGTATGTCTACAGGTCGTGCCTTTCCAAATTCCAGTCAGCCGTTTTTTAAAAGTCCCGTTTCCCCACTTATTTGAACCGAAACATGAATATGTGAGATTCGTACATTCACAGACTGTTTCTAATGCTACATATATGATTGTTAGTAAACCTGGCTAACATGTCATCATTAAATGTAAACGTTTTAGGTTTGTTAAAAAGTACACAATACCGTGTTGCCACGGAAATTTGCGATGCACGAATTTTGGACACCAGCAGATATGCACTCTAATATACATAAGTTTTTATTCATGAACATATAAAATATTTTTTTAAATCTAATAATAGATCAGATCAAGTTGTGCTGCTTCATGTGAATAGCACATTTGATAACAATAGCACTCGCTAAAAAACAATTAAACATTTATTGATGACATGTTACTTTACTGTTACTGTACACTTTTTACACATATATATGATTACAGCTGTATATACGACATTAATTATTAGAGCAAGAATAAAAGAAAACATACAGTGCACTCTTGATAAGGTCAAACCAGGGACCCATGACAATACTGATAAGTGGAATTTCTGATAACTAGAAAATTATCAGAAGGTCCCCTTATTGGGATCTTTGCCCAGGACAGAGGAAAAGATTGACTTAACTTAGCGAAAATTCACTTATGTGAGTTCGAGTTATCTGGAGTGCACTGTATATGACCAATGCCAGTAGGTAATTATGTAGAAGCAAATTAAAAGTTGGCCAATGTAATTGATTGGGATTTTAGTCTGAATCAACATAACAAGGTTCTCTTGTATTTCTTTTTCATTTAGCCAGCTGCACACTTGGTGATAAGTCCCATAATCTACTACCTAAACTAAATTAATCTGCACAGTGTTGAATTAGTTAACTCATATTTAGGCTCAGTTTCCTAAATTCAACTTTGATTATTTGCAGGAACATTGGAAATAGCTGAGCTGATGGAAACAGAAATTGAAGAGCTCTACTTAACAGAACCATTAATTGGACAATGGTCACCTGACATGGGTGGTATTCCACAGTTTTAAGAAAATCACATCTGCAATATAGCTGTATTTTCAAATACTTTAATGTCACACTACGAACGAAACAGCTGTCAAATCTACCCACCCACCCACAGCTGTCAAGAGAACGTAGACGCATATAACGTACACCAAGTGTCGCCAACCTGCGGCCCGCGGTGCTATTGCGGCCCGCAGTGCTATTTAGTGCGGGCCGCGGACTAAAAGTGAGATTGTATACAATGCGGCCCGCGGGAAGACAAGTTATGATGCACCTTCCATGGTTGGGAGAACCTGCTACATCTTCCACTGCATCATCACTCAAACAAGGTTGTGGCTACGTGGTAAATGAAAATGTAGAACACAATGAGCGTCATCGTGGAGACGGGTGAACTTCGCTCACGCTCGTGACCTAAACCACGGGCAACTCCAATACCTTCTGGGCCAGACGAATCAAGAGTTTTAATAAAACGATGTGATCTCGCTGAATCGAGGTGAAATGCTGCGCCGCGTGTACGAGCTGAGACATGAGATGAGGCATTAGTAATTACCTACTTCTCATGATATGGGTTTTTGACGCCCCTAAATCTACGAATGTTCAACTCAAAGGACAAGAACACGTCATCATTGAGCTTGTCCAGTTTGTCTCCGCTTTCGCGATCACGATGCCAATATGCTTATGGAAGAAGCAACAGTTAGAGGGCAACTACGTGCACTTCCCGACAATTCCGGGAAACAAACAAGAAAGTCCTACTCATCATTCTCATTGGGCTCATGATAAGAGAGTTTACAAACAAGCGTTGTCAATCTGATCGGGGAGTTGCTCTTTCCAACCCGTTTCAGGTGGAAGTCGACGGTGCATGGGTAGCAGTGAAGATTGATGTCCATCGACCTGTGCACAGTGCGGCTCAGTTGGCATTCAAAGCGACCTTCAAGGTGGTGCCGCTTGTAGAGTTCTGGTTGGGTTTGCTTATCCATTTCCGGACGTTGCAGCCTTGGTGGATTGTCTATAGACAGCTCTTTCGTTTGTCAGTCTCCCCACTCGCCAGATGTCTGCTCCCATCCATTCCTCTATACCCTATGTAAAGTTCTACCAAATGTATTTACCGACGGAACAGTTTCTTGATTTGATTAAACATGTCAAATGCATTGCCAATCAGTTTGCATTGGACAACATCCGTGTACGAACAACTAGACTCGAAGATTATTTTTTTGAAATGCAAGGCTAGGACGCAGTTAACCGACTGATACTTGGATCACGAACTAAATATCGCAGGAACACGTCTGCAGGCAGATGTGAGGTACTTGGTCGCGTAGCAGTTGCACCAGGTGTAACACCGGTCAATATGTACTATGGGAGAAGCCAATAACACATACATAAATATTGTTTGCTTTATAATATTGAATGAAAGTTTATTCAACAACATAATACATGCACATAATACATTGAACGTGTATTGTTGTTGTTCACAAGTAGATGTTGGAATTAATTTTAATAATTATAAATCATATTCGCAACGCCAATAATTTCTAAGTTAAAGTTCAACTGATAGGAACTGCATTGCCTACCAGCCATAATATTCAGATACCAATCTTTGATCTTTGGAACCAGTCAGGTGACAAATATAAATAGTTAGTGCGAAATGTTATTATTCATTATGGTTAAGGTTATTATTATAATTACCTGTGGTTGGAGTCAGCTACGGCTAAGGTTAGGGTTATATGAAACGAATGTAGGCATGTATACATGCACTCACGCACGCACGTGCTGAAGCACGCACACGCGCACGCACACATGCATACACATGCCCACACACACACATACGCACACACACACATGCACACTCACACACACACACACACACACCTACTCACACATACACACACATACACCCGCACCCACAGACATAGACACACGCCCCCCACACACATACACACACATGCACCCCCCACGCACACACGCCCCCCCACACACACATGCACACACACACACGCCCACACACACACACACCCGCCCACGCACACACAATCGTACACTTCAATTAACGGTTGATTGGGAGTTCGAACATACTATGCCGCCAATATTTCCACAACTTCTTTAGAATCCATTCGCGGATTTGGATAGGATACACGAGTGTCAAGTCCATCTACGCAGCTATTAATGTCTCCCACCCCTACAGTATTTGAGATATGTACATCCCCTGACGTTTTCTCCAATGTTTGCGTCGCCGGCGATAAAGCAATTAAAAAACATTTATTGACGCTACTCGCTCTCGTGGATTCCATGAAATTGTCGTCGACACAACGAGGTTATTAATAAAACCACCATTCTGGGGTAATAATAATTAACCAAATGAAGTTAATGCAGTTGAGGTAACTCAATTAACATTTGAAATTAGGGTTAGAGCTAAGTAAAGATTAAATAAAAAATATTCTTCCTAACATAACCCAATGCCCAGGCTGATAGGACATATTTTTTATTTTGTATTGCAATACCATACTGGAACGAAAGACATAAGCATTGTCATTGCCAATTGACTTGGTGGATTATAATCAAAGTAATTAAACCATAGGCCTACTGAAACTACTGGTGCTTGGTAGGACTGGACAGTTAATTATTTATTCAAGCACAAATATATACATCAAGATGTTGTTCACACCTGTGTTAGTTTAGGCCCATTGTTTCTGGATCACGTCCACAGCGTCATTTCTTCGGTAGCCGAGGCGACCAAATTAATTTTGTTGGGGCGGCTAGTAACTTTGGTCGCATCGGCAGTGAATTTAATCTCGTCGGCGGAAAAAAATTGGTGTCCAGGAATTCAACATCAACTTTTTGTGGTCATGTGAAGACATCGAGCTTGCAAAATTTCCAGAACCATCCAGCTCGTTGTCAAGGGAGTTGGTCACGACGGGGAACTTGCACTGGCTGGATATGTTGTGTGTCACCTATTTTATGGCACTCGTTCGTGAGTAGCAAACCGTCGATCCTGTCAGGATCCAATTCTTTGTGTCTGACGATACCAGCTCACCCTCCACCCTACAACTTCATTTTGCACACGCTAATCACCACGCAAAAGGTTTGGCTACAAGCAGATTGTGAATATATAGCTGTCTCATATCGACACATGTACGAGGAAGAAGGTATCAGAATGCCTGTGTGAACGTGGCAATCCCCTATTGCAGATATATGTGGATGCCACTCAAAATACAGAGCGGCTCAGCGAACTGGCTCGATTGTTTTTTGTACTGTCGATACCATTATGAATCCTGCATGTGCTAGTAACTGGCTCAGTTGCCTGATCAGCAGCCATTTGGTTGAAGCGCCTTTTGGTTTTCTACAAAACAAAGTATCCTTTAATGAATACTGCACGAGCCTCTGGTGCTATCTTCTCAAGGTGTTTCACATCTGCCAGAGAGACTGTTCTCCACCAGGAGGGCATAGCCTGTATGATCATAGATGGTTAGCCAATGTATACATGCTGCGAAAGGTTCTATATAATTGCCAATATTCTCAGCCCTGATCATGTCCACCATGATGACCATAGCTTCCACGTATGGCATTCAGATCCTGAAATTTTGATTCCTCCACGAGATATTGAATTGTCTTGTTCCTCAAAACATCTCACAGTTGGTTGACTGTGAGGCGAGTAGAGTTCTAATCAGCGATTGCCATCTCTCTTCTCCAACATCCTAACTACATTTTATGCAAGCTCTTTGACTTTCACGTCATATTAATGACCAAATGCATGTGTAGTAATAAAATATGTGCATATTATATCAACAGGAATACATGCAAACAGGCTTACAAAGAATAATTGGGTGTGTAAACAACTTTGGTGTAGCGATAAACACATTTGAGAATTTGAAAATCACGTTTTTATATTTGATTATCCCATATATTTATGAGAAAATTCAAAGTTCAATACCTAATAACACAAACAATACATGTACAAATCATAACATATTTGGTTTTATGCAACGGGATGTACAAGAAGATGTCAATTAATTAATAAAACCATTTTGACACAAGTTTGAGTTTGTGATCCTCAAATAACCTTCAGAATCGATGGCATCCATATACACATATTTTCTTATCTCTTGTGTGACGGATCAAGCATGAATTCCTGCCATTTACAGAAAAAAACAGTAAAAGTACAACGTCATATGTTGGCTAACCTTCTATATGCAGAAAGGCATAATTCGAAAATTCATCTGTTGATGTTGACCTTGTTTAACCTGCACTCCACAGTTAGAGCTCCACTTTACAGCTCCATGCCATACCTAGTTTCGACAGAGATACAATATGCTTTCAAATGTAACATGGCCTAGTATTTGTAGACGGAGTAGCTACACAACCATTGTAAGTGCAGAACTTTTGCGGAGAGACGTAGTTTTGAACATTCGTCGTTTGATGGTGACTTTGTTTAACCTTCACTGCACACATATTGCACCAATTGAGAGCTCCCCGTCGTATCTCATGTTTACGTGGAGACAGTTGGCTTTCCAAAGGTATACGACATTGCCATGCATAGATAGGTAACGTAGATATACGCAACCATTTATATTGTATGACGTTTGAGGGATGACACTATTTCGAACACTTATCACTTGACGGTAACTCTGTTTGATCGTCGCTCCACACCTATTCACTCACCCACTCGCTATACAGTGAGTGAGTGAGTGAGTGAGTGAGTGAGTGGGTGAATGAATGAATGAGTGAACCCCCTTCACCCGCTCCCGTCTTCTGATGTCTTGTCCAACAACATCGAATGGTTTTCTGCTACTCCCACAAAAATGTGGTACGTCACCGTAAAAATCATTTCCAACAGCCCCCCCCATGTCTTCCTACAAAACAGGAGCTGAGGCTCCGGCTGAGATCTTGACACTTTCCACAAATTCCCAATATGATCCGCTTTCCCAGAAACTGCAACCCCCCCGATCTTACGCCAATACGAAACCTATAATGTCTACCAATTGTTATCGGTCTACACATCACATGGCCCGCACAATGATTTATGATGCGTGCGTCGTTGCTGCGCTTCGTTATCGCCACCTGCACATGAGTTCCATTTAAGTTACATTTATTATTATACACGTACGTGTGTATATTCTGTGGCACTAGTCTGACATTTAACGTTAGTTTCCGTTCCCTACTGCAGTATTCTCACTTCAATATTGTTTAGCAGCCAAATTGCGATTCTTATTGAAGCTTCGTATATCAAACAATAGTGTTGTATTAAAACTATACAAACTTATTTTAAAATACTGTCTCATATCTAGCGCGGGTGGTGATCAATGCAAATGAGGATTACTTAATCAATTATTTAATTAATGCTGCGACGCATCGGTCGTAAACTACGTTGCCTTGCCGACGTCGCCGCATTGCGCGCAATCGACCGTGAACATTGCCGAAAGTTGCTGCGTGAACTTACATGTACAATAAATATTATTGGAATCGGTGACAAATACTTTTTAATTATTTACATATTTATTACATTTTACTGGCACTTTAATTGACAATTTAGTAATTTGTTTTGGTGGTGTTGCCGTGAACTTGGCAGTTGATACTGTTGGCGTACAAATGTAAGTAGTCTTCGTGTTGTTGTCTTGTTTTGTCGACGTTTTATTCGTTGTCGTCGTCGTCGTCGTCGTCGTCGTCGTCGTCGTCGTCGTAGTAGTAGTAGTAGTAGTAGTAGTAGTAGCAGTAGTAGTAGTAGTCGTCGTCGTCGTCGTAGTCATCGTCGTAGTCGTCGTAGTAGTAGTAGTTGTCGTAGTCGTCGTTGTGGAAATGCCAATTGAACCGCAGCAGTAGTCAGCATCTGTCTAATGAAGTGTTGCTAGTAGAGTTGTAAGGGTGTCTCCTATGCCTTAATGCCTGTCAACTTTAAGAACAACCGTAAGACTCACCGTAGCAACGATCACATACGCACCATGACGTGGCAAGACAGCGTGACTGATTTTTAACTAGTTTTTATACTGATAGTAGGCATGCTTGCCTGAGCTATAAATTCATCTAACTTTAAATAGTTACATTAAATATTTGAAATTACTAATTATTTTGTTTGATAAAACTTCGTTTGTTTGACCGTATAACTTATGTTTTACTGCATATTGCACACTCTGTAGCTTAATTTTTAACTGCAATAACGGATACATTTTTTCATATGAAAATACGTACAGGCTATATATGTATCTCATACTCTGTGAAATTGAATGATTGAATGGTGAGTTAAGTGTATCTATGTATATATATATATATATATATATATATATACATAGATACACATAAGTCTATGTATATATATATATATATATATATGCATATACATATACATAGATACACTTAACTTAACACTTGTGTGTGTGTGTGTGTGTGTGTGTGTGTGTGTGTGTGCGTGCGTATGTGTGTGTGTTTATGTAAAATGATAGGAATCATAAATAGTTTTATAACATATTTTAAGCCATGACGATATCAACAGTATAATTACTGAAATAAATATATTTTAAAGGTTGCAAATAAATGCTACTTTTAATGTGCGAAAGAAATATGTTATTGTTATTATTATTGTCTATTATAAGCTTCTAATATCATTGATGGTTCTGCTTAAGCCGTTGCATTAGTTATTTGGAATATACAATATAATGTTCTGTGTCATGTTGACTTATATATTTGCAACAAAGTTAATTGCGTTATTATTTTATTGTTATTATTAAAACTTCAACAGATGGACGGGGTGAAGACACAAGAGACTCCGGCCGACTTCTGGCAATTGCTGCGACAATCGACGGCGAAGACGGGCGTTCAGGGCATGAACAACATTGGCGAGGTTCGCAGTCGGGTCAGAAGGTTGTTCTGGGCAGTGGTTGTCATCACTGGCTTCGGTACGTCCACCGTGTGTTCAGTTTTGCAGTGTAATATAATACATTTAATGAAGTTCATGATCCAATTAATAGGATTGTTCGTGGCACTTCACTTCAATATAAATCTTTCAATTCAGGAGCCGACCAAGTTATACATTTGCTGAATAGATCTATGTTTATGTAACTATTTAAATACGTGTGTATAGCCAAGAGTCACGAAATCGCAACAATGTGTGCTATTGAAAATGCATGTTTAAAAATACAGTTGTCAAAGTACAAGTCAGTGAACAATTGTGTAGAATATCGAAAATGTAAAGTTATCACTTGATCATTGTAATTCATATTCGTATTTTGTGGATGCATATCAGTGTTGTATACTTTCCAAACAGGCGAAAAAATTAGTCTCACTCCACATTTATTCATTGAAAATATACTACAATGTAAACATGATTGGTGGAAAACCCATAAATAAATCAACTGATAACTATGCTCTGCCACGAATTTGTTAAATCTGGAAAACCAAAAAAGTACGTCCCATTTTTGGAATACACAGAAAACCAGGGGCAAGGTTTTGTTTCTTAAATACAGACGAAATACAGTTGGAATGGGTTTCTGTGCATTAGATTAGCTAACTATGACTTTCCATTTTGTTAAAGTTACAACAAATATACGATACGATCAAAATGTACATCTGGTTTAGTTAATTAACCTATTGTTGGCTAACTAGGGGCGGATCCTGAAATCGAGTCTAGAGAGGGCATAAAAACCTCCGGCCGAACCAAATGGTGTAGTAGAAATTTTGTCGCCACCGTAACTCAGCTGTTGAAAATGTTTCGGGGCACATTTCAAAACGTTCTAGGAGGGGCACGGTCGCATGGGCCCATTATAAATAGTCTGCGGGCGCATGACTGATCATCAACTAATGTCAAAAAAGGCTTGAACATATTGACTACAACACGTACATTCTACATACCGAGCACACGAACGCACGCACGCTCACACACCCAATACAAGGATGATGACGAAGATGAATACTATGTTAAAGGAAAAAAGAAGACGATGAAGACTAAAATATAGATGATGATGAAGACAACGATGATGGTTATGATAAAGATTACGATGATTATGGTGAAGAGGATTGTTATAGAGAAAATGAAGATGTTGGTTAACATAAAGATAAAGAAGATAACGAAAAAGATACGATGATGACGAAAACGATGAATATGAAGATTATGAAAAAGACTAAGATGTCGAAGACGAAGGTGATGACGACCATGACATGATGACAATGAATGTGCAAATTTTGATGTAGGTGATGCTAAATAATGTTGATGAATATGAAGGGTACCATGGAGAAGATGAAAAAGGTGGTAACGATTTATATAAATATGTAAACAAAATGATGAGGAAGGAGGTGATGATGATGCATATTATGATGAAGACGATGATAGTGAAGATGAAGATTACTATTGTGTTTAGAATGATGACGAAGATGTAAACGCCGACGATGATTATGATAATGAAGATGGCGATGATGAAGACCAGAAAGTAGGTGATGTTGAAGAAGAAAATGATGAAGAAGAAGAAGATGATGATGATAATGGTGATGGCCAAAATATCCCCCTGCGCTTTGTTTTGGTGTCTTTTCGTGACCATGTGTCCGTGCCGAACGAGTCCCCGCGCTCATGCCCTACCACGTCCCTAGAGTAGGATGGCACGAAACGCCTATTTGTTCGGAAATCGACTCGTGGGAAAATCGTTTAGATATGTTTCTAATACGTTGGATGCATTGTTAACTAGTTCATTATCCGTGCCGAATATAATGTATTGACAGTTTCTACTTTCAATAACACAGAACAAGTTACTGTCATTTTAGCGGAGGTACTCAATAATGGTGTTTTGGATGGGACAAAACGCACATCACTGAAACTTACATATTAATTAGCTTCATTAATTTATCAGTTCAGTTATCACATATTAAAACAGTGATGGTGTTATTGGCATATGCTATGTACGACGGCAATTGGATGCAAACCACAGTTGTAGGTGTTTTTAATTAAAATATTCTTAAAAATTGTGACTGGAATTGCTAATTAATAATTCTTTTATATGTTATTCCACATTCTTTCGTATTCACATATATGACAAATATAGTATTTCCCACCATGTGCGTTTCATTCCACCAGTTCTTGAGCGTTTTTCCCAAGCGTTCAATATTAAAAAGACATATATACACAAGAACACGGACACGGACACGCACGCCCACGCGCACGCGCACACACAATGTGAGGATGATGACGAAGATGAAGAATAGTACGATGTTGTTATTATTATTGCTATTAATGTTATTATAGTTAATTTTATTGTTGTTATTATTGTTATTAATGTTATTATTAATGCTAATAAAGTTATTGTAATTATCTTTATTTTTATTATTACCATTATCACAACCATCATCGTCTTCGTCTTCATCATAATGTGCATCATCATCACCTCTTTCCTCATCATTTTGTGTAAATATTTGTACTAATCTTCACCACCATCTTCAGCTTCAGGTAACCTTTATTCACCAATTATTGTTATTCATCAACATTATTTAGCATAAGCTACATCAAAGTCTGCACATTCATCGTCATCATCACCTTCGTTATCGTTATCTTAGTCTTCTTCACAATCTTCATATTAATTTGCATCACCGTCATTTTATTCATCATCATATCTTTTTCGTGATCTTTTTTATTTTCGTCTTAATCAACATCTTCATTTTCACTATAACAATCCTCTTCACCATAATCATCGTAATCTTCATAATAACCATCATCGTCGTCTACATCATCATCTATATTTTATTATTATTCATCTTCTTTTTCTCTTTTATTATAGTATTCTTCTTCATCTTCGTCATCATCATCATGTTGTGTGTGTGTGTGTGTGCGTGTGTGTGTGTGTGTGTGTGTGTGTAAGCGTGCGTGCGGCGTGTGCGCGCGTATGTAGGATGTACGATCAATAAATGTAGTTCGTCTATTTTAACATTAGTTGATGATCAGTCATTGTTACTGAAGTTATTACAAAATAAAATTACAATGTTATTACATAATGTTATTACATTATTACACGATGGGATTGTTTTTAATACAAAATGGGTCGTTATTACAAAATGGGCCTGTTTTATTACACAATGAGTCGTTATTATAAAATTGGTCGATTATTACAAAATGGGTCGTAACAATGTTCGAGGTACTCGGGAAATTACACATTCTGTAGTTGTCAAGCCACCGGACTATAACGTTGTTTTTATACTATTGGACGGCTCGTTCCCCTTGGCATATCTCTCGCTACGTCAGTAGTATGTAGGCGATTTTGGAGGGGTATTCTGCGGTGTTTAAGCGATAATCGGGAGGTTTCGAAAGCCTCCCCCCTGAGCATGAGTAGTCACGTGACCGGCGTGAGTAGTCACGTGACATGCGCCACCTAGCGGAAAGAAGTGCCTAAGTACCCGTAGTGCCATCTAGCGACTCGGACTTTAAAACATGTGATGTATGTATGTATGAAGAATTAGTACTAAGGGGATAACTATTAAAACTCACATTTTGAAAGTTGATTAGGTTGTTAATGATAACGAGGAGTGTAGAGAGGTATTAGTTGTTTATGAATGCACGTGTATGTGAGGGGTGTGTATGAATGTGCGTGTATGAAAGAACTAACGAAACACAAGAGTATACGAGTGCACACGTATTTTATTGACGAATGATACAAGCATATAATATGAAACCGTGTTTTATTAAGCGAAGTACTTGTGGGTGAGTGAACACCACGACAGAGGTCGTGAGCTTAGGGGTCAATACGACCACGCCAGTGGCTCGTGGGATGACGATGATGGTACGACTTACGGGTGAGTGAACACCGCGTCAGAGGTCGTGAGCTTACGGGTGTGTGACCACCGCGCCATAGGCTCGAATCGGTAATGACGATGATGATGATGATATCTGTTCGTTAATGAAACACGGTTATTGCAGTTGTTTAAGCCAATCGAATACGCGGCAATCGTTTGCTACCAGATCAGTGCCGAAACCTTTTACGAAATCCTTCATGACAAGTCCACGACATCGAAACATGAGATAAGCAACACAGTATCGTCCACAAACGTTAGACACGGGACTCTGCAGTCTCTTAGAATTATGAGTCCACGTTACACAATGTTTATTCAAGAAACGTCGAAACTCGACGTGTCGTGGCGGCAAGCCGTAAGAGCAGAAGTATTCACCGCAACCGTTGACATCTACGTAGATAGCTATCCAATGTTCTCCGGGTTTACCCGTGTCGTGCGTGTTGCACACGAAGGCGACGGGGTAAGCGTCTATCTGGAGTTCGAGGAGTACGTCTTTGGGTACGATCCCGCGCATGACGACACGGGCGTGCGTATCGCGGGTGAGTAGACGGACGAGCTGCATGGTTTCCATCAGTTGTCGTAGATGACGTTACGATTCCTGTCGATCTCCAGCACCTTCTCGAACTCGGCGTAGGCGATGACGTTCACAGTGGTTGTCAGCGCGTCGCGGAAATGAATCTCGACGCGCAAGTTGCCCTTTTGTACCAGATGGAAGCAGCAGTCGTCGCACGCATCGGGGGTGAGGTCCACACCGAAGAAGGTGTAGCCGTGTCGGAAGTCGTAGCGAGTCAAGCCGTTCCCTTCGTCCTGCCACGCCTTACCCGTCGAGGTGAACAGGTTATGGTAGCATCTGACAAAGAGGTTGTTGTCGAAGTCGGGCTGGAAAGGTTTGGCGGGTATCTGTCGTCCGTCGACGTACACGGCGAAGAAGTTGATGTGGTTGTTTTTAGCGTGAAAGGGATTTTTGGCGTAGCATCCGTTGTAGGCGTCGTTATCGATGCAGCATATCACAAGACGTTTCGGAATAGTACCAAGAAAGAGGTTCTCGCGCGTGTACGAATGGGTACCTGTGGGAATAGAGTAGACCTTGCATTCGACAGGTCGCAGCGGATACTTGGCGGTGGCCTTTTCGAGGGCTTTGATGTGTGCCATCTGCACACTCGGGTTCAGGGTGACTTTCTTGACGAACAGTGTAGCGTTGACGATCTGTATCTTGTAGGCGGGGTTGGCTCCACCAGCAATGAGTGCGAACGCATCCTTGCTGCGTACGAAACGCATCTTGAGTTCGACACCGTTGATGAGGAGTTTATCCTGAAGCAAGAGGTCGACGTGGACACGACCTATCATGTCGACCACACGACTCTGGGCGATCATGTGGCGTCTGGCAACGAACCCCGCGTTGGCTGTCGGATCGGCACCATCAATGACGACGGCGTCCATACGACCGGCCGTGTCCTTGTACCACATCTGACTCGTCAGTTGCGTCTCCTTGGCATCGTCACCGTAACTGAGCAGCGTCTCTATGTAGGCCCGGTATGGATACGTGTTGGTCGAAGGAGTCACGAGCGTTCCGTTCAGGTAGAAATCGACCTGTCCGAACAGCGAATGGAGCCAGTTATTCACGGGAGCGACGGGGTCGGCGGGGTCGAGGTCACTTCCGTCGGCACGCGTCACCTTCGCCCGAACGTGTAGTTTCGTGTCGGCGAGATCCAAGTAATCGTCTCCCGAACCGGGTACGACGAATTCGATCGGTCCACCTGAGTCGAGCGAGGACACCGGCTGGTGATGGACCGTGTGACTGTCGATGATGGCGGTCTGAGTCAGAGGTACGGTGAAGAGATCGAGTTCGCTCTTGAGTCCCTCACACGATAGTTTATGAACGAACGCCATCGTCGAATATATCGGGTTCACGACGTACCTTCGGTTTCTGCTGTTTCCTCCGACGTCTCGCTGGTGTACTGACTCGTTTCGCAGGGTGTGTGCGTCTTATACGCTTACGGGGTCGCACGCCAGGGGTCAAGAGATCACTCATCATATCTCTACCGGCAGTGGTGACGCGACGTTTGGCGGCCGTTCTGATGTTCTGTCCCGACAGGACGTCGTCGGCTATGTGTGCGCCGGTCGACAGAGCTCTCTTTCCCAACGCCACGGCTCCTCTCTTGACGAGTGGCATGACGCTACGCAGTAGACTTCCGAATAGACTTCCCAGGCCGTGTCCCCGTTGGTGTCGGGCACCCACGAAATAAGGAATCGCACCTCCCGCTTGACGATCGTAGTAGTCGGTGTAATTCATCTCTCTCTCTCTCTCTCTAGAACAGTGCCGTCCGTTGCCGTTGGAAATGAAGTGTCACCGTCACCTTACCAACCTCGAATGGCACGCGATTTCCGGTGTCGTCTCTTATATCTATCTCGATCGTGCCAAATTCTTTGTAGAGCACGGGTACGTAGTGAATCTTATCGAAGGTCTTCGATACGATGTCGCCATGGCGACCGCTCACCGGGATGATGCGCAGCAGCGGCACGAGACTGTCACCAACAACTCGTGGTTCCACGACATCCGTGTAGATGTAGAGTGAGTCGAGTCCTCGTTCCATGGTGATCACGGTGTTGGCTTCCGTGATCAATACCTTGAACTCGGGTGCATCGGGATCCTTCGGGAGATAGTCCAGCGTAGTGGTACGAAAGCCGAGAACGGCAGTCAGTATAGCAGCACGGAAGACGGTATTCGGTGCCATGTGCACCGATACCTTATGCGTAATGATGTTGTAGCTCAGTTTCACTCGTCCCTCTCCCACCACACGACGTAGAGAGGCGTTAATGGAGAGGATCAGTGACCACGGATCTTTATAGTATCCGGTTCCGATTCGGACAGTCTTCGTGTGCAGGGACCGTGGGTGCTCTTCGTCTATCGGTAGTGTTACAGCGAACCCCGCGTCATCGTCTACGATGTTGTACCAACTGTGTGGATACTGTACCTCCACCAGACCGCATTCCCATTGTCCCCGTAGTAGGATACGTTTCGGTAGCGTCGTGATGTAGTGGGTCAGCGTGTTGGTGGGGTGCGTGTGCATGGAAGCATTGCTGGGCAACGTGAGATAGAAATCACTCGGTTCCATGTTGTTGTTGTTTCAACGTCGGACTGGGTAGCAGGTAACCCAACGAACTGCTCAACAGGGCCGTCCACAGAGTCGGATCGTGGTGGCCAAACGTCAGGTTGTAGATGCTGACCAAGATGACCGTGTACAAGACGACGACCTGACACAGAAAGACGATCTCCTCTTTGGGACACGCGGTACCGAATATGTGCCACGGAGTCCTCTCTTTCGTTAGTGGGGGTGGCGGTAGAGTGTCGACGTCGTCTTCTTCTTTTTCTTCTTCTTCTTCTTCTTCTTCTTCGTCACTAACGGTGATGCGTGATGTTGTCTCGTCTGCCATACGTGGACGACTGACATCGTAACGGACGCACAATTAGTCTTTATAGTCCGACGAGACCCTTGGCATCGATCCAGCTGTTGAACTTCGAAGGATATCCGACCCATTTCACCAACACCTCCCGTCGACTGCCTACCTTGCGGCGCTGTACTATCGATTCCACACGGTACAGTTTATCGACCGGAACTGTCACCTTCTGTATCTCCGGTTCGTAGAAGGTACCGTCCAGTATCTCGCCGAGATCGTCCGTTAGACGATAGACGGGTGGTTCGGACGGATGGACTTCGCGTATCGTGAATAGTTCCTCTGTCCAATTTATCGTGTAACCTTTATCGAACCGTCTCTTAGCCTTGCTGATACGTACGCGATCCCCCACGTGGTACTTGGGCACCCCCTTACCGTGATGACCACCGTACAGACGCTGCCACACCTCTTCCTGATTAGTCGCATCCACCTGTGACGGAGACATCCCGATACTGCGGTGAGGTGTGTCGTTGTACGTGCGCACCAGATCCGGAAGGATATCGATGTACCGCCACGCTTCTTTGTGTGTCAGGTATCGCCACATACGTGACATTAGTGTGCGATTGAAGCGTTCCACGATGCTCGCCTTGATCTCTGCGTTGAAGGTGGAGAAGTGGTGGATACCGTATCTGTCCAATACACCCCGAACGCTACGGTTATAGAATTCCAGACCTCTATCGGTCTGCAACGACAGTGGTTGAATGTCGGTGAAGAGACCGTTCAGTGCCTTCGATACAGACGTCGCCGACTTGTTCTTCAGTGGAACGCATCGGGCGACTTTCGAGAAGACGTCGATCACCGTGAGCAGGAACGTTGTACCGTCGTTTTCTTTTTTCAGACTGGACACGTCAACGAGATCGGCCTGCCACTGTTGATTCCGTCCTCCGACGATCGTGCGCCGACGCGTGAAACGAACTCTGACCGGTTTATGTAGTGTATAGGCGTTCTGTTCCGATAGCCATTGTTCGACGATTTTTCTCGGTACGCGTGGTATGGCGGTTCGTCGCAAAGACGTGATTCCTCCGTAGCTACCCACCTTGGTGGGGTTGAAGTAGACGTCCTCCAGCTGTTTACGACGGCGCCCCATGATGACGTACGTATGATATAATCGATGGTAATCCCGCACACGATGGGGAGTCCGCTGTAAGCAACACCGGTAAACAGACGTGTTAGACTGTCCCGTAGATCACACATTATGTCGATGAATCGAGATGATGCGTCTCTTTTATTCGAGACGTTCCCATGTCTTACTAGTCGACGCCGGTGGGGTAGGTAGAGTGGACGGGCTCATTCGAGATCGTCTCCGCGAGAGGGGTGTCCACTGCAGCGTTCGACGCGCTCTACTGAGCGATCGTGTGGCCGCCGCTTCTATGGTACGCTTCCTTTGATCCTGTCGAATAGCCAGTCTCCTGGCCTCGTTACCCACCAACTCCATGGGTAGATTCATGTCACCGAGTTGATGCGCAAACACCTCCCACCCCGTTGGAGAACCGATGGTCTTGCGATGACGCAACAAATCGTTCACGAGGTCCACCACGTTACTTCCGGGTACCGCTACGCCTTTGTTCATGAGCTCTCCGCGCGCATTCCACGCAACGTCTCGTTTCAGACGTTCCATCAGTCGTCTGGCTTTGGTCTGGAGGCGTTTGGGAACACTGTCGATGACTTCCGCTTCCACCCCCACCTCCGGTGGGGTCTGATCCGTATTAGTTCCCGCCACCACCGCCGCTGCCGTGACCACCGGGGACGTGTCCTTGTTGACCGTTGTCACGCGTATCGGTTCGCGCGTGCGTCGATCGGACAACGCGTTGTAGCGTTGCAACACTTGATTATACATGACGACCTTGTCACCGTCGGTGAGATCTTGTCTGTCGAGTATGACTTTCATCTCGTCGTCGAGTACCTGTACTTTGCGTCCTAGGGTATCCGTCGGTGCTGGTGCGCGTAGACTGTCCAACAGTCGTGGATCTACCAAGGCCATCTTCCGTACGTGTTCCATCGTTGTCTACTTGAGTAGCACCTGTTTTAGCAAGGGTAGCAAGACCGCACCTGCCAAAGGTGCCAGCAGTGCCGACAGGAAACCACCGGTCTGTCCTCTTCCGCCCTGGTTGTTACCCCGTAGCAAGATGCGACGTCTCCTCGCTGCAGGTGCGTCTCTCTGTGCCAAAGCACGTAGGTTTGTTTTGTACACGTTCAGAGCACGTCTCTGCGCGTCGGTCAAGGGCAAGTTCTTCTTCAATATGTTGTAGGCACACTCGGCTAGTGCACACAACAGATCGGCGTCGGCGTTTCTGATGATGGCTCGTCTCAATTTCGTGCTCTTGTATCTGTTTAGCGTCTGTATGCAGAGGATGTGTTTCTTCACGAGTTCGGACATGCTGTTGTCTTCACGAGCATGCTGCGACTGAAGGAACGAGGTGCTACGCGGACGTCTTATACCTTGGGTTGGTACACGTACTGGACACTGTCGTCCGGAAGGACACCCGTGCGCAGACGCATATCGTCGAGCGTGCCCTGTTTCAGATCGACGAGGAGATAACCGTACGGAAGTGACGTGGCGTCTCGGAACGCTTCCTGTACAAACTTCAGGCGACCCGGATACATCTGTCGTGCCAAGTGTCCGATCTGTGACGCATCGCGAGGATTCTTGAAGATCACCATGTAGTGTGCGTTCAGACTGATCGTACGACTCTCCTTGTTCTTCGGAAACAGGTTCTGCACGAGATACAGTACGGATGTGTTCTGGTGATGACTCTTTTTTGTGAACAAGGTCGTGACCCGTTCGTCTGTTTCTGCCATCAGATCATCGATGACCACGAGGTTACGCGTCGATGCGTCGAACGCACCGCTCGGCAAGCCTTCCTCGAATCGTACCAGGTCGTTGTCAACGTAGGCACTCTGCCATACACCGTAACACCACGTGATCTTCTCTGGAGGTGGATCGATCATCGTTGCGGCGTGACGTAGCAGACGCATCACGAACGTAGTCTTACCACATCCCGTCGGTCCCGCAACGATACAGGTGAAGGGGTGTTTCCATCGCGTGTCCATCTAGTAGTCACCGGTGGTGGTGTTCGACAATGTCGCGTTGACCACTGTGCTGTTAGTTGCGACGACGACACCTCCACCACACCAACGAAGGAAGGGATCGCGGAACAAGACGTACAAGACGTACAGATACAGACCGAGTATTCCCACTAGTGTTACAGCTACAAGCGTTCCCGTCCGTGACATGCTACGTTATGACTATCGATTGTGTGGCATCTGACTAAATAGTGTTATCTTTTTTTTTTTTTTTCGTGTGTCTCCGCCTACTAACCGCATGACAGCTAGAGGCGCCTATAACCCCAACTGACGTAGGGGCGCATTTCCTCATCGTGTCAGCAGTGGTTCGGCATTACACGTCCACCGGCCCCGTGGTGATTCCGTCTTCGTTGACCACGCGCTTGGCATAGAAGTAGGTCAACGCCGCACGTTCCTGGATGTACGTCAGCACGGACGAGTGATTGACCCGAAACCCGCGGTTCTTCCCACTTCCACTGCAACGATTGGTCAACACGTCCAGGAACGACTGCTTGTCAATGGTGTTGAGTCGTTTGTTCAGACCTTTGGTGCTGTATTTATCGATCGTACCCGAACAATAGTAGGTCTTGCTACACAGACCCAGGAAACAGTCACCGGACCATTCGACCTTGAAGAGTCCCGGTGTTCTCTTGTCGTACGCCTTGCGCTCCTTGCAACACGTCTCGGTGCCGTTCCACGGACGACCGGCCAGGCGACAGCGCACGTAGTCGTTCTGATGATCGTCGCAACATTCGGACGGTAGCCATTCGGAGCGATGACGATAGTAGTGGTCGCGTAGTGCCGGGGTCACGAGGTCGTCGACGGACTCACCGGCCAGAGCCAAATAGGCACTGTCCGTATCGGTTTCGCAGTACTCGAACAGTGGACGATCCACGTACCTGATCATGAAGTCGTAGTAGAACTCCAACATACGCAGTTTGGCCCACTGCAACACGAAGAATCCCACGTGTGTGGGTAGTGCGTATTTGACGGTGCGTTTGTGCATTTCGATCTCGTATGCATCGGCAGCGACGACGTCGAGTTGACGGAAGCGACGATTGTTGATCGCGGTCGATGCACTCTTCTCCGTGCAGTAGGTGACCTCGCGGTGCTTATCGACGTTGGTGATAAATTTCCCGTAGGATGAATTGCCCATAAGTTTGTTGGTATCCGCGATCATGGCCTTGTCGGGATGGGCGTCTCCTTCGCGACGTGCGGTGGACACCGCCTCGCCGAATCGTCGGAAGCAGGCGACCGGTGTGTACTCGATGACCTGGTAGACGTGCGTCACCTCGAGACCGTGCGCGAGGTACCATCGCAAGAGTGGTGTAGCGAGCAAGATCTTATCCCCTCGATAACTCCCGACGAGCATGCGTCGCGGAGTTGTCATGATGTTGTGTTCTTCGGCGTAGCGACGCATGAACGGTCCGAGGTCATCACGGGTCAGGTGAATGTTCTTGAAGATGGGCTGCATCTCGGCAAAGTGTGAGCGCAGGTTCTCCGGTACACGTATGTCGCACTGAATCATACCGAACACGCTACCGTTGCACACACCTGTCAGGATCTGTTGTGACGTCATTTTCCATCGCACGTGTCGACGACGTTGGCGAACGTCCAGAAACTTTTGTACGCACGGATCGCGTCTCGTGACCTTCCACTCGCATTCCCACAATTCGACGACCCTCACAAAGTGTCGAAGATAGGCTGTGTTCTTTCGTGTTTCGGCGAGTAGTTGCGTCATGGGTTTCCCACTGACCTCGTTGAACTCGCGTCCAGTGCACGGACACCCGTGGTAGAAGCATCCGTGAAACTGATAGGCCGTCTTCGTTTCACTGCACCAACCGTCTACCAACAGTTTACCGATGCGCTTCTCTCGACCGTTGGTCTGATGACGTATGGTGAGTCCCGTGCGTTCGGACTCCCACGTAAGCCATTCGACAGCCATCTGACCTGTGGGCTGTGCCACTTCGGGTCGGAACTCCTTCTCTTCCCGTCGCCGCGTGTACCATCCAGTCGGCATCTCTTGTGATATCGACCACAGATACAATGCATTCGCATCGTAGCCCACAATGGACTGACACGTTCGAGCCGCATCACCGTAGTCGTTACGACGTATCTTCGTGATCCCCTTCTCGTGATGTCTGGTGAAGATGAGTGACGGCCCTCCGACGATGTTCTCTCTGATGAGCTGGTGGACGTCCTTGTTCGTCTCGTTGAAGAGCGTAAAGAACGTCCTCTCCGGTACGTAGGTGAACAGGTAGGACAAGGTCAAACCAGGTATACTGATCCCTTGTTTGAACATGTCGAGACCGCGGTGTTGGTAGAAGTCGAACTGTTTGGCGATGGCCTCCAAGAACGGTACGACGTCTCTGTTGTTATACCAGACGAGAAAGTCTCGCAAAGTCTCCATGTCGTTGTCTCGCCACACCTTCCGACATCGTGTGTAGTCGTCGTCGGATATACCTTCGTTCTTCAGACAACTGAAGAAGGCCTCTTTGGGAGGTAGAACGGTGTCGTCGAGTCTCTCCAAGCTGTCCATGTATTCGTACGGGAAGTGACCTTTCGTGACTGTACAACCGTACGCTTTCAGGTACTTGTCGTACGAGAATCCCGGGGCAATGTAATGAGTCATATCGAGGAATTTGAGGTTGTCAGTCGATAGACACATAAACGTGTTACCACGTTTGATCACGTGAAACGTCTCCTCCTCCTCCTCTCCGTCCTCTGTTGCTTTCTTTTCGGACAGGAAGTAGGGTACCAGGAACTGTTTGACGACGTTCAGATCGTACCTGCCCGAGTTGAAACCGATGACGGGCAACTGATGAAGCCAACCGTACAATTGACCCATGAGAGTTTTGTAGGGATTGGTCGGTTGTCGCTGTGACTCGTTGTCCCCCGCCTCCTCCACGGCGGACGCTTCCTGTTCGTTCCACGTTCTGATAGCCTCTGTGAGCTCGTGTAGGATGCCCTCGTACCTGTCTACGATGACTTCGTAGGCTGCTTCGCTCATGTTCTGAAGGATGGTCATCATGTCGGATACCAACTTGTTGCTGTCACCATCCGTGATGAGACATTGCACCTGTTCGAATCCGGGTACGTTACTCGCCAGGGACACACTCAACGGTACGTGACGAGCCACCCAATGGACGTTGGCACTGTCCGACGGAAGGTGCGATGTATCGAACCAGGACTCGAAGTCGAAGGTGGCTCGATACGGATAGTAGCGCAACCATTCGGCAACGTGAATGTTTTCGTCGTCCAATCGCTGGAAGACTGTCGGCGACGGATGGTAGACGCCACCGGAATAGATCTTTCGCACACCTCCCGTACACCCGCGTTCGTGGCGTTCTAGTTCGAATACGCGGCTCCATAGTGCATCGCCACACTTCCTACATCGGTACGAATGACAGTACATGTTCACGTCTTGTATGTAGGAAAAGTGTGTCTCGTGAAGATTGATGTACATCGTTTCAGGATAGTGACACAAGGAACGGCGTACGAGTTCAGCAGTCACCTTTCCGCCTTCTTCCGGTTCGACGAGTGTGTAGACGCACACGTTGGTCTCAAAGGTGGTCTCGACGCGATAGAGATCGTCCATCGTCACCCCGTCAAAGTCTTTCATTGTCACCCCGTCACGGTCGTATTTCGCGTAGAGTACCCGCACAGCGGGTTCCAGGTGGTATCGGTCGCATCCGCGATGCAGAGCCAGACATCGGAAGAGACACAGATTGTCGGTGTACTTTTTCTTGTTGACCGAGTCTCTTTCCAATCCGATGACGGCTTTGATTCGTTTGATGTACCTCGGCAGTGTGATGTCCACACATCCTATCGGATGATGTACGATGTGATTGACGAAGAAGGTAACATTCGTGACCACCTCACATATCCATTGACTGTCCGGACGCTGATTGATGACCCACTGCAGCACGTCTGTTTCTCGGATACGTTCCAGAAACGCATCAAAGTCTGCAGTGTTTGTGATCAGACACGGTTCGTCAAGGTAACGACCACAACAGTTACAGGACGAATGATAATACCTGTACCTGTTCGTGGTCTTGTTTCTTAACACAAACCCGTAACTAAGATTAATCTTAAACGCATGCGTCTGTTCGCGGAACATGCGTTTCAGTGACGGTTCTAGGACACTCGTGTCCGGTGTCGACACTCTGTAATTGTACCTGGATTGTACGGGTCCTCTAGCCGTGTGGGTTCGAATGGTCGACCAGTGATCTCGGACGACGTCTTGTAGTTCCCTCGATAGTGTATCGGCGAAGGGAAGTCGGGGTGGAGGTTGTATCGGGTCGTCGTCGTCGTCGACAGCAACACTCACACGGGGTCGCTCTGTGCGTCTCGCTCGTTTGCATAGGGATGGGTCGTTCGCTTCCATACATACCGACTTCACAACACTCACACGTGGTCGCTCTGTGCGTCTCGCTCGTTTGCGTAGGGGTGAGTCGTTCGCTTCTATACATACCGACTTCATATGACGTAACAGGCTGTCACGTCTCGTGTACTCACGTGCACATCTCTCACAACGATGCAGTGTAGCGCTAGATGGCGCCACTCGTGACGGCGATTTACTGTAGGCATGATCGTCGTGTGTTGTTGATGATGAATGTGTTTGGTCTATATGACGTTGTATGTCGGCATGTGTATCGAGCACGAGCCCGCAGTGACGACACGTGTGCTGTTTCATCGTATCTACAACTGAAGGATGGGAGATCCTTGCACGTGTCTATATAACCTACACTGTGTGACGTCATAAGAGGTGTGTCTTGTATGAGTGTGCGTGTATGTATTCACCGATCACAACGAGCTATGAAGGTAACAAGAACAACAGACACCAGAATCCTGGATTACATATCATCTTTATTCATTACAATCAAAGCGAGTATATAAGGAAAGCTAAGCTAAGCACCTGTAGTAACAGACAAGCGGCGCCTATAACCCCAGCTATAGCGTAGGGGCGCATTTCCTCTTGTCGTCACTGCAGGCGCTTCTGAAGACTGTTCACTATGTATGAGACGTGGTCGTCGCGCACAACATTTCGTGCGATCTCCTCGCATATTGTGCGCACGGCCACGTCTAAGCTGCATTTTTGTGTAGCGAAGAGTGTCCCCGCTAGGGATTCAATATTCAGTTCAAGGTGTCTGACACTGTTAAATGGGGCCGAGTACGCCCACGGGATCGATGTGTCAGTTTTTGACCAAATAATATGGCCGTTGTACGCCAGGTCGAGCGTTGACGCGTCCCTTTGAAGTGTCTCGTATTCCGAGGCGGTCATGGTGACGTCATAGTCATCATCATCATCCTGGTCACATATCAACTCC
>CM034542.1:40527896-40724440 GCA_020002185.1 Paraescarpia echinospica
TCTCTCTCTCTCTCTCTCTCTCTCTCTCTCTCTCTCTCTCTCTCTCTCTCTCTCTCTGTCTCTCTCTCTCTCTCTGTCTCTGTCCCTGTCTCTGTCTGTCTGTCTGTCTGTCTCTCTCTCTCTCTCTCTCTCTCTCTCTCTCTGTGTTTTTTCTGTCTGTCTGTCTGTCTGTCTCGTATATACATACGTATAAACATATAGACATATATACACATTTACATACATACATACATATATACATACATACATATGTACATACATATTTACATACATACATACATACGTGCATTCATACATATACAGGTACATACCTACACACTTATATAGATACATACATGCATACGACATAGTTACATATATACGTACATATTTAGATACATGTGTACGAACTTACATAAATATGTACATAGTTATATTACATACATACATACATACAAACGTACATATTTACATTAATATACAAGTAAGTAACGTTATTTACAACTTAACAACGTAACATACAGTAAACTCATACATGTCATACAAATGGAAATGTGTTACATTGCATGGATGTCACGTGGCTAACAGCCGTCTTCCAGACACCATTTGATTGTCATTACTGTATGATTACAATCATAACAATCATCAAAATCACGTTAAACAACTCACTCCAATTCATCACCAGCCTACCTCCGTATTATCTAATATTAAACCGGAGTATTATTTAACATATAATATGTTCTGTTGCTGGTGATATATGACAACGAACTGAGAATTATGATCCATTGAAATGTATGTAAGTGAATAGAGAGGCAATCCAAACATTTGTACTTGGTTAACAAAGTAGTGTAAGAACGGTAATAGATTTACAAACAAAGGTAGAGTTTCATTTAATCAGTTTAATTACTTTCTGAACATCTAGGATTTAAACAATTCACTTGACAAAGATATGCATTTAAGTGGAGAAGTCACACAACATACATCTAAACTTTAACCTGTGATTAGTGTTTCTTATTTTTTCGTTTATAATGTTCCAGATTCTTGTGAAATCATGTTTAGGTAGCTTAGGCGAAAAATGTGTTCTAGGTGTATCTTTAACAAGAAGGTTGCATTGTCTGGTTATTCTTATACTTTTGTCTAGAGTCTTTCTGATCGCAAAATTACTAAATGACTTAGGTAATAAATCTTGTTTAAAATCATACATAAATAGTTAGACCTGTAGTTTATATACATATTAAATTTTTACTATTTTTTCAGACTTAAATAAAGGATCAGTATAACTCCTACATCCGTTTTTATTAATTATTCTTAAAGCACGTTTTTGTAAAAAAATATTTTATTTGTGTATCCATTGCCCCATGCTTGTATACCATATTATGTTATGTGACTGTGGATTAAAATGTAATATAATGATTGTAATGATTTATATGGTAAGAAATATTTCACTCTATTTATTGCAAAGATAGCTCTAAATATTTTGGAACTAATTAGTTGATGTGTTCTTTCCATGTTAGATGCTTATCTATATCCCAGGAATTTAACAGATTCGTCATTTTCATACTTGCCAACCTGGTTGATGACTTCATTATTTATTTTAATGCTATTGTTTACTATGTAGTTTGCATTTACAGGACTAAAAATACAGAAATGTGTCTTTTTGACATTCAAACACAATTTGTTAGCACAAAACCAATTGTTTAATTGTTTTAATTCTTGGTAAACGGTGGTATCATCTGCAAAGGATAGCAAGTTTAGAGAACTACAATTCACTATGTCATTAATATAAATTAGAAAAAGCACAGGTCCTAGTATGGATCCTTGTGGTACTCCATGTGTTATATTGATTAGTGGAGATTTGCAATTATTTATTTCAATATATTGTTTACGATTAGAAAGGTAACTGGCAAACCATATATTACTTATTCCTCTGATTCCACAATGATTGAACTTATACAACAAAATGTCATGGTTAATTGTATCAAACGTCTTAGATAAGTCAAGAAACACAACCAATGTAATATCTTCGGTAGTTTTGTCATTTGCATCTGCTACGTCTTTAAGTAAATGCAATATTGGGTGTATAGTGGAATGTTTCAAGCGAAATCCATATTGATGTTTATACAGTATATTATATTTCTCTAAATATATTACTAATCTGTTTCATACTATTTTTTCCATTATTTATCAAGTGTTGGTAAAATACTTATTGGTCTGTAGTTATTAAACATATTAATATTTCTTGATTTATAAATTGGAATTATTTTAGTGATTTTTAAATTATCAGGTACAACACCAGTAACAAAAGAATTATTTATGATGTGCAAGGATGATGATGCGGACTTTGAAACCATAGTTCTGATTTGCTGAATTAAGTCACCCCACTAATGTCATTTTGGCAGATCGGCCAATAACAGAGCTTTCCATTGATTTGGGCATCAGTGGTGTCACATGTTTTAACAAGATTTAACAAGATTGCCATCCACAGCTACAAGGTCCAGACAGCATGCAGACAAGGAACCCTTTGGCTTATCGAGAGTCCAACAATATTCCACTTACGTATAGCCCACCCTCCCCAGATTATTTTTGAACATATTCACACTGTTAGCATTAACACAATCATTAGATAATTTGTTCCAGTCATTTATTGTCCTCTGAGAGAAAGTATTTTCTCACATCCAACCTACACTGTTCCTTGACTAATGGTGCACTGTGCTCTCTGGTTCTACTGCCTTCCTTAATTTGAAGAAAATATTTCTATCAATATCTTCATGACCATTCAATATTTTAAAACGTTTCTGTTTGGTCTCCTCTTAGTCTCCTAGTCTCTAATATTGTCAACCCACATTCTAATAGGTGTCTTTCATAACTAAGATCTTTCAGTTTATGAATCGGTTTAGTTGCTCTACGTTGTTCTCTTTCTAGCTTAGCTATGTCCTTCTTATGACATGGCCTCCATGCTTGTATACAATATTCCAAATGAGGTGTAACTATTACTTTGTACAGTGGTACAATCAGCTGTTTGTCCTTATATGTGATATTTCTTTTAATTAGCCTTATTATTTGGTTACTCTTTGAAGCAGCAATTCCACATTGCTCTGAAACTTTCATATCAGCACAAACTGTCACTAAATCGTTTTCCTTTACTGTTTTACCTAATATGGTATCCCCAATTGTGTATTCTTTGTCCATGTTTCCATGTCCTATGTGAATGCATTTACATTTCCCAAAATTGAATAACATTTGCCATTTTTCAAACCATTTGACTAATTTGGCTAGATCATCTTGTAAAGTGTGGTTATTTGCATATGTTTTAACTCTTCTGAACACTTTTGTATTGTCTGTGAATTTCCGTACTTTGCTTGATATAAAATTATCATCATCCAAATAATTTATATATATATATATATCAGGAATAATATAGGTCCCAACATGGACCTCTGTGGCACTCCACTCAAAACTGGTTTTCATTTTGAAAATCCCTCTTTACTATTACTCTCTGTCTTCTATAGGTATAACCGAATCATGGGCAACCACCGATGTATCAGATGCCGAATTGGGACTGACAGGATATGTAATGTTTAGGAAAGATAGAATAGGAAGAAGGAGAGGTGGAGTTATTTTATATATTAAAGAATCTATCCAGGCTTATGAAATAAAATTACACAGAGAAGCAAAGAAGCTGTTTGGTGTAACATAGTTACAGGAAACTCAACGTTAACGGTTGGATTAGTTTATCGATGTCCAAACATAAGCATAGAAGAGAATGAAAAAATACAAAACGCTATAAGAGAAGTGAGCAAACGGGACTGTGTTATTATGGGGGATTTCAACCATGGGCATATAAAATGGAAATCTCTACAGAGTATGGGTAGTGAGGACAACAATTTTTTAGTTTTAGTGCAAGATAGTTTCCTTTCTCAACATGTGCTAGAACCAACCAGGGGAGAGAATGTGTTAGACATAGTTTTGTCCTCACAGAATGAATTAGTTGGCAATGTCAAGATATGTGAGCCACTGGGAGTAGCGATCACAACCAGATACATTTTACCATCAAAGTAAAATCAGAAAGGAATAGTAAAAAGCAGTATAGGAGAAATTTCCACAAAGGAAAATATAAGGACATAAGGAAATATTTAGCAAAGATAGACTGGAATAACACACTGAAGAATAAGACAGCAACAGAATGCTGGAATATCTTAAAGAGTGAAATTGAATGCATCATCGTCAAATTTGTTCCCTTAAAAAAACATGGGAAACGGTCCAAAAAGAAACACTTATCGAAAGAAGCCATTAGAAAAATTAAGTTTAAACAAATGATGTGGAAGTCATATAGACGTACTGGAAATGACGAAGACTACAACATTTCTAAAAAAGCACTAAACCAAGCTACAGCTGAAATTAGAAATTCAAAGAGAAGCTATGAACATAAATTAGCTTGTAATATAAAACATGACAGCAAGAGTTTGTATGCGTATGTTCGAAGCAAACAGAAAGTTCAAGATAAGGTCGGTCCTCTAGAAGATAGTGCTGGAAATGTTTTCTGTAGTGGTTACTCGAACTTTTGCTTGCAATTTTCAGGTTCGAGGCTATATTTGGCGGAGATTGATCGTAGAAATTGGTGGTGCAGAAAAGTTGATAAACAAGTGGAATTACAGATTGATAAGTATTATTCTTGCCTTAATATCATTCATAAAGTTGCAATAAACATATATTGAGTAGCAGTTGTGCTTAAAGTTAGTTAGTTAAAGTATTTTAGAACACCTTAGTATAGTGAGTGATAATAGGGTAACTCACTTAGCCTTCGATAAGTTGTAAACAAGATTTAACAAACCTGATTATGTGGTAGAATATATAGGAGATAAAGTAACAACCATCAAACTACTTACATAAGATAATATCTGTGTAAGCCAGTACTTGCTAGATATTTTGATTAGGTAGCATTGTTGTTAAAACTAAGCAAGGGCGATAGTCGGGCGGCGTAACCTAAATAACTAATCTAAAGCAGCCTAACGTAACGTAATTGATTGTATTTCAATTATGTCACTACCGGTAATGTTAGCGTTCGTGACAGGATAAATTGTCGGCTGTGTAATTGAAATTTGTATCCTAAAGTGTGCTGTAGTACACAGGAAACAGTCTTTATAAAGGCTAAGTTAGTAAAGTTATTAAATAAATTCTAATCGAGATATGGCGCCTTGCAAGCGGCAAGTCAAGGCAAAGCGACACTTGGTGTGCGATCACTGCCACAGTTGGGTAGATTTTGCATTGTCCAGAAACCATGGAGGAAGGATTCACCTTTCAGTGCATTGGGTGTTGGAAGGTGGAGTGTCTGCTGAAGGAGATAGTTAGGTTGACAGATATTGTGAAGGGAATGGGAATTAGCAAGGAGGCAGGTCGAATGGAGAGAGAAGACAGGGAGAGAGGTGAGAATAATGCAAGACTGAAGGAGAATAGCAGCGGCAAGAAAACTGAGGAAAGGAGATTGAGAGGAGGGAAGGTGATAGGAGGGGAAGAAATTGGAAAATCGACAACAGAAAACGTGACAAGCGTGAAGGTGACAGGGAAGAAAGTGACCGTAGAGAAGGAGGGAGGGAAGATGGGACGGGAGAGGAGAGAAGAAAATAAGATGGGACGAAAGATGAAGGGACGAAAGGAAGTGAGAGCAAATGTGATAGAAGAGAAATCGATAAAAGGGACGCTGACAGGAGGAAAGGTGACAAGAGAAAAAGCGACAGGAAAGAATGGATCGGAAGAGAATTTGACAGGAGAGAAGACGACAGGGGGAAAGACAACAACCAGACAGATGCAAACCGAAGAAGGAGCTATTCTAAGGCAGTGATTGAGGGGGCAATGAGGAAAGAGAGGGTGTTTATGGGCGACGCCATTATGAGAAAGACGGACAAGACACTGAGCGAGGGGAAAGACGTCGTTGTTTGTCTACCGGGGGCTAGGATTGAACATGTGACTGACAGGGTAGAGAAGGTATTGGGACATGGCAAGGGGGGGTCTATACTGGTACATGTAGGAACAAATAATGCAGACAGGGAGGGAACAACTGCGATAGTACAGAAGTATAGACAGTTAGTGAGGAAGCTAAAGAAGACGAGAGTTGAACAGGTTATTCTGTCAGGAATTTTGCCAGTAATGGGAGGAAGGGGGGCAACGTATAGAAACTGCAAGAGGATGGCGATCAACGCACTAGTTGAGCAGATGTGTGAAGAAGAGGGGGTGGGATTCACAGATTTATGGGGATACTTTGTTGGGAGGGAAGATATGTACATGAGAGATGGCCTCCATCTTAGTGGAAAGGGGGCAGCAGTTTTCTCAGAGAACCTGCTGCGATCTGTTGACAGTGGGACAGGTTGCATCTATTTAAACTAGATTCGCAGGGGGGACTCACAGAAAAGCCTGAAAATGGAGGCATAGATAAAGACAGCACAAATAAATCAGCAAATAACAGTCTGGAAAACTCTTCTGAAGCTGGATATAAATGTGTTTGTTTAAATGCAAGGAGTATAGTAAACAAAAGAAATGAACTAAACATTATGGTTGAAGATATTGACCCTCATATAATAGGTATAACCGAATCCTGGACCACCACCGATATATCAGATGCTGAACTGGGACTGACAGGATATGCAATGTTTAGAAAAGATAGAATAGGAAGAAAGGGAGGTGGAGTTATTTTATATATTAAAGAATATATCCAGGCTTATGAAATAAAATTAGAAAGAGAAGCAGATTGCGAAGAAGGTGTTTGGTGTAACATAGTTACAGGAAACTCAATGTTAACAGTTGGGTTAGTTTATCGAAATCCAAACATAAGCATAGAAGAAAATGAAAAAATACAAAACGCTATAAGGGAAGTAAGCAAACGGGACTGGTATAAGGACATGAGGAAATATTTAGCAAAGATAGACTGGAATAACACACTGAAAAATAAGACGGCAACAGAATGCTGGAATATATTAAAAAGTGAAGTTAAATGCGTAGTCAATAAATTTGTACCCTTAAAAAACAAGGGAAACGGTCCAAAAAGAAACACTTATCAAAAGAAGCCATTAGAAAAATTAAGTATAAACAAATGATGTGGAAGTCATATAGATGTACTGGAAATGATGAAGACTACAACAGTTATAAAGAAGCACTTAACCAAGCTACAGCTGAAATTAGAAATTCAAAGAGAAGCTATGAACAACAATTAGCTAGTAATATAAAACATGACAGCAAGAGTTTTTATGCGTATGTTCGAAGCAAACAGAAAGTTCAAGATAAGGTCGGTCCTCTAGAAGATAGTGCTGGAAATATAATATCAGTGGGATTCTTAATGGCAGAAGACCTGAATGAGTACTTTAGTTCAGTGTTTACCAGAGAAGATATTAGTTCACTGCCAGTACCAGAGGCTAAGTTCAAGGGGGCAGATTCAGACTATTTAGGACAATTAATTGTAACCCCGGAAATGGTAGCTAAGAAAATAAGGGCTATGAAGGATAACAAATCACCTGGAGTGGATGGGATTCCGCCCAAACTACTACTGGAAATTGTAGAACAAATTAGCGTTCCGCTTGCAACAGTTTTCAATTTGTCATTAGAAGAGGGAGTGGTTCCTTTAGAATGGAAAGAGGCAAACGTTATACCGTTATTTAAAAAAAGGTTCCAGAAACAAGTCAGAGAACTATAGACCAGTGAGTTTAACATCAGTGATTTGTAAATTATTAGAAAGACTAATTAAAGATCACATGGTGGATTTTCTTGTTAAACAAAACTTGATAAACCCATCTCAACATGGTTTTTTAAAGCGAGGTCATGCTTAACAAATATGTTATGTTTTTTGGAAGACATCACTAAGTGGGTAGATGAGGGATCGCCGGTAGATATCGTCTACTTAGATTTTCAAAAAGCTTTCGACAAAGTACCACACCAAAGATTACTGCTGAAACTAAAGGCCCATGGCATAGGAAATGGTATAATAAACTGGATAGAACAATGGCTGATTGACAGAAGACAACGGGTAGTAGTTGAAGGGGAGGCTTCAAACTGGAAATCGGTATTGAGTGGGGTACCACAGGGATCAGTATTAGGACCTATATTATTCTTAATATATATCAACGATTTGGATGATGAAATAACAGGCAAGGTGTTGAAATTTGCGGATGATACAAAAGTGTTTAGAAGGATTAAAAGTGATGGAGATAGACAGCATTTACAAGATGATCTTGACAGGTTGTTCAAATGGTCTGAAAAGTGGCAAATGCTGTTCAATTTTGAGAAATGTAAATGCCTCCACACAGGACATGGGAATGAAGAGGTAGAATATACAATGGGGGTACTGTACTAAGTACTACTGTAAAAGAAAAGGACTTAGGGTTAACCATTAGTGCTGATATGAAGGTTTCAGAGCAGTGCGGAATTGCAGCTTCAAAGGGAAATCAAATCCTTGGATTAATTAGGCGAAACATAACGTATAAGGAAAAAGAGCTAATAATACCGCTGTACAAAACAATAGTTAGGCCTCATTTAGAATATTGTATTCAAGCGTGGAGGCCATATCGCAGGAAGGACATAGATATGCTAGAAAGAGTGCAGAGGAGAGCAACTAAAATGATACAAAAACTGAGGGATCTTAGTTACGAAATACGCCGAAAAAAATGCGGTTTAACAACACTAGAGACCAGGAGATTGAGAGGAGATCAGATAGAAGTGTTTAAAATATTGAATGGTTATGAAAATATTGATAGAAATATATATTTTTTCAGTTAAGAAAGATAGGACTAGAGGACATGAAGTTACATTAGCAAAGGAGCAGAGTAGATTAGATATAAGAAAGTTTTCATTTTCACAAAGGACTAAATGAATGGAACATATTATCTGCTGATTGTGTGGGTGCTAGTAGCGTGAATATGTTTTAAAATAAAATCGACACATACCTCAGGCGGGCGGGGTACACATAGATAAAAGGGTCGTACTCTCGATAAGCCAAAGAGCTTCCTTGTCCACCTGCCACCTAGAGTTAATTCTCTGTGTGGCAATCTTGTTAAATTTTGGCAGATAAATTAAAGTAGTCACAGCGGATGTTTTCATCACCGTCACTTGAGATGGCGAACTGTAGTCATGTGACCTGCCTTGACGTAGGCCTACCTAATGTGAGATCCAGCAAAATATCAGAGATACAAACTACCAAGGAGGAAACGTTAACCCAATCACCTACTGTACGCTACCTTGCTTATAATTACATTCTGATGGATTTTTGATAAACCAATGAAAGTTTGGTACCCGAGATGCAAACCATCTAGGGCAAGGTTCCAAAATCTTTATTAGGTGTGGGCCAAATTTTGCTCAGCGGCTCGTCCTAATGAACGAACGGGTCATTAACACGAGCAGCTGAGCGGTATTGTGTATTCGAATAATTGCTTCTACTTCCTAGACATTGCATGTAACACGAGCCACGGTTGGATGAAATTAGTTTTATTATAACCACCTGCCCTGTCGTTGCTAACAACTGATCTAGTGAGCGATTTCATAGGCTGAGCTTAATTTCGCAAAGCGATCAGCTAGGGGGTACTGCTGGCTGGCACTGACGTAATCAGCAGCAGCGACCCCTGGCGTGCGAGGATGAAGTAGAGTATTTAAAATATAACTTGAGTAGGCTACCTGGAGTAAATATATAACTTCTCATATTTCCATACTAACACTAACTATTTTCACTGCTAATGCTAACACATATCATATTGTATATTTGAATAAAAACAGACCATTCTAGGTGGCCGATTTTGCAGAGAATCGTGTTCAAATGCTTATATCGTAACACTTCAGTATACCGTTCTCGTCGGCCAATTAGCATTTGTCACGGTTTCAACGGAATCACAGGAGTAACTGATCTTCTAACGGTGACCGTTGCCAGTCGACTCAATGTCAAGACGACGAAGTCGAGGAGAAGTTCAATTAACTCGCACATCGCGACGACGGAAACGCCGAGCCAAAGACCTCCTTGACCGCCGATGTCCGCGAGCAGATCAGGCATCTACAACGACCACACTGGTGTACACGGTGTGTGCGTGTGTGTGTGGTGTGTGTGTGTGCGTGTATGTGTGCGTTTGTGTATGGTGTATGTGGTCTGTGGATGCGTGTGTGGTATGTTTGTCTGTGTCTGTGTCTGTGTGCGTCTGGGTCTGCGTGTGTGTGTGTGGTGTATGTGGTGTTTGGATGGTGTATGGTATGTTTGTGTGTGTGCGCGCGTGTGCATGCGCGCGTGTGTGTTGTATGTGTGTGTGAATAATGTGTGTGTATGCGCGTGTGTGCATGTGCGTGTAAGAGTGTATGTGTATGTGCGAACGTGCGTGTGTATACATCACATCACATATTAGCTTATATCATGAGATAAATAACACGGTAATAAACTTGAGTAAAACCGTACCAAGCGTAATGTTTATTGTAATAAACCAAATTAATAGTTATTTTAGTTTTGTTTTTCAAAACTGAAGGACAGCACATGACGAAACCGCCCCTTCCTCTTAGATACACTTACTGCATACGACGGTTCTGTGCGGAGTTCTTCGTAGCGAAACGTTTCAAAGTAGACTTCCACGGCGAGCACATTATGCCTAAAATGCAGAAGCAACCGTAGAAGTATACACGCATGCATGTACGCACGCACACCACAGTGTGTGTAAATGTTTTAATACATGCATTCTGGCACACGTGTAAGTTGCCAAACTATACATATTCCACAGTTTTAAGAAAATCACATCTGCAATATGGCTGTATTTTCTAATACTTTAATGCCACCCTACGAACGAAACAGCTGTCAAATCTCCACACCTGCGGTTTGATGTATTTACTTTTCTGAAGACAACATCACATAGTTCTTTCATAATGTTACGTTCTTTCTAAACTTAACATTATATCTCAGTGAATCAAACCAGTTACCCCACCTAGCGGATCACGCAAATACAAAGGATTCACGTGTGCAAGTAACTGTACGTACGATAAGAAATTTGCTTGTTCGACTTTGGTAAGGAACCGCATGTTACTTGACCGTCTGTACAGGTCGTCCAGAATATCTTCCTGTTAAAGACACATACATAGTAATATATCTCTGCACATCTCTCACTCACCATCTCCCTCGGTCGCTCACTCACTCACCCACCCACCACCCACCCACTCATTTACTCGCTCACTCAATCACTCACTCACTCACTCGCTCAGAGAACGTAGACGCACATAACCTGCGGCCCGCGGGGCAACTGCGGCCCGCGGTGCTATTTCGTTCGGCCCGCGGGAAGACAAGCGATGTTGCACCTTCCATGGTTGGGAGAACCTGCTACGTCTTCCACTGCATCATCACTCAAACAAGGTTGTGGCTACTTGGTAAATGAAAATTTAGAACACGGTGAGCGTCATCGTGAAGACGGTGAACTTTGCTCACGCTCGTGACCTAAACCACGGGCAACTCCAACACCTTCTGGGCGAGACGAATCAAGAGTTCTAATAAAATGATGTGATCTCGCTGAATCGAGGTGAAATGCAGCGCCGCGTGTACGAGCTGAGACATGAGATGAGGCATTAGCCGGTTCGCAGAAGGATGAAGATTTACCGGTAATTGCCTACTTCTCATGATATATGTTTTGACGCCCCTAAATCTATGAATGTTCAACTCAATGGACAAGAACACGTCATCAATGAGCTTGTCCAGTTCGTCTTCGCTTTCGCGATCACGTTGCCAATATGCTTATGGGAGAAGCAACAGCGGAAAGCCAATTACGTGCACTTCCCGATAATTCCGGGAAACAAACAAGAAAGACCTACTTAGCGCTCCCATTGGGCTCCTGAAACAAGAGTTTGCAAACTTGTGTTATCAATTTCAGCGGGGAGTTGCTGTTTCTAACCCGTTTCAGGTGGAAGTCAACAATGCATCGGGAGCAGTGAAGATTAATGTCCATCGATCTGAGCTCAATTGGCATTCAAAGCGACCTTACTTAATCATTTCCGGACGTTGCAGCCTTGGTGGATTGTCAATAGACAGCTCTTTCGTTTGTCAGTCTCCCCATTCGCCAGATGTCTGCTCCCATCCATTCCCCTATGCCATATGTAAAGTTCTACCAATTGTATTTGCCGACGGAACAGTTTCTTGATTTGATTAAACATATCAAATGCATTGCCAATCAGTACAACATCCCCGTACGAGCAACTGGACTCGAAGATGAAATTTGTGAAATGCAAGACAAAGCTTGCAAGCGCACACACACGCACTCGCATACGCACACGGACAAACACACACACGCACTCTCATACGCACACGGACAAACACACACATGCACACACACACACACACACACACACACACACACACACACACAAACAATGTACAGGCGTAGAACGTACACTGCATCATTACACAATAATTGGGCAGATTTGTGAAAATTGTGAGTTTTGACATAATAAGCTGAATTTCAAACGAAACCAAATGTGCGTGACTTGAAGCAAGAAACGTGACTAAGGAAGTTGTACCTGTTTGGCGTCGGACGGCCAGGCCGATTGCGAGATGGAGTAGATGTAGTCGACCTCGCTGTGAGACACAAGAACATACACGTCACATAGTCTTCTCAGTCTTAGATACCTATCATTGGCATTGACGTCGGAACGTGTTAAATATTAGGGGACTGAGGCTCTCCAAAAACTCAATTCGTACCCCTTTGAAGCTCTCTAAAAACACATTGAGGCTCTCTAAAAACCTCAAACTGCACCCGTCCTGTTGGGGCTCGCCAAAACATCACCTTCATGCTTTCAAAAGACCTCAAATTGCACCCCTTTTGAGGCTCGCCAAAACGACTTTCAGGCTGTAACTATTAATCCCATCCCCATCCCCCCACCTAAACTATTTGCAGTTGAATCCCCCAAGCCCCTCTGTTCCGACGCCAATGCGTATCATTTAAAATATCGAGTCATCGTTTTAAACACAAATATGAACGCAGAACAAAATCTATACACACACACACACACACACACACACACACACAGTCACCCACACACACACTCACACCCACACACTCACACACATTCACACTCACTCTCACAAACACACTTACACACACACATACACACACACACACACACACACACACACATATATATATACACACACACACTCACACGCACTCAAACACACACACACACACACACCTTCCCTCACTCCTTCTACAGCGACCACTTCACAGCCTTCCTGCCGCCCTCCCCCCACTTTTCTTCCCTTCCCACTCATTCAGTCACACATTCATTCACTGATTCACTCACTCACTAATCCACTCACACGTGGACACACGGACATACCTGCATGTAGGTAGACACTTGTCTGAACACCGCATACTATCGTTTTTGTACAACCATTCGATTTCTTCAGCGCAATTCATGAATTCATCTACAAGCATAGCATCAAAATTCGCGAATAAATCCGACCGAACTGATAATTCGGTTCGAATCCTGTGCGGATGTGTCGACTCTTGGGCAAGTTCATTTACTCTACATTGCTTCAGTTCACTCAGCTGTATGAATGTGTACCTGGCTGTAGACAGTGGTGGATATTTGTGAACGAATAGTCTTCGCGCATTAATTGCGGCGTGGCTGAAAACTTCCCCGAGAAGTCGAGGTGGTGTTCGATTGAACAGGTCTGCCAGGCAGTAAAGTGTAAAGTGCTTTGAGGACTGGATACTGTGCTATATAAGAACTTACCTTTACTTCTTTTTTATGATATCAACGCGTCTGCTTCATGCAAGTTTTTTATTATTCGGTGGTTTATACGATCGTGTGCACATATTTGTAAAGACTGATGAAACAAACTTGCTAGATATATTTTACATGGTGTGCTGGATGTATGTATTTTGTATTTATGTCCCTTCTCTAAAATACCCACTGTTTTAAGGTCCGAATTACAAATCATATCTACGAATGTCTGACGTTCATTTATGTGTAGCCAGACCGGCCTGAACCCGGGCACGACTAGTAGGCGGTCTTTTTTGATGTTGGTGTAAAACTACTTCCTAAGGTTTGGGCTGTTTTATTAACGCACCACGTTTGCTCTGTGGCTGCGACTGGTCGTCGCAAGGCAAGAGTCCGTCTACGTCGATAGAGTCGTACGCCGTTACGTTGCTGGCGAACGGGTGGCGCGCGCTGTAGCATGAACATTTCTCTAACAGGTGGAGTTGGAAACAAGTCTTCATGCAGGCCTAAAAATGACCAATGCATATTACAGTCATTGCAATATGATAAGATTTGGGTATACAAATGGGGGCCAATAATCACAGTATTTTTAATCTAGATAGATTCATGATTTAAAATGCATTTCTAAGGTGTTTGACATCACAGCATCAATACAATTAATGCAATAAAATTATGAACTTCGTTTGATCATTTGTATAGGAAGCTGATTCAGATTAACTATCCACTAGTCGGTTCTAGCGATCTTCAATAATATCGTATTTTTATTATCTTATCTTATTATATTGGATATCTTAGTGCTTATTCCAGAGCAACAATCGTACTACTCTGTTTTCGTTGTCGATTCATTGATATTTTTGTTGGTCAATCGATTATCCCGGGGACATACCTGCGAGCTGTACTCAACCGTCGGCACTTCAGACACGTAGGCGTTCCGTGCAAAGTTTTCCTTTGTCGTATATGCAGCACATTTGCCGTATGGGTGACCAATCCGTGTCGTCTTGTACTGTAATCAGCATAGACGTGCTCAATTCAACATTGTGATATCACAAATGTCCGTAATAATCGGGATATTACAGGTGTCTGGAGAAGGAAGAGAAAGACGAGAAGGAGGAGAAGGAGGAGAAGAAGGAGAAGGAGGTGAAGGAGGTGAGGGAGGAGAAGGACGAGAAGGACGAAAAGGACGAGAAGGGTGAGGAGGAGGAGGAGAAGAAGGAGAAGAATGAGAAGAAGATAAGGAGAAGAAGGAGGGAGGAGAAGAAAGAGAAGGAAGAGAAGGAGGAGAAGGAGGAGACGGACGATGAGGAGGAGAATTAGGAGTAGGGAGAGAAAGAGTACAACGCGGATAAGCTGGAGAATGAGGAGAAGGACTAGGAGGAGAAAGGGAAAAGGAGGAAAAGGAGGAGGAGAAGGAGGAGGGGCAGGAGAAGCAGGAGAAAGAATAGAAGGAGGAGGAGAGGGAGAATAAATAGTAGGATTAGTAATCGTTTAGCTGCAAATATTCCCGTAAACGGACCCGTCTGAGGCCGACAAACGTCTTGGTGCCTGGACCGATGCTGATGCCGTCATCTTCCGGGAAGGGCATCGACGTCTGGCTGTGGACGACAATTCTCACCCCGGCTGATTCGGACAGCGACGCCATGTACTCGAACTGCTGCACGAATAACCTCATTGACAGACCTAGAAAGACAGACACATTAACAAACCTAGAGAGTTGGACATATTGACAGGTCTAGATAAACAGACGCACTGGCAGATCTAGAGATACATACACATTGACAGACCTAGATAGACAGAAGCATTGACAGACCTAAAGAGACAGGCACTTTGACAGATCTAGAGAGACAGACACATTGACAGATCTAAAGAAACAGACACATTTTCAGGCCCAGGTAGACAGAATCATTGACAGACGTAGAGAGACAGATACATTGACAGACCTAGAGAGACAGAAGCATTGATAGACCTAGAGAGACAGACACATTGACAGACCTAGAAAGACAGACACATTGACAGGCCTAGAGAGAGAGACACACATCGACAGACCTAGAGAGACAGACACATTGACAGGCCTAGATAGACAGACACTTCAACAGACCTAGAGAGACAGACACATTGTCATGCCTAGATAGACAGAAGCATTGAAAGACCTAGAAAGACAGATACATTGACAGACCTAGAGAGACAGACACATTGACAGGCCTAGAGAGACAGACACCATGACAAACCTAAACAGAGAGAGACATCGACATATCTAGATAGACGGAAACTTTGACATGCCTAGAAAGACAGAGACAAAAACATTGATTGACCTAGAGAGACAAACACATTGACAGACCTAGATAGAGAGAAACATTGACAGACCTAGATAGATAAGAAAAATTGACAGACCTAGATAGAGAGAAACATTGACAGACCTAGATACAGAGAAACATTGACAGGCCTAGGGCGACAGACACATTGACAGACCTAGATAAACAGAAACATTGGCATACCTAGATAGATAGAAACATCGGCATGCCTAGAGAGACACACATATTGACAGACATAGAGAAACAGAAACATTGACAGGCTTACAGAGACAGGCACGTTGACAGGCCTATAGAGATAGATACTTTGGCAGGTCTAAAGAAACATACACATTGACAGGCCTAGATAGACAGAAACATTGACAAGCCTAGATAGATAGAAACTTTGAGAGACCTAGATAAACAGAAACTTTGAGAGACCTACATAGACAGAAACATCGACAGACCTAGATAGACAGAAACATAGACAGACCTAGATAGACAGAAACTTTGACAGGCCTAGATAGACAGAAACATTGACAGGCCTAGACAGACAGAAACATTGACAGGCCTAGATAGAAAGAAACATTGACAGACCTAGATACACAGAAACATTGACATACTTAGATAGACAGAAACATTGACAGGCCTAGATAGACAGAAACATTGACAGGCCTACAGAGACAGAAATATTGACAGGCCTACAGAGACAGAAATATTGACAGGCCTAGATAGACAGAAACATTGACAGGCCTACAAAGACATATACATTGACATGCCTAAATAGAGACATATTGACAGGCCTAGCAAGACAAAAACATTGACAGGCCTAGATAAACAGAAACATTGACAGGCCTACAGAGACAGAAATATTGACAGGCTTACAGAGACATATACATTGACATGCCTAAATAGAGACATACTGACAGGCCCAGGGAGATAGCACATCGACAGGGTTAGAAAAACATACACACTGACAGGCCTAGAGAGACAGAAACATTAACAGACCTAGACAGATAGCCACATTGACAGGCCTAAAGAAGAAGACACTGTGAAACGCCTAGAGTGGTACACATATTGAAAGGCCTAGAGAGATAGACATAGTGGCAGGCTAGTGCGAGACACCCATTCACATGATGTTTTATATTGTCTGCTGCATGGTTTTGGTGCCCTGTCTCCCGTGGGATTTTTAATAACGACTGAATACTGTATACATACAGTTATATACAGTATGGTTGACAATTAACCGATGTTATACAAATTAATAAAAACTTGTTGTGACGACAGTCATTGCAAAATAATCTAGAAACAGCACCATTGTGACATTTATAGTAGAACCAATGCACGGAGCAATATCGTCTGGCCAGACCTGTAAGGGTTAAAGGCAGACTTCTTACGGGGTTCCTGACAAATGCTATGCTCATGTTCTTAAATAGAGGATTTCCGTTTGTTGCTATTGTGAATTCATGACACTATATCTATCATAGCGTACAGGCCGACTATATATATATGTGTAAGGGAGCAGCGACTTATGATTTAAATAGTTAAGTGTTTACAAAAATCGCCGCGGTGTCATTGAAATCCTCGAATAGCGAGCTCGGGTAATTCCAAATAAGGTTGTTATCCAGCAGGGCCGGAGTTTCTAAGTAATCAGCAAGCTGTCAACATTTATAACGATCGACAAGTTCCCGTTAAAATGTTGCATTGTATTAGTTGGTGTTTCTTACCGCAGAACGGCCCTATATGGGGTGTGGGTGGGGTGGTCTGTATTACTTGGTGTTTGCTTTCCGTAGAGCGGCCCGATGCGGGTGGTGGTCTGTATTTGTTGGTGTTTCTTACCGTAGAGCGGCCCGGTGCGGATGGTGATCTGTATTAGTTGATGTGTCCTTACCGTAGAGCGGCCCGGTACGGGTGGTGGTCTGAATTTGTTGGTGTTTCTTACCGTAGAGTGGCCCGGTACGGGTATTGGTCAGACTCATGTTGTTCGAGGCGCCATTGAACGTGAAGCAGTTGCCGTACAAGTAGTTGTTGAAATGGGTGAAGTTCCTGTGAACACAAAGTCGGGGTGAAACGATAGTGACAGCACAGGTGGGATTTTCCGACATATTAGTATAGTAGTAGCGATGGTAGTCGAAATGACACCATTTTACCAAACAAAACGTATAGTTTAACAGTACTAAAACCATCGCATATTTTTTTAATATCTAATTTGACTTATCAATAAGCCAAATACATAATCGTTATCAGTCTTTAATAAAATGCGTCTATCTCTCGCAATAACTTTCGAATTAGCTTTGAAGATAATGTCACAATGTTACGGTTGCACTAACCAAGAGAATGCCACAATGTTACGGTTGTCATGGTTAAAGGGGATGTCACAATGTTACGGTTATCATGGTTAAAGGAGATGTCACAATGTTAATTATGGTTGCCATGGTAAAAATAATGCCAGTGTTATGGTTGTCATGGTCAAGATAAAGTCGCAATGTCACGGTTGCCGTGGCTATCACAAGAGAATGTATGTATGGTACGGTTTCCATGGCTAAGAGAATTTACGGGCGCAGCGACTAAGAGAATGTAACACTGTTACGGGTGCCGTAGCTACTTACTTTGCGCTACAGGGCCTCCCGTTCCAGGTACAACTCGTTAACATGGCGGCCAACTGGTGTCCGGCTTGCGTGCGCTGCTTGCGAGACAGGCGGCTGAAGAGCGTGCCAAACCGCTCAACTGTCTGGAATTCCATCGTCTCTAGCGCATAGTCGTCGACAGACAAATAATCGTAAGCCTCACCATCACTCGCTTCATCGTCTCCAGCTCCATCACCGCCCGCCCCATCACCGCTCGCCCCAACATCACTCACCCCATCACCACCCACCCCATCACCGCCCGCACCATCACCATCCACCTCATCACCGCCCGCCCCATCTCCACCTGCTGCATCACCGCCTGCCCCATCACCGCCCGCCCCATCACCACCCACCCCATCACCGCCCGCCCCATCACCGCCTGCCGCATCCGCTGAAGGCAACGTCGTCGACTTTAGTTGGTCGTTCGGTCTCGTCGCGTTCGATGCGTTTTTGTTTGCAAATGACTGCAGGTGGAAACGTTGTTTGTTAAAATGTCTAACTAATATAATATCTAATCAATATCAAAAGATACTTACTACTACTTTCTCAGTAGAAAACTGTGATGTGCTAAAATATAACAGCAACAATTGTATTCTTATGGAAACATTTACATTATATTTACATACATCTGAGATGAGATCAGTACTACAAGCGGTAACTACGGCGTATGACAGCTGTACTATGTATCGTAGGTGGGTGGGTGGGTGGTGCGTGGAAATTTTATACACGAGATCAGATAATTAATGTTTCATGTGCTGAGAAAGTTAAAAGAAAATCTTGAGATAAATTATCCATCCAGCGCAGGATAAGTTGTAATGGCCGCCTATGTAAATTCTATTGTGGTTTTCACCTTCTGTTCAACCACAAGCCTGTGTCTTGGGTTTGCGCCTACTTGGTTCAGCCTTATGTTGCTATGGTCCCTGTGTGGCTGTGTGTAGTATATTGCTATGGTTCCCAGAGAATAGCTCCAATGTCGCAACGCCACTATGCCTGTGTGGTTGTGTGTAGTATATTGCTATGGTTCCCAGAGAATGGATCGTTCATAACGTGTGTGCATAACGACACGACAGAGAACACAGTTCATTCATTTTAACAGAACGAATCGATGTATAGACAGAAACAAAAAAGGAGCTTGGGTCCATAAAAATCCAGGCAAATGAAATCCCAAACACAGACAAATCATATGCATTGAAATGTGACCCACACTCCACTCTGTGTACCAAATAAATTCACCCACCCGGAAATCTTAAATAGTAAAATCGATCGATGAATTTTCTGTTTATAGAGACTGTACTGACTTCTAAGTAAAATGACTGTGCTGAATGAGTTGAAAATATAACAGCAAACCAAAGAAATGACAAATACACCATGCATCAGTGCATCACGTGCGCACGCATGTATGTATGTGTATATTTGTTTTGTCTATATCTACACACACATGCACGCGCTAACGCACATGCACGCGCGCGCACACACACAATGGCAAATGAAGAGTTATTCAGTATCATGAATCGTTGGACTGACCGCAAACATCTTGCCGAGGACGGTTTGGTCATCGCCGACGGCCGATGCTCGTAGAGGGTTCATGTTGCAGAAGGTGACGGCCGGAAAGTCGAATGCCTGGGCCGAGTGCTGCAGCGTGCGGGTGTTGACGGGGTAGGTGAAGTACTTGACGCACGCCATACTCACCTGCCACACGAGTATCACTGCAACACGGACAATTACTCACACACACACACACACACACTACAAAGAAATAATTGCACATTATATTAATTAAATTAGTACGTTTGTTATTTGTATGTATGTATGTATGTATCTATGTATGCATGTATATATGTATATATATATATATATACTGATGTAAAAGTTCTGATTTTTTACGGTCGCTCTCTTTGGGATCGAGCCTATCAAACATAAGCAAGGCTTTGAATCCATTACAAATTATATTGTGTTTACGTTTCAGTAGTGTTATCTGGATCAGCACTTATTTTAATAACCTTGATGGAAGATTAATAGTGTCGTTATGTGTAGACGCTTACATTGTGAGGATCATGACACATGATATTACGTTTCAACCCCGCAGTAATGTTAGATAAATTATTAACAAGTGTGTACACACAAACAAGTCACATTCACCAGAAGAGTATGGTTATCATGACCTTAGCTTTACACTAATTGTAATTGAATAGCAGGATAATTATCAAGAGAACATTTAATTATTTATTGATGCGACATATTTTGAATGACACTAAGTGGTATATCATGTTTACAGGACGTATTTGTGGAGGACATTATTAGTTTCCTCACTTCATCGAATGTTGCAGGTTTAAATGATGCAAATATATAATTTACTTGTGGACAATCCACGTTGATAGTGTTGAAAGCATAACCCGGCAAAGCAGAGCGGATAGGACTGATTTTGCCCTTGAAATTACTAGAAAACGAGGGACATAAAGACTTGATCAATGCCTGATTAGAGACGGAGCAGGCCGTCAGTGTAAAATTTGATTAGTGCAGTTCCATAGCTGACGTGGATTATCAGGATTATTTGAGACCATGTTTATGTAATAATCCGATTTAGCGTTGGTCATTGCATAGAGTTGGGCGGCGAATACACTCATGTGATGCAATACGCCACTTTTCTCACGGACGCTTAAAGTTATATATACCACACATTAAGCTGTTTATAGAACTGACACCTCTCTCTTTCTTGAGCCGTATGCGCTAAAATCAACATTCAAACGTATTTATAAATCAAATTTTTCTGTTTTTCTCGTTTTTCATGATAAATTAAGCGCTTACGTTATATTAATAAAGTCGTGATAATCAAAGGTTTTGTAACTGGGCATATGTCATTATAACTAACTTGTAAATACATTAGCAGCATTGATAGTTGGTGACAATAAGGACGCTTATTGGACTCCACGTATTTATAAATATCGTACTATTGGGGCGAAACGCCTACCAGCCGTTGATTTGAAATTCATACCTGCCTCCACACAATGGAGAGGGCATCGTTTGACTTGACTCCTACTGATATCAGACGTTTGGTATGGGACATAGCGATAGCTAAGGGGATAAACCACCTAATCAACCACACAAACAAGCTATACAAAAAATTGTCCATGGGCTTTATGGAATGATATCGTAGTCTGAGCTTTCGTTACCTGCAAGGAACATACATTTTAGGGGTTCGTGGGTTCAACAGATATAACGCACGAGCCAATTCTGTACGATCTACTAGGATCAAGGCCAACCTAATGGCGTCCAAGATGTGGAATATGGTCGAGATTGGAATTACCGAGAGAGACCACAGAGTAGCGAAGATGACTAGCGACAAGCATATGTAAATCAGAACTTCCTATTCGGACCTGCTTGTTCCAATATATTTCCACAGCCAAACAAATATTATATGGCTGGTAGTGTCCAAACCTGCGGACGCAGATTCCCGAGGATACAGTCTGTATAGAAGTCGTAGATATTGTATTGAATATTACATATTATAGAGACCGCTCGGGATATCAAGAAACTGTCTCTTTCTCAGCACATTGATGCACACATAACTCGTACACGGTAGTCGTCTCCGTACTGACATAACATCGAGGCTATATTTGGCGGAGATATATCGTAGAAATTGGTGGTGCAGAAAAGTTGATAAACAAGTGGAATTACTGATTGATAAGTATTATTCTTGCCTTAATATCATTCATAAAGTTGTAATAAACATATATTGAGTGGCAGTTGTGCTTAAAGTTAGTTAGTTATAGTATTTTAGAATACCTTAGTATAGTGAGTGATAATAGGGTAACTCACTTAGGCTTCGATAATTTGTAAACAAGATTTAACAAACCTGATTATGTGGTAGAATATATAGGAGATAAAGTAACAACCACCAAACTACTTACATAAGATAATATCTGTGTAAGCCAGTACTTGCTAGATATTTTGATTAGGTAGCATTGTTGTTAAAATTAAGCAAGGGCGATAATCGGGCGGCGTAACCTATATAAATAAAGCAGCCTAACGCAACGTCATTGATTGAATTTAAATTAGGTCACTACGGGTAATGTTAGCGTTCGTATCAGGATAAATAGTTGGCTGTGTAATTGAAATTTGTAACCTAAAGTGTGCTGTAGTACACAGGAAACAGTCTTTATAAAGACTAAGTTAGTTAAGTTATTAAATAAATTCTGATCGGGATATGGCGCCTTGCAAGCGGCAAGTCAAGGCAAAGCGACACTTGGTGTGCGATCACTGCCACAGCTGGGTAGATTTTGCATTGTCCGGCTGTGGGAAGTCATGGGCAGAAACCATGGAGGATGGATTCACCTTTCAGTGCAATGGGTGTTGGAAGGTGGAGTGTCTGCAGAAGGAGATAGTTAGGTTGACAGATATTGTGAAGGGAATGGAGATGGGAATTAGCAAGGAGGCAGGTCGAATGGAGAGAGACGACAGGGAGAGAGGTGAGAATACTGCAAGACTGAAGGAGAATAGCAGCGGCAAGAAAACTGAGGAAAGGAAATTGAGAGGAGGGAAGGTGACTGGAGGGGAAGAAATTGGAAAATCGACAATAGAAAACGTGACAAGCGTGAAGGTGACAGGGAAGAAAGTGACCGTAGAGAAGGAGGGAGGGAAGATGGGAAGGGAGAGGAGAGAGGAAAACGAGATGGGACGAACGAAGAAGGGACGAAAGGAAGTGAGAGCAAATGTGATAGAAGAGAAGTCGATAAAAGGGAAGGTAACAAGAGAAAAAGTGACAGGAAAGAATGGATCGGAAGAGAATGTGACAGGAGAGAAGACGACAGGGGGAAAGACAACAACCAGACAGATGCAAACCGAAGAAGGAGCTATTCTAAGGCAGTGATTGAGGGGGCAATGAGGAAAGAGAGGGTGTTTATGGGCGACTCCATTATGAGAAAGACGGACAAGGCACTGAGCGAGGGGAAGGACATCGTTGTTTGTTTACCGGGGGCTAGGATTGAACATGTAACTGACAGGGTAGAGAAGGTATTGGGACATGGCAAGGGGGGGTCTATACTGGTACATGTAGGAACAAATAATGCTGACAGGGAGGGAACAACTGCAATAATACAGAAGTATAGACAGTTAGTGAGGAAGGTAAAGAAGACGAGAGTTGAACAGGTTATTCTGTCAGGAATTTTGCCAGTAATGGGAGGAAGGGGGGCAACGTATAGAAACTGTAAGAGGATGGCGATCAACGCACTAGTTGTATCAGATTTAAACTAGATTCGCAGGGGGGACTCACAGAAAAGCCTGAAAATACAGGCATAGATAAAGACATCACAAATAAATCAGCAAATAACAGTCTGGAAAACTCTTCTGAAGCTGGATATAAATGTGTTTGTTTAAATGCAAGGAGTATAGTAAACAAAAGAAATGAACTAAACATTATGGTAGAAGATATTGACCCTCATATAATAGGTATAACCGAATCCTTGACCACCACCGATATATCAGATGCTGAATTGGGACTGACAGGATATGTAATGTTTAGAAAAGATAGAATAGGAAGAAAGGGAGGTGGAGTTATTTTATATATTAAAGAATCTATTCAGGCTTATGAAATAAAATTAGAAAGAGAAGCAGATTGTGAAGAAGCTGTTTGGTGTAACATAGGAAACTCAACGTTAACAGTTGGGTTAGTTTATCGAAGTCCAAACATAAGCATAGAAGAGAATGAAAAAATACAAAACGCTATAAGGGAAGTAAGCAAACGGGACTGTATTATTATGGGGGATTTTAACCACGGGCATATACAATGGAAATCTCTACAGAGTATGGGGAGTGAGGACCACAAGTTTTTAGTTTTAGTTCAAGATACATTCCTTTCTCAACATGTGCTAGAAGCAACCAGGGGTGAGAATGTGTTAGACATAGTTTTGTCCTCACAGAATGAATTAGTTGACAATGTCAAGATATGTGAGCCACTGGGGAGTAGCGATCACAACCAGATACATTTTACCATCAAAGTAAAATCAGAAAGGAATAGTCAAAAGCAGTATAGGAGAAATTTCCACAAAGGAAGGTATAAGGACATGAGGAAATATTTAGCAAAGATAGACTGGAATAACACACTGAAAAATAAGATGGCAACAGAATGCTGGAATATATTAAAGAGTGAAATTAAGTGCATAGTCGATAAATTTGTACCCTTCAAAAAACAAGGAAAACGGTCCAAAAAGAAACACTTATCGAAAGAAGCCATTAGAAAAATTAAGTATAAACAAATGATGTGGAAGTCATATAGATGTACTGAAAATGATGAAGACTACAACAGTTATAAAGAAGCACTTAACCAAGCTACAGCTGAAATTAGAAATTCAAAGAGAAGCTATGAACAACAATTAGCTAGTAATATAAAACATGACAGCAAGAGTTTTTATGCGTATGTTCGAAACAAACAGAAAGTTCGAGATAAGGTCGGTCCTCTAGAAGATAGTGCTGGAAATATAATATCAGAGGGATTCTTAATGGCAGAAGACCTGAATGAGTACTTTAGTTCAGTGTTTACCAGGGAAGATATTAGTTCACTGCCAGTACCAGAGGCTAAGTTCAAGGGGGCAGATTCAGACTATTTAGGACAATTAATTGTAACCCCGGAAATGGTAGCTAAGAAAATAAGGGTTATGAAGGATAATAAATCACCTGGTGTGGATGGTATTCCACCCAAACTACTATTGGAAATTGTAGAACCAATTAGCATACCGCTTGCAACAGTTTTCAACTTGTCATTAGAAGAGGGAGTGGTTCCTTTAGAATGGAAAGAAGCAAACATTATACCGTTATTTAAAAAAGGTTCGAGAAACAAGTCAAATAATTATAGACCAGTTAGTTTAACATCGGTGATTTGTAAATTATTAGAAAGACTAATTAAAGATCACATGGTGGATTTTCTTGTTAAACACAACTTGATTAACCCATCTCAACATGGTTTTTTTAAAGCGAGGTCATGCTTAACAAATATGTTATGTTTTTTGGAAGACATCACTAAGTGGGTAGATGAGGGATCACCAGTAGATATCGTCTACTTAGATTTTCAAAAAGCTTTCGACAAAGTACCACATCAAAGATTACTGCTTAAACTAAAGGCCAATGGCATAGGAAATGGTATAATAAACTGGATAGAACAATGGCTGATTGACAGAAGACAACGCGTAGTAGTTGATGGGGAGGCTTCAAACTGGAAATCGGTATTGAGTGGGGTACCACAGGGATCAGTATTAGGACCTATATTATTCTTAATATATATCAACGATTTGGATGATGAAATAACAAGCAAAGTGTTGAAATTTGCAGATGATACAAAAGTGTTTAGAAGGATTAAAAGTGATGGAGATAGACAGCATTTACAAGATGATCTTGACAGGTTGATCAAATGGTCTGAAAAGTGGCAAATGCTGTTCAATTTTGGGAAATGTAAATGCCTCCACACAGGACATGGGAACGAAGAGGTAGAATATACAATGGGGGGTACTGTACTAAGTACTACTGTAAAAGAAAAGGACTTAGGGTTAACCATTAGTGCTGATATGAAGGTTTCAGAGCAGTGCGGAATTGCAGCTTCAAAGGGAAATCAAATCCTTGGATTAATTAGGCGAAACATAACGTATAAGGAAAAAGAGCAAATAATACCGCTGTACAAAACAATAGTTAGGCCTCATTTAGAATATTGTATTCAAGCGTGGAGGCCATATCGCAGGAAGGACATAGATATGCTAGAAAGAGTGCAGAGGAGAGCAACTAAAATGATACCAAAACTGAGGGATCTTAGTTACGAAATACACCTTAAAAAATGCGGTTTAACAACACCAGAGACCAGGAGATTGAGAGGAGATCAGATAGAAGTGTTTAAAATATTGAAGGGTTATGAAAATATTGATAGAAATATTTTTTTCTCAGTTAAGAAAGATAGAAGGACTTGAGGACATGAACTTACATTGGCAAAGGAGCAGAGTAGATTGGATATAAGAAAGTTTTCTTTTTCACAAAGGACTGTAAATGAATGGAATAGATTACCTGCTGATTGTGTGGGTGCTAGTAGCGTGAATATGTTTACAAATAAAATCTACACATACCTCAGACGGGCGGGATACACATAGATAAAAGGGTCGGACTCTCGATAAGCCAAAGGGCTTCCTTGTCCACCTGCTACCTAGAGTTAATTCTCTGGGTGGCAATCTTGTTAAATCTTGTTAAATGTGCTATATAAGGCCGATGACAAGAAGATAAGTGATCCACTGTATGTGCAGTTCACAAGGACAGACACGAAAAACGAAGCAGTAAGCCAAGCCAGTCAACAGTGATGGCGAAGATAACAAGTGATACCCCCTCCTGAAGGATCATTAAAACCAACTGCACAGCCCTGGGGCTCTCCAAAAATCCAACTGGAACAAGCGGGACTCTTCCAGCAAGCAGAACCTCAGTGGGGGATGTGTGTTCAACCTATGAACTCCCTGCCTGCACGCGTTGTGTCTAGTATGTGGCGTCAGTGTAACAAATGGGTCGACAAACAGTGTTCAACGGGATTTATGGCGTTTAGCTGTCTCAATTGTGAATCCGATGAGGACAAGGCAAATCACACTATGGGATTAAATATGTCAATGCAACGGACAAAACACTAGAGCAATGTCGACCACTTATGGCTTTAGTATTCACTATACCTTACTTTTGATATTCGTGTAATACGAAAATAGACTGGCTTAAATGGCATTTCCGAGATTTATGTTATACTTGACAAATGTGATGTCAACACGAACAAGACTCCATCTTTTGGGACGAAACGCCCACCACTGGGCGACTTGCATCTTTCTGTGGGCCTATTTCCCCAACATTGGGGCAATAGGCCTACATATGACATTTAAAGAATGGATATAACTTACACATGTAGTGTAATCAAACTCTTAATGTAATTTAATACAGTGTAACTTGTTCTTGCTGTGTGTCGAACAATTTTCTAAATAAAACTTACTACCTTTTGTTATTCAATTTCTTGTTTAAGGTAGGCGTATTCCCCCGCCCTACCCAACCAAAACGTATCGAATCAATGAATACTAATAAACAAAGGTTTACCCAGTAAAACGAAACAGTATCTTCCTCTTTACTGTTTACATACATGTTTTTTGTCTTCAAAGTTTGTGAATTTTAGCACCAATTATACTTTTTTACTTATCAGCTTACTCATCATTTTGTGAATAATACGTTCGGTGGCCTGACAACTGCAGAATGGGTAACTTCCCGAGTACCTCGAGCATGCACAACCTCGCCGACTCACCTACCCCATACACAGAAACCACTAGGTCTTGTCTGTTGATATATGTTGAACATATATATGTTGGAGCTGGTCATGGAATGGGTACGAAGGTATTGAGTGATCATTGGACCTAGCAATATAAAAAGCAGACATATACGCTTTGTCTCTGATAGGACGTTCCGGAGTAATGCACTTTTTCAACGTAATCTCCGTAACGTTGAGTCATCGTTAGTCTTTTGTTAGCATAGGCGGGTCCAAAGGGCCTGGGGGCCTGGGTGTGCCCGCAGACTTTTTATAATGGGTCCACGCGACCGTGCCCCTCCTAGAACGTTTTGAAATGTGCCCGAAAATGTTTCAACTGCACTCCGTCCCGTCTTCCAATGGCCACAGTCGAGGCCAGCGGGAGAAGCACTGACAAAGAGCTGATGATACGGCCACACAGCGACGAAACATTTTCAACAACCCCCCCCCCCCTCCCCGTCTTCCGATATCACCAGTCCAGCCGAGACAGTGGCTGAGTTACGGTGGCGACAACATTTCTACTACACCATTTGGTTCGGCCGGAGGTTTGTATGCCCTCCCTAGATTCGATTTCAGGATCCGCCCCTGGTTAGCCAACAATAAGTTAATTAACTAAACCAGATGTAAATTTTGATCGTATCGATTTGTTGTAACTGTAACAAAATGGAAAGTCATAGTTAGCCAATCTAATGCATAGAAACCCATTCCAACTGTTTTTCTTCTGTATTTAAGAAACAAAACCTTGCCCCTGGTTTTCAGTGTGTGACGCCGATATTCTGAAAATGGGACATTATTTTGGTTTTCCAGATTTAACAAATTTAGTTTAGTAAAACAGTTTTATATTGAAGTGAAGTGCCACGAACAATCCTTTTAACTGGATCATGAACTATATTAAATGCATTATATTATTATATATATTATTATATTATATTGCAAAACTGATCACACGGTGGACGTACCGAAGCCTGTGATGACAACCACTGCCCAGAACAACCTTCTGACCCGACTGCGAGCCTCGCCAATATTGTTCACGCCCTGAACGCCCGTCTTCGCCGTCGACTGTCGCAACAACTGCCAGAAGGCGGCCGGAGACTCTTGTGTCTTCACCCCGTCCATCTGTTGAAGTTTTAATAATAACAATAAAAATAATAATACAATTAACTTTGTTGCAAATATATGACACAGAACATTATATTGTAGATTCCCAATAACTAATGCAGCGGCAGAAGCAGAACCATCAATGATATTAGAAACTTATAATAGATAATAACAATAACATATTTATTTCGCACATTAAAAATAGCATTTATTTGCAGCCTTTACAAAATTATGGTTATTTCAGTAATTACACTGTTAATATCGTCATGGCTTAAAATATTGCATGCTATAAAACTATATATAATTCCTATCATTTCAGATAAACACACACACATATACATATGCATGCACGCACACAAACACACACACACAAGCACACACACACACACACACATACATACATACACACACACACACACACACACACATATACTTCACTCAATCAATCAAAGAGTATGAGATACATATACATCCTGTATTTATATTCATATGAAAAAAGTATCCATTACTTCAGTTAAAAATTAAACTACAGAATATACAATATGCAGTCAAACATAAGTTATACTATCAAACAAACGAAGATCTATAAAACAAAATAAATATTAATTTTAACTATTTAATGTAACTATTTAAAGTTAGGTGAATTCATAGCATAAGCAAGCATGCCTACTATCAGTATAAAAACTAGATAAAAATCAGTCACGCTGTCTTGCCACGTCATGGTGCGTATGTGATCGCTGCTACGGTGAGTCTTAAAGTTGTTCTTAAAGTTGACAGGCATTAAGGCATAGGAGACACCCTTACAACTCTACTAGCAACACTTCATTAGGCAGATGCTGACTACTGCTGGTATTTCCACAACGACGACAACTACTACTACTACGACGACGACAAAGACTATGACGACGACGACTACTAATACTATTACGACGGCGACTACTACGACGACGAAGACGACGACGACGTCGATGAAGACGACAACAAAATAAGACTACAACAAGACAACAACACGAAGACAACTTACTTGAATACGCCAAGTTCACAGCAACACAACCAAAACCAACGTTGTTTCTTCCTTCGCAAACGTACTATGAATACATTCATGTATAACACATGGATATTTATCATACAACACAACGTGCAACGACCGATGTGCATTGTCCCGAGGGAATAGCGTTGACGTTGGAAGCTGTCAAATGTGGGACGGGCACACGTTATTGGCTGCGAGAATATATGGGGGAGGGGCAAATTGTACTGTGTGTGTGCGCGTGCGTGCGTGCGTGTGTTTGTATTGCTTTACAGACGGGGATCAATAGCTGTAGTCCACGATGTTACATAGTTACCAGATGGTCATGACATCCTATTTCCTCTAACAAAGAATCGAACGATTAACGTTTTAGTGTCTTTTCCGAAAGACAAGAGAATTGGAGCGAACAAAATGGCCAGTTTCGAAACGACAGCAGATGGACTCCGTGCCACGGAGCCAACCCCGTCCCCTAAACCATTCGTTAGTTATCAGTAGTAGTGTTGTTCTTAAAACGTTTTAGTGCCCTATGCGTGCCTGGCTATAGGCTCAAGCCTGGCCCGGCCCACTGTCAGCTGGCTAGGAAGGGCCGGCGTAGGACGCTCAAAACACTAACCCGCTGAAAGGATATGGTTACTTTCATAACTAGTTCTGTTTGAAGTCATTATCCAATGGGGTTAGGGTTATTATTATTAGATATGGTTGGAGTCTGTTATGGTTCGTATGATACAGACACACGATCACACACGCACGCACACACGCACATACATGGACACACACATACGCACGCACGCACACACACGCACGCACACACACACACACACAATCATACACTTCAATTAACGGTTGATTGGGAGTTCTAACATACTATGCCGCCAATATTCCCACAACTTCTTTAGAATCCATTCGCGGATTTGGTTAGGATACAAGAGTGTCAAGTCCATCTACGCAGCTATTAACGTCTCCCACCCCTAAACTGTGTAGCGCTGTGGTGCAGTGGCTAGAGATTTGGATTCTCAACCGAGAGAACCCGTGTTCGAATCCTGTGCGGCGGTGTTGAACCTTGGGCAAGTTCGTTCACTATACGTTGCTCCAGCTCACCCAGCTGTATGAATGAGTACCTGGCTATAGACAGCAGTGGATATTTGTGTACGAACAGTCTTCGCGCATTAATTGCAGCGTGGCTGGATGCTTCCCAGAGAAGTCGAGATGGTGTTTTAGTGAACAGGTCTGCCAGGGAGTAAAGTGTAAAACGCTTTGAGCAATCCTGAGAACTGAATACTGCGCTATATAAGAATTTACCTTTTTCTTTAAACTATTTGATACATGCACTTCCCCTGACGTTTCCCCCGACGTTTGGTCCCCGGCAATAAAGCAATTAAAATAAAATTGATTGACGCTCCTCGCTTTCGTGCACTCCATGAACTTGTCGTTGATACAACGAGGATATTAATAAATATAAATAATTAAATACCACCATTCTGGGGTTAACCCCTTCGTTTTTAATTGTTGTGTAACCCTTACCAAGATATCACCTCCCAATGTAAAGTTTAGTAAAGTTTGTCCGGATAGTATCCGGCGGATACCCCACGCCCTCGAGAGACGTACTTTGTGGATGACCACTAACACATAGAAATTGAAAATTCGGAATGAAATGTAGGAGTAGTGTGAGGGTACGCTCAAACCACTACCGTGGTGTTTTCGAAGAGTAATGTTTTCACCTGACTACACCGGGCCTCTAGAACATTGTGCGGGCGAGGTTTGTATTTTGCGAATCGGATCTGGCCTGGGTTGAACAAATTAATGTTAAACACTGCGGGCCTGGGCCTAGTGTGAGCGGGCAGGGCCGGGCTGGGCCTTGGCCTCGTCTTGACATAATGACAAATTATCAATACAGAAGCTAATAATTATTATCACCGTTAGTTGGTGATGCAAAATTGGTGACACGAAATTTACCAAATTTGCTTGCTGGTAATAATATTTAACCAACTGAAGTTAATGCAGTTACCTAGGATTAAATAAACACATATTCTCCCTAACATTATCCAATACCCAGGCTGACAGGACATATTTTTCATTTTATATTGCAATACCATACTGGAACGAAAGACAAAAACATTGTCATTGCCAATCGACTTGGTGGGTTATAATCAATGTAATTAAACCATAGGCCTACTGAAACTACTGGTGCGTGGTAGGATTGGACAGTTAATTATCAGGATGTTGTTCACACCTGTGTTAGTTTAGGCCCAGTGTTTCTGGATCGCGTCGACAGCGTCTTTTCTTCGGTAGCCGAGGCGACCACATTAATTTTGTTGTGTCGACTGGAAACTTAGGTCGCATCGACTGTATATTTAATCGCATCTTCTTCTTCCCCTTGCGGGGTGGGGTCCATGTCACTTGGTAGCTTCTTCTACTTTTGTTATAAGTTCTTTCCACCTCTCTCTCTCTCTCTCTCTCTCTCTCTCTCTCTCTCTCGCTCGTCCGCAATGGCCATCCATCCATGGCTGTTCACGCCAGCCCTCCCCAGGTCTCGTTTTATGCTGTCGTTCCATCTCAGCCTTGGTCTTCTTCTCCTTCGTCTGCCACCCTCTTCTACTGTCCACGCTCTCTTCGCCAGTCTGTCTTCACCCATTCTATGTACATGTGCCGCCCATCTCATTCTGTTACCGGCTACTTTCCTCTTTATGAGTTTTTTTCATTCCATTCTCCTCTCTCAATTCATTCATCTTCCTTCTATCCTCTCGCGTTTCTCTACATATTCTTCTGACCCAGTTGTTTTCTGCTACCTGTAGTTTCTTCTCCTGTCTTTCTGTCAGTGGCACTGTTCCCAACCCATATATACCGGCTGGTACAACGCAGGCTTCCAACACTTTTCCTTTCAGTTGTTTCTTCAGTTTTCTGTCCCACGTAATGCCTTCTACCCTCTTCCATGCTGCAGCTCCTGCTTGCACCCTTCTTTGTGTGTCTTTACTACTCCTTCCATCCTCACACACTGTACCGCCCAGGTATACAAAGCTGTTCACTTGTTTAATGGTCTTTCCGTCAACAACTACATGCAGATCTACCTCCTGTTCACCTATCCACATTACTTCAGTCTTCTCCAGATTCATACGGAGGCCGTGTTTTCTGAAGGTGTCACTCCATTCTTGCAATGCTTTCTGTAGTTCCTCTTTGTTATCAGCCACCACTGCGAGGTCGACTGCATACAGTATATTCTTAAGTTCTTCCTGCTCCGATATCTTTCCACTGATCAGGTTCATCACCATAATGAAAAGCAGGGGACTCTGAGTCCTACTTCCACTCCAAATTGTTCCGATGTTTCTCCTTCGACTCTCACTGCCGCTGTTGTCTCCTTGTACATTTCTAATTATCTTGTACAGTTTTAAATTATCTCTTCTTCTCGATAATTTGTCTGATGGCAAACAATCCATCATCTGTTCCTCTCACTTTCCTAAATCCCAGCTGATTCTCTCCGATTTTGCTCTCCACTGTAAGCCTCACCCTAGCATCCAGTATCCTTTCCAACAATTTCAGGGCTTGGCTCAGTAATGAGATGCCTCTGTGTCTCCCTGGGTCATGGATGTCCCCTTTCCCTTCCATATCGGCACAACCACTTCTCTTCGCCACTCTGCTGGTATCTCTCCTGCTGTGAAGCACATATTAAACAGCCTCGTCAGCCACTTGATTCTAACTAGTCTGTTTGCTTTCACCATTTCCACTGAGAGTTCATCCACTCTTACAGCCTTTCTCGTTTTCATTTTCTTTACTGCTTTCTCCACCTCTTCGTCTGTTATTGTTCTCACCTCCAGCTCTCTCCTTACAGTGTGAGGTATCTCTATCTCATATTCTTCCTCCGGATTTAGTAGTCTCTTGGAATACTCCTCCCAAACACCAGCACTTGTTTTGCTCCAGTAACCGTGTCCCGTCGCTTCCTTCATTGCTGATGTTCGTATAGTATCTTTGCTGTTTCTGTCTCTATCCCTGGCAAGTTTTTCCCCTCCATCTTCTTCAATTCTATCACGTAATTCCTGTTGTTTTTCAACTCTTGCTTTACAACTACCTTATTTGCTGCCTTCTTCTTCTCCCAGTACTTCTGCTTCAGCCTTGTCTTGTCTTCACCACTCGCTTCTTCCACACACTTCAGTGCCTCCTTTTTTTCTCGTATTGCTTGTTCAACTTCCTGGTTCCACCACCACTGTTCTTTCTTCTTTCGACTTTGTGTGGGCTTTCCTGATGTTCGGCCACGTATCTCCTCAGCTGTTCTAACAAAGCTTTCCTTAAGTGCTTTCCACTCTGATTCCACATCCTCCCTTTGTTCTTGGAGTAGCCTGAACTTCCTCTCTACTTCGGTTTTGTATTGGGCCATCACCTCTCCTTCACATATCCACCATTTGATTACGTGTCGTTGTTTCCTCCTTCCCTGTTTGCCTCTTCCTATCCACATTTCATAAACCAATGGTTTATTGGATTGTTGTGTGCTCTCCTGCCAGAACTTTGCAGTCCCTAACCTTGTTCAACTGACTGCTTCTAACAATCAGCAGATCTATCTCTATTCTGTTGTTTCCACTTCTATATGTGATCTTGTGTGATTCCTTCTTCTGAAAGAAGGAGTTTACCACCACTAGCTGATTTCTGCCTAGCATATCGACCAGATCTTGTCCCTCTCTGTTTCTCGTTCCATATCCGTACTTTCCTAAGGTCTCCTCACTATTCTGTCTCTTTCCTATATGTGCATTTAGATCACCTGCCACAACCAACATAATTTCTTCCAGGTTGTTTCGGAATGCATCCTTGTCTTCTTTAGTTCTCCCTGTCTGTGGTGCGTAGCCCAACTAACATCCACACTGCAATTATCCTGCCTTTTAATCGCGTCGGCGGAACAAATTTCGTCGAAGTGATATCGCCGCCGAACGGATGAAGTTTGGTCGCGTTGGCGCCGTTATTTTACGTTTCAACGCCAATAAATCGATCATAGTATAATTTTCGTGCCAAACTGGCAAACGACTTTAGTAATTACTTATTTAGTAGAAATAACATAATCTGAAAATGAACACTCTAATGTGTGTAGTGTTCTGGTTTTGACTTTGACGTTTTGACTATGTCTATGATGATATATTTATAATTATACTTATGGTGAAATTTGCAGGGCAAATTATTTAATTTATATAATTTATTAATTACACGATTAGCGGAAATACGGCATATAGTGTGCAGAAAGCCACAAAACCCATAGTGTCGTAGACTCATGTGAAATTCACAGTTGGCGGGAGAATGGTCGAAACACCTATTCCTATTATGTAAACATTAATCAACTCCAAGATGAAACTCACTGAGGGCCATGATTCCAGAATACTCCTTATTCCAAGGGGGGTAATCACAAACCTTGGAGAAACTAGTGGAACATAGTTGTTCCAAGTAAATAGTTAAATAACCTGATAACATATAATATATATGATTTAACTTTTGATGTGGTTGAAATTTGGTTGAATGTTCAATAGTAATAGAAAAGTAGTATGTCAAATATTGCTATATTGCTTCCTATTACTAGACAATCACATCGTTTTTAATTTAATAACACACTCCATATAATGCATTACAGAACGTGTTTCTATTTTAACTCAAAAGGTGATGGGTTTGTCTTTTTTCTAAATTAGAGTGTTCAGCGGGCAGCGGCCTTGCGGGCTTACATGTGTTTAGCCCGCGGGTCTGGACTGGGCCTGCGTCTGGAATGTGCGTGAAGGTCCGGGCCGGGACTGGGCTAAACATTAACGAGCCTGTACCGGGCTTGTGTCTAGATTCCAGTTTGCGGGTCTGAGATACATTTTGCGGGCCTGGAGTAAAATCATAGGCCCATGCAAAGCACTAAACGCTTTACATCTTACTCCTTGGAGGACCTGTTCAATCGAATTATTAAAAGTGCATTCATAATCATATGTGCATGGCAGACGTGATGTGACTCACGTGTATTTCGCTTATGTCAATCCACGAACTGTACCATGACGTGAATGAAGAGGCTAACCAGACTGGATAGTTAAAATGAGCAATAGTTTTATTTATTTCACAGCCAGTGTAATTAAATTTTGCCTGACTTTTCGACTGTTTTCATCAGACGGCTACCGCTAGCTGACGTTGTCGCGCTTACATTTATCCGGGCGTTAAATAATATCCGGGTGACGTTTCTGCGCGTGCGCGTATCTAGGGGAATGTATTTAGCATCAGCTACGACTGTCGCGTTTTCAGTTATCCGGGCGTTATGTATGTTTATAACATATCTATATTTACACATATATCTATATATATACATAAATTATAAAATGTTTGCTTCCCACAGACATAAACAATTTCTGTCGTAAAAAAAGTTTCCTCTCCACGCACACGTCACGTGACTTACTCTTATACTTGGTCACAAATCTGAAACAACAAATTATAATTATATACTCTAAATATAACGCTCGTATTACGACAACAAACGAAACATATTTAACTACTGGATATTATTTAACACTACGTGATCTACTTACATATGCAAATAAACATCACCCGGATAAAATTTAACGCCCGGATAAATGTAAGAGTAACGTATCACTCTGGTGTATGCCCCCTGATGTAGACCTAGGAGTAGCGGTAGCCGTCTGATGAAGATTGCTGACACCAGCCGAAACGTCACGGTCGGAAAATAATGTACATTGACTGTGAAATAAGAAAAAATACCACGACAGGATTAATAAATATATAAATAAATAAAATAAACATATTAAAATAAAATGTCGGCAACGTCGGCAAGGCAACGTATAGTTTACGACAGATGCGTCGGAGCATTGATTAATTAATCAGCATTTACAATAATCAGCACTCGCGCTAGATGTTAGACAATATTTTAAAATAAGTCTGTATAGTTCTAATAAAACACTAGTGTTTGATACAAGAAGCTTCAATAAGAACCGCAATTTGGCTGCTAAACAGTATTTATAATACAGTATCGAAGTGGGAATATTGCAGTAGGGAACGGAAACTAGCGTTAAATGTCAGACTAATGCCACTGAATGTACACACGTACGTGTTTAATAATGAATGTAACTTAAATGGAACTCATGTGCAGGTGGCGATAACGAAGCGCAGCAACGACGTACACATCATAAATCATTGTGCGGGCCATGTGATGTGTAGACCGATAACAATTGGTAGACATAATAGGTCTCGTATTGGCGTAAGATCGGAGGGGGTGCAGTTTTGGGGAAAGCAGATAATATTGTGGAATTTGTGGCATATGTCAAGATCTCAGCCGGAGCCTCAGCGCCTATTTCGTATGAAGATACGGGAGGGGGCTGTTGGAAATTATTTTTATGGTGACGTACCACATAGAGACATTGTACAAAGATGCCAGTGCAGTCCTGATGAACAACCAGATCGGGAATTTCTTTAGAACAACAGTGGGCGTCCGACAAGGATGCATGCTCTCCCCAGTGCTGTTCAACAGATTCCTGGAGAAGATCGTGCAGGATACCCTATTCAACCACCTTTGCACCATCTCCATCGGTGGCAGGTCCACTCTAACCTTCGCTTCGCTGAAGACATCGATCTCATGGCCGGCAGCAATGACGAACTTCAAAGCATTACCAACACATTGGTCCAGAGTGCAGAGGCTTACGGCATGGAGGTCAGCACAGAGAAGAGCAAAGTCATGGTTAACAGCACAAGCAACACCAGAGCAGACATCATCATGAATGATGAAAACATAGAAGTCAGCCGCTTTAAATGTCTAGGAGCGACCTTGTCTAAGGATGGTAACTGCACCACAGAAATACGTATCAGGAAAATCTCAGCAACGGCAGCCATGGCAAGATTGGAGAGGATCTGGAGAAGTAGTAATATACGTTTCACAACCAAGTATAGCCTGTTCAGACGACTTGTACTATCAATTTTTCTATACGGGTGTGAGACGTGGACACTCCTTGTTAAGGATGAAAAAAAGATCAAAGAGAAAAAGATCAAAGCATTCGAGACCAAGTGCAAGTTGAGGAAGATGGTCCGTGTTATGTTCTAGTATAACTATAGATATAATTATCAAGTGACAGTGGTGCACATGTTTATTTCGTATCAGCGCGACACACAGACTGACAGACAGCGATAGTCCATGTCACACAAATGCGTTGTGTATAAGCTGTGCATAGTATTTGCACAAGTGTCTGCCACATACATTACAGTCCGCATCTCCTACATGGAGCAATGAGTATGTGCGACGAAAGGTCACATCCATTGTGGGCCCACAAGAACCTCAACTGGCAACTGTCAAGAGAAGGAAACTGATGTTGTTTGGGACACTTAACACGTCACGCTAGCCTCTCGAAGACGATTCTGCAGGGCACCCTGGATGGCAGACGCCGCCGTGGACGTCAGAGGAAAAGCTGGATGGATAATGTTATGGTATGGACGGCCATCTCTGTGCCAGAGCTCCCCACCACAGCCACTGACAGACAGGAATGGCGAAACATCGCAGCTGCAGCGTCACTTATGTCCCCTCGACGACCAAGTCGGTCACGGTACTAAGTAACCACATTTTTGTGGGAGTCGCAGAGAACAAATCGATGTTGTTGGACATGACATCAGAAGACGGGAGTAGGGAAGGGTGTTCATTCACTCACTCACTCACTCACTCACTCACTCACTCACTCACTCACTCACTCACTATCTCACTCACTCACTATCTCACTCACTCACTCACTCACTATCTCACTCACTCAATCAATTACTCACTCATTCACTCACTCACTCACTCACCCACCCACTCACTCACTCACTCACTCACTCAATCAATCAATCACTCAATCACTCACTCACTCTCTATCTCACTCACTCACTATCTCACTCACTAAATCAATTACTCACTCATTCACTCACTCACTCACCCACCCACTCACTCACTCACCCACCCACTTACCCACCCACACACCCACCCACAAACCCAGCCAATCACTCACCCACACACCCATCCACTCACTCACTCACTCACCCACCCATTCACTCACTCACTCACTCACTCACTCACCCACCCACCTTCACTCACCCACCCACCCACTCACTCACTCACTCACTCACCCATCCACCCACTCACTCACTCACTCACTCACACACTCACTCACTCACTCACTCACCCACCCATTCACTCACTCACTCACCCACCCACACACACACCTTCACTAACTCACCCACCCACTCACTCACTCATTCACCCATCCACCCGCTTACTCACTCACTCACATTTTTGTGGGAGTCGCAGAGAACAAATCGATGTTGTTGGACATGACATCAGAAGACGGGAGTGGGGAAAGGTGTTCACTCACTCACTCACTCACTCACTCACTCACTCGCTCCGAGAACGTAGATGCACATAACGTACACCAAGGTGGCCAACCTGCGGCCTGCGGTGCTATTTCGTGCGGCTCGCGGAGTAAACGTTAGATTGTACAAAATGCAGCCCGCGGGAACACAAGTGATGTTGCACCTTCCATGGTTGCTACATCTTCCACTGCATCGTCACTCAAAAAAGCTTGTGGCTATGTGATAAATGAAAATGCTGAACACAATGAGCGTTATCGTGAAGACGGTAAACTTCGCTGACGCTCGTGACCTAAACCAAAGGCAACTCCAACACCTTCTTCTCACTCACTCACTATCTCACTCACTCAATCAATTACTCACTCATTCACTCACTCATTCACTCACTCATTCACTCACTCACTCACCCACCCACTCACTCACTCACCCACCCACTTACTCACCCACACACCCACCCACAAACCCAGCCAGTCACTCACCCACACACCCACCCACCCACTCACTCACTCACCCACCCATTCACTCACTCACTCACTCACTCACTCACCCACCCACACACCCACCTTCACTCACTCACCCACCCACCCACTCACTCACTCACTCACTCAATCACCCATCCACCCACTTACTCACTCAGTCACTCACTCACTCATTCACTCACCCACTCACTCACTCACTCATCCACCCACTCACTCACTCATTCACTCACTCACCACACTCACTTGTTTGTAGTATTCCTCGTTTTCTACCGCCTCTGACCGAGCCTTGTAGTATTTCTTTGGCAAGTGTGTCTGTTTGTATGGCCGAAGCATTGGAGTTGTCGACGCTTCACTGTGGTCTGAAGGGGTTCTCGAGGTTCTGCGGCTTCGGTGATCGCTTGCATTACGGTCATATTTGTGGTATGGTCTCTGTGTGTGAAGTTCAGAATCGTTCTGAAAAAAAATCTGTTAGCGCAACCAGGCTGCTTTAGAGTCGTATATTTGTTGCCGTTTTGATGCTGTTCTTGTTCCACACCTTCTTGAGTCTTCCTATCGCTGAGATCTATCCTTGTGTTTATTTCTTCAGTGGAGTCACCATGAAAGAAAATGATCCACCCATGGTACATGAATGATGTCAATTCTTCAAGGCGTTCGCGTTCGTTCATCAATATAGCAGTTCTTAGTGCTATTCTGCTGTTCAAACATGATGTTGCTCTTGTCCGAGCTTATTTCCATACCGTATGCAAATGTTGTTCTTTCCAATGTTGATGTCAGTTCTGGTAGTTCCTCCTCTGTTCCAGCGATTTCGATGTCATCTGCGAATCGGAGGTCACTGATATCTTTGCCGTTTACCGATACTGTGCCGTTGAAATTGTGTAATGTTTCTTGCATCATATTTTTACGGACTAAGTTGGACAGCACTGATGACGAAAGGCATCCTTGGCGTACTCCAACCGACTTTCGAAACTATTGTCCAATTTCCCCTTGATGTAACTGCGTAGTATTAGTAGTAGTAGTTGTAGTAGTGGTGGTGGTGATGGTGGTGATGGTGGTGATGGTGGTGGTGGTGGTAGTGTTAGTAATATTAGTGGTAGTGGTAGTGGCAGTGGCAGTGGAAGTGGTAGTGCTAGTAGTAATAGTAGTAGTAGTAGTAGTAGTAATAGTAGTAGTGGTAGTGGTAGTGGTAGTGATAGTGGTGGTAGTGGTAGTGGTAGTAGTAATAGTAGTAGTAGTAGTAGTAGTAGTAGTAGTAGTAGTAGTAGTAGTAGTAGTTGTAGTAGTAGTAGTGTCACTAGACCTTCATCGATGTTGTAATGTCTAACTACTCGACAGAGCTCTTTGTGCTATACACGATCAATTGCCTTTTTGAAGTCGATGAAATTTTTGATATACGTCTTGATGTGTTTCTCAATTAGGTGTCTTATGTTGAAGGTATATTCTACTGTGCCCCTTGTAGGCCGGATATCTGCTTTTTCTTCTGATAACAGATCTTCTGCTTTGCCTTTGAGTCGGTTGTATTTGATTTTAGCATTAATTTGCGGGGATGGCTGATCATTCAAATTTACAGTTCTGTACCGACGGTACAGTTACCCATCCAACGGATAACTTCATATCAAAAGCCCGCAACTACTCTGTAGTAGGCACTTTATATATATACATATATATATGTATATATATACATATATATATTAATAATAATTTGTTGTACGGCATATGTATTAGATACCGACATGGATCCAGGGGCAGTGGGGGCAATGTTTCCAGTTAGGTTTGAACGAGCGTCAGTGTGGGGTTTAGGTGGCTGTATTTTGCGAATCCAGGATGTGTGTTGGGGTGTACCCCTCATTTTGTTCTCAAGTGTAGGGTTGCAGTTTTTTTCATGAGCCTCAACGGAGTGTAGTTGGATGTATTGGTGAGCCAAAAGGGGGATGCAGTTGGAGGTTTTCAGTGAGCCGTGAAGGAGAATGCAACTGAAGGTTTTTGGTGAGCATCAAGAAGTTGATGGGTGATTGCCTAGACTTTTGGAATGTGCCCCGTTATGTGACCCGTACACTTTTTGAATGTACCCCCGTTTAGGTGAGTCTCAATGGGGTGCAATTGGAGGTTTTTGGTGAGCTTCACTCTCCCATCCCACATCTCCTCCCTATTTCCCCTCCCACTTCCTCCTCTTACTCTCCTTTCCCGTGTCTTCCCCTCCCGCTTTCCCTCCTTATTCCTTCTCCCACTTCCCCCTCAATCTCCCCTCCTAATCATTCCTCCCACTTCTCCCTCCATTTCACCCTTGTCACTTCTCCCCTCCCACTTCACCCTCCAACTTCTCCCTTCCCACTCCCCTCCCACTTCCTCACTCCCGCTTCTCCTCTCCCACTTCTCCCCCCACTTCTCCCTCCCACTTCCCCCTCCCCCTTCTTCCTCCCACTTCTCCCCTCCCACTTCACGAGATGGCAGATAGCAGCCCCGACGAAGGCGGCCGGCACGTCCATCTATGTTTCTTGTGTTTCAGTTTTCGACCAACAGGAAGAAGAACATCACGAGATGGCTGCGCGCAGCCACGAAGACGACGACACGGCCACCTCTGTTTTCTGTTCACATCCGATGCTTTTCATCTCTGTGTCTCTGGTTTCAGATATCGACCGACTGGAAGAAGAACAGCATGAAACGGCAGACCGAAGCGACGGTGACGACACGTTCACCTCAGTTTTGTTGTTCCAGATCGCGACCGACAGGAAGAAGAACGAACACAAGACAAACATATGAAAATGATCCGCGGCCCCGAAGACACGCTCATCTGCTTCTTCGACTTCAGACCTGTGTTCAACGCCTGATTATAATTGATATGATTGTTTTCGTTTCCAGCTCCTATGGTTGTAACAGAGATGGCTTTCCGGCGGCGATTCCCTCCTGCAGTTCCTTTTTCAGATCGACGACATGGACAAGGACGTGATGGCTGACACCTAAGTCATGTAATAGTAAAATCTAAATGTTTTCCACGGGTTTTGACTGTTTTTTGGTTTATTGGTATATAGCGACTATATAATAGTTCAACATATTGGCCAATACGCATTTTTTTGTCAAAAGTTGGTGTTGACAACAATGTCTCCATAAAAACTTCAGTTTTCCTGCAAGAGGTACAGTCTGTGTGATAATACTAGGACAACTTATTTTATTTTCAAAGTAGCAGATTCTAAAATAAAATCTCACTTTTTCCGACGGCTGACATGTTGAGACATGCCCCAATGTTAGCCAATAAGCACCTAAAGCTTCTTCGAGTTTGACGCTACGCCTACGGTAACGCATCGGACGTCCCTGTTTCCTCGACATATATTTGATTATGCCAGCTCATATGTTGGTTCCTCGTATTCCTTTCGAATCAGGGTTACATTTGTAACAACTGAAATACTACACCAAATACATCTTAATCAATACATTGTTTTTAAACTTCACTGTAGTATAACCGGTTTAACTGGTTCTGAGACAGTGAGAGGAAACATATAAAATATATATCGGGGGGGGGGCACTTTGTGTTTTGCACCCGGGCGCCGACAACTCTCATTCCGTCACTGCTTCCAATTGTCGCTTTGAATTGCATTACAGTGTGGGTCTGGCAGTTTCTCTACGTCAAATTGTATACGAGAGTTCTTGTTTTCCCGATTATTCTGCAACCTCAGCGTTATTGTCATCAATACAAGATTGTTGTCGGCACCAGGAAAGTTCTTTTTTTCGGATTGTTGATACTTGACTTGAATCGTTGAGGTGTCAAGATGTATAGTGGGTTTTGGTTGTGTGTCTTACCATCAGGAGAACGCCATGTTGTTTTCCTGGATGTCATGTATATATGTGTAATCTGTTTGCTACAGTAAAGTCATTACTGGATGCAAATTCGAGCAGTCGTAGCCCCTCTTGTTTGTGTTCCCACATCCGAATTTGCTGACTGTTCCTGTCCAGGTTTCATGTGCATCTTCGCTTATCGTTGCGTTCCAGTTACAGATGATTATGCCATGCCCATGGTGATATCTTTCTTCTGTTTTCGCTTTGGTATTTTGGGGTATTTCATAGAACATTTCAGTGTCTTCGATGCTGCGCGATGTTGTTGGAACGTAGACTTGTATAACACTTATTAACAGTGAGGATAATCGTTGTGAACCGGCCAGTGCCCCGTCAGCCTATGTCCTTGTTGAAACAGTTTCCCAAGCCAAGGCCAAACCGTGTGATTTATACATCAACTATCGTATCTTCTGCTCCTGGAATTTTCCAACGCATCATGGAGCAACTGCTGCAGAACATTCCTATGACCGTGGTATATCTGGATGACATCCTTGTTTCTGGAAGGACACCAGAGGAGCACGACAGCAACCTGCAAATGGTGCTCACGCGACTGCTCGATACTGGAACACGGTTGCAGAAGGAGAAGTGCACGTTTCGACAGACGTCTTGCAAGTACTTGGGCCATATCATTGACAGGGAGGGCATCCACCCGACGAACGACAAGGTGCTCGCCATACAGAGTGCGCGTGCCCCGCAAAACGTGCAGGAGTTGCGCAGCTACCTTGGTCTGATCCACTATTATCACAACTTTCTGCCGAACATCAGCAACCTCTTGGCACCGCTGCTTGAGTTGACTCGATTGGACGCGAAGTGGAAATGGAGTGCGATTCACCAAGATGTATTTGAACGATCAAAGGCATTAGTGTCTTCTTCTACGGTGCTTGTGCACTACAACCCCCGTTTACCCATCGTTGTGAGCAGTGACGCTTCTCCCTACGGCATCGGGAGCGTGTTGTCTCATCGCCTACCCGACGGCAGCGAAAAGCCAGTAGCGTTCGCGTCACGCACTCTATCTTCTGCTGAAATATGCGCAACTAGAAAAGGAGGCGTTATCTCTTGTGTTCGGAATTACGAAGTTCCACAAGTACCTCTATGGTCGCGAGTTCGTACTGCAATCGGATCATAAGCCATTGTTGGGACTCTTGAAACAAGATCGACTCATATCGCCAATGTCCAGCGCACGAATACTACGTTGGGCGCTGACAATGAGCAACTACCAGTACAAATTTGAGTACAGGCCGGGGACCAGCATCAGCCACGCTGACTGCCTTAGTCGATTACCTCTGCCTGACACACCAGAGAAAGTACCGGTTCCACAAGAAGTAGTCCTGGCATTGTCAACCATGGACGAGAGCCCGGTCACATCGGACCAGATCGAAAAATGGACGGCTCTTGACCCCGTTCTTTCACAAGTACGTCACTTTGTGGAACACGGTTGGTCTAACCAAGCACCACGAGAGCTCGATGCATACTGTCAACGAAAAGACGAATTGAGCGTACAACAAGGAGTGTTGTTCTGGGGAGCCAGAGTGATCGTGCCGCCCAAGGGACGCGATGCGCTGCTGGATGAGTTGCATAACACACACCCTGGCATCGTCAAGATGAAAGCGCTCGCCCGAAGTTACATGTGGTGGCCTGGATTGGACATGGAGATCGAAAGATACGTGAAAGACTGCAATGTGTGTCAGCTGCACGGCAAGCAACCGCCTGTAGCACCACTACACTCGTGGGAGTGGCCAGGTCGCGCTTGGCACCGAATCCATATTGACTATGCTGGACCGTTTGAAGGTCGCATGCTGTTGATCATTGTTGACGCACGCAGCAAATTCATCGATGCTCATGTGGTATCTACAGCAACCACGAGCATAACTCTCACCAAACTTAGGCAAACATTCGCATATATTGGACTGCCTAACACGATCGTCTCGGACAATGGAAGTTGTTTCACAAGCGAGGAGTTTGGACAATTCTGCAGAGCAAATGACATCAGACACATCAGATGTTCACCGTACCACCCATCAAGCAATGGTTTAGCTGAGAGAGCAGTGCAGACAATCAAGGCTGGTCTGAAGAAAACCAAAGGTAATTTGGAAGACAGATTATACACTCTGCTAGCGAGGTACCGGATCACGCCACAGGGTACCACGGGTCGAACACCTGCAGAATTCGTACTCAAGACTTCACCTCGAACACGCCTGTATCTCATACGACCATCAGTTCAAGATCGCGTTCTGCAAAAACAGGCATACGACAAGCAACGTCAGGACGCTCATGCGGCTGCACGTACGTTCCGAGCCGGAGACTGCGTCTGGGCCATGAATTTCCAAGGAAAACCTAAGTGGGTTTCGACAGTCATCGAGAACCAGCTGGGCCCACTCACGTTCACCGTACGTTTGAGTGACGGCCGCCTTTGGAAACACCACCAAGACCATCTCGGAGAGAGACGACCCGATGAAACGGAGACGGTTGATGCAGAACAACAACAACAACAGCAGCAGCAACAATCGGTTGTTCAACTGCCAGAAGTACTACCTCCGTCGCCAGCTATCGACGCGGAGGCGATCGCGAGTACTCGACATTCTGTGTCTACAGAAGGTTCGGAATCGAACTTTCCCAACGTCACTGTGACGGAATCTGCGACACCAAGATTGGTGGCAAGTCCCGTGAGAAGATCTACCAGAGTAGTGAAAGCACCTATAAAGTTAAACTTGTGAACTATAACTACAAAGTTGGTGTAGTTATCAGTGTACGTTTTTTTTATTTGCACATTTTCTACGAGCTGTAGAACACTCTGTACTGTTTTCTAATTTAGTTTATTTCATTCGTAGAACAGTGAACTCTAATACAAGTTTGTATCCTAAAGAGGGAGGAATGTTATATATGACATATGACGTGTTCCTGTTCCTGGTTAGAGAGTTGTTCCGAACTTCCGGTAATAAAATGTTTTGTTCTATTTGACTACGTCAATAGTTCTCTGTAAATGTCGTACCCAATACACGACAATGCTTAATAGTAAGCAATTGTTAGTCCTTTGGCCGAAGGTCCAAGTGACTATTGCCATCACTCTGCGTCCGCCGTCCGCCGTTAGCTGCCGTATCTCAGAAACCGTTCAGCAACTTTTTCTCTAATTTTGCATAGACATCTTGGGGCACTGCCACTATGCACGAGAAATCTGTATTTGATTGAATCATTTTAAGGGCTCCCTAGGGCCTCCAAGGACCCCAAAAACTTGTAAAAATGTAACATTTGGCCTATTTTTTCAAAAAACTGTTCAGCAACTTTTTTTCTAATTTTGCATAGATGTATCTTAGGGTGCTGCCACTATATACAAGAAATCTGTATTTGATTGAATCATTCTAAGGGCACCTAAGGGGCCCCCAAAGTGCAAAAGGTTTACATTATCTAGTGATGTGGTTTTGAGAAGGGCCCTTGAGACCACCCCCAACATTATATGTTGTGTATTGTGCCACAAAATCAACAGCTGTGACTAATCTCTACAGCCCAGTCCATTGAGACCTTGACTAATCTTTAATTGGTCACAACACCCAGGTAGAGTAGACACACTTGACCCCTGTTAGACTGAACAGTTGCCTAACACTTTTAAACTGTATCTTCAAAACTTGATTTTCTATAATTGCAAGTTGTGTTTATTTTGATGTTCATTTAATTATTATAAAATGGTGTGACTGTGGTGTCTATTGGTTAAAGATGCATTGTCTGTAGAAACCTGTAGGTGACAAACAACCAAATGTCAACCATTAGAAGAGTTGACATAGTTCCGCTATACACAAGCAAGAAATCTGTATTTGATTGAATCATTCTAGCGTCATCAGCATATAGTAGAACATACATTTTCTACATCATCATCACTAAGGTTGTTGTAAATTTAACCAGCTGCCATGTCAAGTCCGTTATAATTGTGACTAAGTGTTCAAAATTATTCAGGTAAATAGCAAATAACAAAGGACACAAGTTTTCTCCTTGCCATACCTCTCTACACATGAGAAGAAGGCTGACACAGCCTGGCCCTCATTTATACATGATTTAGCATTTTTGTACATGTTGTATACAACTTTCAACACAATACCATTAATACCGCATGAAATTATCTTAGACCACAGGGAGGACCGGTCTACTAAATCAAATGCTTTCTTATAATCGATGAAGACACAATAAAGCCTTTTGCGTCGAAACAAATACAATTCAACCAATACCCCTATTTGAACACTGCCTGTTCTTCACCTATTACATTCGCTTTGTTTAGGTATGTGGTCAGTCTGGTGTTCTGAACAATCACTAAGGATTAATGAACACTTGTGCAGAATGTCACCCACTTGGCAGGTTTAATTGATCTATTCAGCAATGAGGACACTGCTTAGGCCTCACTCTGGACACTGTCACTCAGTGTTGTGTATTGTCTTAGTTGGTGCATTGAGCTATTCTACTTGACCATGAATCGGTGGTTGCTCTGGTTGTGTATTACACCCAGCTGTGGCGCTAAGATTCTCTGCCTGCTATTGTTTGATGGAAACTGTGACTAATCCGTAATTGGTCACTGGCAGTAGCTTGTGTCAACAGACAGCATTAAGCCACTAGACCCTGTTAAACTGGACAGTTGCCTGTAGGTTTTAAACTGTGTCAAACAGTGAGTCTACCTAGTGCTCTCAAATAATCTGTCCTCTTAGTTTTACACATGAAGACATAATCTGGCATAACTTGATAAGTCTTTGTAGCAGCACATTTGTACTTCCAGTGTATCATTGAAACATAACATACATATTACATACTGTGTGCCACATTTGAATGTTGTGCATGTAATATTTCCATGCAATCCATTTGCATATATAATGTAAAACTTCAACAGCTGTTTTCTTCATTTTCACTTTTTGATCCTTACCATGTTCAATGCTCCATAACTTTGCCAATTTTTGTAGCGGTCATATTTTTTGAAACCGTGTAAAGCACCCTACCAAACCTTTACAAGGATGTAAGAAAACAATGTTACAATTTTTTCGACTTATCACTCATTTGGTCAGCCGTGGTCACATATAGACGTATTAGTCCAAAGGACTTCAGGGCCACTTGGCCCATTTTTTTATTTCACGGTTGACACACGTTTAGCTTTTATGAGCTTAGGGATCATCTCAGAATGTCGATGGCCGATAATGCTTGTCGACGAAAGGCGAGTCTGTAAACGAGAATTGTTTGTTCCCTGAATAGCTTACCTTGGAGTGCCAAAAATCAAGAATTTTCAGTGAATGTGAGGAGGTTGCAGCCAATTTCACGAGTTTCCTCTTCCATATGGAAGTTTGCTGGTTACCACACGGACAGCATTTAATCACACCGTTTCAGAGCACAACATCCATATACCTACGTCGGACCAAGTGGGCATACAGTAGTTCTAAACCTAGGCTACTTTGCACATCTCAATTAGCTGAACATCTTATTAGAAGGGAATCTCGTGAATATTCTCACAGCTGAAGACAATGTTACCAGCTTCTTCCGTCACAAGATCCAGTTTTACCAACGTAAAGTTCATGCTAATGAAGTGTCCATATTCTCAGTGTCAATGTTACTAGCAGTGAACGAACTACAGTGTCCTTTGCGGGTGATGTCATGATGCGGCACATGGAAGAGTCCATCGCTATACATTTATGTAGACTGGAAAACGACGACAAAAATGTATGGATTGTGATACATTTTTCAGTGGAGCAAGGAGAAGGTAGCACACCGAAAGCTTTTAGGATCCTCACAAAGCAAATTTCTGTTAGAAAGCTGATGATTAATAACCAATTTTCTCACAGCTTTCAAAATCTGCATACCATTAATCACAAAGTACGGCTCGTATTTCTACAATGATCGTAATTAAAACCAAGCAAATTACTATATTGGATCTTGCTGATGATCTGCGATGTGTTTTAGCTGTGTTAAAACCTCATGTATATTAGCTAATCAAGAAGTAGCAAACAAATTTATCTCATGCAACACACTGATACTTTAAACTTAAGGTAAGGCTAGTGAAGAGAGGGTTTAACATTTAGTTTTTTGCGTGAAGTTATTGTTGTATTTTACTAAGAAATATGGCAATGATATGAATAAGTATTTCGCAGGTTACCTTTTCTCATATGGTTTATTTAAGGGTAATTACGGTTTTGTTGGCCTCTTTGGCTTTGTTTACTAGTGCTGTCCATCTTTGTCTTCTGATTGTATTCCGTATCCAGCCGTTCGTACATACTTGCCTTTTCAAGGTTTCACTTGACACTGTCTTTTAATCTTGTCTTCCTATTCTACCACCCTCTTGTTTCCATGCTTCCCTTTGTTAGCATTTTCTCCCTTATTCTCTGCACATGTCAATTTCAGCTGTTCCTGAAATCTATCTTCTAGTGTATCTTAATTTGCATATTCTTTGACCACCAATTGTATTTAAAATGTAAACAGATTACAACATTGTTACGCATCCAAGAGACCCGAGGAAATATTGCCCTTTTAAGAGCATCCACTTGAAGGGAACTACACTGTAATCCCCATTCGTGCTCGCTTGCACCGTATTATGAACCAAAGGACATAAGGAACATCATATATACACCCTGTAGATATATATATATAATAGTCTACATGCTAGGACATGGCCAAACAGTTATATAATATATTATATAAGAGTTTGCCCATGTCCTAGCGTGTTCATTTATTATCTATGTAATGACAGTGGCACCAATTATGTGAAGAGTCGCTGTATAAAACTTGATGATGACAATTTAATAATTGGTTTTGTCTAGTGGTTGTCATTTACAAAACCTACTGGTTACTTCACATCGCCTACCACTTTTAAGTTTCTAAATTGGGAGGTAACATGTTGGATCTACAGTAAGGGGCACAAGTGAAACAATGGCTCAGCTCGATTATAGCCGACTACATTATGAATAGAAATAACTGCATGTTGTGGTAAGATTTTTAATCTTGTGATTGATGTTACAAAATACCACTACAGTAGAAGAACGACACGCTTTCTTTTTTACTTTTAAAGGTTTTATTGTATGCTGCATCTGTTGTGTTTAATTTTAGAACTGGTATTGTCTATCTAGCACGAGTCGGTTTTTAAATGACAACAAATCAGGAGGTAATCATCTCCCTCCCTTTTCAATATCATCATTTTAATGTCTTTTGACATCTGAACATTAGCTAGTATTTTATTATTGTTGTTTTAGTCTTTGTTATTTTGTCATAATTTATTAATAACTGTGTCATGTATTTGTCTGTGTCTGTCAAAGGACCACAATGTTTGTGTCATCCTTATATATAAAGTACTCTGTATTTATATTTTATGTATATACAAGCTTACATTTTTATATTGAATAAATCAATCATTCAAAATCTTTCACAACCACTTTATTTTCCCAACCAAGAGAGCAGCATTTGAACGAGTTATTAGAAGCTAACATCTGACTATTGGTAGCCTACCAGATAACTTTATACAAACACAGAGAACACCACCACACAGTTATATTGATATCAATACAACGTAGTCACCATACAAACAGGTACAAACAGTGTACAACACTTCAACAAACCACAACATTCAACATAATACTCTCAACATACAATCATATTGTTGGATAATGGCTCCAACCAGAATCTGGAACATCTTATCATGATTTGGCTATTCCGTACATCCAATCATCATATTATATACATCTGGAATAAGATACAACACTTTCCTAGAGATTACAGTAAATAAACCATACTTGCAGCTCAGGAAAGAAAATCTAACTCATACTTATGTTAGACAATTCTTGATCAGCACGATTCTGGATTAACACTAAGTGTGCTTGCTAGCTCTGCTTACCTTTTTTACATGACACATTAGTTGACATAAATACATCATCACCTTTGGTCATATTCAGTGTTGACAACATACAACTCTATAGTAATTGCAACAATATTTAAATACTAGTTTTGATGCCAACTTGAGTACTACTTTGGCCATGTGCACATATACTAGCCACAAAAAGAAACTGTGCATAGGAAGAAAGGCACCGAAATGTAATGTAATGGATTGATTTTGCTCAATGTCGATTAACATGAAACAGGGACATGTAGACTATACCATAACATGACTTCCATTGGAAAGTTACATAATGCAAAGTCAGGCAACGACATTGTGTGAAAACAAAGAAAATGCTCCTGTAGGGTCTTTCGTAACAGGCATGGTTACATAAGGCAGACATTTGGAAAGCTGCTGGTACACCCAACTAAAAAAACGCATGAAGCACAAGGCTGACATTCCACAAAGGTTCCATACTCACATTTCATCAACGAGGCGTCGATGCACTGCAGTGATCAATGCAGTTGGAGGACACACCCCTAATTAATCTTGTGGTGTTCAAGTTTGACACTGAAACTTTGATCCTAAAGATTAGGCATAAACGTTAAAGCCATCGTGAAAATAATGGCATACATGTTACACTTACATAACACTTTTGTATGGACAGTTTAAGGGTAGCCACTACTCTAAAACGGCCATAAGCCATATCTCTGTTAATACTGAACGTATATCTTACCAAAATTTGGAGTAATGATTAGTTAAATGAATAGTATTTGATATGTGGAATATGGGCTCAGTTGCTTGTGTATCACCCTGGAAATGAACGTTTCTAGTGTGACAGAGGGGCATACATCCTTGAAAATTATTCTGAGCTAACAACTGTATGTGTGATCATGTAGTTGTCAAGAATCATCAGCTAGAATACTCCTTTGTGCAATAAGGTGGTTTTGGGCAAGGAAATCTCACTGCAATGACTTTTGCGAGATGGGACTTTAGGTTTGAGCATTTTTCAAAGCGTCTTGAAAAATGCTAGTACCTGAACAGTCAGTGAAATCAGATATCCTTGCCCAAAACCACCTTATTGCACAAAGGAGTATTCTAGCTGATAATTCTTGACAATGGCATGATCACACGTACAGTTGTTAGCTCAGAATAATTTTCAAGGATGTGAAAATCAGTCTCACTAGAAACATTCATTGCCATGAAAATACACAAGCAAATGAGTCCATATTTCAAACATCATATACCATTCATTTATCTAACTAGTATACTAAAATTGTTTAAGATATGTTCAGTATTAACAGAGATATAGCATATTGATTATATGGCCATTTTCGGGTAGTGGCTACCCTTAAACCATTTTTGTTTACAATATAATGACATCTGTATCATGCACAATTTCTTATTGTGGCTAGTATATGTCATGTCCTAGAACTATGCCCAGCAGGATGTCTGACAAAAACATTTACACAGACAAGAAAAAACCTGTCTCATTTATAAAGGTTGACAATGCCTGAACACATTTTAGTGTTCAGTAACAATACACTACGTCTTAAAATGTCACTTTCTATACAAGCAAGTCATTTTTACTTTATTGTTTACTTTGGCATAGGTAAAAAAAAAAGATAAAATATTACATAACACAGTATCCAGTTAGGAGTGCTCAAAGTGTTTTATAATTCACCCTATGGCAGTCCTCCTCATGAGAGCACTTCTGTGGGAACGATTATTTCCAGAAGACGATTCTTTCACATATATCCTCCATTGTCACCCTCTAGAATTTATTTAGTTTTTCTGAAGCAATAATTGACAACTGAAACAAGCAAGTAAATATTTTGACACTGTCACAATGTATATGGAGAGTCTGTACCACATCAGCATAAGCACATGCAACGCTAACCAAGGAGTGACAACCTTCCAGGATGTCCACTGTACAGTCTGTACTGCTGTCATGTGACAAGCACCAACATGGTCACAATCAGGGCTGGGTTCAATTATGTAATTGTATTTGTAATTGATTACAGCCAAATGCTGTAATTGTAACTGATTTTGGTTTTGAAAATATTGTGTAATTGAAACAATTACATCAATTACATAGTTTTCTGACATCACACGCTTTAGCTAAACAAACTATTAAGAAACAGTTGCCCCTTAGATTGTTTTCAATCAACAAAATAATAAACCATACAACATAGTCAATGCCTAAGTTGTGAACCTAAAGGGGCATTCACCAAACAGTGCTGATTAATGAAGAAGTCATGTAGCTAACAGTGTCCTAGACTACTGTTTGCTCAGAGGGTGGATTGGCACATGTCAGTGTCCAAGTATCAATGTCCCCGTTGTTCTTTAGCCAGGCTGCAAGGTACTACTGCAAGCTTGCTAAACTGGTCTAGAGGCTGTCTGAGTCAGAAGAAGATTCTAGTGTCTCTCATGAGAGCAACAATGGCATTTTATTATGGATTTCCTGCCTTGCTTAATTACTTGCAACTATGGTTATGAACTAGAGGTTTCTGACTGGGAAGCCTGTGTGGCTTCAATGTCATCAACATGCAAACACTTTAAATTCCAATAAAGTATCTTTACACATCACCTCAATCTACTGTCAACCTACGGTAGATTGACATATCATGCACCAACCAGAGTTTCCCAATAACAAATCCTGTTAGACTGTTAAAATTGTTCATTCAGTATTTCTCCAACACCTGAACTGGTGATATGTTTTTCTGGTTTGTTGCATTTTCCACAATCTGTCTTTCGTCATCAGCCGAGTGTTTGGAAAGGGTGGATTGGGAAAAGGCTGTTATAGATGTCATAGCAGTACCGCTGGCTGTTCCACAAACGTAATTGCCATTCTTGTGAGTGTCACTGTAAAAACAAGACTTCCATCAACAATACCCTCCATTTACATTCTACCTTAAAACAAGTCTGTTCCACTGTCACACATCAGCCGGGGTGGTAATTATTGATATGGAGTTCTTTGAATTAGTCATCTTGAATTTGGGAACTTCATGACTGTGTCAAATATCAAAGGGCCGTGCAGTTAAATTAGTCAGCAACTCTTATATTGCCAATAGTGTATTTATATCTGAGTGTCTTGTTTACAATTTGAACATTTTGTGCTCGAAATATCCGAGGCGTGAACAGTGTTTCAGGTTTATTAAATGCAATTTGAAATTTTAACACATTTATTCTTGTATTTAGAACATTATAATCATTATAAAAATAGAAACAGACAGCCTTGCTTTAAGGGTAGCCACTACTCGAAAACACCCATATGACCAATATGCCATATCTCTTAATATTGAACATATCATAACCAGATTAGGAGCACTGATTAGAAAAATGGTATATGATGTGTGAAATATGGGCACGTTTGGTTGTGGTTGTTACCATGGCAATGAACGTTTCAAGTGAGATTAATTTTCACATCCTTGAAAATTATTCTGAGCTAACAACTGTATGTGTGATCATGCAACTGTCAAGAATCATTAGCTAGAATACTCCTTTGTGCAATAAGGTGGTTTTGGGCAAGGATATCTGACTTCACTGACTGTTGTTCAGGTTTGAGCATTTTTCAAGATGTCATGAAAAAAGCTCAAACCTAAAGTCCCATCTCACAACAGTCATTGCAGTCAAACTTCCTTGCCCAAAACCACCTTATTGCACAAAGGAGTATTCTAGCTAATGATTCTTGAAAAACTGCATGATCACACATACAGTTATTAGCTCAGAATCATTTTCAAGAATGCATGCCCCTCTATCACACTAGAAATGTTGATTTTCATGGCACTGCACAAGCAAATGAGCCCACATTCCACATATCATGTACTATTCATTTACCTAATTAGTACACCAAATTTGGCTAAGATATGTTCAGTACTAACAGAGATATTGCCTATGGCCGTTTTCGAGTAGTGGCTACCCTTAAAACCTTTATCTATAAATAATAATTATATTTACTGTTTGACTGCAACAAAAGCATCCATTTGAGATATATATAATGATTATCATATTTTGTCAAAGAAAGGGCTTTGTTTGATTTAAAAAAAAACTTTGCAGTATCAGTCAACATTCAAAACACTGTAAGACAACTGTACAACTCAACTTATTGACAATCTAATGAAAAGCATCCATCTTTGTCATCGTAGGAGTAATGATCACAGAGCTTTATGCTTTGCCTCCCATAGGTGCTTTAATTTAAATATCAAACTATTTTTTGAAGCATTTTGCCATGCAGCATTTATTACATGTCTAAATCATTGTCAGCTGTTAGTTGGTTGGTTTGACAGGAACATCTATCAGCACCTGAACAAGTAGGTGGGTAGTGAGCTGGAGACATAGAACGAATGGAAGGGAAGCGACTAATGAAAACAGCGGAAGCCATCATAGTGGAGGGTCAGATAATAGGACGACCACAAGTGAGTTGGGATGACTGAGGAAAGGGAGATTTGAGATTGGGAAGGGTGTGGAAAACGAGAGCAAGAGATAGGAGAGACAGGTGGTGGAAGCACAGATTTGCACAGACACAGAAGATTATGGACACAATATTTATGGCTTTAAGTTGATTAAAGGGGGCTGGGCATGAGGACTGAATGGAAAGAGAGCAGATCCACTCAGAGTGGGGGTATGAGAAGAGGAAAACCACAACTGAGATGGGAGAACAGTGGAGATTTGGCAGGACTAGGCGGGTAGTGGAGAGTGAGAGATGCGGGAATCGAGACAGTAATGTGGGATCAGTAAGGAGGAGATGGAATACAAACATCATGAAGTGGTACCAACGCAGGCCTCACGCTGGACTACAGGAACAAAGAGGAGAGTGACCAAGTACTTCTTCAGTGCTGATAGATGTGATAACAGTGCCTCACTGCCTAGCTACTGGAGGGTCATATTTACCTTGAGGTGGGCAATGATCTCATCTCAGCAGCGTCGCCTGTCACAGCTACAGCTGCTTCCGTCATTACCGTGCCGGTTGTCATGGTAACCGAGGGTAATGAGTTGAGGACGCCATTCACCTGGTTACTTCTCTGATTGATCGGGCTGGCGTTGCAGGCCACAACATCGTCATATATCCTATACCTGCAAAACAGAACATGTTCAAGACTTGATAGGAAGGTATTTGCACTAGGGGAGTAAAGATACATCTCTAACAAGATGCATCGCAGTTTAGGTGATAAAACAAAGTACTTCACTCAAAATAACTTGTTTAGCAAATATTTGTTTGCACAAAATCAATTAAATAAGTGTTCGATATTTAGAATATGGATCTCTTAGGCAAGAGCTTGATTCATGTTTTTGTTAACACAGCATCTTATATTAAGTAAGGTAGATTTGACTCACACTGGTATAATGTTCTAAATATGCAGACTGTATCAACTTCATTTTGTTGACTAACTGTTTGACACATTTAGTTTCTATTAGCTGCATTAATCAACAAAAAGCAATGTGCATTAGTGAATCGTTAAACAGCATTTAACTGATAATATGTGTCACAAGTAGTACGATATAAAATATGTAGAATGACATATATACTTCCTACGGAGACAATGTAATATCATATATGTTCAGATTAACACTGATATGTCATATGATGTCATATATGCAATTACATATCATCTGCTCCGTTTAGGAGGACATCTGTCTCAATCCAATGTTCCTGTCAAGCTTAAAGCATGAAGAGTATTTTTTTTAAATGGGCCAAGTGGCCCTGAAGTCCTTTGGACTAATACGTCTATATGTGACCCCGGCTGACCAAATGAGTGATAAGTCGGAAAAATTGTAACATTGTTTTCTTATATCCTTGTAAAGGTTTGGTAGGGTGTTTTACACGGTTTCAAAAAATATGACTGCTACAAAAATTGGCGAAATTATGGAGCAATGAACATGGTAGGGGTCAAAAAGTGAAAATGAAGAAAACGGCTAACGAAGTTTTACATTATACATGCAAATGGATTGCATGGAAATATTACATGCATGACCTTCAAATGTGACACACAGTATGTATGTTATGTTGCAATGATACACTGGAAGTACAAATGTGCTGCTACAAAAACTTATCACGTTATGCCAGATTATGTCTTTATGTGTAAAACTAAGAGGACAGATTATGTGAGAGCAAAAGGTAGACTCACTGTTTTACACAGTTTAAAACCTACAGGCAATTGTCCAGTTTAACAGGGTTAGTGGCTTAATGCTGTCTGTTGACACGTGCTTCTACCAGTGACCAATTACAGATTAGTCAGTTTCCATCAAACAATGGCAGGCAGAGAATATTAGCTCCACAGCTGGGTGTAATACACAACAAGTTACAAATATAGCTACTCCGAGGTAGACAATTAATTTTAGTTAGCAAATTTAGCATTTTAGGGGACCCTTGGTGCCCTTAGAATGATTCAATCAAATACAGATGTATTGTGTATAGTGGCATTACTACATGAAATGTCTATGAAAAATTAGAGAAAAAGTTACTGAACGATTTTTGAATAAAAGGCAAAATGTGAAAATTTTCCAGTTTTGGGATCCTTTTTGGGGGCCATTACACATAAACAGACCATTCCCACAAGATGACATACTAATGCAAATCAAAAAACTCAAAAACAAAAAGGCATGTGGTATTGATAATGTTATAAATGAATACTTAAAAACAGCCCCACCGAACTAATTATAGTTATTGTTAAGATGTTTAAAGGAAATAAAAACAAGGCATTAGCTAAAATCCGTTTTCCATGTGTACAAAAAGTTTAATATTGCATGTAACATTCGAGAACATTTTAAAAATACAGAAAAATACATTTGTAGCATAAATTCGATTTTAAATAAAAATGTTATGAGCTAGGCAATCACGTGGTATCTTAACGTCACACATGACTCACACTCGCAGCAGGCCGACCCTTTCTATGCATTCAGAGCATGTTTACATGGATAATGTTGGGGTCGAAACGAGCGTCAGCATAAGTTGTTATGCAATAATCCAATGTAATACAAACACTAGTCATCATAGAGGAACAAGCAGTTATCTTACGGTTCCACATGAATTCAATTTTATTCAAAACAATGAATGCGAATGAGCCTACAAGTCGACTAGGTTTTGCCGAGCTTGGCCCTGGGCTCGTTTTCAGAATAATTATATCGAATGCAACCAACGAGAGATAATGTACACCAATATACATACATAGCAAACATATATCGTATCCAGCTATTGAAAGTAATGTGTAAAATCTCATAATATCACTAGAATATCGATCTATGAAGGAGGAGTTGTAGAATTTATCATAACAACTGAAATCAGTCAGCGAATTTCTGCCGGCCGTGATAGCTCAGTTGGTAAATGCGTTGGTTCCTTGGCATCTGTATTACAATCGGGTGACGCCGGTTCAATCTTGACAGCATGCAAACTATTGATTTTCTTTACACTTTTTTTGTTTATGTTTTCACGAAGTAATATAAACCAAATCATTTAGTATACTATGATGCACTGTTTGTAAATATTTTTTTATATTTTTGTAGTAATTATTTATTCGCCACAAAAATGAAAATATGGTCAACGATGTTTCTAAATTGTATTTATCCAGACAGATCACAATCTGTTTTCACATATATAATTACAATATATTACTGTACAATATATTTATAATTATTAAATTAGATATCCATTACATTATATTTGTTTGGATAAATAAAATTTAGAAACATCGTTATATAATGACCATATTTTCATTTTGTGGCGAATAAATAATTACGACAAAATAAAAATTATTTACAAACAGTGCATCATAGTATACTAAATGATTTGGTTTATATTACTTCATGAAAACATAAACAAAAAAAGTGTAAAGAAAATCAATAGTTTGCATGCTGTCAGGACTGAACCGGCATCGCCCGATTGTAAAATAAATAACAAATAAATAAATGACGCGCCTACCCACTGAGCTAGTGGGACCAGAGGAAACTCTCTAACTGATTTATTATGTTATGGTAAATTGTACAACTCCTTCATATATTGATATTCTAGTGATATTATGAGATTATACACGTTACTTTATGTAGCTGGATACAATATATGTTTGCTATGTATGTTTATTGGTGTAGATTATATCCCGTTGGTTGCATTCGATATAATTATTCTGAAAACGAGCCCAAGCTCGGCGAAACCTAGTCGACTTGTAGGCCCATTCACATACGTTGTTTTGAATAAAATTGGATTCATGTGGAACCGTAAGATAACTGCTTGTTCCTCTATGATGACTACTGTTTGTATTACGTCGAAAAATTGCACAATAACTCATTCTGACGCTCGTTTCGACCCAAAAGCTATACTTGTAAACATGTTCTGAATGCATGGAAAGGGTCGGCCTGATGCGAGTTTGAGTCATAAGTGACGTCACATCTCGGCATCCCGAAAAGCGTGCCAAAAATATGCATATTCGAAAATGTCCGGATGTATAGCATAAAATGTGGAATTTCTAATTCATTGAATTTTTTAGATTTTTTTTGCTTGGTGGACGTGGAAATAGATAGCAGGATGTAATATAACATAAATTCAAGCAATAGATGTTTTTATTCCCTTTAACCTAGTTCTATTATCTGATTGGTGTATTGGGATCATTAAGCCTATATATATACAAACATAGCAGCAGACACTCTGACAGTGTGACTGCTGCCTGGCTAAATGGATGCAATGGTGCTTTGAAGTTAGTTCTTCTGTCAACTATCCTTTTCACACAAGCCTATAGATTTAGTAGCTGCCAGCAAACTACTGAGCCTAAATTACCATGCAGGTGTAAAAAACGTGCTGATGTATTTGAACTTGAGCCACTAACTAACTGTCCACCAAGCAGTACCAGTTTTATAATAATAATAATCCACAAGTTAAATGGCAGTGATCTTCCTTTTATCATTCATGTGATGTTTATTGTGAGCAGGGCGGACAAATGGTTATCATACATAGACAGGTACAGAAAGAAACTGACATTTTCTATAAAAAAAACATGTTTGCCTATCAATTACATGTATTTCCTATTGTTGCTGTTTCTGCCGGGCAGAAACAGTTTTTGCCCGGCATTAATCAAACAACCCTGTAGGTAATTATTAATCAAATGTTTTTTTGGTGAATCATAGTTACAGATCATTAAGGGTTATGATGGAAGTAAAATGTTTACATGTTTACTGTTCACTTATTGCACCACATCTTGCATTTAGAGGAATAATTATAATAGAAAATAAAATGTTGTGGCACATATTTTTAAATACATGCATCGATGAGAAACCGGGAATTACTTTTCTGTGGCCTAAGAATAACTAATTTCAATTAACTTTCTGCTTATATAAAACAACTGCATAAAAATATATATCCATACAAGACACAGACTCAGCATGTGACAGATGTTTTGGAAAGGGGAATAGTGTTCTTCTGGTACAATACACAACATTTACTGTTAGGGGATAGTCTCAAGGGCTCTTCTCAAAACCACATCACTAGATAGTGTAAACATTTTGTATTTCGGGGGGCTGTGTCAGCCTTCTTCTCATGTGATGTAGAGTTACCACAAGGAGAAAACTTGTCTCCTTTGTTATTTGCTATTTACCTGAATGATTTTGAACACCGTTAGTCATAATTATAAGGGACTTGACATGGCAGCTGGTGAAATTTACAACAACCTTAGTGATAATGATGTAGACATTTTCTTGCAAATGTATGTTCTACTATATGCTGATGATACTAGAATAATTCAATCAAATACAGATTTCTTGTGTATAGCGGAACTATGTCAACTCTTCTAATTGTTGACATTTGGTTGTTTCAGGATGACCCCTTAGAATGTAGACACAACTGTCCAGGGGTCTAGTGGGCAGTGTCTATTGACTCTAAGCCTCTGCCAGTGACCAATTACAGATAAGTCACACTTTCCACCAGCCAGCCACACTGAGGTGTGACAGATGTTGTGGGAAAAGGGATTAGTTGAACAAAAGGACTGGAAGCATGATAGATCTGCTGCTACAGTAGACCATTTAGTTAGCAAATTTAGCATTTTAGGGGACCTTTGGTGCCCTTAGAATGATTCAATCAAATACAGATTTCTTGTGTACAGTGGCACTACCACATGAAAAGTCTATGCAAAATTAGAGAAAAAGTTACTTAAAGGGAATAAAAACATCTATTGCTTGAATTCATGTTATATTACATCCTGCTATCTATTTCCACGTCCACCAAGCAAAAAAAATCAAAAAATTCAATGAATTAGAAATTCCACATTTTATGCTGTACATCAGGACATTTTCGAATATGCATATTTTTGGCACGCTTTTCGGGATGCCGAGATGTGACGTCACTTATGACTCAAACTCGCATCAGGCCGACCCTTTCCATGCATTCAGAGCATGTTTACAAGTATAGCTTTTGGGTCGAAATGAGCGTCAGAATGAGTTATTGTGCAATTTTCCGACGTAATACAAACACTAGTCATCATAGAGGAACAAGCAGTTATCTTACGGTTCCACATGAATCGAATTTTATTCAAAACAACGTATGCGAATGGGCCTACAAGTCGACTAGGTTTCGCCGAGCTTGGGCTCGTTTTCCGAATAATTATATCGAATGCAACCAACGGGAGATAATCTACACCAATAAACATACATAGCAAACATATATTGTATCCAGCTACATAAAGTAACGTTTTTAATATCATAATATCACTAGAATATCGATATATGAAGGAGTTGTACAATTTACCATAACAATTTAAATCAGTTACAGAGCTTCCGCTGGTCCCGCTAGCTCAGTGGGTAGGCGCGTTGGTTACTTGTCATTTGTTTTACAATCGGGCGGTGCCGGTTCAATCCTGACAGCATGCAAACTATTGATTTTCTTTACACTTTTTTTTTAATGTTTTCACGAAGTAATATAAACCAAATCATTTAGTATACTATGATGCACTGTTTGTAAATAATTTTTATTTTTTTAGTCATTATTTATTCGCCACAAAAATGAAAATATGGTCATTATATAACGATCTTTCTCAATTTTATTTATCCAAACAAATATAATGTAATGGATATATCATTTATTAATTGTAAATATATTGTACAGTAATATATTGTAATTATATATGTGAAAACAGATTGTGATCTGTCTGGATAAATACAATTTAGAAACATCGTTGTATATAATGACCATATTTTCATTTTTGTGGCGAATAAATAATTACTACAAAAATTTAAAAAAATATTTACAAACAGTGCATCATTGTATACTAAATGATTTGGTTTATATTACTTCGTGAAAACATAAACAAAAAAAGTGTAAAGAAAATCAATAGTTTGCATGCTGTCAGGATTGAACCGGCGTCGCTCGATTGTAAAACAAATGCCAAGGAACCAACGCTTTTACCAACTGAGCTATCACGGCCGGCGGAAATTCGCTGACTGATTTCAGTTGTTATGATAAATTGTACAACTCCTCCTTCATACATCGATATTCTAGTGATATTATGAGATTTTATACGTTACTTTCTGTAGCCGGATACGATTATGTTTGCTATGTATGTATATTGGTGTACATTATCTCCCGTTGGTTGCATTCGATATAATTATTCTGAAAACGAGCCCAGGGCCAAGCTCAGGGAAACCTAGTCGACTTGACTTGTACGTTGTAAGCTCATTCGCATTCATTGTTTTGAATAAAATTGAATTCATGTGGAACCGTAAGATAACTGCTTGTTCCTCTATGATGACTAGTGTTTGTATTACATCGGATTATTGCATAACAACTCATTCTGACGCTCGTTTCGACCCCAACATTATCCATGTAAACATGCTCTGAATGCATAACAAGGGTTGGCCTGCTGCGAGTGTGAGTCATGTGTGATGTTTAGATACCACGTGATCGCCTAGCTCATTACATTTTTATTTTCCGCGGGAATCGCTATAGACGGGTTTAAAATCGAATTTATGCTACAAATGTATTTTTCTGTATTTTTTTAATGTTCTCGAATGTTACATGCAATATTAAACTTTCTGTACACATAGAAAACGGATTTTAGCTAATGCTTTGTTTTTATTTCCTTTAAGAGTTTTTGAAAAAATAGGCAAAATTTTAAAATTTACCAGTTTTGGGGTGCTTTTTTGGGGGGTCATTAGGTGCCCTTACAATGATTCAATCAAATACAGATTTCTTGTGTACAGTGACACTACCACATGAAATGTATATGCAAAATTAGAGAAAAAGTTGCTGAACAGTTTTTGAAAAAATAGGCAAAATGTTACATTTTTACCAGTTTTGGGGTCCTTGGAGGCCCCAGGGAGCCCTTACGTTTGCTATGTATGTATATACATATTCGTATTCAATCAAATACAGATTTCTCTTGCATAGTGGCAGTGCCTTAAGATATGTCTCGGCAAAATTAGAGAAAAAGTTGCCGAACGGTTTCTGAGATACGACAGCTAACAGCGGACGTCGGAAGCAGAATGATGGCAATAGTCCCTTGGACCTTTGGCCAAAGGACTAAAAATGTACACCTTGGCAATAATTAATTAATATTGAAGAACTGACCTAAAACCATTTTCGTCCTCAAACTCTTGATTCTCGTCATCGCTGTCGTCGTCAGGGGCAACAAACACGACCTCAAGGACAATGTCGCCTTGCTGCAAAGTGCAAAAGTAACACAGTCGCATTGCGTCACTTTTGTGCCAAGGTGTGCATTTCATATGACATAGGTACAATAAGCTGGATCCTTTTTTAGCAGTTTCGCTTCTACGTAGGTTACGTAAGACAGTTTGGTTGTACTAGACTATGGAAGGCTGACTGCACTACATCTATGTGTGACATGGATAGCAGCAAATGCATTTGAACCAAGATCTAAATTACATTTTTCAGATTTCAAGTTTGAAGATAGAAGTGCAGAAGTGCAATCCGCTCGATTATGTTTACAATACTTCATACAAAAAACACACTGTTCTTTTAGGTTTACAAAGACAGTTAGAAGGAGACACCAGCTGTTGTGAAATGGCAATATGAATACGCAAGTGAGGTCATCACATAATATTGTCGGTCTAATTCCAGTACTAGCCTAAAATTCCTTTCAGGTGCTTCCTCAGAATATGGTTCTTTTATGTTCAAATGTGTAGTGTGTAAAAAACCTAAGTAATGTTGGTGGCCTGTTTAATAAAAGAATTACATCTGGTAAGTTATGAGATCAAATTGGGTGGCCAACATTTAGCACTAGCCAGCTGAATGTCAGCTATCATCCGCCACAAAACTCGCTTCCAGTTCTCAGGTTTTTGATAATGGAATGCAATGAATGCCACATAAACATATCAAAAAGATATTTAAGGCAGTCTCTATAGTTCAGGCACGTAATTAAAGCTGTTTTGACAAACTTTTTATTAAATGCATGCTTCATGCTACAGTCAATACAGACTAGCAGCGACATACAGAACCCTAACGGAGAATTCCTTGAAATGCTACATTTAACATTAAGCATGTTATAGTTTTCCAATAGTTTGCTTGATGAGTTCACCGAAATGGTGTAAAACAGTGGCGTTCACGTCATAACATGTACTGGTGTTAGTAGTATTTTGATTTTTTTAACGCGATGAACACAAAATTCTAACTGAAGAAGCAGCTTTCAAGTCGAATGCTGTTGTCTTGTAGTGAACAACAAATTCTCTGAACAGGGGATTTGTCCTAAGCTTGCCTTCCCAAAAAACTCACTTTTTTAGAACTGCTTGAAGGAACCATAAACATAGGATCTCCCAAAATTTAGACACAAAGACACAGTATGCACAGCAAACCAGTCAACTGACAACAGTATGACATTTCTGCTCCAAACAGTCTGACCTGGGGAGGGTTCCTATATTATGAACCAAGCGAGGAGTCATTGTCATAACTGACAGTGAGAGGGTGTTAGTGCCAATCTCCTGCACTGAGATATACCTGTTGTGAAAGGATGTCGACTGCGTCTGTGTGCTTCGTGTCCCGCAGGTCAATGCCATTGACTGAGAGAATGGCGTCTCCAACATACAGACCACCGCACCGTTCCGCTGGCTGACGCTCGTGGATCTCAGAGATCAGGATCGGCACGCCATGCTCCTTGCCTCCCTAAATCAATAATAATCAACCTTACTTTATCAAGTCTATGTTGGCTTCAACATCAGGGTTGGGCTCATGCGTACAGGTACCTGCGTCAAATCAGTTCAGAACTTTTACTTTTATGAATTTTTCAACCTCAGACTAGGCTGAATAAATCAGGCAGATCACTACTGCATTTGTTACCACCACCTACCCGCAGTTCGCCTGGAAAAACATCAAGCTGCCAAGTTGTTGAATTTTCACCTCAAAAACACCCAGACATTCTAACTATCTGAACTAGTATAATAACCTTATCCATGAATACTGTAAGGCATTTTATTGAAATACTAACAAGGAAACTTGTGATAATCCGAAGCAAACTTTCAAAGTGGATAAGTTGCCAAACAGTGTTCTGCCATCTTGTGACCGACTTAGCTCTGGAAGGCTGATGATGCGGTCTTTGAAACCATGGTTCTGAATTGCTGAATGAAGTCACCCCACTGATGTCATTTTGGCAAATTGGCAAATAACAGAGATTTCCATTGATTTGGGAATCAATGGGGTCACACGTTTTAACAAGATTTAACAAGATTGCCATCCACAGCTACAAGCTCCAGACAGCATGCAGACAAGGAACCCTTTGGCTTATCGAGAGTCCAACAATATTCCACTTACGTATAGCCCATCCTCCCCAGATTATTTTTGAACATATTCACACTGTTAGCATTAACACAATCATTAGATAATTTGTTCCAGTCATTTATTGTCCTCCGAGAGAAAGTATTTTCTCACATCCAACCTACCCTGTTCCTTGACTAATGGTGCATTGTGCCCTCTGGTTCTACTGCCTTCCTTAATTTGAAGAAAATATTTCTATCAATATCTTCATGACCATTCAATATTTTAAAAAGTTTCTGTTTGGTCTCCTCTTAGTATCCTAGTCTCTAATGTTGTCAACCTACATTCTAATAGGTGTCTTTCATAACTAAGATCTTTCAGTTCAGGAATCAGCTTAGTTGCTCTTCGTTGTATGCTTTCTAGCTTATCTATGTCCTTCTTATGATATGGCCTCCATGCTTGTATACAATATTCCAAATGAGGTCTAACTATTACTTTGTACAGTGGTACAATCAGCTGTTTGTCCTTATGTCATATTTCTTTTAATTAGCCCTAATATTTGGTTACCCTTTGAAGCAGCAATTCCACATTGCTCTGAAACTTTCATGTCAGCACAAACTGTCACTAAATCGTTTTACTTTACTGTTTTACCTAATATGGTATCCCCCATTATGTATTCTTTGTCCACATTTCCATGTCCTATGTGAATGCATTTACATTTCCAAAAACTGAATAACATTTGCCACATCTGTTCTAACCCTTCTGAACACCTTTGTATCGTCTGCGAATTTCAGTGCTTTGCTTGATATAAAATTATCATCATCCAAATCATTTATATATATCAAGAATAATATAGGTCCCAACACGGGCCCCTGTGGCACTCCACTCAAAACTGGTTTCCAGTTTGAAATCTCCCTCTTTGTCTTCTGTCTGTCCACCATGTTTTTATCCATATTATCATATATATGATTCATACCATCCTCTATACCATGTGATTTGAGTTTAAGCAACAATCTTTGATATGGCACTTTATCAAATGCTTTCTGAAAATCTAAGTAGACAACATCCACTGTTGACCCATCTTCTACCCATTTTGTAATTTTTTCCAAAAAAATTTAAGAGATTGGCTAGACAAGACCTAGCCTTTAAGAACCCATGTTGAGATTCATTTATTAATTGGTGTTTTACAAGAAATTCTGCCATATGGTCTCTTTTAAGAGTTTCTGGTAATTTGCATAAAATTTATGTTAAACTAACTGGTCTGTAATTCTGTCTTACTCTTCAATCCCTTTTTAAATAATAGCGTAATGTCTGCTTCTTTCCATTCTAATGGAATGATTTCCATCTTTAAGTGACAAGTTAAAGAATATAGCAAGTGGTGTACTGATTTGCTCTACAATTTCCGTAAGCAGTTTCGGTGATATCCCATCAACTCCAGGTGATTTGTTTTCTTTCATCTTCTTGATTTTCCTGGCTATCATTTCAGGAGTAACAAACAACTGCTCTAAATTATCTGATTCATCCCCACTTAGTAATTGGTACTGGCAGTGAACTGATATCTTTTGTGGTAAACACTGAGCTGAAATACTCATTTAGGGCCTCTGCCATGTGAAACCCATCAGATATTACGTTTTCTGCACTATTTTCAAGTGATCCCACTTTATCTCGAACTTTCTGTTTACTCTTTACATAAGTGTAGAAACTCTTGCTGTCATTTTTTATATCATTCGCAAATTGTTGCTCAAAAGTTCATTTAGATTTTCTAATTTCGGCTGTAGCTATGTTAAGGGCTTCTTTGTAGTTGTTCTAGTCTTCTAGATTTCTAGTGCCTCTATGAACTCTCCACATAATTTGGTTGTAAGCAATCTTACGCATAGCCTCCTTTGAATGGTGTTTCTTCCTGGATCGTTTCCCTTGATTTTTCAGGGGAACAAATCTTTCAATAATGCCTTCAATCTCATCTTTCAAAATGGTCAAACATTCTGTTGCCATCTTGTTCTTCATTAAGGTAGTCCAGTCTATGTATGATAAATATTTTCTCATCTGTCTATATTTGCCTTTGTTAAAGTTTCTCCTCCGTTGCTTTTTACCATTATTCCCTGATTGTTCTTTTATATTAAAATGGATCTGGTCAACAAATCCAACACATTCCCACCTCTGGTTGGCTCCAAAACATGTTAAGTAAGAAAATTATAATTTTTAGTATTAAAATATATTTCCATTAGCTTAGATACTTACCATAAGAAACAATGAATTGACATATCATTGTTTCCAATGGTAATTATCTGGAGTAATGGAACATTCCTGTATTACAAGCAGAAACTGTTGATCATCACCTCCAGCACTGTAGTGATTTCCACTTAATATGTCCATGATTAAAATCACCCATTATAACATATTCCCCTTTACTAATCTCCTTTATAACATTGTGCAGTTTTACATCATCCTCTTGTCGTATGCCAGGACTACAATAAACGAGTCCTATTGTTAATGTTGACTTTCTGGTAACTGATAGAGCTAGTTCAGGATCTACCTTGTCTTCGCGTGCCCATGATTCTGTGATGCCTATTACATCTGGGTCAATATCTGCTACCATGATTTATAAATCGCTTCTCTTATTTACTATGCTTCTGGGATTTAGGCATACACATCTAAGTTCATTTTTATGGATATTTAGTGAACCCTTTCCTTGTAGATTTGCTTGTACCATCTCTTTGAGGTGGCTCTACGTACCCCCCTGCGAATCTAGTTTAAATACTCAACTGTGCCTGTACCTTCATCTATGCACCAAATGAACTCGCTCCCTAGAACTGCTGCTCCTTTTCCTGTCAGATGAACCCCATCACTCATAAACAGATCTTCTCTCCCTACAAAGCTTGCCCACATGTCTACGAAGCCGAATCTTTCCCCCATACACAACTTCTGTAACAGTGTGTTAGTGGCCATTCTTCTACAATTCTTGTAGTACCATCCCCTGCCATCCATTTTCGGCTGTATACCCAATAACATGATTTGTCCAATGCGTGACTCTTTCAATGTGCAGACTAGTATCCTATACTTACAAATGATGGCTATTGTACCTTCCTTCTCAGCATTATTTGCTGCCCATGTGCACAAGAATAGATCCCCTGTTGCCGTTACCTATGACCTGATTTCCTCATTCTGTGACATCCTTTATCTTTGCCCCTGGTAGACATACAGTCATATCCTCCCCTTGTTTATGTCTTGTCCAACTTCCTGATGATAGAATTCCCCATGACTACTCACAGTTTCCTCTTTCCCATTAACTACTGCATCTGCATAACTCTTGCCTTCCTTCTGCTGCAGCTCCTCAACACCGACCTGTTTACCTTTCTTTTGCTGAACACTCTGTCTTCTTCCATCTGCTTTCTTCTCAGTCTTTTGTTTCACAGTCTTACCAACTTCCTCTGTAGAATCTAGTTCTTAATCACCTGTATCACTTTCGCTTCTCTCCTCATTCTCTACAGTCTGACCACATGGTAATCTGTCCCCACTGGCCCGTTTGTCTTTTCTCTGCTGTACACTTTTCCTCCATCCCTCTGTCTTCTTCTTCTTCTCTTGTTCCTTCTGTTTCACAGTCTCACCAACTATCTCCCTAGCATCTCTCACCGGTCTCCTTCATTTCCACTGTCATATCACCTGATTTCCATTCCTTGTTTTTGTTTCCCATCAACACCCTAACTATATCCTTTAAATCGTCTACTTCCTTCTTTAACCTTCTAACGTGAGCACAACCCTGACATTCAAATTCTATTAACTTAGCCTCAGCCCAAGTCTTTTTGCAGCAGGACATTGCAAAATCAATCAAACTGTTACATGCAGCACACATAAATGTTGTGTTGCCTTCACTTTTAATTGTAGATGCATATTACTTAAGTATTGAAAATCGTTGTGGTATTTGTACCGTGATTGACATGCCGAGGCCTTCATCTGGGTGCTTGTGTAAATGTACGCTCCGCATCTCCCCGATGCCTTGTCTGCGCTTCAGTCCCTGTCTATCCTGTATCATCAAAGGAACACAGATAATCACCAAACGTTTGAGTACATATCCTAGTCACTGTTTCCTAGCCATTAATTCTGTTCATATATTGGTGCTTCAGTAGCACAGGCAGTGAATAAAGTTTTTGAAATGTTTGTATTACCATTAACTACCTGAGTTAGCCAGGCATTGGACTGTATACTGCCAAGTTAACAAGTGCTGGCGCGATTAGCCACAGGCTGTGTTGGTGCCCAAGATCCTATTCCACTGGGTGAAATTAAAAAACTCTTAATCTACGAACCACCTTAATGGTCTCACTAGCATGTCTACAAAATTTCAGTCCCACACATTCAAAACTGGCGGAGATATACTCAGACATACAGAATAACAGACAGATACACTCTCTGTTTTATAACATAGGGGCATCACAAACATGTACATAGGGACATCACAAACATGTACATAGGGGCATCACAAACATGTACATAGGGGCGTCACAAACATGTACATAGGGACATCACAAACATGTTCATAGGGGCATCACAAACACGTACATAGGGGCGTAACAAACACGTACATAGGGGCGTCACAAACACGTACATAGGGGCGTCACAAACACATACATAGGGGCGTCACAAACACGTACATAGGGGCGTCACAAACACGTACATAGGGGCGTCACAAACACGTACATGGGGGCGTCACAAACATGTACATGGGGCGTCACAAACATGTACATAGGGGCATCACAAACATGTACATGGGGGCATCACAAACATGTTCATGGGGGCGTCACAAACATGTACATGGGGGCATCACAAACATGAACATAGGGGCATCACAAACGTGTACATAGGGGCATCACAAACATGTTTGCATATAATTATATAGTAGATTGTGAGTTAATGCTAGCCTGGTTGGGAGGTTTTACTTTTAAATTTCCAAAATAGACAACCAAAACAGAAATGTATACAACAAACAAGTTTTCCAAGAGCTGTCAGAGCCTGTGGTGCTTACCAAGATTCTGGGGGCCATCTCAATTTTTGTTTAAGTTTTATATTTACTATTGTAGCAATGGTAATTAATATTCCAACAGGGCATAACATTCAGGTATCAAGGTTCACTTAAAACTACCACAAATGAACCAGGAAGGTAAACAAACTATCCATGTTTAGCTGTTAAACTGAACAATTTACCACTTCCTCAACCCACATACTGCCTCTTGCTTTCTCGCTCGTATTGCTGCATGACGCGTAGTCAGAATTTGTACTGGCTGAGTTCACACCATATTGTGGTGAGTTCACACCATATTGTGGTGAGTTCACACCATATTGTGGTGAGTTCACACCATATTGTGGTGAGTTCACACCATATTGTGGTGAGTTCATCCGTATTGGGCAAATTCACCAAGAACATTTTGTGCTGACACAGATACTCCATTGTTTCAGCATATGGCAAACAATTGCACAAACTTACAGTTGACATTATCAGTTTAAAAAGTCGAAGGTTGCAAAAAAAATATGTTGACAGATACTCGTGATAGTGTATATCAAAGTGTTAATTAATACAAAATGATCATATTCATATTGCCATTGTATTGATCTGAGGTAGTTGTATTTGCTCAAGGCTGCAATATGAATACACTAGCCAATAACACAATTATTAGATCAGTAACTGGTTAGAAGGGTAGTGATGCTTGTACTGACGTGACCCCTAGGCATGGGTAGACGTCTGTTGGTGACGCGACCTCGACACGCCCGGATGACTGTCTTGTGTCGGTGCAGGTGGATCTCTGCCTCCAGCTGGTTCCACAGTTTGTCATGTTCAATGCCCTTCATGTTGCGCCCCAACAGCTGGATCTGCTGAATCCTGCACACAACAATCAGTAGCACATGACATGTCACTCAGGGTCATAACAAACACAACAATCAGTGTCACTTGACATGTCAATCAGGGTCATGACAAACCTGATAATCAGTGTCACTTGACCTGTCAATCAGTTGCGTGAAAAATATGACAATCAGTGTCACTTGTCATGACAAATGTGTTCAATCAGTGTCACGCATCATGACATACGTGTCAGTGTCACTTATCATGGCAAGTGGAGTCATGTGTCACATGCAATGACAGACCCAATACCAATCAGTCACGTGTTGTAACAAACATATAAATCAGTATTATTTTTTATGACATACACATCAATCAGTGTCATATGTCACTTGTTACAACAGACACATCAATCAGACTTGTTAATCTGTGTCACATGTCATGTCAGTCATGTCATTCAGTACTATGAAGTAACACTTGCAGCAAAGCTACAAAGTGACTACCAGCTGCATTGTCAAAGCCACAATGCAACAATATTACGTTTGTATGTTTACGTTGTTGAAATAAACATTATTATTGGTCTACTAAGCTCTACTGTGATGGCAATGCTACCAAGTAAAATCTACAAAGTATGCTAAATGTATCAGTAATACAGGGTGGTCAAATAAGTTAAGCATTACATAGGGTAGTAGCATCAACTGCTACACTGGCATCACCTCGGGAGTGTGACTTGTGAAACTGTTAATGCAAATTGAGACAAATAACAAGTTTCAATTATAAAAAACTGCATGTCCAAACCACGTATTACTGCGAGGGTGGGGGGAGGTGAAGCAATACTAAAGGCATTATAACGTCTTTTGACTTTGCAAACTTGAGAGAGAGCAAGAGAGGGAAACCGTACACACCTTCCTGCCAGCTCCTTGTCGAGGTACTTGGCAGCGAGTCTTGCCCCGTAGACCTCCCCCTGCAGGGCGAGGATGTAACGCTTCAGGTCGTCATTGTCTCGCCTCAACTCTTTCAGCTCAGCCTCCAGTCGGGCTGTGCCCATCATCTCCTCCTTCCTCTTCCCCATCTCCTCCTCCTAAACAAAGACAACTCCTTCAGCTCAGCCTCCAGTCGGGCCGTGCCCATCATCTCCTCCTTCCCCTTCCCCTCCTCCTAAACAAACACAACTCCTTCAGTTCAGCCTCCAGTCGGGCCGTGCATATCATCTCCTTCCTCTTCCCTATCTCCTCCTCCTAAACACACACAACTCCTTCAGTTCAGTCTCCAGTCGGGCCGTGCCCATACCATCTCCTTCCTCGTCCGTATCTCCTCCTAAACACACATAACTCCTTCAGTTCAGCCTCCAGTCGGGCCGTGCCCATCATCTCCTTCCTCTTCCCTATCTCCTCCTCCTAAACACACACAACTCCTTCAGCTCAGCCTCCAGTCGGGCCGTGCCCTTCATCTCCTCCTTCCCCTTTCCCATCTCCTCCTCCTAAACAAACACAACTCCTTCAGTTCAGCCTCCAGTCGGGCCGTGCATATCATCTCCTTCCTCTTCCTTATCTCCTCCTCCTAAACACACACAACTCCTTCAGTTCAGTCTTCAGTTGGGCCATGCCCATCATCTCCTTCCTCTTCCCTATCTCCTCCTCCTAAACACACACAACTCCTTCAGCTCAGCCTCCAGTCGGGCCGTGTCCATCATCTATTCCTTCCCCATCTCCTCCTCCTAAACACACACAACTCTTTCAGCTCAGCCTCCAGTCGGGCCATGCCCATCATCTCCTCCTTCCTCTTCCCCATCTCCTAAACACACACAACTCCTTCAGCTCAGCCTCCAGTCGGGCCGTGCCCATCATCTCCTCCTTCCTCTTACCTATCTCCTCCTCCTAAATACACACTACCACTTAAGAACAAACTAAAGTAATTCCTTGTTTCTCAGTGGAATGTTGTCCAAAAGTAAATGAGGGATGCGTTTTTTTATTATGTAGGAGGTGTTCGTGACTATCAAAGGAGAAAGGCCACACCAATTCCATTAGGATTGCAGATTTTTGAGGTATTTTTATTTAAGGTGGAGGAATGAAATATCATAAATTTCTGTGTATAATACGCATTTTTTCCTTCACTTTTTACTCAAAAGTCGAGGTGCCCATTATACATGGTGCTAAGGCTAAACAAAAATTCTCTGACCAATTTATCATTGGTTACAGACCAGGATAATGCTGCTGGAAAACTAGTAATAATATCAAAGTCGGCATGATGTCACAATCACGTAAACCATTGCAGCAACACAGACAAAAGGCAAGAATCGCCTCTCTAGCCCTAAACTAGCAGCGAGAAATAACAAAGATGAGAGCCCATATGTCTGACATTGCGAATAACACCAATGAGCGTATGAGACAGGGAAGTGCAGCCTGGGAAATGTCCTGCTATGATTGGCGTTACTGAATCATGTGAATGATACCCGCGTCACGGGTCGGGTGTCAACAAATGTGACTCGATGTTTAAAGTTGTGAATGCAAATGTTGTAAATGTAAATAAAGACGAATGTACATATAATCAGTTGCGCAATCATCAACCTACAACACTTACACACTAGCCACTAGCGAGCGACAAGCCGGCAGCAATGCCATAACGTGTGTAGGTGACATGTTTCGATTCTGAGTTGGATTCATGGGTTCAAGCAAAATATTAGAAGCAGGGAAATCGGGGATTGATGTCAAAAGTCAGGGTGCATATTATACACGGTGATCAGCCAATAGACTGTTATTATAGACATCTGTGACGCTACTGTCTGGAGTTTCCGCAGCAAGTGAAGCCCGTAGACACAGTGGCGTTGTAGTATTATATCCATAACTTCGACTTTGTAGATATCGAATGGAGTCGATATATCGAAGGTATCAACGTTATTGAAGGTATCGAACCAGCACTACTTGCAGTTCAATACCTGATATATCGAAATATCGCGATACCACAAAATATCGGTATTGAACTTTCACAAGTATCGTGATACTTTGATATATCGAGTATCGAACCAGCACTACTTCTAGCAATAAAGTTTAAAACAAAAAGTATAATCTAAACATTGAGAATAACTTTAGGGTATTGTATTTGTATATACATATATTCTTTGTGTTTACAACATTATGGCAATTTGGAATAGGATGTTTAACTTTACAAAACCCTCTATGAGTTAACCAGTTAAAATCAATGTGCTTGAGAAGCAACTTTAGTTGAAAAACTTGCCAGCTTTTTCTTGATCATGTCAGAATCAGCATCTGAGCCTGGTTTGGAATGTAGCTGTAGCTGTGAAGCATGTAGCTGTAGCAGCAGATTGTGACTCTCCTTCTCGATAACTGACTTGGCTGCATCCACTTCACACAGCTCGGTGCGTAGGTCAACCACCTTGGCCTGGGAACACGATGTACGCCAAACATTAACAGACTACACATTTCATAAGAAGAAAAACACAGCATAGTGACTCTAAATGAGTTGTGCTCAGCAAACGACAAGTTTAATCTACTTGGCATATAAGTTGATAGTATCCTTTTAAATGGATTTGTCAACTACACCTAAAAGAACAAGTCAAATCATAGAATGGTGTCAGAGTTTACTGCATCCAAAATGTAAGCCAGTTAATTATTCACAAGCGAACAATCAAATTGATTCAAACTTCAAAGACAAGTAGAATGATCTAGAAACATGCAAACATAATGTGAGGGAAGTCAGACTGATTTGCTTTCCCTTCTGCTAACATGGGAGACAGTTATATTAATTTGGCATTTAAACTGGCTTACTTTTAAGTATACGCGCTCGACCATTTGTGTTCATTTTAACGTATTTGGATAGTCGATTGATGTTTATTGCATACATGCCGAAGGATAAATAAATATATGCGTTGTGCATTGTGGGATTGATATTTTGAAGTTTTTCTCACACTCTGATGATATTTAGTAATGATTTACAATGTTTTTTATGATTAGGGATTAGTTTGCTCGTTGCATGAAGTGTAAGACAGCATAAAATTCAAGAGATATTCTAACATGTACTTTCTGATGACTTTTTAAAAAGAAAACAAATTAGTCTGACCTCCATACTATTGCTTCCCAATTTTGCTATATGTAATACAAAATATTGTTTTAAAAAATATGCACAAACTCTTTTGTAAAATATCCATATTCTAAATCTCTATTATTCTAACACACATTTAATCAAATTTGTACAAATAAATTATGTTGTGCCCTTTTTCAAGCGAGTTGTAACTTGTAAGTGTGCAGTGAAATTGGCTGATCGATATCCATGTAACTTGTGATTGTAACTATAAAATATTTTCGAAATTCAACAAGGCCACTACCATATTCCATAGGTTACTGTATGATCGTAAACAATAAAATATGATTGTGTTTTTTAGTTGTGCCTTGTGCTGTGCCTGTGGCTTGTAGTTGTGCCTTGCTTGGTTTGGTTTCTGACACTCTGTCTCTGGGGTATCCCAGAATTAAGAAACATTTGCACATTTCACATAGACTAAACCAAATATACATAGACTAGACTGCCCCGTCACACACGAACCTGTGTTTGGTGCTATAAATAGCACGACACTTATTTTAAGACACGTCATTGGTAAAATGTTAACGTTCAAGCCACACCTCCAATTTGCCATTCGACTCAAAAATCGTCTGAGCCTTGTGACAAAGCTGAGCAAACGCCGCACTCAGCGCTGTCATTTTCTGTCGACCCTCATACGTGATTTCACACTGGTCTGGATCGACCTCTCCCAGCAGCAAATCCAAGTCAACAAAGGCCTTATCGAACTCCTTTTCGAGAGTTTCCAACCATCGAAATGACAGCGTTGCTACTGCCATGTTTCCACTCGAGTCGAGAACTGGCTTTTCTGCCAAATGAAACGGGATCTGATCAAGCATAAATAATAATATGAGCACTTTGAGTCACCAAACGAAATGTGTGTCTAAATTATTGTTGGTGTTTTATTTGTAAAGTCTCGGCTAAATAAAGCTGTGTCATTTCGTGTTATTGCGTATGTAGTTCAGATGTAGGTACGAAACTTATTCATGTAAAAATGACAACATGTACACGTTGGCCAGTTTACGGTGTCGCCACCTCCCGGATTATCTTTAAAACTAAAAGTAGTGGCAATAATTAACTAGTGGTAATTTAGTTATTAGCTGTTACATTTATCCGGGCGTTAAATTTTATCCGGGTGATGTTTATATACATATGTAAGGCATAATATTTGGCACCAGTAGATCAGGTAGTGATAAATAATATCCATCCAGTAGTTAAATATGTTTCGTTTGTTGTAGTAAATCCTGAAGCTATACGGCATACCAAGCAAATATACAGACATTTTCAAATCGCTGTACCGAAACACCACGTTTTGCGTTTTGCAAAATAAATATTTTGTAAAAAATATGTGTTTTTTACTTAAAACAATTGCGAACATTGTTTTATTACATACAGTTAGAGGTGAATATAATAAAATTTGTGTTCATATATTTGTTTGTTATGTACAGATTGCTTATTGCATGAACGGTTAAACAGTTTTATTATAGTTTTTTAACAATATAATGTCGGCAGTATGAAATACCATATTTATAAACGTTTTAATAAATATTTTCAGGAATTTTATCCTCGTCACCGTTACAGTAGTTTTCATGACTTTTTCGAGGTGCGTGCCTAGACTGCAAGAAATATCTTTCAGATCTCTCTCTTGGTCACGTCTAGATCTTTATATTTTTTATATCTAAGATCTAGTCTGCCTACAGTGCGTTTGCTCTCATTCAACTCCCCATTGAGGATGGTCTTGGGAATTAAGGCGGTCACTGGGCATCCGCTGCAAGTGTCCAAGCCATCGTAGGTGTTTATGTTTGAAAATGTGCACAATTGTGTTGACTCGCAAGATTGGTAATGTTATCCTGCTATTTGCCACGCAGACAACGAAGATGAAAACTGCTAAGTTTTCATTCCTGTTTGCGGTACGTTTTCCATGTCTCTGCACCATACAGTATTACGTTAATAACACAAGCATGGTACATGTTTAGTTTGGTATACAGTGTGATATTCTTGTTGGACCAGACTCGATGACAGAGAGCTGACAATTAAGATACAACATCACATTTGCAGCTCTAAGTGAAACAATACAACCGAGTGAATCGCACCTCACTGAGGAATATGATGGATACACCTTTTTTCTGGAACAGTAAGCAAGACAGTGAACCAAGATAAACAGGGGTTGGATTTGCAGTAAAACCCACCCATATTCGGTGCATGGATTCGTTGCCCAAAGGAATAAATGACTGACTCATGGTAGTGCGCATCGTGTTATCCGGCAATCGTCATGGCCTACCCAGTAGTTGCCAAGGTCGGCACACGTCTGTGTTTTCTCTGCCAACACTTGCTATCAGTTGTTTTTCTTGGCAACACTGGAACCTTCTACGAGGCACTATGTCTAGTCTATGGCCCATCTTACCAACTCCTATGCTCATCCGATGGCTCAAACTTGCTGACAGACAAGGGATTGATTCTGCACTGATGGACTGAACACTGTGGGAGTCTCTTTTGGGACAAACGCCTCGTGCAAGAAGCTTCCATCACAAACATTCCGCAATAAGATGTGAAGATGGACCTTGAAAACCCGCCAATCCAAGAAGAAGTCAGATCTGCAATTGCAAAGCTGAAGTGCTACAAAGCCCCGGGCATCAATGGTCTTCCAGCAGAGGGGTACAAGCTAGGAGGAGACATTCTTTTGGAGAAGCTCACAGACCTGGTCTCGCAGTGTTGGGAGAAGGGAGTAGTACCAAAGGATACGCGGGATGCTGTAGTTGTCTCCGTATACAAAAACAAAGGGGAAAGTCTGAGTGTTCGAACTACAGATCGAGGCATCACCCTGCTTTCCATCGCAAGCAAAATACTAGCATGTGTGCTCTTGGACAGACTAACCCCAGCTGTTGCTGAGGAAAACCTCCCGGAAAGCCAGTGTGGGTTCAGAGCTAAGCGAGAAACTGCAGATATGATCTTCGTGCTTAAGGCAGATCCAAGAGAAGACCAGGGAACAGAACATGTACGCGGCTTTCATTGACTTGACCAACGCCTTTGATACAGTCAGCCGAGATAGACTATTATAGAATCCTGTCAAAGTTTGGATGCCCCCAAAGTTCCTTACTATCATCCAGCAGCTTCACGAAGGCCAATATGGGCAAGTGAAATGTCAAGGTGATCTATCCGATCCCTTCCTCATAGAGAACGGTATCAAACAAAGTTGTGTGCTAGCCCCAACGCTCGTTTCGATCTTCTTCAGCTTAATGGTACCTGAAGCCAATGAGGATCTTGTAGAAGGCATCTATACCAGGTTCCGAACGGATGGGAATGTACTCAATCTCTTTGCGTAAACCAAGACCACTGAAGAAGTGATCGCAGGCGCTAAAGGACCAGCTAATGCGGCAACCTACAAATATTGACCACAAAGATTGGGAACAGCTATAGCAGCAGACCGAAACAACTAGAGAGCGACTACCAGGAGACCATCCCAGGACTCATGGTCATTCCAGAAGAGAAGCAGATAAGGAGAAACATAGTCGAAGGAAATAATCTGCAGCTCAGGCAATATCAGGCAAACTATGCATTTGTACAACCTGCTCCAGAGCCTGCAAGTCCTTTACAGCCACCAGAAGGCGTGCCGCCGTCCCAAGGGACAAAGACTTCCTTACTGATTTTCGTATGCGAAGAATCTGTAATTATCACCTAGTAGTATGCAACGTGCAGTCTCGTGAGACCATGGATCTGCGCCCTTGTGTCGATGATCAGTTGGTAGAGCAGCGTCTGTTGTGGTTGTAGAGGCCGATTCATGAGTAGCAGCCCTTGTTGCATCTGCTGCATTTGAAGGCGCTCTTTGCTCTGTTTTCAGCTTGGATGTTTTTTCTATAGCTACAGTTTTCATCTGCTAGCATGCGGGGGCTCTCCTCTCCTCTTTTGAGTCCTCTGCTTAGTTCCAGATTCCACGTGGATCGGTCTCCAGAAAGCTCATCCCAGTTGTCAACATCCATGTCTAGACGTGCCTTCAAATCAGCACCAACAACTCCATACGAGTCGTCACTGGATGTTTAAGAGCAACAAAAAAGGAACATTTATCAATGCATGCAGGCATTGCACCAACGACACTTCGAAGACAGGCAACTGTGCTGGCCTTGGGCAAGCGTGCAAAAACACTGACCATCTACTATACAACGTTTGCTCAGAAAGGGAAAGTGGTACAGCGCCTGAAGACACGACACCCTTTCATCAGCCAGGTACATGAATTCATGAAATGTCTGGGCCCCAGTGAAACAACAGCACACTGGATATCAACCATATGGAGAGAGGACTGGCTGTCCAAATCAACCTCCCTACATAGGTTCATTCCAGAACCATATGTGCACTGTGCAGGGTCCGACCTCCCGCGAAAGGCTTGGACAAAGCTAAACCGCCTGCGAACGGGAGTTGGATGTTTCAACGCTGATATGCACAGTGGGGACTATGTGAAAGCGCTGCTTGTGAATGCGGTGCGGCCCAACAAACAACAGACCACATTATCAGCCACTGCGCTCTCTACGGTGCTCCACACGGAGGGACTGACATCGCCGAGCTGGACCTGGCGACCCGGGAGTGGCTGCTCAACAACACTCTGCAAATCTAGGCAGTAAACAAACGCGAGAAGAAGTCTGGCTTGCATACGTCATTGAAACGCAGATGTGGACGTCTTGTAGCTCTCTTTCTAGTGGCCAGCTTTCCGCAGAGGCTGTCTTATGGAAGCCTTCCATCCGATGCACGTGGCCGAGCCAGCGGAGACGGCGTTGCCTGAAAAGGATCACCAGGCTCACAGGCTTGGCGTGTGAGAGGAGGCTTTGTGTTAGGTATTCGGTCCTTCCGGGAGATCCCGAGGATGCGTCGCAGGCAGCGCTTGTGAAAAGCGTTCAGTCGATTCTCATGAATGGAGTACAATGTCCAGGACTCACTGCCGTACTCAGCACGCAGGCATTGTACATTGTCACATTTGTGTGCTCCGTCAGCATTTTGTTGTTCCAGATGCTCTGTGTAAACCGGGCGAGTGTTGAGGCGGCTCTCCCAATCCATCTGCTGATTTCTGCTTGTAAGGAGAGGTTTTTAGTAATGGTAGACCCGAGGCAGTTGAAGAGGTGGACGGCCTCTAGCTCATAATTGTTTTATGGTGATGGCTGGGGGAGCGACCACGTCCTGTCCCATGGACCATATCCTGTCCCATCCATGGTTGGTGTCACTACGAACGTTGAAAGTCTCAGAGGTGGAACCGTCGTACTGGATTGTACCTCTCGTACCATCGTGGAATGACATGATTACGCTGCAGAGCTGAGGGTAACATACTATCTTTGGTAGGTACTTGAACAGGCTATACCTGCTCACAAGGTCGAAGGCCTTGATAAGATAAATAAGGGCAATGTGCAGCGGCTTCTTCTGTTCCAAGCATTTCTTCTGTAGATGCTGAAACGAAAAGATCATATCAATAGTTAATCAAGCCACACTGGAATTCGGGGTAGACTCTGTCAGCAAGTATGTATAGAATTCGTAAGTGAGTCTTTTTGACAGACGCTGAACCATCTTTATTCAACACAAACTTGACATTGACATCACATGTCGTATCCCATCATGCTTTTGGATAAAGACAAACATGAAGTATGGTGGCCGATATTGGCTGTTGTTACACCTCCCACCGAGTATATTGAACATCATATACGTAGAAACAATAACACTGAAAGTCAGAATGAATTACGTGTGTATGACATAACCGTTGTCTGATTAGTAGTTAACATTAAAAGTGAACTTTAATTAAATGTCTGAACAGCTATTAGTGTTCATGATTCTGACTAGTAGAAGTAATGCACTTTACAAGTCTAAACGCTTCGGTGGTTTCACCGTTCTCTCCGACCGAGTCAGGTGCCGCTGGTTCAGAGAGTGAAGATGTCTCTCTAGCAGGACGTGAAGCACTCTTCGCTGGTGTAGCTGACAGCTGCATCTCAGCAGCGGGTGTCGCGAGGACAGCAGTTGTAGCGAAGTGTGCAGGCAGTGTCTGCTGACCGTCGGAGTCGTCACCAGCGCGAGACCCTGTAGTCTGCACCAGCGCTCTACGGTAGCGACGCACAGTGCCGAGGTCGGTCTTCACCAAGTACGATCGCGGCTCAGGTGTTCGACTCACAACTAGACCTTGGCGATTTTGGTCTCGGATCCAAACTGGATCGCCTGGCTGTAGCGTCAGCAAGTCACGCGCTTTGTGTCGCAAGTTGAAGGTATGCTGCTGGTCGGAACGACGCAAGCTCTCCTTCTTTTGCAGGGATTCGTCGCCAGGACCACTCTGTTTCAGTGTGCTGGGAACGACGGGTAGCAGAGTGCGAAGTCGTCGTCCCATAAGCATTTCTGCCGGAGACAGGCCATTCTGAAGCGGCGTCGATTTGTACGCCATGAGAGCGACGTGTACGTCTTCGTTCCTCTTCAGAAGCCCCTTCATCGGGCGCACTGCCCGTTCTGCCTCTCCATTCGATTGAGGGTATCGCGGAGAGGTCGTCACATGCACAAACCCGTAATGCATTGCGAACTGACGAAAGGTCGCTGCACTGAATTGAGGGCCATTGTCCGAAATGATGATGTCGGGAATACCATGTGTTGCGAAGATCTCCTTCAGCACGTGCACTACGCTCTCCGACGACATGTCGTCGAAACATTTGCTCTCGATCTACCGCGAGTAGTAGTCGATCACGATAAGACTCACTTTCCCACGGAGTTCGAACAAGTCCATCGCAAGCCTCTCCCAAGGACGAGATGGGAATGACGAAGTCATCAATGGTTCAGTTGGCACCGGTCGATCTGTCGCACACGTTACGCACTTTGAGACCATTGCCTCGATCATCGTCGACATACCCGGCCACCACACAGATGCACGCGCTTTGGCCCGACATTTCGTTATGCCCTGATTCCCTTGGTGGAGACAGTCAAGGACGTCCAGTCTCAATGCTCGAGGAATGACGATGCGTTCGTCATATAGGAGAATGTCATCAACGATCGCCAGATGGCTCCTGCTCTCCCATAATTGACGTAGTAGCGGCTGGTTTGGCATATATGCAGGCCATCCATGAAGACAGTATTCTCGGATTTTACTGCATTCCTCGTCTACTTTCTGCTCGTCGACTATTTCCCGTAGGCGTTTGTTCGTTGCCGGGAGAATGTTCACCGTCTGTTGTGCGAACGCTTCGACTTCTGCGACAAACAGTTTGTCCTCTGATGCGGGCGCTTCTACCGGCGCACGCGAGAGTGCATCGGCTGTTGTTTGATGCTTTCCCGGCACGTACCGGACGTACGGTGCGAATCGCATCAGCCGTAGGCGAAACCTTTGTATCCTTGGCGGCATTTTGCATAGTTCGGTGGTGTTCAACAATGGCACTAACGGACGATGATCTGTCTCGAGTGTGAGCCGTAACCCAAGCACGTACTCGCTGAACTTTTCACATGCCCAAGTCGCTGCCAAGGCCTCCTTCTCGATTACCGCGTAGCGTTTCTCAGTGTCACTCAGCGATCGCGACGCATAGCAAACTGGACGACGCTTGGTGTCATCTTGCACTTGTAGCAGGACCGCCCCAATGCCTGTCGACGAGGCGTCTGCTGCAATGATTGTGGGACGTTTTGGGTCATAGTGGGCGAGTGTCTCGGGCGCGACCAGGGCGTTTTTCACTCGCTGGAATGACTTCTCCTGTGCGTCACCCCACAACCAGACATTGTAGCTGCGCAGTAGTTGGCGTAGCGGCTCATTGTACTCAGCCAGCCCTGGGATGAACTTTCCCATCTGATTTACCATGCCCATGAAACGTTGCAATTCTTTGACCGTCGTTGGAGTCGGGAAATGTGTGACTGCTGTCGTTTTCCGCGGATCGGCCTGAATGCCGGAGCCATCGACAATGTGACCAAGGAACGTTATAAAGCTCCTGGAGAACTCGCACTTGTTTGCGTTCAGTGTGAGTCCAGCCTCCTGAAGGCGACCAAGAACGGCTCTCACACGTTTGTTATGCTCTGTTTGATATGTGGCGTGAATGAGAATGTCGTCCATGTGACATATGACCCCCTCGAGTCCTTCCAGAATGATCGACATTGTTCGTTGGAAAATCTCCGGAGCGGAGCTGATCCCGAATGGTAGCCGGTTGAAGCAGTAGCGACCATGTGGTGTGATGAAAGTCGTCAGCAGCCGCGACTCGTCGTCAAGCGGAAGCTGCCAAAAGCCGCTGTTGGCGTCAAGCTTCGAGAAGACTTTGCTGCAGCCCAACTTTGCAAGGCTTTCGTCCACTGATGACATCGGGTGTATTTCTCGCTGTACTGACTTGTTCAGATCTACGTCAGATCTACGCAGATCCGCACGGAGCCGTTTGCTCTCTGGACAGGAACCATGCCGGAGCACCATCTTGTCGGCACGGTCACCGCCGATATGATCTCCTGTCGCACCATCGACTGAATCTCAGATTTTATTTGTGGAAGTAGAGGATGGGCGATTTTCCTTGCGGTGTACAAACAGACTGGTGTGGCGTCTGCGCACAGCGTGATGTCATGTTCGGTTCTCAGTTTACCGATGCCTTTGAAGAGAGAGCTGTACTCGGCACGGTAGTTTGGTTTCTGACTCGTTGTTTCTTGGACGTTGTCGACACGTGCGACCAAGTCAAGACCGACACACGCTCGCCGACTGAGTAGAGAATACTCTTGGTGTCTAATGACGTACACCAATTCATCGAGTGATTTGTTACGATAGCGCAGTTTTGCCTTGATCACTCCCATTACCGGTAAAAGTGTGCCACCCGGACCACGTAGTGCTTGCTTTGTCGGTAGCAGCTTTTTTGTATTAAGCCACGCCTCTTGATCGCTGACCACAGAGACAGCTGCACCCGTGTCTAGTTTGAACTTTGTGGCGTGACCATTGACCTCCACCTCAGCTGACCAGTGTTCTGTGTCGTCTCGTGCCCCAACATAACCGAAGTACGGCAAGTCGACACACTCGAGCTGTTGCACTTCGTTGACCCGGTTTGACGGTTGTTTCACACCTCGACAGACAGAGTGAAAGTGTCCTTTCTTTTGGCAATTGCGACAAATAGCTTCTCTTGCAGGGCATTGTTGTCGATCGTGTCGACTGCGTCCACACCATTTGCATGTGTTGTGTGTGCCTGTTGTAGCAGAATTTGTTTTTGCGTTGTTGTAGTTCTTAGGTTTGTGCTTTGTACCGGCTTTGAGACAGTTTATTGGGTGAGACGGTTTGACAAAATCAACAGTTTTGCTAGCAACAGTGTTCTCTCTAACAAATTCTCTATTTTGTTTTCTTGCCTCTGCTTGTCTGCTAATTTCTATCGCTTTTTTCAGCGACAGATCGGACTTCCCTTGTAGCGTATCAGATAAAGCATAACTGAACACGCCTACGACGATTCGATCCCTGATTAGATCCTCTCGCAGATTGCCGTAGTCGTAGAATTCTGACAGCTTGTACAAGTCTTGTATAAAGGTGTCACTCGATTCACTCGGTGACTGAGTTCTTTTATTGAACCTCGCACGCTCACAAATGACGTTTCGTCTTACCTTGAAGTATTCGTTCAGCGCCATCTTCACATCGTCATACGCATCGATTTCTTCGTTTACCGTCAGCGTAGACAGTATATCGTCTGCACAGTCCCCCATACTGTAGAGCAGGATGCTGACTTGATCTGCATTTGGCTTATTTTTCAGCCCTGATGCTACTCTATACCGTTCGAACCGCTTTAGCCACTTAGGCCAAAGTTCAGCCTGTTGAGGGCTATTTGCGCCATCGAACTTTCCCGGCAGTGGAATGTCAAGCTGGATGCCAGTGGGCGCAATATTCTGCGCTGGCTGAACCGTAGGATTCTCCCCTGGTATGCTCATGTTTACCTTGTTGTATTAGCGTCGACTGTGGCAGTGTGGGTGTTTTAAAACCCGCTGCCACCATATATAATTCGTAAGTGAGTCTTTTTGACAGACGCTGAACCATCTTTATTCAACACAAACTTGACATTGACATCACATGTCGTATCCCATCATGCTTTGGGATAAAGACAAACATGAAGTATGGTGGCCGATATTGGCTGTTGCTACAGTATGTGTAGTCTGTTCAGGAAGACACGAGCAAACAACGTGCCTAGTACGCTCAGGAGTGAGATGCCTCTGTAATTGTTACAATCACCCTTGTCTCCTTTGTTCTAGTGCGTGGTGATGTCTTGCGGCACGGTCCCTTCTCTCCAGCACTGACAAAGAAGTACGTGTAGGGGTTCGAGTAGAGTTCTCTTGTCGCATTTGAAGACTTCGGGTGAAATTCTATCACTTCCATATGCATTTTGACTGGAGAGATGAAGATTTGTTTTACGAAAGATGGAGAAAAAGAACGTTTTTACGAAAACCTGAAAACAGTCATCCGTACAACACAAACTAAACACTGGCATCTGATCGACTACATCATCGATAGACAACGCGACATCCGTGATGCAAGTACAGCAACAACAATTAAGCATCTGATCAGAATGACGTAACATGTTTCTACGAAGGCCTCAAAGCAGTATGTGGGAACGTACCAGTAAGGTGGAGCCAACCACCACTACAAGAGGGAAGAGTCTGCAACTATCGTCCCTTCTGGCGGCACACTTGCACGACTGGTTTGTAGGATTTTGAACAGAAACGGCGTCAACACTCAACAGCACTAAGACAGAAGAATGCAATAGCAGAATGGTTAACAGCTCCGCCGGGACCTATGACTGTGCCATCTGTGGTCGCCAATGCGCTTGGCGCATCGGCCCACGCAGTCACCAAAGGACGCACATGTGACCCGGGACGAGATCTGTCGTTCGACGGCTCACTCCATTCGTAATGCACAAAGCACCACGCCAACGATGCAGCAGCTAGTACATACATGTATGTCTGGTCACAACCAGCAAAACTGTTCGAGGGCAATGAACTGTGTACGGCTCCCAAACATGCGAGTTCTTATCTGCTCGGTCAACAAGGTGGGAAGACTAGCTTCCTGGGTTTGATTAATCTGTATCTGGGCGGTAGCTTCAAAGAGCAAATGATAGAGTGTGTTCACGGTTCTGTCATAGATGAATAAGACGCGTAACTATCAGATGTAGGCCTATGCCTATCAGGGGCGGATCAAGAAAGCGAGTCTAGGGGGGGGGGGGCAAACACATCCACTGGCGGTCGAACCAAATGGTGTAGTTGTTTTTTCTGCCGAGCCGCCGTAACTTCATCTTCTCTGCTGGCCCGGCTGGCTCGACTAGCTCGACTGTGACATCGGAAAAGAGGGGGCCGGGGGGGGGGGGTGCTGTTAAAAAAGTTTCGTCGCCGCACCGCCGTATTTTCAACTCTTCTTCAGCTTCTCCGCTGGTTTGAGGCTGGTTAGACTGACTATCGAAGACGTTATCTGGAACCTCCGTACATATACTATGTGAATTGTGCTCATCGAGAGTTATCGAACACTAGATGAGTGAGACATACACGGCGTTGCGCGGGGGTAAAGACAACCACACACATTTTCTAGATAGGCTCTAAAGCCGCAAGTACTATGCCTGTGGATATCTCAATCTCAAAGAGCGGACTCCAAATCATGCGCAGAATGTGACCCACCTCCAACCACACGCACTCAGATCTGACCCATATATTCTACAGAAAACTATTGTTGCATGCATATTTTAAGAACTGAAAATTGTAAATTAATGGAGCCATATAGGCTTATAGACATATTAAATTATTACAATTAAGTAGGCCTACACAAATCACTCAGATTCAAACCTGGTGTCTATAACACAGAGTACAATATAAAACAAGTGGCATTTACCAAAAAGGTAATTAAGATTTCGTTTTTACCACCTGTCTCATTGTCGTCTGAAGTGTAGCCCTATTGCGCCAGTAGTAGTTATATCGCTAAACATAATTTATACACCGGACGTATATTTTAAACATAATGTACGGGTCACTGTTACAACAAGCGACTCCGTGTTTAATGACGCGATGCTTATCTTCGTAATTATATGCGCGGTTTGTATTTAAGCAATTAAATACCACATACAAACGTTTAGTGGTGTTTACACAAGCCCGCAGATGAGGAAGCAGGTAATTTGATGCAAAAACCCAACGTAATCGCGTAATATACCCTTCAAACCTTTGCGCTGTATGTATTCAGTGAACGCGATATTGACGAACCAAATGATACGCTAATGACGGCCCATCAGAACAAGTTGTTGCTGGTTGGCCAGCCTCTGGGAATGTATACATGAGCGGCACACCAGGACACGTGTGTTTGTTTATCCACGCGCGTGTTCTATTTTCATCTTGGCATAGGCGCGGCGAACTTTCAGCCAATTGGCGCGAGCGCTGTCGGTGACGTCTGCCGACGAACTGGCAAGGTCCAGTGAAATTTCTAAAACATGGCGCGCAGAGACGCATTGAGAAAAATGTGACCATGCCGTTGTGTGGGCTTTCTGTATTTTGTTCGCTATTGGCATTATCATGGACTGTCACGCAGGCAAAGAACGTCAGTCAAGTGTGCAAGTTGCAGTGCCAGCAGATTGTCGTGAGTGTCTTTTACCCTTCTTTAGCCGCTGTCATTTCTGCGCACTTTCGCCGCGGGATGCAGTGTAGTGTGTTGGTGGCTTGAGGCTGAGCTTGAGCCTTGAGCCTTGAGGCTTGACTCGCTTCAAGTTGACTGCGCGCGGTGCCCGTGGATGTGTACTATGTTCTGTCACTCGGTGGGAGACTATCTAGTATCTACGGCAATTTCATCGCACGCTCCAGTGACGTTATGTCCTTCCGGTAATTTAATTATATCTATCATTGTATGTACAAGTGAGGAGTTTGTTTGAAGAACACAAACGGAAAAGAAGGACCTGTCACTGTCAGGTTGTCTTTGTCTTGACTTTGAGACTGTCTTCGACGTTTGAGAGAAGACTAAAAGTAACTTGAAGTGACAACATAAGTTAACTTATCATTACTTGTCATGACATGGTCTAAAGTACTAAACTCTAGTATTTGTAAGCATCTATTCGAAATCAGCTCGCAACTATTTTCATTTTCATGTGTTTCTCCATTCCCATTTCCCTGGCTATAAACAATTACAACAGTACTCAATAACAACTGTGCAACCACACCTTTGACCACATGTTAGCCAACTTGTCAACATTTTGACAAGGAGTTGTTGACACCCTTCCCTGACACATGTTATATTGGGAAACAAACTAACCGACAAGACAGTTTAGTTCATTCTAATAATACATTGTCATTGTTCTCGGGAAACTGTGCTTTCTGTTATACAAGTACGTATGATAGTGCAAAGTCATAACAAATTAATTTTTACACGACGGATATTTTTCATTTACTTGTAAACAAGATTATACATTTGAAACATTAGGTGATCAATGTATTTACTATACATTTATTTGAATTGAATTATTCTTAAATATTTATTATCATTAATTTATCGTAACTTGCCGCAGAGACACTGTTAGTAGTTCGTAGAATGACATAGATAGGCTGAGCGCTCTTTTCAAGCAGATGACAATCATTGATTTTCTAGTGGCAGATGAGATATGTTATGACTTATGCTTGTTCCTTTGAAGAGGGAAGCAAACACCTTTGCTTTGATACCCTTTCCCATACATTTGTAGGCTATGTAATTTACATTTAAAATAATTTAAGCATATTAAAATATGGTAATAATATTTAATTAACATTAATAATTAGTAATTGAATAATCATAATTTAGTGTTATAAATATTATTAGTTATATAATTATCATTGAAGAAAATTTGCCACTTGTATTTTAAGTCATTTATTTATTATAAATGCAGACTCTCTTATTAAAGGGAAACAAAAGGCAACTGTTTGAGCCTAAGCACCTTGGCGGGCGGGCGGGCGGGCAGACAGACGGATAGACAGATAGACAGATAGACAGACAGTCAGATGGATTTATTTTGACAACAATTTTTACAAATTGAAACAATTTACATAAATGTGAAAGTCAAGGAGACTCCCATTAAGAAATTACATGTCACTAACACGTAACATGGTAGCCCCCCTTGAATAAGAATAAATTGAATAATAATAAATTTAAATAATCATAATGCAATGTTAGTAACGTACAAAAATACAAATGCATAATTACATAACATTGTATACTATTATATGTTACAAATATAACAATTATGGGTATCACAATGGCATTTATAATTCATAATTAAGTAGTTTTTAATATAAGTTGTGAAACCATGTAGGTTATGTATAAATCAATTATCAGTGATAATGCTTGGAGTATTGTTAACTGTTTCTATTATGTTGTGTTGTATATATTTTTTGCATTTTCGTGATTGCATCTGGGAATAAACAGGTTATTTATTCCTTTAGTGTAGTGTTGGTAGATTTCAAAATTGCATAAGTAAGACAGTACCATTGCGATAGAAAACCTGATATCACCAGTACCTACTCTTCCCAGTTCGTCAGAACAAGCCAAGTACTGAGAATATTACTATAGATAGATAGTTTGCATTGCCAAATTTGTTTTGGTGCCGTAACTACTAAAATGTTATGTACGGGTGGTGCACTGTATGGCGTTATAACAATTGTTACAAGAGTCATTCTGAATGGAACAGAACAAGAGAAGCCAACATTATGTATGATCTTTCTTATTCATATCTTCAAGTCAAGGAATTGGGCATTTGACTCATCACTGCAGCTCTGATTATTGGTCAAGCACTGGGGGCATGTCTCAGTATGTCAGCTTTTGAGAACTGAGATTTCAGTAGAATTTCCCACTTTGAAAATACATTAAGAGTAAACCACAGGTGTGATATTGTTGATTGTAGTTGCAAATGGTTAGATTGTGTTACTTCTGTTAGGTGTATAGGGCCACACAATTGCCTTTTGTTTCCTTTGAAATTATTCTTTGTTTGGACAGATTTGTTATTATGGAATGCCCCCCATTTCCCTTGACCTGATCACCTGTAACCCTGCCCCCTGGCTCTGGTCTTAATAGGGCGGAGCAGGTAGATACTTGCTCCTGTCACCGAAATAAGATAGGAAACAATATACACCTATAAAATTCATGTTTACGCCCAGAGGGTAACTTATGGCAGTGGAGAGCTTACACACTCTGTATGACGCAGTTGCATCTCAGGTGGTTTTAGTTATCTCCTCTCCTCCTACAAACTGCAGCTTCTGTACCGCTCTGACCAATGAAGCACTGCAGATAACGCTCATGCCTGTCTGGCCTGATACATTGCCTTGTGGTGAGAAGATCGTAGGATGATACTATCAACACATCAAGCTGGGAGGGCAAACACTATGTCTGGCAGAAGGTCATATAACTGTGGAGAATCTTTCTGTATTTCACTAGAGTGGTCCTCTTGGCAAGGTGCCAGGGGAATGAATATTGGGTCTTGTTCTGGGAGATAATTGTATTTAGATATCACCTTTCTGTAGAGTGCACCTTGCTGTGTAACGCAGGAGGCTAGAGAGCCACTAGACGCAGATGTTAGTCAAAATGGAGTGTTTTTGCAACGGGAGAGACATGGATGGGAGGGCCTAGGTGCAACCCTCAGGTGTATGTCTCCCTCTGCACTGGTGATCAATGCAATGATTTACTACACAGATAATGGCTGCATTCATAAGACTGATTAGATTTTGTAAAACATGAATAGTTGGAGGTGAATCTTGGTTTCTTATGAGGTAAATATTGTAATGAAACAAGCCAATAAATAAAAATACCTAAAGTTGCCATCTTTAAAAGAACTTGTAAGACTGATCACATGAATGACATGATTATTTTATTTCAAACATGATTATTTTATTTCAAATTTAAAGAATGGCTATATGGTACAAGTGTGTTGCATACATCTTTAGTGAAATGTTTGTTTTGTGGCAATGGGTGCATATAAGTCTAACTGTTGAGCTAATACACACTAATGATTGATCAAAATATATTTATCATATTGCCGCTAATTGGTAGATCTATGACACAAGAGTGGTTTATAATTGGTACTGTTAAGTCTCGATCAGTTCAAATTCAAACAGATCTCATCTTCTCAATACTTCCTACAATTGCTACAAAAACATCGTAGAGATGAATTCGTAACCTGTGGGAGAATGCTGAGTTTCTTACCCATCTACTCCTCCCTGTAGGTTTCACCCTACGATCCTTATCCACAAGGCAGAGCTGGAAGGAACAGTTCTAGGAGAATCAACTCAGTTGTAACCTAGGCTGTGTATGTAGAACATTTATGGCTAGATACTCCCTCTTATGGGACTCTCAATCTCCCAAGATCCCTCTTTCCCACAGGTGTGACAGGTGGCCCTGGATATTGCCAATCTTCCCCACCTCCCGCGGGATTACTTCCACCATGTAGGAGTTGACTCCACAGATCTGAGAGTGGGTGTAATCTGCCTGTGGCTGGTTTCTATGTGATTAATGTATCTGCTTTCTTGTAACTGTCCACCACTTCCTGGACCTGACATGAATCTTGAATGGTAACCTGGTTTTTTGTGCTTTCCCTGTTGTGGTGCAGTGTAATTATGTTAAGTAGCAGTAATTGCTGTGTACATAGGCATTGTTATCTGCTAGATCAGTTGGCCCACCATGCAGTGTGGTGTAGCAAGTACTAGCAACTTTTGCATTCAGAGGAAAGTCGTTTTTGTTTGTTGTGGAATCATTGCATATTATTGTATAATATCTTAAAACAACCTTGTCTGTTCATCATCTATTAATATATAATATATATATATATTGTATATATATAAATATATATATAAATATATAGTATGTGTGTGTGTGTGTGTGTGTGTGTGTGTGTGTGCGTGCGTGCGTGCATGCATGCATGTGTGTCTGCAGAAGATTTTGCCACCATACAGTGAAACTCTTTTATTTTACATTTTTAACTTAATAAATTAGTTCCTATTATATATTGCCCATCAAATTGCATTATTAATAAGCTTAATGTACCAAGCGCTGTTCTCAATTGGAATGTTTTGCTCATGGAACATTCAAACTGAGTTACAACGAATGCAGGTTCTTAGAAGTTCTCATTGTGAGCCTGCTTCCCACAATCAAGACAGTTGAAGTCAGCAAGTGGGACAAAGTACAGTTGATTCAGCAAACTGCTATACATTTGTGTTAGCAATATACCAAGGGTTGTCTATAGACACGGGGTCAAATGCAAATGCATTTGCATTTAAATGCATTTATGCGACTGATCCAGTATTTGCATTTGAAAATTTGGAGCAAAATATATTTGCATTAGCATTTAAATACATTTTAAAAGTATTTGAAAAATCAAATACTTTTCAAATACTTTTTTCAAATACTCATAGCATTTAATTCTGTCAATGAAAACTGTTATCACAGCTATGCTTAATTAAATTGTTGCTTGGTCTAAGCAGTTGATACAGGTCACTCATGTTACTTATATGATAACCAAGGAATGACATTCACTTAGAGAAAACTGGCCTCCCTATAGATCTTTTATTAGCTGACCAACTGCAGCCAGTTGCATGCTTTGATCATTAACTCAGCTTTAACTTGGGTCATTGTCAGATGGATGATCAGTGTATCAGCTGGCCTGCCACAGGGTCAGGTTAGCAAGCATTTAATTCATAGTGTGTGGCTTAATCTAATTTGATTGAAAGACAGTGTCATAGTTTAGTGCATCAGTGGGCACAAGAAATGGAATACAGAATTAACCTGTCACAGGGGAACAATTTAACAATGTGTGACCAATTAGAGCATGATACTATTGACTCAATGAACTCCTTTAATTCTGGATAAACAATGGTCAAGTATAGCTGTTTTTATCATTATTTATTGTGCACGGGCACGAGGACGTCAAGAGAATTAGAAATGTATTTGAAAAGTATTTGAAATACTTTTGAAAAGTATTTGAATTTGCATTTGAAATGTCAAAAGTATTTGCATTTGCTTTTAAATACTTTTCAATGTATTTGACCCCTTGTCTGGTTGTCTAATATTAGTACCACCCTTGGCCCAAGAGGATGATTCCAGACCAGAACAGACCATTGTGTAAATGTGCTATCAAACAAACTATCAGTTAATTAAAAATAAAAAAATGTCACCTTTGTATTTAACACCACACACACACACACACACACACACACACACACACACACACACACACACACACACACACACACACACACACACACACACACACACACACACACACACACACACACACACACACACACACACACACATATATATATAAAACACACGCACACCTTATTTAGTACAAATTAAGCCATATTAGCTTAAGTTTTTCTGTGATGGGAGTAGACTACAGGCCAACTCAAAGAGAACATACTCTTCCTATAGACCAGACAGGGGAAGGTAATTGATGGCAGGTGGCAGAGGGGGAATATTTCCTGCTTCACACATCACCCTAGTAAAGCAATAATCTTCACTCATGTCTAGCATTTCTCACATATTACGATGTCAACTGGGCCTGTGCTGTCTCCAGAATAAATGCCCACTTACTGCTACATGAATTTGTAAACATAATTATATAGGGGCCTAGCTGCCTTGGGTAAACTGTCACTTCCTGGTGTGAATATTTTCCCATGTAACATCTTGATTGAGGAAAACAGTAAATGTATTTACTCTGTACTGAGTCTTATGCACACATCGTTGTAAACAATTTGTAGCTATACTATCAATATGAAAAGAAAATCTATTTCAGTTGTGTTTAGTAAGACACATACTTAATGATGTTTAAACATATAAAATACCAAAATGCAAATTTCTAAACTACAAGAAATAAAGTTACAAAAGTATATTTCAGTGATCTCTATACAGTTAAATCTAGATTCTATGTGCAGCATAATTTCTGTAATAATTACCACAAATCGATTACTAGAAATTTACATAGATACATCCATAGTAAACATTTCATCTTAATATTGTGTGATTTTTTTGTTTAACAATAATAATCTGGTAAAAAATTGACCACAAGTGTGTATAATTATATGTGGTGTAAAACTGTACCATGAACAGAGAAATTATACTACTTAGATACAGGCTATGGAGATTGACTGTGAGTCCTACTTGCCTTGGGGCTGACAGTTACTGGGAGAATTACCAGGTATTACGTAGTAAATGTAGCCTGCTATCAGTTACTTCTATATAAACACCTCTCATATCCACAGCTGTCCTGTCATAGACACCATAGCTACATACAACTAACACCACCGGTGCAAATATTCCTCAAAGTTGCTAATAAGGTCACCTCGCTATTCGGGTCACTTTTGTCCAGTCCCAACTTACTTAAGTTTCATTGTACTGTATTTGTATTAATTACAGTCTTGTATTTCATAGTAATTTGTTCCTTTTTTTGTGTTTTGACAGATGGTAATCAGTCTGAGGAAGATAGCTGAAAGTTGTCAAAATATTACAAAGAAAAATGGTAAAAATAATTGTTTACGGAAAATTAATAACATTGATATATCATACAGGACTTGAAAATCTTGCTTGTCTGATAGCTTGAGACAAGTGAATTACTCATCTGACGAGTGTATTTGCTCCTACTGGTTGTCCATAGGACAACCAAAACATTTGCTGTCCGGACAAGTAACTAATTCACCAAGTTGTAGTTTGCTCTCTGAAATAAAAAATAGGCTAAATGCAGATCTAATTAAGCATACCTTATTAAAAAGTGAATGTTTTGTAATGAATATTTATTTGTATTTAAGTCATGACTATTTATTTGGATTTGTTAAATGTGGCCATTGTGGAATGAGAACTCCTCCATGGATGTTTATGTGCCAACACCATCAGTCAAATATGAAGCTAAAGCAAATCTGATTTATACATGTTCCAGCAAACTGTAGGTTTTGAAAGATAGTTGTCCGTTGGTCTGCTGAACAAGTGACATGGACAGGTGAATTTCATTGGACATATAAAAACTCTAGATGGACAGATGAGTTTCATTGGACAGATAAATAATTAGAGACATTTCATTGATTTCAAGCTCAGCCCATACAGTAACACACACATGCACGCATTCACACATGCATTCATGCATGCACGCACACACACACACACACACACACACACACACACTACACACCAAACCACATCACACAGAGCAATCACCAGCCATTCAACTTTGAGCCATTCCATGGTTACTTGAGTTACAGGTTTTACATTTTTGTTGCTTTTGAGCGGTGTCAGTGTTAATAAGCATGTATATTGGTGAGTGTTTTTCTTTGCTAATGTACTAGTTAAATGATAAAAGTGCATGACAGAAAAGAGAAAAATGAAGTGATTGCTTTACATTCTGTGATTGTACAAAGTTCGCTTACTTACTTTTCAAAAAAAGGATATAAAAAAATTGACTGACCTCTTAACTGTTGTGAAAAAATAGCTACAAATGTCATATATATCTAAGGTATCAAGGAATCACCACATGACAACAGTTTATGAATTTATTATTAATTAACTTGTTGTGGTCTACATAATCAGAACTTTACTAACAAATTTTAGATGTAGACATCTGTGCATTTTCCCTTAATGTTTTTTTTTATGCTCTATAGTAGATGAAAACATAATTTACTTAGTCATCGCAGAAGGTCCAACAATAAAATTTAACATACAATCGACATATTAATAGATCTACTGAAATTGGTAGTGATTGAATGAAATTGGAATTGTGATTGAAGAGAGGCAGTGAATATTGGTGTGTGTAGGGTTTAACTTCTCTAGGCCATGGATAGGAGAAGCAATGCTCTAAGCTGCATGCTATGAAGCATGGGAATTTATTAGGCAATAATACATATACCTAGGGGCCTACTACTACTACCGGTTGTAAATATCTAACTTGTACAAACACAAATGTCTACAAAGTTAACAAACCATGCATTATAAACCTCACCTTGTTTTCCTCGTGATAAATGATCGATTGGTTCTTCCATGATACTGAAACTATAACAGTGTAGCACATAGCAGGTGGTGATATATTTATCACATTTCCATTTAATATACATGTTTATCTTCAAAATGATACCGTAGTTGTATAAATAAACCTATTTTGAAAAAATGATGGTACGGTTGCACAAAAGCCAGCGAATTGGCATATGTTATTCCCAGAGTAAAGGGTTCTGGACAAACTTCTGTCCTTTATACAGGCATATGCCACTGGAACAACTTGCCAATCGAAACAAAACAATGTCGATCTAAAATTAGTTTTAGAAAAAAGGTGACGACCCTTTTATGTATTAGATTGGTGGCTCATGAACACAATCTTTACGTTGCGTCTTAATATTATTAATGCATAATATTTATTTATTGTATTTTAAATTTTGTTATTTTTTACATATATTTAATAATTACGAAAATTGTACAATTTATCTATTTATTTTTATTGTTTTTTATTATAATTGTTCACTATTTTTTGAGAACCACATTGGAAATGAGTAAACTATGTGTGCTTTTATGTGCTGTCCTCCGTATTATATATGTCATTTTCTTCTAATTATGTAATGCATGTATATATAATTTTACTGAATAAACTCACTCACATTCACTGACTGACTCACAAGGGTGACAGTTTGACGGAACTGCCCAAAGATTGTGTTCCTGAACAACCAAAATGGACTTCACCTGTTTATTCCAGTGTGCATATACCTGTATAGAGGAAACGATTCACCCAGAACCCTTACTCTATGAATCACACAATCTAATTCACTTGCACTTGAGCCGTACCTATGTTGAACTTTATCAATACTTGCTCTTAAACATGCTGGTTCATTACCTAGACAACATGCACACTCATGTACACCATGCATGCACACACGCATGCATGCCGCGTGCCGCACACACACACGCACACTTGCCCCACACACACCAAGAACATCAAGTTTTTGTGCACATAGTTACAGGCTATCACATCTTGTTTTGCTGTGACAAGATATTTTATGAATAACTACCATGGTGAATATAGCACACTTGCTATTTATCACTCTAAGACATTAAGAAGGCAGTACACACAACTGCTTCACTCCTGATATTTCCATCACATCTCCAGATGCTGGTTTATCTTGCTGCGGCAATTATGTTGAGAAGCAGAGGGAGCACACGTCTCATTTTCCTGTTCCCCAGTAATTAACAGCAGATTGGAGAGGGAGAACATTTCTCATGACACAGCACACTAAACCATTGATCTAATTTATTTCTGTCTTTTTGCTGCCAGAAGACATCCAAAGTAGCTATTACTTGTGTGGCAGTGGTAACTAACTTCTTGTTTTGCCATTATGTAACTTCCCAGAGATAAACGAATGGCAGGGTTCAAGGTCACGGCTGTTTTAACAGTTGGCTCTACCATATATCTTCAACTGAGTTCACAGTTTTTACAGGACATTACTTATTTACTGGGTTTTCAGATTTATGATGATTTCTTTTCCAGCTTCCAAAAATAAAGCAAAGTTTCTCCTAGTCTTGGTATAGTCAGTAACAGTTGAAAGATTTCAATCTACTTTTTGAAATGTGCTGGGTGAAATTATTTCAGGAAAATGTATGTCATTTGGTGTTTGTGTCTGTGTGTATGTCAGTTGCTTCGCCGGAGGCCACATGTGTAAATACAGAGATGAGGCTTAGGCGTGGTTCACCTGCATCATCTCTCAGCACCTCAGTGTGCAATGACGCGCCAGTACATCTGGAGGCAAGGTTTAGATGCATCACAAGTTGTACAGATGTGACATCATTAAAGCGGAAAGACAGTGGATTTGGGGCTTGCAAACAGTTTGGGGCCTGTTGATGAGTGACATTGCTGCCAGGGTCCCATAGCCATATGTAATTTCTATACTGTTGAATTTCAAGTGGCATGCTGGGACATATGAAGACCATGATTGCGTGTGTGTCCACAAAAGTCATGGGTAATGTAAGGTGATAAGTCTAAGATGTTATAATAATCATCCTAAGATTCCAAGGTGTTATCACAATAATAATAATCTATATAGAAATAAATCAATATCTATGGGAAGCATTCTGTCTTGCTGAAATTACTTCATGAAAGGTATTTCAACATATAATTCCACCCAGTGACAGCGTGGTGACATTGTAGAGTGAGAATGGACTGGTCAGGGACGGACTGGTTGGGACGGATTGGTCAAGCAGTTTATCGCTACATTGGAAAACCTATATCATTATATGATAAAGTTGCCAGATCACACCTGGATCTTTACATTAACTAATAGACACTATAACCATAATTCATACAAACTACACCATAAATACAGTTTAAAATTAAGTATTTAATTTTTACCACTGAGGTCAGTTAAGATTACGACACATTTGAACACTGCTTCTAAATGTGCCAATTCTGCACAAATAAATAATTCTGTGCTAACACTATAGCTAATTTATGGAAGAAAGTATAACTAGTGTTCTGTGTCATTCACCAGCACAGGGACACTTGGTTTCCATATTATTGTGTACTTTGTGTACTAGGGGTTCATTTAATTTTCACTACGAGTTGCTTTGACATCTCCATATAAGTTTACAGGCATGAATAACTGAGATTATTTCACAAGTAGTCAAATTAAATTAACAGCAAGTATCAGCAAAGGTTACACAAACACAGTTAGAGTACAAAGGCATTAGTTATCACCATTACTTTGTCATTACAATATTTTGTACATTTTTACATTAACAGTAGAAATAAAGTGGAATCATCTGGAGGTTAACAAATAACTCAAGTTTCCATATTTCTCGAATGGGTGGCACTGGAGATATGTAACATTGTAAGTAAATAACACAAAAGAACCAAGGAAGCTAAGTAACATAAAAATAAGTTAGTGGATCTCTGCACCTTGTAGAGAGACACTTACCATGCCCAGTAGAATATTACTACCGGGGTTTGTTGATTTTCTTTTCACATAAGTTGCATTTATAACTCTTTGTTAATAAAATCCGTATTTGTATATTATCTTGTTTGCATAGATGATATTTAATTTATCTTTTTGGCAAAGCATGTTATTTTTTATAAACAATTGATACCCAGGTACCCTACACTTTTCAAAAAAACATTGTACACATTGGCCGTTCTGGCGGCAAACTTAAAAAACAAGTTGCAAAGAATACTGAGGTAGTGCTTCCGCCTGCTGTTTAAAGTAACTTGCAGATTTTGTAAGGTGCTAGATGCTTCCTAGGTGCTTGTGACTGATGGTATTTTCAAAATGTGTTCCATTGGCTTCCTCAATAAATATATAACTAGGAACAACATGAAGAAAAATAGAAACCAGCAGTTTAGTTCTATGTTGAAATTGTAGTTTTTAGTCTGTTTTGTTGATACACAAATGCTTGTATTTTACCCAGGAATAAAGATGGGACACCTACCTGATATATACCCTCTATCCAGTTCATGTATAAAATTTTGCTAATTGTACAATTAAATGTTGGGTTGTCATCCACTTTTTCATGGAACAGCCCAGTTACATTGATCAGTGTATCCCCACAATAACTTTCAAACAGTGAAGTGGTGCTACTGTCAAGCAGCAGCTTGGAGCTCTCTGGGCCAGATCCGACTGGGAGGTAGACCCACCCTGTCTTCTTGGCTGGTCGCCATCTCTCTTCCACAGTTCTATCTCTGCAGGAAACTCACTTGATAATATAATATCAGCTTCATATATCCTTCCAGCTTTCCAGCCAACATGATTGCACTGCTGGGCACCCATTTACAGGTCTATCTCCCAAGCGGGCCCCCCGGCTATGCCAGTGCAAATTAACCATAAAATATTCCTGATGTTTTGACATGGACATATCGGCTATGGTCAGGTTCCAAACACTGTCATATTTCTAATGAATTGATTTTAGCATTTTTAGGCAAATTGTAATTCATTCTTTATGGGAGACTTATATATAATTGTTAGAAATACAGGCAGATTTTTTACATACTTTATTCCTCTGCATATATTAAATCATTTTATAGATTCAGACAGGTTTCAGGATGGAAACACAATTCTTTGAGTAAATTAATATGGCTAAAATATGAATTAATTTTGAGCAGAAACTCAGACTAATCTTGAAACTGCGGAAGTTTGCATGGTCCTCTCTCCCTTCAGATTATTAGATTTGAATGCCAGCAAGGGCCTCACCCACCAAGGGGGGGGGGGTGTTGAGGGGGAGGGTAGCTTTCCCTGACAGGTGTTGACAGCTCTATTATAGAGTGTAGTGGCAAGGGGATGTTAGGATCAAGTTGTTTGGTGATTCTGTCTGGGGTAGAACCTGTCAGACTTGAGGCGTTATTATCTAGAACTAATGTAAGACAAGCTTCATGTCCTTCATTCTGTCTTGCTGCTGCGCTGATTTATAGCCGAGTATTATATTAGCACATGTGGCAAAGTCTCATGTGTAATTAGTAGTTTTACATTGCTGTGGAGTTGGCTAGACTGATTGATCTAAGGGGTTGTTTGTCTGTAACTGTGTTAGTTTGAGGGTACGTTTTGTACTTTAACGTTAACAGCGGAGCTCCGTTAGTGCAGGTTAGTTCAAGGAAAATAGCATATGAGGAACAAGAACTGGTATTACACTTATTAGAAATAAAGTATTGACTTTAAGGCAAGCATTGATTGAAGCCGTATATTGGGTGCAAACCAGAGAAATTCCCTTGTAGATAGTGTACTGAGAGTAGTAAATACTTCTAGTTCAATATGGGACGTTTGAAATTAGCTAGGAAAATTGCCTAAAATTGTTGTAACCAAAATTCTTATAACACTAAATATGGTGAATGATTGTGACTCCAAGTAAAATGGTATTACTTGTGATCTAGCTAATTATTTCATAATTTAATAAAGATACAAATAAGTACTTCATGCAATGTTCAACCAAGTCCCAGATGTTGTATTCCACTTGTCTTTGGATGCTGACTGAATTCTGACACATTCCTATTTCATGGTTGCAGACTGATCGCTTTAAAGAAGACCCAGCCTGTAATGCTAGCTGCAGTGCACAACAGGTAAGTCAAGTCTACACCAACACCTCTCTCATATGACCATATCACTGTGTGACCAATCCATCATATGACACTACAGTGAGGCCTCATTGTGTAGACACTTTAGTCTCCTTTATGTGACCAGTCCACCTCTGAAATGACTAGTGCCAAGTTAAAAATTTAATGAGCTAGCCTAGATCACGTGGTATCGTGATGTCAGATATGACATACTTGCATCAGGCCGACCCTTTCCATGCATTTAGAGCATCTTTACAAGGATAGCTTTTGGGTCGAAACGAGCCTCAGAATTAGTTATTGTGCGATATTCCGATGTAATACAAACACTAGTCATCATAAAGGAACAAGCTGTTATCTTAGGTTTCCTCATGAATCCAATTTGATTCAAAAAATGAATGCAAATGGGCCTACAAGTCTACCAGGTTTTGCTGAGCTTCTGCTCGTTTTCAGAATAATTATATCGATTGCAACTCACCGGAGATAATCTACATCAATAAACATACATAACAAACATATATTGTATCCTGCTACAGAAAGTTACATTGTCTGATCTCATAATATCACTAGAATACTGATATATGAAGGAGGAGTTGTACAATTTATCATAACTTAAATCAGTCTGTGAATTTCCGTCAATCTCGGTAAAAATCAATTGGTAGACGCGTTGGTTTCGTGTCATTTATTTTACAGTTGGATGATGCCGGTTCAAGCCTGACTCCAAACCATTGATTTTCTTGTCACTTTTTTGTTTACATGAGAACGTAAAAACTGAACATTATAAAAATCTAGGTCAAGTATTATTGAAGATATAGGTCACTTTTTGCAATTCACACACTGGCCGTTACAGTAACATCCGTAACTCTGCTTCTAATAAAGCTAGAAAGGAAAGTAAGACATTATTTGAAAGCCAGTAAACAGTTGCACATCTACATTGTAAATTTTTCATATAAACATAAAAGTATTATTTATCATAATATGACCTTTGACCTCTGATACTCAAAAATTGTATCCTCCAATTTTTTTAATTCTACAGCACATCATTGTTCAAGAGTCCCTGAACATATCAGGATGGCCAAATAATAAAGTTCAGAGATACGGTAAATTTAGTACAGCCGGGCGACCTATTTTTGATCTGCAGATGAGTTAATACCACACTGAATTTCAGCATAAACTTTTCAGATCACATAAAAAACATGCTAAAGGGCTCGCTTATTCGCTTATAATTAAATGAATGTACATACATGTTGTAGGTAATGTCTCATTTAGCATGTTCACATTCTTTACAAAGCATCTCTTCTGTTTCCTCTTTGGATATCCTGTAGGTGCGATCAATGTTAGTTGTTGGGTCAACGTTGGTGAGGAGATCACTAAGTTGAAGAGTCACTTTGTTATTGGTAAAACTGTGATGGTGTTGGACCATATGGGTGAAGGAAGATCAGCCAGAATATTTGTTACATGCGCTAGCCTCCAGTGTCCATCATAGATGGCCGTCACATATTGTTTAGTATCTGTCACACACTGGGTTATCACATCTTCTTCCCTTTTCATGGATGGTGTAGAATATAGTGCTACTTCCAAATGATTCAATGATAATTGCTTAATGATGTGTAGATTCTGTGTTTCTGCAGTTGTTTTACCTGTTTCCGTATAGCTTGCAAGAAGATGGCTGCTTTGTAGTACTCTTCCGGGAATCCTCTTCTGTGGTTGAAAAGCAGAACTCAATAGCTGGTATATGGGCTGATTCAAAGAACTGCGTAAAATATGTTTTTTGTAGACTGGCTTTTGGTCTGGCCTCTTGACCACACCAACATGTTTTTGAAAAAAAGTGCTATTCTGGAGCGCTTATCTCAAAATCCTGTTCATGGTGGCAGAGGTTCAGAAAGTTTTTGCAGTTTTTACATTAACCAGCTGTAGATGTAAGTAGTAGTAAGTAGATGCCCAGGCAACACAGTGCTCAGGCAATACAGTGCTCAGGCAATACAGTGCTCAGGCAATACAGTGCTCAGGCAACACTGCACAGGCAACAAAGTGCACAGGCAACACTGTGCTCAGGCAACACTGTGCACAGGCAACACAGTGCACAGGCAACAGAGTGCACAGGCAACACTGTGTTCAGGCAACACAGTGCTCAGGCAACACAGTGCTCATGCAACACTGTGCTCAGGCAACACTGTGCTCAGGCAACACTGTGCTCAGGTAACACTGTGCTCAGGCAACACTGCACAGGCAACACTGTGCTCAGACAACACAGTGCACAGGCAACACAGTGCTCAGGCAACACTGCACAGGCAACACAGTGCACAGGCAACACTGTGCACAGGCAACACTGCTCAGGCAACACTGTGCTCAGGAAACACTGTGTTCAGGCAACACTGTGCTCAGGCAACACTGTGCTCAGGCAACACAGTGCACCGGCAACACAGTGCACAGGCAACACAGTGCTCATGCAACACTGTGCTCAGGCAACACTGTGCTCAGGCAACACTGTGCACAGGCAACACTGTGCTCAGACAACACAGTGCACAGGCAACACAGTGCTCAGGCAACACAATGTACAGGCAACACTGTGCACAGGCAACACAGTGCACAGGCAACACTGTGCTAAGGCAACACTGTGCTCAGGCAACACTGTGCTCAGACAACACTGTGCTCAGGCAACACTGTGCACAGGCAACACTGTGCACAGGCAACACTGCATATCTGAGAAACCATTCAGTAACTTTTTCTCTAATTTTGCATAGATGTATCTTAGGGTACACAAGAAATCTGTATTTGACTGAATCATTCTAAGGGCCCTCCCTGTAAGACCCCCGAAACTGGTAAATTTTCACAATTTGTCTATCTTTTCAAAAACTCTTCAGTAACTTTTTCTCTGATTTTGCATAGACATTTCATGTGCCACTATACACAAGAAATCTGTCTTTGATTGAATCATTCTAATGGCATCTCAGTGCAACATTTTCCTTCTGTTTCACTACTGCACTACAGAAGCTGGCCTGCTGCCTGGTCACTGACCTCTATTTATAACTGGATGGACACCCTATCTCTGATCAGGCCAGATAAAAGTTTATATTTACAATGTAGATGTGTGCCTATTTACTGGCTTTCCAATGCTGTTTTACTTTCTTTTCTACCTTATTAGAAGCAGAATTATGGACGTTAATGTAATGTCCAGTATGTGAATTGGATCAAAGTTCAGTGACCTATATCTTCAGTTATACTTGACCTAGATTAAAAAAATTATTTGTAGTTTTTATGTTCTCATGTGAGCCAACAACTGCTAAATTTAATAAAAATTGGAGTCGGGTTGTACAAAAATAGCCTAAAAGTGATTGATTTGACTCAGAATGACCCAATAGTGTATAATATAAAAGCAATGATCATATGAATGGAGGACATTGTGTAATAATAGGAAAAAAAGTGAAGAAAACAATGTTTTACGACAGTCCATATTTATTAATTGTTTTTGTTGATTTTGCGTTTGAATAAAGATGATAACATATATCTTGTAATATTAAGAGGGGAGGAAAACAATTATGGGGGGCAAACATCTGCCTTTTCATTTCAGAGTAGGATATTCTTTAATTGTTTCTTCAATTTTTGTTTCCATATATAAAATCTTACATAGATTATGCCCTGATATAAAATATGCCATGCTGAGCTAGACATGAACCACAGGTGACATAGGATCCTTGGATGTTTCAATCAAGTCTACCCAAAGGCCTAATGGGGTAATTAGGATTCCTGTGGGGAGATGCAGGTGGATAATCACCCCTGCAGGGTGCTATCCCTAAGCCCAGCTCACTGGTACTGGGAGCCAGTGGGAGGTGGGTTTATGGGAGGAACCCCATAATGGTCATAAAACTGTCAGTGTGTGGCTTTCTGGGGATTTACTGGGAAGCATCCAGGGTTTCATTTTTGGGTGGGCTGCCCATCACTATGTTAGTATGCTTGTATGTTTTACAGGAATACAGGGGTGTAACCTTAAAGGTGTTTGCCAGAAATATGAACATTTCAAACATGTACCTAGTTAGGTAACATTTTGAGCAAGCACCATGAGCAGCTTATTTGGCAGATACAAGATGTTGTTATTATTACTTGTAGGTGTAAATGTATAATTTTTGAGTGGAAATTGTACAACAGTAAAGCAATGTGAAACAGGCACTATGAGATGCTTACAGTATTACACATAATTATATATATTCCTTTGTTGACAATTTAAATATTGCTTAGTACCACTTTTGAGATTGAGTAATTCTTTTGATGTGCCTTTGAGTGTGGTTTTTCCTCAGATTTAGATGCAAAAGAAGTCTTCTAATTATTATTTATTTGTGTGGATTGTTTACCTTTTATCAGATAATTTGTTAAATTGAAATAACAACTAAAGCAGGGCTGCCTACCATAACAGATTTTCCGTAATCATTACGGAAATTCACCTCAGATTACGACAATATGGAAACAGCTGCCGCATTACGGGAATACAAATATCTCTTTAGAAAATGATACACATTAAAGAATTGCTAAATCTATAAATAATGCTGCTCAAGATACCCAGAAGAAACTGTCATAATTCACTTGTTACAATTTATCAACAAATATTTTGTCCTACAAGTTCTACAAAGTCAGTACGGTGTCGTCATCCAATGCTATGCCAGTGGGCATATTATTATGTCTACATCTGTCGGTCAACAGCAATTACAGCGGCCAAAAATATCCGTGTCATTAATGCGCACAGGTGTAGAATTATATAATGAAAGACATAAATTAAGATGACGTTAGGTAGAACCATTAAATTACATTAAATAGTTATGGTTTTCTGAAAGTTGTGAATATAATTATAAAATGTCTTAGAAGAATACAAAATGAGTATTATAATTGTTGTAATTGCAATATAAAACTATCACATTTTATTCAAAGGTTTTTATTTGAATACAATAATTTAACTTTGTCATTGACTGTTAATAATAATTATAATGTTTCCTGCTGTGTGTTGTAAATTTAGAAGCTCGTTTGATGATTATTGGCTATTCACTGGCACTGCCTTTCTCAGACGTAAACACTTGGTCATGTCTGGCCATGCTTGCTGGTTGACAGCTGTAATTAACACAATGTAACTTATTGCATATTGTGAAACAAGCATCGCTTTGAAGTTCTAAGGATGACCTTAACTGCCGACAACAGTTACAGTGTAGCAACACAATAAATATGTTGAAACAAAGTATATCTACATTTGATGATTAAATTAGTAACTTCCTGGATTCCCAGGCACCATGAACAGGCTGGGTTTGTCACTGTGTCTACTTCAGAGAAAGGTTTGATTGGCAACCTTGTGGACCAGGGAGTGGGCGGGATGCAAGGGGGGTGCAACAGGGCAGGGGGGTCATTGCAGACATTGTTTTTGTCAGGTAGACAGCCCTGGTAAAGTGATCAGCATAATTCCCCATCTCGTGACATTACAGAAACCCCATATTTATAACCAATTAATAATAATCATATCAGCTTGAATTTATTGCTATAATTACTCATGCAATGTCTGTCAGAATGGTTGTAACATATTTGTAAATTTGATGTTTTGATGCCATTCATTCTGCCTACTATTATCACCAGTACTGTGATGATGGCCTGCAACTATGGTTTCAAGTGAACAAAGGTTTCACCATTGCTACGTTGGCAGTGGCAGGGTGTTCCATCATGGCTAGTCCACCATGAAATTGCCCTTGTCTCTAGTAGTAATGTTTATTCTGTAGGCTGTCTGGAATTTTAATAGCTCCAATGCATGGTCAGGTCTAATTCACTGCCAGCTTCACCTAGTTGTCCACACCAGAAATGACAGTGTTTATTTAGTATCGTTTCACTGCCTCACTGCATGTTGCTACTAGGGGTGTGACCCTGTACCTTCCCTTGGTTCTTGGAAGTCAGACACTTGCCTAGAACTAGTATGGTTTGATTTCCATAATCAATCATCAGTTCGGTAAAGCTGATTGATGTTCGATTATAAAACTGTTTTGTGGGAAAATGTTGAATCATGAAAGCTAGGTGGCAGTACAAGTGTGACACATTGGTGATTATTGATGTAAACACAGGACATGTTTCACTCAATCGGAGAAAGATGTACATACCCTTGGTATCTTCTCACAGTAATCACCAAAAGAAAAGGTACTATTAAATTTGTCATAATACTGTTACATACTTATGTATGACTTTCAGTCTGGAAAATTATTAACATTGTAAAATACTAGTTTAAGGGGATGGAGGGTGTTTGAGAATAGTACGCCCAGTACGAATAGAAAGACAATTATGAATGACCCCTTTCTTGAATGTTTAGTAAAAGTGTTGCATAATCCTCTGAAATAGGAACCAATATTAGTGCTTAACATTTACTTTACAACTCAATGCCATAGTTTTTGCAAGTGATGACAGTTGTGAACAAATAAAACAAAAGTCAAACAAATTAATGACAGATGTCTCTTACGGAGCTTTCAGTGTCCTCATGACGCCCTCGTCAGCAGGGGACTGCTAACTCTGAGTCGTCATGTGACTTCGTTGTTGGTTGTCACATGACAGCAGTTCCAAGAAGATCGCAGGAAGGTTGCTAGTTGAAGCAAGCCTCTCTGATCTCTATCTCAGTAGAGAGAGGTGACCAGTCATCAACAGAGACACCAGGTACAACCTTCCCACGATCTTTTTGGAACTGCTGTCATGTGACAACCACCAATGAAGTCACATGACGACCGAGAGTTAGAAATCCAATGCTGACGAGGGCATCGTGAGGACACCGAAAGCTCCTTAAGAGACATCAAGGATTCGGAAAGGTAATTTCAAACTTCCAATTATGAACATAACTGAATCCAGTAACAACATACATGCTGAAATTAATGACAGAAATCCTAGTGTACGGGTGAAGTGTGTAGACGTTTGTGGGTGAAGCCTTGAAGACCAAGTGGAGTATAGTGAGGACTCTGCAGCCTCCTTGTGTGATGTATATTAATGTGCTTTCTGCACCGGCAGTATGTCAGTAATTCCTAGCAGATGTAGTTAGTTGCATCTGTCCGAGCAATGGTGAGATATTTGCATTGCATCGCAAATAATTATATTAGCCGCAACTACTGAATTACGCACTTTACTGTAGTGCATGTGTTGGCAATTATACTTTCCTGGAATCAGCTTTGCGTGTAGTGTCGATTGACAAACCACAACGATGTCATCAGTGCCATTGGTGCACGACCAACAATTCCTGGCAAATACATTGAATCAAGTTTTTGTGCTCAAAAAACTTCGCGTAAATATTGATGTTACTGAAATAACCGCAAATACCTTGTGTTGAGAATTGCTAAAAAATATCTAAGATCAGGGTTTGGTAATGTTGAGCTTACACGGGCAGTGCAACAATTTACAAGCCCCTCAAGCCCCTGGGTTCCGAAGGCTAGATGTCTTTGATTTCCTAGTCATTGTATACTATAATTATATACATTATAATGAGGACTGGATACTGCGCTATATAAGAAGTTACCTTTATGTTTTATATTGTGAATTTTTTGGGTTATGCACCTAAAAGAGTTAATACAAGCTCTTATGCAAGAGTGGGAGTCAGGCGGACGATGTGACCTCAAGTATTTAAAATACCAAAAGTAGAACAAATATGTTGTGGGATAAGTTCTGATGTGTCATGATGTAGCATTTTGTTCTTGTTGTAAAATCGAATGTTCATAATTTCAAAGGTGTTTGTGGGTGGGGATATGTAGCTTTGCAATAAGTGCCAATTCCAAGCAATAATTGTGGTTGAGTATTTAAATATTGTGTTTACAATTTGAACATTTCGCTGCGCAACCTTTAATTTCGGATTTATCACATGCAATTTGGCAGGCATTCTACCTTCAACATATATTTATTCTAGCATTAAGAACAGCATGTATAATAAATGTTAATAAAATTAGGAATGGAAATCTGGTATTAAATATGAATATTTGTGAGCAGTGTCTGATGTCATAGATCAAGAATTTTGAATCAATCCAGATTTCTGATCCCACTACAGTTAGACTCTAACCATTTACATATGAGTGTGTGTGTATATATATATCTATATACATGCATGTTTGTATTATTATGATGATGTCTAGGTGCATGTGTGTATTATATTATGTACATTATTGTTAACTGTAGCCCATTTTTTGCTAAGTAAAAACTATCTTAATAGTTAACTTTTGTTTCACCCAGTTGATATGCAAAGCAGAGCCAATGCCTATGTAGTGTTGTGTACAAAAAAAATACACGAGTACTCTAACTATGAATATTACTTTAGGATCTGTTACTACGGAGCACCTTAGAAAATATTATATGTATTACAGAAAAAAACAGAATTAATGCCAATGCCAATCATCCATACCCAAAGTTTGGAGCAGATGCATTCAGTTTAGTGATTACCTTCGGGTGGTGTGGTGTTGGTTTAGGTATCACAACTTAGTTTCATTAGATCTGTTTCACTAATACTTCACTATTGGTTTGACAGATCATCTCTAAATTAAACCCAGGATATGTTTCCGTTTGGTTTTTGAAGAATTGCGCATCGTACTGGAGTCCCATCAGAACCTATTTCACAGTAGTTGAATTAACAGTTTTATCAAAGCAGTGCTGCATTAAAGTGATAATTATGTTCGAGAAAATCTGGCTATCGTGTAACACGAAACATTTGCGAGTACTTTACCCTCTTGTGAACTTAAACAGCTGCCAATTATTTTACAGCCCTTTTTCAAAATATACGTGTTTGGCAAATTATGTTTTTTTATAATTAAGTCTTAGTAAACTTTATTTGAGGAATCAATTACATAAAACATAATGTTTGATGCTCTCAGTAAAATAATTATTTTGTTAATAGTGTTTGAAAATATTGTGATTAACATTATAATATTGGTATATAATAATAAATCTAAGCCTATCTAACTAGTAAGTTTTAGTTATTACATTGCATAATTAGTATAACAAATATATAATACGCAAGAAACTCACATACAGTGCATACACACGATGTAATCATATGTGACATTGTGTTGACATGCCCAATTTTTGTAAAATTGCATGTTTTCTTTGTGCGACATGCCTAATAATGATTACCAGACTTGATCAAGCAACTGTAAGAAAAATACATGCAACTGATATGGATGATCTGCTGCAGACTCAGCTGGTGAAAGTTGTTTTTAGCTGTCACATGTTTCTATATTATTTGAAGAATGTTCAACATAGTAATCAAATAATGTCTAAATCAGACTCAGTTGCCCAAATGCTTTCAGTTAGATTGTCCTTTGCAAAGCTGGTCAAGTTTAAATATAAATGAAATATACACTACCTTTTCAAAATAAGTAAAAAATAGTTCATATTATTATTATTATCAACATAAGTTAGCAAGTCGTACCTGAAATTATTCTTAGTTTGTACTGAGTAACCATTATACCTTTCCCAGAAATAAAATTCTCCAAAATTGTATTGAATATAATATTAAACCACTAGGTAGTTTTATGAGAGAATCACTTAAATTCCACACCACTAGCATTATTAAAATGTAATTTTTTCTGATGTTCATGACTTTGTTTTAGTTATCATTGGCACATGAAATGAACTGCACACACACAGTGCAGATGTTATGACGGGTTCATTATGTCGATGATTGCTGTTTATAATGTATGTTCTAAAGGTTCAGTGTACTTAGCAACACCCATATCTCACCAACTAAAACCTGGTTCGATATTATGTTCCCAGAAACATTTCCTAGAACTCCTACAATCCATTTCCCCATGCCCTGATGGACACATCTCCAGTCAACACTGGCGCAGCTTTGTAGATTTCTGTCTGAAAGATGGAGACATTTCACTTCAAATCCAGGGTGTTCATCTGGAGATTTCATGGAAAGGCTTGTATGTGTAGCAGGAATTACATCTGGAATCTGTACGTTCTCACAAATTATCCTTTAAATGATTAAGATTTTGTGATCACTGAAATACATCTCGTTTCAAGTGTATTTGTTATGAAGAGTTTTATCTATATAAACAGTTGATATGGTGTGCTGCCAATGTTTCATAAATCATTACTAGGTTAATCAATTATAAAAAGGTTGTTACAAAGCTGTGTGAATTTGTAACTAAGTTATTTAAAATACATCTTTGTTGTGTTTTGTCGATGATGCACAATCCAAAAGGCATGCAGATAAAATAGGAATGAAATGTGTTATACAAGCGTTAGGTACTATTTTAAAAGAATTTTGCAAAGATAACCAATTTATTCGTTAACTGTGTGACAAGTCACAAGTATCCCTGGTTCCCCCTGCAGAATAGAATTGATACATGAAAGTGATATTGAGGGAAAATATTATCAAAGGAAAATAGACACTACATATACACAGCTAACTTCTGGTAGATGGGAAATCACTTTTACAAAATTACAAATACCGGTGTATGTTTCCAGTGAAATAACTCCCCATAATTTTCATAGCAATTTTCAGAATTTGTTTGGTTCATAACAAAATTAGTTGCTTAGAATAAGTAAATAAGTGAGAATTGTGTGTGTGTGTGTGTGTGTGTGTGTGTGTGTGTGTGTGTGTGTGTGTGTGTGTGTGTGTGTGTGTGTGTGTGTGTGTGTGTGTGTGTGTGTGTGTGTTTGTGTGTGTGTGTGTGTGTGTGTGTGTGTGTGTGTGTGTGTGTGTGTGTGTGTGTGTGTGTGTGTGTGTGTGTGTGTGTGTGTGTGTGTGTGTGTGTGTGTTTTGAACAGTGGTCAAGTTCGTTCATTCTACATTTCTCCTGGTCACTCAGCTGTATGATAGGCAGTGGTGGATATTTGTGTTCGAATAGTCTTCTCACATTTATTGCAGCATGGCTGAATGCTTCCCAGAGAAGTCTAGATGATGTTTGATTGAACAGGTCTGCCAGGGAGTAAAGTGTAAAGTGCTTTGATCAGTCCTAAAGACTGAATACTGTGCTATTATAAGAACTTGCGGCATTTACTTTTAGCATTTAAAATGTATATTTGTGAATAAAGAAAGTAGCGATGAATGAAGACATCACACACTGAGTTATCATCCCAGCATGCACCAGTAGGCTGTCAGTGCCTCTCATGTTTGAATGAAAGTCGATCTGGACAACTGTGAATTTCACCAACTGTAGATGGTAAACTGACAACTCCACCAAGTGTCCACACTCTTTGAAGTGTCAATAATGAGTATCCCTGCTGGACTAGGGCTCAACTTCCTTTGCCTGCCTTGTATTTATTGCATCCCTCAACCCTTTTACCAGAAACCTGTTTGTCTGTCAGACATGATAGGCTTGCCCCTGCACCTTCACCAGCGACCCCACGGCTCAGGTGGATGGATTCATTCCCAGCTTGTCTAAACTTTACCCTTCCCTTCTCCTGCCCTAATCTCTTCCAACTGTATCTGGGAAATCTGGCAATGGATGATTGATGATCCCTGGAACAGGGAGACTTCCCAAAATATCCTGCATGCATGTAGGTGCACGAGGGAATAGAATATCATCCAGATTCATCCGGGTGAAAAACTAGTGGTTGGGACACATGCGCGACACTTGAATTTCTTGAATGGAAACACATGTGAATAAATGAGAAAATGTGTACCGATGAGTTGTGATTGTTAAGGTTGGGTGCTGTTACTTATACATGTATATGCAGGTTGTCAGTGTTGCGTCAATGTGTGACATATTGTGGCGTCAGTGTTGGTGGCTGTTGTAATGGAAGCAAAATTAACCGGATGTTCACGAAAAAAGAAACTTTCAGGTTGAGAAACTTCCACCCTATGAGGGGGAAACAAGGTGCTTCATTCATGGGATAAAGCTGGGAGAAAATGTGGGCTGGTAGGCTTTTGGATGAAGGGTTGTGGACAGCTTGAAGTAGCCGTCTCCTATTTATAGACCCCTGAACTGTATAAATCACCCACTTTCAAAGTTTATTCTGTGTTATAAATGTACACAGTGTTTCAGGGTCCTATTGGTTGATTCAGGGCATGATGCATAACTGAAATCATCCCAGAATGCACAGGTCCGGTAAAAGATTTGTCACCCATTACTTGAACACAACGACAGCCCGGGAACCAATGTGTGCAAAGTGGGATTGCCACAAAATCTTGAATTTCATTTTATGGTTGTTTACAAATAAAAAAATAAGTCTACATAATGTTATAATCCCATGTATCAATATCACTGTGTGGCAATTAACTAAACTCATTTTGTTTACATGTTCTTCCCTACAAGAAAATGTAAGAACAAATCAAGTGTTCTCTGACTAACACAAAGTAAAGTAGAATTTTTTCAATCATTTACATACATAGTTTGTTGCAAATGGCAACTTGGGAGAAATATTATATCCTTGATAGTTGGTATTCCTTTAAAGCACTTCTTTATGAATTTATTTGCAGATTTACAACACTAATGCTCTTGGGACCACGTTTTAAACCCAGGGGTTCCTAGGACCCCATTTTTAAACCCTAACCTAGATTTTAAGGTAAAACTTCTGGTAGCCCAGACGGATTACCAACGTATGGAATTCAGTAATCCATCTTGAAATCTGGTAATCCGTCAAATTCATGTAAAATGAAAAAACGTGACTACCGTAAATTTCCATGTATAATACGCCCCCATGTATAATACGCACCCCGATGTTTGACATCAATTCCTGACTTCTCTGCTTCTAAGATTATTATATTATTATATTGCTTGAACCCATGAATTCATCTAAGAATTGTAAACATGTCACCTAAGCAAGTTATGGCATTGCTGCCGGCTTGTCGCTCACTAGTAACTAGTGTGAAAGCACTACGGCGTCTACGTAACTTGTTTTGTAGCTTGACGATTGCTCAACTGATTAAATCAGCGCTTGCTAGAACTTACATTGTGTCGTCCTGATTTCACTTTTAAATTAACACAAAGTTATATTCTGAAATGCTACATGGCGCCCCAACGGTAACAGCGTTTGGGTGATATATACAGTGTATATATATGGAACTCAGAGAAAAATCAAAGAAAACGGTAGTCAAACTAAGATTTCTTTTGCGTTCAATTTTACTATTATAGTACGTGCCCACATGAATTCAGAATGTTGGTGTACCTACGTTCCAACATATAGTGGTAATCCGGCCTGATCCCCGCAGTGTCGAGTATGGTAATCCGTTGCAAAATCTGGGGTGCTCGGAGTAACAGAATACTGTTAAAATTGACCCCTGCTAACACAATCACTGTTTATACAATAATAATTAGTATTAGTCACTTCTGCTGTCATTTATACAAACATATTTAAGGGACAAATATGCGAAAACTTGAAGAAAAAAATGTCTACAGTAGGGAAAGATGTTTCATGATAATATTTTTTGAGCTGTCCCCATATGTTGGAGACTGGACTATTTGGGTAATCCTAGACCCTCAATATGTTCTGCTGACAGCCCTGTGTCAACCGGGTGTTTTTTTCCCTTTAAAATGTCACGGGGCACCTGTGTGTGTCAACATGGTCGGTTCATTTGTTCTCTACAACTTCCGCTGTTGCAATCTGGCAAACTAATTCAGTTTGCATAAGTTACACTCCAAGCACACGCCAGGCAGATTAACAGCTAAAAAAGTGTCCCTTAAGATGGATCACCCCTTCTGTGTTGACAACCCCCTCTTGGGTGACATAGCCTTGTAAGGTGACACCGCCCTGCAGCACAAAGAATAAGGGTTTTTATACTGAACACACACACATGAGTGAAATATAACTTAACTCATGTTTTAAAGTTGAAAAACGCTACTTATAAAAGCTGCATTTAATCCATATAATTGTTGGAATAAAGAATAAGGAAATGTTAATCATTAAATTAATTGCTCACTAATCTGTACCATCTTTTTTTTAAATGTCAAGAGAAAGTAGATTTTATTTGAATTATCTTACTATGGGTGTTGACAGTCTGATGTCTGACTTAACATGTTTTCACTTGCTATGGTTCCCCAGAAGTCACTGGTGACGATAGCAAGGGATGGCAGTCAGTCACTGTGGCGATGGAACTTTGAATTGCCACAATGGTGCCATAAACATGGTTACGCGGATGCTGGGCTCGAGGTACTCATAGCAATGGTCAGAGGATCTTACTCTTGAATTGATCATATTAGCTATGGAAATGTATAAATTCTAAAATAATGTGTGTGCAATAATATCAATTGAACATGATTTCAACCAGCAGTACCACAGAATTGCATTTGTGCAGACAATGCACAAATATTTGAGAATGTGCACCCTTGGATATGTGTCATTAAATTAATTGGCAATTAATTAATGTTAATTCTTCTGAGATGATCCCTTACTTTTAATTCATACTAATCATACACTACACCTGCTAGTTTGTGCACCTTATAAAAATGTGACTAAACTTGGCGATACTATTATAGTAACCAGCTGCTACAGCATATGTTCTCTCAAATTCCTTTTTCACCATTCTGGTTTTATGCCTGTTTAATGTCTCTTTTATGCCTGTTTTATGCCCTATTTGCAATGTTGGAGCCGCAGGTAATAGTCCAGGGTGTTGTAGAGTTGAGGGATCAAGTCGTCTTATCTAGTCATCCCTGAAGGGTACTACCAGTGTTTATCAGCTCATCATATAACATATTGTAACTGATAGAGATGGTATGGACTAGGGGTGCTTTAACCATGGGGTTAGTTGGTCACAAGGTCACCATTTTTTTATGGAAATATTTGATATGTATGAAGTGTGCACCAGTATTAGTATCTATCCCTGTATTAGGTAAGTTAGCAAAAATGTCCATCTTCCGGATGTTGCAACATACACACAGATACAGAAGAAAGTTTTTCGGAGTATGTGTAAATGACGTTAGATGTGATGCAAATTTTAAACAGTTTTGTTCTGTTAACGTAAAACATGCAACTGTTTGGGTTTCATAGAAACAAACATGTCATGTTATGAACTATTGATTTATAAACCTTTAAACTGGTAAGAAATCTTATCTAACAGCAAGTTTAACAAATAAAAAAACAGCAAGAGAAGATCAACTCTCTAGGAAGAAATCGTTAGCATTCCAGCCACACATTAGTGTGATTATAATTAGATACATGGCCCATTATAGATTAAAAAAGCACTGATGAATTGTGGTTTTAAGAAGTTCTGCTAGCTGTTGTTGTGTCAATAGTGTGCTGATTTCGTGTATCTTAGAACTGTCAGTTTGATTACTAGTTAATCATGCAATAACATTTTCTGGTAACTACTTGTAGCTTTAAGTTAAATACCATAAAATTCTGTTTTTTAAGAAAGCTTATCTGCCTGTATGTCTGCTAACAATCCATAAATCTGATCCAATGCTTATTGTCATGTATAATTTTGCCACAGATTCTTGCATTGACACTCTGAGTATGACATTATTAGCATGCAAATGATGCTTAATCGATCAACTAGGTGGCACCACTGAGTGAAGTTGTCGTAACAAGATAATCTAAAGCAGGTCGTTCGCTGTGTGGCATCTGTCTTCACTGCACAGTTGGTGAGGGAGAATGACTAACGCTAGGCGACGATGACGTTTAAATTCGGTCGGTGCCAGAGAGATAATTTCTGTGCAAGAAGAACAGGATGTTCCCATGCTTGAAACGAGGGCCACATACCTGTCTGTCTGGAAGTTTATCTGTAACATATGATTTTGTAAATTTAGCAGTTTCGCGTGCTTCGTTTAATCCCAGAATGCATCTTAGAAAGTACCCTATCCCTTGGGTGATCACTGGTTGTTTCTCATTTCCTTCACTTCTTTTTCTGTCCTTAACCTGACGGGGTGTGAGGGACTTTTTAGCCAACATGGTGACAGAGTTAAATTATTAAATAATGTCCCCCGTAAATATGAATAAAGCTAGATGATGGATTGGCCTGCTCAGAGTCAGAGTTTGCGAATTCTTAGAATTCACGCTTCCATCAAACGTTACAGATTCTCTACTAGGTGCATGCAAAGAAAATTTATTTATTACTTAACGATGTTATAATAATTATTTTGCATTTCTTAATGGTCTTTTAAACATCAAGTTAGTAGATAGTAACCAGTATAATGTGACTACTATAAATTATGACTACAAGGATGGTTCAAGCACACACTCACGCACACATTCCAAGAATAATTAATCTGACCTGTGGCTGTTTCAGTGCTCTGTGGGCTGTGAATTATGGCAACTGGGCATCCAGTCAACATGTCTCGATATCTGCGTAAGTACCTATGGGGTAACATTTCTCACTATGTGCGTACATTTGTAATTTCTGTTATGTTGCAAATTGTTTGTTAAATGCTAGTCAGTTTTCTGAAAAATTAACCTAATTTCTCTGCGTTAATTGATTTCATTATAAAAAACCATCTTCTGCATCTAAGTTGCAGACCATCTTTAATAGTACCTAAAACTAAAATTGATAGATATCTGATATGGGCAGATTATACTTAGATGATCAGTTTGTTTTTATAAACAAATGGCTTCCCTATCTGCTTGCCATCTGCAGCTTGTTTCATATAAAAGTTCAACAATTCACGCTTTTGCAAATTGGCACATATTCTCTTCAAAACATTACAGCTGTATACAATTAACTATTTGGATTCATCATTTAAACATTGTTATTTCACATAGCAAATAATTACAACTGACAGTTTTTAATTATACAGTTATCTTATCTGTGTGCCTCATACATGTTAAATTTCAGAAACGCCAATCCAGGAGATTTATATGTAAATCAGAGGGTCTCGAAAAACCGGGCATTTATACGTAAATCAGAGGGTCTCAGAAAATCGGGCATTTGTACGTAAATCGGAGGATCTTGGAAAATCAGGCATTTATACATAAATCGGATTAAAATATAACAAAAAAGGATACTTTCCATAGACATTAATAATCATGTTATAATAAAACGTTAAGTTTCAGAAATGCCAATGCATGAGATTTATGCGTAAATTGGAGGGTCTTGTAATATCAGGAAATTTTGTGTAAATTGGAGGGTATTATGGAATTGTGTATAAATCTGAGTATTTCATGTTATGAAAATGGTCACAGATCAGCTTTATTTCTAAATGCATTGCACATGTGCTCTTAAATCAATGGCACATAACAGCATGTTATATGTATTTAATGTGTTACATTAAATAAATTATATGTGGACATAAAATAATTAAATAAATTATATGTAAATTAAAATGTATGTGGCTTTATAGGTATAGTAGAAAGAAGAAAAAGTTGACTAATTTGATGTTCTATGCATAATGTGTTCATACATTAAATATATATTTTTATAGTGCAAAGAACCTTGCATATAGGCAGTAAATACATCTTCTTTTATTACAAGTATTTTATTATATTATTACAAACAGATACTATATTCACAAGTATAAGAACCAGAACTTGGCATTGTATTTTATTCAAAGTTTGTTACCATGGCCTGGGTGACGGAGGCATGCGTGATGAATTTACTATTTGTGACCTTTGGCCTTGCTGGTGGAGCATTTGATGTTATAAAATACATATTTTCATTTATAATGTGTTCCAGTTCTAACAGGTACATATATACATGGATTAAATAAAACGTGTACATAGAGTAGATGGATCGACTTACATTATTTGAGTATATTGAAACGGATTACATTTCGCTCTACAAGATCGGCGGGCTGACGGTGGGCGATAATATGGAACCCGCGGCCGCAAGCGCGGTTCACTGTGCTCGTCTAAAGCTTATGCAATGTCAACCACAGGCAAGACCCAGGAAGATTATAATTAAACAGATACTGTTTAGTCAGTGCATAATTTAAACAACCCCTTTTCGCTTTGTTGTCTGAGCAGCCTTGGTCCAAGGTCCCTATTCATGAGAATCAATTAGCATGGACCATGGCATGGTGTCTGACCGATTGTAATTAAGTTAAATGTACTGACACTGACACTGGTATTGACAGGTATTGACCACTTTCTGTTGACCCAGAAAAACATACTTGAGTCAGCCGGAAATAAACCCAATTAGGCCATGCTGAGTTCGGAAAATAAGATAGAAAAAAATAGTTTTGGTTTCACTGAAAATCCAGGAGATTGGTTGTCCTTTCCAGGAGATCGGGGGATTTGATGGATTTCCGTGACTTCCATCAAGCTTTGCCTTTTCAACAATGTTGATAATATTCAGTAATATAGTTGCATTACAGTGCAGCATAATATCTGTTAATCAGTTTTTCCTGCATACGGTTCTCACTTTGCTTAAGCAACTTTGTTTTGTGTCTGTCATAAAGAAAAACAAGTCTAGAATTTCAAGAAAATATATGATGGAATGTCTGAATGTTCCACATGTTTGGCATCCAATTTTAATGGCTTGATGTTCCTTGTTGGTCTTTGTACATTAGTGGTTTGTTTGCAAAAGCTGATCGACTGTAAACTTAGGTGTGTCATATATCTGGTGGGAATATTGGGGTACTAGGGATGAGTATGTAGAATGGTGGGGTGACACCTGTTCCTACTTAAAACCCAATCATAACAACAGACAGTGTGTAGATCTGGAGTGATGACTGGACAAACACATGCATATGGCCGACTCATAAACATCACCGAGGCCCAGGCATCAGTCTAGCCTGGGTGGCTGAGGCAGGCTTAATTAATACATCATGCATGATCAAAGGAACCATCACTACACTCAAGTTGGGGAAAGTCAGTTTTCTCAGCTCAATTGGTTTTTGCTTTGAGTTAGTCAGCACTGACAGTTGACTGAGCTAGTCTTGTGATCACCAGTGTGGACAGGATGGAGTGCATGTGCATGGCGTTTTATCTTCTCTCGTTTTTGCTACGGATCTTGATATAATGCTGTTGTGATTATCGTGTGCCTTTTCATTCGCCAGCTGAATCTACAACTTGCTCCTGTTGCTGATGTGGGGCTTCAGTGATCTAAAGGCATTAATTCAGTGCACCCTTGTGGCATATACAGCAGTGCTATGACACCCCATAGTAGAAGCAATGACCTAATTTATTCCGGATTTCTGTATTTAATATATCCAATTTCTCCATATTTCTGTATTTAGTGTGAGCAGGGTTTGTGTTTGATTTTTTATTAAATTTATAAATGTATAGAAATAGTGCCCACTATACACACGCATATATACATGCGTGCACACACTTGCACACACACCATGTATGCACACATAGGCCTACCACACATGCATAGGTGTGCACATGCACGTTCGTGCACACGCATGCATGCACACAGGTTTAGCATTTTGCATTCCTTAACTTAAAGTTATATATGTGATTACTGTTGTTGTTTTTCTGTTTGTTTCAGGAACAGACAAATCCACGACAACTTCAGGTTGGTCAATTGAACACGAATACAATAAATTCACATTTGACATTGAATCTCTCAAGAAGGAGTTTTGTTTGTATACCTTCCAAAAATGTATGTTTTTTTGATGTTCAGTTAGACCTGGAGTTAATAACCTAAAGTAAGATTAATTTCAGGAAATGCCAAACAAAGTACACTTACTTCACTACTTTATAGTTGCATAGGTTATCACAGTAGGATTTGGTATTTGCTTTGCACGTTTTAAAAATCAAACATCATAAATGCACTAGAATAAATGAATACCATTGCATATTAATCATATTTGTTTCAAAATATTTATGGTGTTAGTGATTCCTTCAGCAATCATGGAGTTTCCATTTCCATTCGAATATGCATGTCCTGTTTCAAAATGTTGGAATTCTATCCGTTTTCCACAATCGTGAAATTTCCATTCTAAAACATCAATTCCATTTCAAAACCCTAATTCCGCGAATTCCGTCCGTTTTCCGCGATCGCAGAAAATCTGTGTCCCTACATATGTTGTGAGTTAGTATCTTTTATTACATAAGATTTCTGTAACTCGGTACTGTGGGGTACAGTTGCATAGTGATTGGTGCATCAGAGTCGATCTCAATCGAGAGTATCCAGTTTTGAATACTCTTGCTGCTGTTTTGAAAGCTTTGGCAGTTTTATTCACACCACAATATTCTAGTTCATTCTGTTGTATTAATTGAGACTGTGTTGGAACATGTGAACAATTAGTCTTCACACAGTAATTGCAGCATGGCTGAATACTTCCTAGAGAAGTGGAGATGTTGTTTGATTGAACAGGTCTGCCAGAGAGTAAAGTATAAAGCGCTTTGAGCAGTCTTAAGGACTGGATACTGCAATATATAAGAACATGTTCTTACCATGATTGTGTACCACTATAAAGATAATACAGAGTGAGCCATTTTGTCCATCAAATGACGTTATTTTGTCTTCTCTCCAGGTTCAGCGGTGTCTTATCGGGTGTAATATTGCCATGGACATTTATGTAGAGGATGTCAGAAGTAAGTATTAAGTCTTTGATCACAACTATACACACTCTTATAGTTATATAGAGGAAGTCAGAAGTAAGTATTAACCACTTCAGTATGACAGGCCGGATTTCCAGCCGCACTCATGGTGACGCTTCAGTACGATAGGCCGGTTATTTGGCATTAACGATGTCTGCTATTCAAATCGCTTTTACTCATAATTATCCACTATGTGGAGCCACTTGTTGTGTACGGTTGTCAAGGCGAATAAATTAGCTATTCACCAGTGGTCATAGTTTATTATCGCTCAATAATAGTTTACTGAGATTTTCGTGGTTTTGATGGATTATCAAAATTTGCAGTTGCCACAATGGCGGACGGCATTACTTCAACTAGCGATTTACCACCATATGTTTTGGACAGATTATTTGATAGTTTTAGTGAAGAATCTTTGTCGGATGTTGACGATTGACACAATAACGATGTCGGCGAACATAGCATACAACTATGTTCAGTAATTGCAAAAACGTTGAAATATTGGCGACCATCTTGGATTGCTGGAATGTAAAATTATATGGCTCATTGTACATGCTGATTATCATACTTTCCGAAAATATAAACATTCCTATTCATAAAATGCATTTTTGTTGCTGCAATCTTGACTTGAAGTGAGGTAGTCCAGTGTCTTGCATATTCACTGGGAATGCAGTATTCAGTGGTCACAGTTGGCCAGGGATGTAGTACTGAAATGGTTGTCTTTGATCACAACTATGCACACTGTTATATTTATATAGAGGATGTCAGAAGTAAATATTAAGTCTGATCACAACTATACACGTTGCTATATTTATATAGAGGATGTCAGAAGTAAGTAGTAAGTCTTTGATCACAACTATACACACTTACATTTGTATAAAGGATGTCAGAAGTAAGTATTAAGTCTTTGATCACAACTATTCACATTGTTATATTTAGCAAACCTACTGAAAATGAAACTATAGTTATTATTGGCTCTCCAATTGGTATGCATTGCAAGGTTGGCACACAATGTCTCAAATAATTTATTTCTCACATGATTTTGGGGAACCTTTCAGTGCAAATTTAATATCATAATGTTATGTGAAATTGACAAAATTGAAATGTTGAATTTATTCAGAAAGCTGATACCTCAATTTCTACCGAGGCTACTGACTTATTTTTAAATGTTGCAGCATTAAACTGAATAACTTCCTGCTATGATAAATGGTATTGGTCAGGTGGTCAGGTGGTTAGGTGGTCAGGTGGTCAGGTGGTCAGGTGGAGATCAGTGACTGTTCACATCACTTGGGGAGTGACCAGAAATTGCAAACCTAGTCGATATTAAAAATGGTAGAGATAATCAACTTACTTACAAGTCTATCTTGTGACATTTCAATTCCATATTCAGCCTGAGAACAAAATTATTTGCCTTTACTATAATGTGTAATACAATCTTGGACTTGTAGGTAAACAATGAAAGTTGAAATCTGTATTTTATACGGAAACTTATGGTACTCATTATTGAATCTATACAAGTTAGACGTTTTAGTCATACATCATCCAGAGATTTCTATCCCAGCATGCTTTCTTGTATGCAATCAGAATTGACAGAATTATCCATCAGAGGGCATGGCTGACTTCCCTTTGTCAATGTTGTAGGTTCGATGAATAGCATACTCCCTCCAGTGTTGGTGGCAGGAACTAAGACGAACGTGTCTGTGATACTTCAATGGACTGGGGCAAAAATCCTTCAGAATATAACGTACATGCTACAGAGGAACTATATTAGTGGCGACTATGTTAGTGGCTCCACTGAGTGGCAGTATCACGAAGCTGTTCAGTGGATATCGAATGATAAGTTGCGGGTGGAACGGCTACATCCTTATGCGACCTATAGGGTGAGTGTTACCACAGAAATGCCATGGCGATGGTTCGGGTTGTCAACCATTTATCTTATGCTATTATTTCTTTGTGACAAGTTTTACTTTTATGAAAAATTGTCAAAAATAAACTAAGCCATGATGTTATCTTATGAAACATTGTAAAAATTGATAAATGTTTAAATTTTAATAGGGTTTGAATGTGATTAATAAATTGTTTTACATTTAATGTTACTTTTGTTGACTTTTTGAAACAGTTGCGTTAATGGTATGCCTAAAACATCAAATTAGTAAACATTATATTTACTGATTTTCTTATCCTCTTTCAGCCCTACCTGGTCCATAAGGCTACAAACATTTTATTTTATTAGTCCACGTAGAATTTAATGTAAAACAATATTTAAATATATTTACACAGATGTGCTATCTAATAGTATACAATAGTCCCTCTCTTCAGCGGACACATCTGTATCCAAGCATAAATGTCCCGACAAGGCAGGTGTCCGCTCATCGGAGGGACAGGCATCTTAGTGCCAAAGTTCAGACTAGTACAACCGATGGATGGTAAAGATGTAGCATTATGTCAACGCATTGACTGATAGGAATTAAGCACTATATATATATATATGTTTATTATTACTGTGATGTATTAAAAAATAAACAGTTGGTCATGAAGTCATATCGCCCGCCCGGCATCGTCTGCCCGACTCCCTCTGTCGATCTGAGATTTTCCTTAATCGTGTCCGTGCACTGGTCACTCACTCACTGCCATTAGCCTATGCAACGGTATAGGCCCGGCGTTGCAGTACAATTTGCTGCACATATGGCAGCATTCAACCAAAAATGTCGAACAAAACATCTCCGGTACAACATTTGATAAATTGGTATTCTCGAACGATTTAGATATTCTGTAGCTAAAATACTTCGTAAGTAATTCGCAAGTTGACGATTTTTGCTGCCCCTACCGGCTAAAATAATAACCTGGAAATGATCAACCGAATATTTAAATCAGTTGCTACATGCAGCGTGAACGTTAATTAAATATTAAAAACGGTAACGTGTACAATCGTTAATTGTCTCACTTCACTTTTCATCCAATTTCGAAACATTCATTAATGCACAAATTGTGCGTCGGTTGTTAATGCGTTCCACCATTTCATACGCTGGTAACCAGTTCATCTTTTCAAGGCACTGGTAATATTTGCCGTTTGGCGTAGCGCAACATAATTTGATGATGCTTGTATATTATTTCACCTCAGTTTAGGCTTAATGTTGGACTACATTAAAAACAATTGAGATGAACCTTTTATACATCTTATTTGTTAATCTTAATTGCAATTTACAAGATGAAAAGGGGACACCAAGCTGAAGCCCTGACTGGGGCTGGAGGCACAAACGGGGAAGCCATCATGGCATTGCCAGTGGCAAACGTGATTGATAACAGCACAAAATTAACAATACCTTGCTCCACATTCACTCTGCCTAAAGTTTACATACCGTAATCAAAGGAATTCTAAGTAGTTTAGACAAACACAACGATTACAGCAAGGTAGACAAGCTCGTTATTACGGGTACACTTGTACTTGGTGTTACCATTGACACACACCAAGCTGTATGTCCGGCATTTTCTAAACAAATTCAGCAACAAATCTTCGAATTAATGAATACTATCCGTTTTAGGAGGGACATTAACCAAAATATCCTGTCCGCTGTCCACGTACACTAGGTGTCCCCTCATCAGAGGGACATTAACATGGCAGAACGGTCCGTACATTGACAAACTGTCCCGACATAGCAGGTGTCCCCTCGTCAGACGGTCTGCTGAAGAGAGGGACTACTGTATGTGCAATGTATTTTTAACTAAAGCTGATCTGGTGTTCATTTTAATAAGTGACGAAAATGTGAAATACTATTTTTTACACACAATTCCCAGACATCATGCATAAATGTCATGCATTAGCATTTCGGAAACTTAGCATGTTCATGTATAAAAATAGTAGTAAAAAAGTTATGTCAATTATGCTGGTAGTCAGGAATAGAAACAGCTACAACCTTGCCCGTCCGGAACATGTTTCTCTGATGTTATTACACTTAAAGGAAATGAAAATAAAGCATTAGCTAAAATCCTTTTTCCATGTGTACACAAAGTTTAACATTGTATGTAACATTTGACAACATTAAACAAATACAGAAAAATACTTTTGTACCATAAATTCGATTTTAAGCCCGTCTGTGAAGCGATTCCCGCGGAAAATAAAATTTTAATGAGCTAGGCGATCACGTGGTATCGTGACATCACTTATGACACACACTCGCATCAGGCTGACCCTTTCCATGCATTCAGAGCATGTTTACAAGGATAGCTTTTCGGTCGAAACGAGCGTCAGAACGAGTTATTGTGCAATATTCCGACGTAATACAAACACTAGTCATCATAGAGGAACAAACATTTACCTTACGGTTCCACATGAATCGAATTTTAATAAAAACAACGAATGCGAATGGGCCATCTAGAAGTCGACTAGGTTTCGCCGAGATTGGGCTCGTTTTCAGAATAATTATATCGAATGCAACCAACGGGAGATAATCTACACCAATAAACATACTTAGCAAACATATATTGTATCCAGCTACATAAAGTAACATGTATAATCTCATAATATCACATGCTCGTTTCGACCCAAAAGCTATACTTGTAAACATGCTCTGAATGCATGGAAAGGGTCGGCCTGATGCGAGTTTGAGTCATAAATGACGTCACATCTCGGCATCCCGAAAAGCACGCCAAAAATATGCATATTCGAAAATGTCCAGATGCACACCATAAAATGTGGAATTTCTAATTCATTGAATTTTTTTGGCGTGGTGGACGTGAAATAGATAGCAGGATGTAATATAACATGAATTCGAGCAATAGATGTTTTTATTCCCTTTAATTAAACATGGTGAATGTATTGGCTTTATAGTTCTCTTGTTAGCAAAATTGTTTTTGTATAATTGCACTATTATATAAGAAAACTTATTTGTGAAAATGCCTTGTTGTTTCTATACAGATTAGTATAGATCCATAATGAAAGGGGCCATTATTGCAACTCCAGATATGTTATGTCATTCCACAATACTCAAGTTACATAGCTAATGGGACTCGTGTTGAAATTAATTATGTTTTATTATATTTTACAAGTCTTTTGGACAGATGGCGGTCTGCAGTATTTGCCACCTGGTAGAAAATGTGTGACACAATAAAGTACATGTGGCACCATCTGGTGAGAGATGTGCATTTACAAAGGTCGATATCCACGATCTCCACCTTACAAATGCACAAGATAAAGAATCATGAAATACAGTCGCTGTTGCATACAATGTGTGTTTGTTTTCAGTTCCGGATTGTTGTGGTTGTCACCGCTACTTACACTGTTGTCTCAGGCGAAAGTCTGCCGATCGCCACGCAACCTTACGGGGGTATGAACAGTTTGCTTTCTGTCATTATTCACCGAATATATAATTGATTTCGATGACTCTTTTCTGGCAATGTTCTTCGAGCATTGCTAGCCAGGATTGTTCAAACTCGTGTGAGATTTGATCATTCAGTGTCTAAACAAGGAATGTTTTACTGCTATACAATACATAATAAGTACATACTATCTGCATAGCATCTAAATGCGTGGGAACGTGAGCCACAGGAGTGTCATACAGAAGTGTTAGGGTAGTTATGGTCTGTATGAGGTCAAGATTGCCAACAGTTCGGTGTATGCACTGAAAGCTGTGGGCAAAGCAAGGTCAGAAAGGTTTGTTTCATATATGCCAGGTTGCATAGCTAGTCAGAAAACCTGGTCAGAAAGCAAGGTCAGAAGTCATTGTCAGAAAGGAGGGTTTGATAGCCAGGTCAGAGTGCCAGGTCAGAAAGCAAGGTTAGAAAACAATATCAGAGAGCAAAGATAGAAAACAAGGTCAAAATGCAAGTTGAAAACGCCAACCAAATCTGATGGTAGAAACTTGTATTTTCTGCTGACTTACTATAAATTGGAGTGAATTGTGCTGAGTTAATGTGACATAGAAAAATCCATAATTTTATTATTGCCGATGTTAATACATGATCAAAACCATGTGAAAGTGCTGGTTTCAAAAGCACATAAAATGTGGTCATATGCACAGCGGTGGGTAGAATGTATGCTATTTACCCTATGTACCCCTCATGTTTCAGCCCCCACCAGTGCCCCAGTCATCACCAGCGCTATGACCTCTGCTACCTCGGTGCATCTCAAATGGAGGTCGCCACTGTTCATCAACGCCCCACTGCTGTACTACAAGGTGGGCACAGGCCACTATTTTACTTCTGTCATTCCATCATTTATTTCCATGTCATTGGGGATAGGCCACTATTTTACTCCCATGTCATTGGGGACAGGCCAATATTTTACGTCCATGTCATTGGGGATAGGCATGCCACTGTCTTACCTTCATGTCCATATAATTGGGGACAGGCCACTATTTACTTCCATATCCATATCATTGAGGACAGGCCACTATTTTACTTCCATGTCCATGTCATTTTGGACAGGCCATTATTTTACTTCCATGTCTATGTCATTAGGGGCAGGCCACTGTTTTACTTCCATGTCATTAGGGATAGGCCACTATTTGTCTTCAACATCCATGTCATATCGGGGACAGGACACATTTTCATTCCAGGTCCATGTCATATTTGGGACAGGACAATATTTGATTTCCACATCCATGTCGTATTAGGTACAGAACACTATTTTATTTCCAGGTTCATGTCACACTGAGGACAGCACACCATTTTACTTTTAGGTCTTGTTATATGAATGAATTTTTTAGACAATACTGCCTTTTGGCAATTAAACAAATTTGAACTGATTTAGTCATACGTTTTGAAGGCTACATCATGGCTGTGACCAAATTAAGATTTCTAGTGGGTAATAGAGCATTATTATGCATTAGGGCCAATGTCCCAAAAAGTGTACAATTAGGTTTTAACAGGTCCAAAAATAAATGTTTAATTCTGAACAATTAAGTTATATTTTCTTATTGTACATATATTGAGGCATATTTTTCATAAATGGGTCAATGTAATATGGGTTACTTTTGTTATGACAGTCACTTGAAGTCAAACGTGATTTTCATCACGTGTCCAGCATCATCGACGAAAATTTACAATATCTGCTACAATTAGAGCATTTTAAATTACATGTAAAGGGGAAAATGTTTTTGGATCATCTAGTGTACATGCCATTTAATAAGAATTGAGGTAGACGATTAAATTCGACTTGGAAACATTCTTTTTCTTCGTTGTTACTTTGGTGATAGTTTTTATACTCTGTTGTTTCTTGGAATGGCCTATTTTCAATTAGTGCAGCTCTCTCAGAAAAGTGTGTGGAATTATAACTGATACATAATCAGTAACCCTGATCAGTTATCTTTGCGTGTGCCAACTGTCATATGCGTCCGGGGATCGAGACTAGGCAAACTGTGAGCTAAGAAATGGGTATATACTGATGACGCTGGACACGCAATGTAGCTTTAATTGAAGACAATCATCATCCTTCGTCACAAATTACAAAACAACTACGAACACCATTTTAAACATGCAGCGGCATGGACAATAATGTCTACATTGAATTCTTATTGTTCCTTATAGTCAGTCAAAGTATATTTCTGCACCTTCTTCGTACCATCTTTCACGGCATCCTTCTTGCCTGGCAGAAGTGTACATTTATCCGGTCTCTTCATGAACTCCTTCACGGGTAACGGCCTACGTCTGGCCTTCAAGTGTTGTGCTGTATTTTGTCCTACGAAGCCATTCTTGCGGAGAACGTATCGTCGGTCTAGGTGCAACTTCTTCGCGACCATGCTTCCTGCCCGACTTCTCTTCAGGTGACGTCCTGTGAAGAGTGACTGCCTTTTCTTGACTGGAATATCTTGCATTTCCATCACAAGTGATTCATGGGCAACGAGAACCTTTCTCACTTCTTTGTTTCGCGAAGGGTTCAATCCGTCCTTCCTCATTATTATGTCAGCACGGCGTATCAGCGTTGTCAAAAACCGTGTTTATGGGAGTCGTATCAGTTCTTGTTTGCCCTGATCCTTCTTTCTGATTACGAGTAGAGCGCTTTAAATGATTCTCCAAAACCCATACACGTCTTTGCAGCCTCTTCGTCTTCACTTTCAAGGCGTTTAGCTTCTTTTGGACAGATGACCTCCTTTTCCTGGGTAGGTTTCCAGCAGTCGGTATTTCAGCTGTCACGTCAGCTCCTAATTATTGTGCTACTGATGAATGTAGTTAGGGAAAATTCATCTTCACGACCAAGGTTTCTCTGAAGGAAACAAACAAGGACACAGGTTGTACTTCAGTTAAGCAGACAGCAAATTCCAATGTTCTTATAACATAAACTATGAATACTAAACCGGGAATTATATGTTTTTGAAATTACGGTTTACAAATATGTGTTAGTGTCATAATGTAACAGAAATAAGTATATATCACCATGCGGGCGGTAGTCTGTGAGACCACTGAAAAGTTGTGTCCATAACAAGAACATCGGTTGTCATAATCATAGCCCATGCAGTTGGTTTGAAAACGATAGCAATCCTCCACTGTGACCTATATATTACAGGGAAGAAACCTGCCTTATCTAGCATGCACAACATAAAGCAACACATGCAGCCAAATATAAATTATGCTCTTATGCGAATATTGGCTTAGTTGTACATTTTCAGAGTTAGTATCATAAATTGTATGATGTAATGGTTTACAAGTTTGTAACACAACACACAATGCCTGATAATGGTACGTATTCTGAGTCAGCCAAACTCTGCGAAGACGTAGGCACCTCACTTGTAGTAGGTGGAAGGGATGGGTCGAGTCTCTTCGACTTCCTAACTTCCACTGTAGGAGTTGCCGCTGCAGATGTCTTGCTCTAGATGCAAACATTTACATTTTATACATTAATAATAAATCACTTCTGCATTAAATATTGATATGTAACAGAAAGTTTACATGTAATATTGAAATAAATATAGACAATTACTTGAAGAAAAGTCAATCTCAAGACAAATATGTTATCGTACGCTACTTACATTTATAGCTTTGCGAGCTCGCCAAGCTCTCAGCTTATGGTCTGTGAGGTTTCTTGCGCAGACATGATATGCCCGGTTCTGAACGGAACGATGGGCCAAGAAGTGGGGGTCTTGTGCTATCTTTCTATCTCGGTAATTGTGCGAGATCTTAGCCCAATACATTTGAGTGTCGTGGCTTGCCATAATAATGCCTCTTTGGTTGACAGGGTATTCTAAAAAATGTAGAGCGCAATATTAATTATTCTGTATTTTGTTTTTGTGAAACGCTTAAATGCTTTTAAAAATAATTCAGTGAGATGAGCAGATCACGTGAGATAACGGATACAGTAGTATGTAAGCGATATGCGTTGCAGGATCACACCCATAGCTGCCTGTCCAGCCTTACTGCCGTGAGTGAGTAAGCCCATTGGCCATAATTCTTAAAATTACCTTTTAATATCACCCAAATGCATTATATTGTTTTGCTACCTGTCTTGTTCTTCAAACTTATATTAATAGCTATTATTTAAACGGAAATTATTCTTAGATATGTTGATTTTTATCATTAATCAGCAAGTGTCCAGCATCAGTATGGTTTGTAATAATGTGTTCTTCTAAATTGTATGTGGAATGTTTTCTTTTATATGAAGAGCAACATGTACTTGACACATCTACACTAAAAGTTAGGATGTCAGTGTCAACTACAGCCGGTAAATATACATTTGGTTAAATTGGCGTGTCAAGCGTCATCAAGTTGCTTAGACATTAGGATTGTCATATATTAACTTTCCCGCAGATCAGCGTATCAATTTATCGTTCATTGGTTTGTTAGAACACAGCTGTTAAGTATACTAACGCTATAGGTGGTGTTACCTTTATTAATTTACCATATTAGCCTTATTCTATTACACCGTTTCATATGAAAAACGTACATATAGGACCACAACTCATCAAATATTTATTGTAGGAAACAAACAAATACCCACCAGCATAGAGGCGACCGCCTCGGATGCACTGATCACTGTAGTTCCTACATATCAAAGTAGAATGCGCTCTCAGCAGTCTTTCTCGGTAATCCCACAGATGACGATGGACACGCAGTGACGCTGGACATGCTCCAATATCGGTTTTATCCTTATTTGACCAAGAAATATTGTGAATATTGCTATTGCCATTGTTGGGGTTGCTGGTGGCTGGTGGCTGTTGGCTGGTGGCTGGTGGCTGGTGGCTGGTGGCTGGTGGCTGGTGGTGACTGGTGGTGGCTGGTGGCTGGTGGTGGCTGGTGGCTGGTGGTGGCTGGTGGCTGGTGGTGGCTGGTGGTGGCTGGTGGCTGGTGGCTGGTGGTTGCTGGTGGCTGGTGGCTGGTGGTGGCTGGTGGTTGCTGGTGGTGGCTGGTGGCTGGTGGCTGGTGGCTGGTGGCTGGTGGCTGCTGGTATGTACGAACAAATAAAAAACGGCGTACGTTTCCTATTGTTTTGAAGATTGCCTTTTCTATGACGCTGGACACGCAGCTAAAATGCCACTCCATATTTTTTTTACTTGAACGTGTTATATTTACGTCGAATTTAGGTTTAGACCCACATTTTTTTGTATATCATTTACTTAACATGTAGGAAAAGAATACATGTATAGGTATCCTACAACGACAATAATAAATTAATGTAATTGACCCGTGTAAACCGATGACGTTGGACATGCAAAAATTTGTCATAGAAAACGCAGTGTACATTTTTTAGTTTTAATTTTTTAAACATCATTTTTTTACTGTACATTCCCAATACATACTCCATTTGCCCAGTGAACTCAAAAAAAATAAATACAGCACTGTTTTTGTATGGCACTACTTCAAACTTTGGAAACTTCAATTGGACACGTCATTTTGGCCGTTTATGCCATTTTAAAAATTAACAAGGCTGTCAAACCTTACATGTCCTGAAAGAACGTAATGACATCAATATATGGTGAAAATTTTGTTAGGCTGACTTTATAATTGACGATGTGAGAGACAAAAGACACGATTTTTGTCAATTGTACACTTTTTGAGACATTGGCCCATTATACACATGACACGAAATGCAGGGTCCCGTGCATATGCAATTGTTTTGGATACCATTTAATATGGAACACCTTTTGTTTTGATTTTGTGGAGAAAATAATAAGTGACATTGACAATTTTTACTGCAGATTGACAAAACAATAAATATTAACATGGCTGATTTTTTGAGTAGTCAAAGTATAATTTGCGGAAAACAATAAAAACATTAGCATTGTTGTCTGTGGTAAATTAAATAATGAAACATCACCAGGTCGTCGTTGCCCCTGCAAATGACCTCTACAACAAGCGCGTGAGAGAGGTCGTTGCCACCAGGTCAACAGCTGCGATGTCAGAGGTCGTGACCCTGCTGACCCCACAGACATTGTACGTTGTGTATCTGACGGCAGTGAACCTGTTTGGAGAGGGGCCAGCTGCTGAAGAGATAATACAAACACAGAGGAAAAGTAAAGGTAGGTAGTAGACCTGTACGTTCTCGCCATGTCACATGGTTTTGGGGTGTGGTGGCATGGAGCTGTCATAACTAGGTGTATTCGGACATCTAACAATAATGTAATTATCAGCTGCCTCAAAACATAAGGCAAAACAAATAATTCACAGACAAACTGTCCGAATATTTACAAACGTCAACAATGTTTTATTGATACACTTGAATTTTCATTTATATGTCCTCATCTGGAGAAATGCGGGAAAAGCGTTGGTACTTGCTCGTCAGAAATACAAATAATTGGTAGCTGCTTCCACAGGAACTAAAAAAAATAGTTTGTACAGGTGTCCAAAAACTTATGGTACACCAAAGTAATAAAGTAAGTAATTTTGTAGAATGTTGTTCGAAAACATATGTTGGGCAAGTTGGTTGTATGAATGACTACATGTTGACTGACCACATGTTGACTGACTACATGTTGGCTGACTACATGTTGGCTGACTACATGTTGACTGACTACATGTTGACTGACTACATGTTGACTGACTACATGTTGGCTGACTACATGTTGACTGACTACATGTTGACTGACTACATGTTGGCTGACTACATGTTGGCTGGCTACATGTTGGCTGACTACATGTTGACTGACTACATGTTGGCTGACTACATGTTGGCTGACTACATGTTGGCTGACTACATGTTGACTGACTACATGTTGACTGACTACATGTTGACTGACTACATGTTGGCTGACTACATGTTGGCTGACTACATGTTGGCTGGCTACATGTTGACTGGCTACATGTTGACTGGCTACATGTTGACTGGCTACATGTTGACTGACTACATGTTGGCTGACTACATGTTGGCTGGCTACATGTTGACTGACTACATGTTGGCTGACTACATGTTGGCTGACTACATGTTGGCTGGCTACATGTTGACTGGCTACATGTTGACTGGCTACATGTTGACTGGCTACATGTTGGCTGACTACATGTTGGCTGACTACATGTTGGCTGACTACATGTTGGCTGGCTACATGTTGACTGGCTACATGTTGGCTGACTACATGTTGACTGACTACATGTTGACTGACTACATGTTGACTGACTAAATGTTGGCTGACTACATGTTGGCTGACTACATGTTGACTGACTACATGTTGACTGACTACATGTTGACTGACTACATGTTGGCTGACTACATGTTGACTGACTACATGTTGACTGACTACATGTTGACTGACTACATGTTGGCTGACTACATGTTGACTGACTACATGTTGACTGACTACATGTTGGCTGACTACATGTTGGCTGACTACATGTTGGCTGACTACATGTTGACTACATGTTGACTACATGTTGACTGACTACATGTTGACTGACTACATGTTGGCTGACTACATGTTGGCTGACTACATGTTGACTGACTACATGTTGGCTGACTACATGTTGGCTGACTACATGTTGACTGACTACATGTTGACTGACTACATGTTGACTGACTACATGTTGGCTGACTACATGTTGACTGACTACATGTTGACTGACTACATGTTGACTGACTACATGTTGGCTGACTACATGTTGACTGACTACATGTTGACTGACTACATGTTGACTGACTACATGTTGGCTGACTACATGTTGACTGACTACATGTTGACTGACTACATGTTGGCTGACTACATGTTGGCTGACTACATGTTGACTGACTACATGTTGGCTGACTACATGTTGGCTGACTACATGTTGACTGACTACATGTTGACTGACTACATGTTGACTGACTACATGTTGGCTGACTACATGTTGGCTGACTACATGTTGGCTGACTACATGTTGGCTGACTACATGTTGGCTGACTACATGTTGGCTGACTACATGTTGACTGACTACATGTTGGCTGACTACATGTTGGCTGACTACATGTTGACTGACTACATGTTGGCTGAATACATGTTGGCTGACTACATGTTGGCTGACTACATGTTGACTGACTACATGTTGACTGACTACATGTTGGCTGACTACATGTTGCTCCAGGTCAGTCAGTTGAATGGAGATCTGCATCGCTACAGTCAGTGGTATAAGTAGTCTTTGCACAGTATTTGCAGCATGGCTGAATGCTTTCCAGAGAAGTCAAGATTGTGTTTGAAAGAACAGGTCTGCCAAGGGGTAAAGTTTAAAGTGCTTTGAGCAGCCCTAAGGACTCCAATACCCTGAAGGAAACATTACAATGAAACTGGGAAAATAACAGTTGAACATTGACAATGCTAATACAGTGACTGACTGGGACAGCAACATTACTATGGAATGGAATTCAGTGCAGTAACCTCAAAAATGTCAGTAGCCCTTATGAAAATATATACCATGTTATATCATAATGTCTTAGTTTTTTTGTAGAGTATATCGTATTAAAATGTAATACCATTGTATACCAAGGTATATTATGATTAACCATGATATACCATGGTAATATACCAAGGTATATTATAATTAACCATGATATACCATGGTAATATACCAAGATACATTATGATTAACCATGATATATCATGGTAATATACCAAGGTATATTATAATTAACCATGATATACCATGGTAATATACCAAGATATATTATGATTAACCATGATATACCATGGTAATATACCAAGGTATATTATGATTAACCATGATATACCATGGTAATGTCCAAAGTTACATTATGATATACCATGGCAATATACGAAGGTATATTATAATTAATCATGATATACCATGGTAATATATCAAAGTATATTATAATTAACCATCTTGTTTTTCAGAAAAATCCACCCAAACTTGATACCCCTAATTTTTGCCCCAATCTGGTGACGGATTCTGAAATATTGGAACATTCTGCAAAATAGAGGCCGTGCGAATACGCGAGCGATCCATACATCGCACCAAAACACTATTTTCAAGGGGCACTCTTTAACTGGGTAATGGCAGATGAATCCTTAATGTGGTATTACCCCAAATAAATGTCCTAAATGTTGCAAATCTTCACGAAAGTTACATTTAAGACAAGCAATACATATAACTAGATTAACCTCAAAGGGAAAATTACACTGTCTCAATGATAATTAAAATATACGTCATCAAACTGCGCACACCTCCACGCTAAACAGCATCTTGAGTTGACACTTCTGTTAGGTGACCAGTTTTATTTTGTATTTCTAAAATGAAAAAATTCGGATCATTGCGGTTGCTGCATATTTCGAGTCACACCCTGCTATAATATTCTCAGTCACATTTAGGGTATATTTAAGTAGATTCTCAATTGTTTTTGTTGTCTCAGTTAGTGTATGAATGTTTCTCTAATAAACAGGTGCTAGATGCCTAATTGGTAGAAGGGCTTCCTACTGTGGCCAGTGTTTCACTAAAATTAGGGCTGCTTTGGGGGGGTAAAAATGTCCCGTGCTTGCCCATTATTGTGTATTGTGCGATCCAAATATGATATATACAAATTACATACAATTAGGAAGGACAAGTTGGAACAGGTGAAACATTCATGTTAGTATTGGGGTTAAGAAACACGCATTTATAGATGTCGCTTACACAAAATATAAATAATATAACGGAGGTGAAATTCATCATACTGGAAATATATGTCGGTATTGTTGCGCATGATCAGATTTAAAAGAAACTCCATGCTCTAACACAGTTACACTTATGACAAGCTTTCGGGGTACCCAGTATCATAGAACATGTGTGGAATGTAGTTTGTAACCTTCGCACCACCTAAATTATCACTTTGTTCCATGCATATCACCTAAACTGCCTAATTAATTATTTTTAAAACTTATTTTAGATGTAGTACTAACAGTGTATAATAGGTGCACAGTATTCTGGTCTACATCAACTTCCTAATGCAGCCAAAAAACCATCATCCGTCGCTCAAAGCACATTTTGGCATTTTTTTGTGATAAAACAGGCCGTATTTCTAATTAGGGGTAAAACCACATTAAATTTTACATAGCCGGCTCTTATAACGTTTCCTTCATTTCCTGCAAAATTTGCTTTACGATTTTCTTGAAAATTTCACAGCATATTTAACCTCCATTGACACAAGTGCTGAGGAAAATTCGTGAAATTGTCACCTAATTTTTCAGAAAAATCCACCCAAACCTGATACCCCTCAATTTTGCCCCAATCTGGTGACAGATTCTGAAATATTGGTGCATTAGCGCATATTGTGAGAGATCTAATGCAGTAGTATATTCAGTATTCAATGGACCAACATGTCCCATGTAAAAGTGCTTGGAAAAAATCCACGCATCACTCCAAAACGCAATTTTCTAGGGCATTCTTTAACTGGGTTAATGGCGGACGAATCCTTAATGTGGTCTTACCCCATCTAAGCTATCCCTAGTGTAATATTTTGGTTGGTGCTGTCCCTGGTGTATATTGTTGTTAAGACGTGCTGCCACCTGGTGAATGTATTCTGACATGTTTTGGTCATCATGAATTGTTAGTACAGTTAGCGTTAGTGCAGCTTACTTTTGGTGAAGGAATTAATCAAAAAACATTAATGCATAATTATTATTAATTACCTAGCATTGTTTTATTTTGTGGACATGATTAAGATTCGTGAAAATTTTCATCACGGAAGAATAATGAAATAAGCAAATTTCTTAATTCACAACTATATAAATTCGACTCACTTTGACGTTTCGTCCGCCTTCAAGTGAGTCAAATTTATATAGTTGTGAATTAAGAAATTTGCTTATTTAATGATTAGGATTGTTGTCACAAATTTTAGGTGGGACAATTACTGAAATAGAAATCAGTGTTTACATGTTTGTGTTGTCGGTTTTCTCCAGCAGATGGCGAGACCCCCTACCTTGTGCTGGGTGCGGAGAACACAGTGCTGAAGCAGAACTTGAATGATGTATTCGCTCGATCCCAGACTCTCTATCGTGACGACTCCCCCACTAACACAGTCACAGGTGTGTGCACGCGGTCATGCATGCATGCTTGCATATCTTACCATGTGATCTTCCCCTTGATTCCTTGTGGGATGGTGGCCCACATCACCTGATCTGTTCTTCCTCTTCTTCATCTACTCATTGCTCATCCTCTCCCGGCTGTTCACCTCTGCCCTTATGGTCTCTGCTTCTGTCTCTCTGTCTCTCTCTGTCTCTGTCTCTCGTGTGATAAATAATAAAATGTCAAAACAGAGATGCAAACTGTCTAGATGGAAAATGTTAACATAAACGAATGCACGAACACACACGCACACACGCACACAGACACACACGCACACACACACACACACACTCATGCACGCACGCATGTACACACACATGCACAGATAGTGTGCTATATAAAATAATATTATTATTATGTTTGACACTGACTATGACTGTGGCAGGTGTGGCTGTACATGTCAAGAAACGACTCGTCTTTGCCTCCTTCGCTGATGCTTCAGTGCGTGTTCTGAATGTGGATAAGCAAGGGAGTTCAAAGGTTATCTGTGGTAGCTTGAAAAGACCAACGGCTCTCAGCATTGATTGGCTCCATAACAGGATTTATATCTGCGATGAATCTGAGGTAATTTGAATGAGCAACAGCATATTTTCTTTTAAATGACAAATTAAAAAAAATACTTTAAATATGTTTATTCCATATTCCAATGGCTTTGTATATTTACTATCATTAAAATTTATTTTTATAACAATTACATACCTTTAAATCATTTGTATTCATGGATGGAAAATATACGATCATCAGTAGTTCTTAATTTTTGTTGCAGATGATGAAATCTTATCCCATACTAATTTGAGAGATAATCAGTAGAATGGATGTGGCATTTGTTAATGAAGTATGAATTAGTTAACATAAACGAATAGTTCTATTTTCTCTTGATCATTTTTAGATTGTGCAGTGCCACCTGGATGGCACTCGATGTATTACAGTTGTCTCTGACCTTGACCCCAAGCCTGACACGATTCTCGTTGACCCCTGTAATGGGTAAGTGGCTGTTAGAGATATAAGAACGTTTAGAATTTCCCCAAATTATCATTATTGCATCATAACTTAGATATGATAATTGTTGGTTATTAAGAATTACAGCTAGTGCATGATCGTCTGCAATTGCAGTAGTAATTTTTTAATATAGAAATAAAACAGAATAAATAACTAGTTAAATGTAGTAAAAAAAGATTGTTTACAGGGAGTATTAGTAGTTCTCTAAACTTTACTGTAAAATAGCCTAGAAACATATATTTGTGTTCACATTTAATTAATCTGTTTATTTAACTTAATTATTTAACTAATGTCAATTGTCTTTTAAATACATTATATTTTAAGTTTATAGTTGTCTAATTCACGTAATATTATTTTGTTAGCTTGTTGTTGTTTTGTTGTTATTTTGTTCTTTTAGCAAGTTTGTAATCCGGAAACGTGACTTGTTATGAGAGTATACTAATATTACATATATCATTTTTTCCCTTCTTTCAGTTACCTATTCTGGGTGCAGCAAGGTCAGGGGGTTCATCGTATTGACCTCGCTGATTTCCAGTTGCCACGGGAATGGGCTGTGCAACGCATCTTGACCCTTGACCTTGTGTCTTCGATTGCCGTAGATTACCTGCGCTATCGCATGTTCTTCCCCAATGAGAGCAGTAATACGATGATGTCATCTGCCCTCGATGGAACTGACATCATCGACATTCGCCACAACACACAGAACCCCGACTTCATCACCGTTAAAAGTCTCACATACCACCAGGTAGCAGCACTGTTTGTGTATCTGTCATGGATGTCAAATGTGTTATTTCACTCTTGTCTGTGCAGTGTCTTCAAGTTACTAGTTGATTATTGATAGACGCTAATATTTAGGGGAATTTCAATGTTGGTAGATCTGGCCACGTTTCACTTTCTAATTTTAATGTCAGTCACCAATTTGCTAGTATCAATGTTATATATATGCGAAGATGCAGTTGTATAGAAACTAAGAGTCAAGTGCGTGCTAGAGATGACCTCATTCCTCAGTCCATAGGAACATTTTATGTTTAGTAAGTACTGGCTTAAGCCACCACCTACTTACACCAGTATATGGCACTTAAGAATTTTGAGCAATCTATAATGGCTGTATTAGTGTCAGTGTTAATTAATAAAAGTTCCATCCCATATGTGGTGCCACTGTAGCGATACATGCTAATTTTGGGGGACTTTGCAAATCTGTTAGTCCACACCTTATGTAATAGTGATTTCAGCCGGAACTATTGAATGATTGACCTCTGACTCGTTTCTCCCCAGGGTCTGTTTTACTGGAGCAGCGGAGAGAAGGTGGTGATGGAGGAATACGATGCCAGTCAGTCGCTGTACCATCACAACGAGATGTTCTTCAGTGAACATTCCTTCGTTGCCCTCACTGTGTGGCACAATGCCTCCCAGCCCACCCCAAGTATGCCCCCCTCAACATCTCACTTTACCTGTCACAAACAAGAATCTCTTGATATCTGTAAACCAAATAGTGTTACCAGTATGACAGCATGTATCAGTAATTTTTCGTTTTATAATAACATAATTTGCTTAAATCATCAACTTGTCCAGTGGACAAATAGAAAAATAATTCATTTGCTATACAGTAATTCACTTGTGCCATGGAAAACTTTTCAAAACCTACTTGTCCGTAATCAACAGAACAAATTAGACATACGTATTAATAATTTTTAGTTGTCTGTGCCGCAAGTGGCTTGGTTGCCCCCTGGACAACCAGTAGGAACAAATTCACTTGTTCCTTGGTTAATTCGCCTGTCCCAGACAACTGGACAACTGGGAATTTCGAACCTTGTATATATATTCATAAAATACAAGTAAAAAAGTTTATAAGTCCAATAATTAATTGTTAGAATTCACACAATTTCTTACTGTTCTAGATGATGTAAAGGAATCTTTAGCGTCGTCACTACTATGTACATTTTTTTGTAATATATTAAGTTTTGTATTGCTTTGTGTAACCTATTAAAAGCATTGCCATCGGTTTCAGTCCCCATCATGGCGCCGAGGAAGTTACAAGTTCTGTTTACATCAGAAACAGCTCAGGTGACGTGGCTACCACCAGACTATGACCAAGGTAACCAAGACATATCACATTATCACTAGAGGTGTAATATGCCAAACTATCGATGCATCATGATAGTCAATGTGGTGATAGTGTACTATCGATAGGAAATTTAACTATCGATAATTACTGCACATGGTACATTGAACAATCGATACTAACGACAGTTGGCAAATGCATGAGCAGGGCTTTATGCACCACACAACAATAATGTTCATAAACTTGGCTTTTTCAATTTCATTTTATAACTGCATATTTGCTGACCAAACGATCAGTCATCAACTATGGTGTCATTTGCAAATTCCCCATTTGCTGATTGCGCCACCTCCAAGTGAGGCTACACAGTGGTGTCACAATGATGTTGTTAAGGACGGCATTTCCTATGTAGTCATTAGTGTGTAATGCGATCATGATACAACCGCAATAGTTATGTCACTGTCGCAATAGTATTGCAGTAAAAAAACAGCTCTCGATACTATTGCAATAGTGAAACTATCCCCAATAGTCACCCCCTAATTATGACATCACACGTTTTTGTATTAGGATGTTTGCTACTCAAAATATGTCTCTACCATAATTAAATTTCTGGACGAATACTGATACCACAGAGTATTGTCATAATAAAAACATGTCCCTGCAATATGCGTAGATTGTTCATGATTGCAAGTCATCAGAAATATGTTTGTTCATAATGTGTCAAAATGCGAGATAGAAGCTGTATTGGTCTGTACTTTATAAATATTGTATGTCAATATTGCGATGTTTTATGCAGACTGATTGATGCGTTCATGATTCGTTGCCTCTGTCCACATGTGCTGCCCCCTGATATTCCAGGTCGAGGTGCGTGGCAAAACTGGCGCTACGAAGTTGAAGTGACAAACTTTGCCACTGGCACTAATCGGACCATCGCCATGGCAACGTTTCGTCTGCGTGTTACGAGCCTCACTTCCAGAAACATGTATGGTTTCCGCGTGAGAGCGGTGTCCAGCAGTGGGCATGGTCCGTGGTCGCAACACTTCGTAGGCGAGACTCTCAAAGCAGGTTTGTATAATTGTTTTCTACTTTTCACATGATCACATGCAGGGTGGGGGTCACATCACTTCGACATACATCTATTGTGATTATATGCCATTTTAATTGTCCCACTCCTGGCAGTGCACACCTGTTCTTTCAAGATCACTCTTAACACTGTCTCTCCATCTTAATGTTGGTTGTCCTCTTGTTTCTGCCACCCTCTTCCAATTATGTGGTTCTAGTAAAAACTATTGCTTGGTAAATCATTTGGTAAATTGGACAAAGATGTGTTTGCTAGCTTGCCATCTAGACAGCAGATGGCGACACTGAATATGCTAGCTATCTAACTATGTGGTAGATGGCACCACTATTGTTGGAAATTGCACTGATTGTGTGTATATTCCATCTGTGTTCACAGTAAATAAAAGAAATACCAGTGATTTTTAGACAGTAAACTGAGTACATGATTTGATGATCACTAAAAAATGTCCTTTTAAACAAGCATGTAATGTTGAGCCAACGGTTAGCTCAGCTAAATAAATGCATTAAAATGAAAATGAGGCTAGGATTTGCACTTTTACAAATACAACATTATAATAACTGACATCGGCACCAAATGAAATGGGTAAGTTTATACTGAAATAAATAAATCCATGTTTTGTATAGTCAATATGCTGGGGGTGGGGGCGGGACATTGATGTAGTCGGCAGCGCCCCCAGTCTTGGGAAGATATATAAATATAGATACATAGGCATATACACAAACACACATGCACACCAATATACACATGCACGCACGCACGCACGCACGCACGCACGCACGCACGCACGCACGCACGCACGCACACCAAGTCAATTGTCAGATTAAATATACTTAGATAAGTGTCCTTTACCCAACCAAGTGTTGGGGGTGTCACTTAATTATGCCCCGTGTGCCTCCAGCTGCCTTCAGTGACCCCCAACTACTCCTGTCTGATGCAAGCGCTGTCTACAAGACGTCTCTCGATGGCTCCAGTACTGAGGTCACCCTCAGCCACCCCGAATCTTTGAGCCCCGTCAAAGGTAAGTCTCTTGTGTGTCTTCTACCACCCTGAGTCTCTCTGAGCCCCGTCAAAGGTAAGTCTCTTGTGTGTCTTATTCCAACCTGAGTCTCTCTGAGCCCCCGTCAAAGGTAAGTCTCTTGTATGTCTTCTACTACCCTGAGTCTCTCTGAGCACAATCAAAGGTAAGTCTCTTGTATGTCTTCTACCACCCTGAGTCTCTCTGAGCCCCGTCAAAGGTAAGTCTCTTATATGTCTTCTACCACCCTGAGTCTCTCTGAGCCCCATCAAAGGTAAGTCTCTTGTGTGTCTTCTACCACCCTGAATCTCTCTGAGCCCCGTTAAAGGTAAGTCTCTTGTATGTCTTCTACCACCCTGAGTCTCTCTGAGCCCAATCAAAGGTAAGTCTCTTGTATGTCTTCTACCACCCTGAGTCTCTCTGAGCCCAATCAAAGGAAAGTCTCTTGTGTGTCTTCTACCACCCTGAGTCTCTCTGAGCCCCATCAAAGATAAGTCTCTTGTGTGTCTTATTCCACCCTGAGTTTCTCTGAGCCCCCGTCAAAGGTTAATCTCTTGTATGTCTTCTACCACCCTGAGTGTCTCTGAGCCCAATCAAAGGTAAGTCTCTTGTGTGTCGTCTACCACCCTGAGTCTCTCTGAGCCCAATCAAAGGTAAGTCTCTTGTATGTCTTCTACCATCCTGAGTCTCTCTGAGCCCAATCAAATGTAATTTTCTCTATCTCAGAGCTGGTCAACATTCTGCAAAAATGGCAAAACTGGTCCGGTTCTATACACTATGACATAAGGCTGTTGCAAATCACCCGACTTAATGTTCAACATCAGTTCCTTCGATTTTTTTAGCAAAAGCACACACTGGTTATAACACCAACTGTGCACAAACCAGAACATTGACAAGCCTGAGTTAACCCAGCCCATATGCATAAGAATTGGTTGTGTATTTATCTTCCTGTCTTTTTGCGTGTCAAGCAGATGACACATTTCCTTAACATAGCAAAAATGTATATCTGGTATGGTTGTATATTTACCTGTGCTAGCTTTCACTCACCCATGGAGCAACAAATCACTCGTTTGTATTGGCACCATCTGGACAATTGACACCAATTCATTCTTGTAGGAGAAAGTTCCTTAGAGGAATGATCTAAAATTAACACATTTACATATATATATATATATATGATATATATATATATATATACAATCTAGATAGATAGATAGAGATATATACATATATCTTTGTTTTGTCAGGTATCTTGGTCTACAAAGGTCGCTATCTCTGGTGTCTTGCGAATGGTCAAGTGTATGAGAAGTCAGGCAGTGAGCCTGTCAGACACCTGCCTCACATCCAGGATGCTGCGGTGCTCGCGGTAGATTGGCTAACAGACACACTCTATTGGGCCAGCAGCAAACACAATATGGTTGGTTGAATTTTTTGGTGTAATTATTTTTGTTGTTTTATGTTATAATGTAACACAAATTATCATTAATGTATGATATTGTTCTCATCTTGATTGTGGTGGTCAGTGTTAATGGGTTGAATAATGTAAATATTGTTTTAAACATCTTAAATACATTTTCTGTTGATATTTGTTATCTGTGGTTACCCTATGCATGCATATATATGGCATGCACACAAACATATATGTACACACATGCATACACTCATACATATGCACGTTTTGCTTTGTCACTGTCAAATTAGCTGATGGTGTATTCGTATTATTCAAATCAAGTTAATGCAAAGGTTTAATCTGTAAAAAAAATGCAGAAGAAAATATATTATTATAGCTTGTCAGGAATGTGATGTTTTCTGTTAAAATTATTGGTTGATAAGCTTTATTTATAGTGTATCTTTATATACACTGCATCCGGATATTCATTGACACATTTTATTACGACATGACAGATCATGCGAGCGACAAGTAACAATGGCATTGAGACGATCCACCAGGGGGCAGCAGTGATCCAGGACCTTGTCCTCGATGCTGTCCACGGATACATGTACTGGACGACCTCACACAGTCTGGAGTCTGCACGCTTGGACGGCCGCGGGCACGAGATCATCCACACTGTTCCCTACTTCCTTGGCAAGTACATCCTCGGAGTCGCTCTCAGATATGACGACAACGCAGGCTCCATCTACTGGCTACTCAAGAACGGTGATAAACTCATACTCAACCAGATGGCACTGCTCACAGATGACACAGTGACACAGAGAAGTGCTATCCGCAAAGTGGCAAAGTTCAAAACCACTCCACTGTGAGTATACAATGTGATTTGACATTATCTGTTAATGAGATAACATAACATTTTTAAAGTATAACCACATTATTCCATGTGATAGCTATTTCAACCATTACAGTTCATCAAATTTTGAAAAGTTTAAGAATGCCTTTCAAATCAGCAAATCCTGGACAGCACGTTGACCAGAAGACTTTGGCAACACCCAACCTGATGTCACCCAAATCTGATGTTGCCCCAATCCTAATATCACACCAGTCTGATCTCATCTTAGTCAGATGTCACCCCAATATGATGTCACCCAAACCCTGATGTCGCCCTAACACCGATGTCACCCTAACCCCAATGTCACCTCAACTCCAATATCATTCCAAGCCTGATGTCATCCGACCCTGAAATCACCTGATCCTTATGTCACCCTAAATATGAAGTATGCCCACTTGAAATGTCATTAATTTAGTTATTTCTGACCTGTTGTATAAGCTAGACCATGTATGGAAGACAAACATAAGAGGAACCCTTAAATTGTCAATCTTCAGTGCCACCGTTGAAAGTATATTGTTATATGGAGCAGATAACTGGACCATTACAAAATAACTGTGCCAGAATGTTAAGAAAGTACCTAAATGTCCACTGGAGCAATAGGCTTACAAATGAAGAACTAAATGGACATGTAGACAAACTCACCCACAAGATTCGGTGGAGGCGCCTACAACCAGCTGGCCATTGCTATCTAATACTGAAGAACCAGCAAGATATAACACAGAGCAAGAAAAACAGAGGGAAACAGAAGAAAACATACACCATGCTGATCTGCTATGCTTAAACCTTAATATTGGAGAAATAGACCTTCCATCCCTGATGAATGATCAACCCATATGGAAAAAGCTCATCATCCCCGGCCGACCAATGATGATGATGATGATGATGATGATGATAAGCTGTGTTTCCTCTGTTCTGTGACATTCTTTAAAGATCCTTGGTCCAGGATTAACCAAAATTTTTGACAACTTCCTCACTACTCAACAGCATACACCATCATATAGTCGTTTTCGCCATTAAATTATCGTGTCCAGCCTTGCAGTCAGTTGGTCAACCAATCACTTTACTCTTAGGCCGTCTCGTCTCAAGATATCCACAGTGTAGTTTTCTGTCTTAGCATTCTCATCACATCTCCACTTCACAATCACCAAAGACAACACATGCAGCTATGCCTCCTAATTTTTCCTCCTGCTCTTAAATTGCTTAATCAATTATTCATCTATTTAGTGTTGTCAAAATCTGCTTCTTATAAAAGCTGAATAATGACTGTTACATAACACATTTATTCTCCACATATTCTGAATTTGACATGAACAGAAAGTGTGTTAATTATGTACTAACACCTGAATTAAATGAGTTTAATGATTCATATTTATTTACATTATATTTTAATTATAATTTGACTAATAATTAGGTTATTTCACATACCAATATTTTATATGATTACTCTGTGCATTACACAAAATTTTTGCTTGTGTAAAACACATATAGGTATTACTTTTGTTACTTAACAATGACTTAGACTGTCCATGTCCATAAATGGGTTATGCATACGCATAATTCGAGAGGTCTGCAATATAGTTATTTAGCATCCTAAATAAGAGTTCCTCCAAGATTTGAGATGACCTCCCATTACCACTAGAGACCCCATCCCAATCCACAATGCACCGCTACATGACATGCGCAGTGCTTTCAATTGTTGTGTCATTAAGAGGGACGTGTAATTTCCAGAGCTCTGGTAAATTACTGAAAACAGTCCGTTTCAGGGAATTATTTCACCAACAATACTTCATATCCTTTTATTGTGTTAACTAATAAATGTGTAACTTTTACTGGTTACATTATAATATAACACATAGTTCCTTCACATTGTCAGCATGGAATTACTTCGGTACTCCTAGGTAACACACACATGCGTTCGTTCCTAGCAATGCATTACATAGTGTATGCTATTGATGTTTGTTAAGTTAAGATATGTTAATCTTATAGATGAAACTTTGTTAAATCTTTGAGATACCTCAGGTTATATTCCCTTACGGTGATTGTTCTTTTGGCCTGGTACGTACCCTGACAAACTAACTTAACACCGACCGCCAGCGAGCTAGCGACAGTGCGCCCGGCGCGCGTCCTTCGGAAGGTGCTCTTGCTATGTGTTGGCTCCTATTCTGTCGGCTCTAATACTTTTTAAGATAGAGTTTAGCTGGTAAAATAGTAATAAACACGTTTCACGATACAGGTTATCTTATATTGGAAGAGTAATATATATGGTTACAGTGTTCGCCTTAGGGTTTTAAAAAATGGGGTCCCGGGACCCCATGGTGCTGAAAAAACGCTGTCCCCCAAAACAAATGGTGTACAAATATGTGGACTATTAAATGGACTAAATTAATGAGTGGCCTCGATCTCTTTTTGGCTTCTTAGCATGATGTCAAAAATGCTGACCGGATGCCACGCTAATGTCGTTCTACCTAATTTCTGAATTAGCCGTTAGGCGGTACTGACGAGCATTAGTGGGAACTGCTATATTGTGTTCCAATTTTCACAGTTTGGCTGCTAGGTTTTTATTTCATTTTGAAATGAAAGTGCGGTTGTCGACACTGTTTGGATATCTGTCGTATTTCTTTGTAAGTGACCTGTCTAATGTGGGACTAGAAATAAGTTTGAAGAACCATAGAATTACATCGAAGGGACGCAGCGAAACGTGAAAAACTGCGTCCGTGGTATGCAGTGAAACTTGAAAAACCGCATCCCGTCTTGAAAAACTGCGTAATATCGCCCCAAAACTACATCTGTGTGAACACTGTGGTTACCTATTTGGGCAAGTTACTTGTACGTAATACATTGTATACTTGCTTTATTCCTATGTATATGCGACCTATGAGAGATCGCATAACATAGCTAGACAGTGCAACACCTGCTTGCGTCAAGCGACTGGCGACGCTCCTTTATTCCAGCAGACAACAAGTCAGCCTCCACGAACAGTATGTGTCAAAGCTTTATTCCAGCAGACAACAAGTCAGCCTCCGCCAACAGTATGTGTCAAAGCTTTATTCCAGCAGACAACAAGTCAGCCTCCACCAAATGATTTAAATGATTAGACGTCTACTTGGGCATCCCTTCAGCATGTACGTTACAAGGGATATCCCTAGTTCTGTTTACCACGGTTTACAGAAGACTGATCAGCACATAATCAGTTGTATCTATACATTTATGATACAATTTCGCCGATACAAACTAAAACACACTGGATATTACAAGGTTGATTTTGTCATACAGATCAGATGTATGAATTGACCCAGAGTTTGACATCATTCACGTCTTTGGCGATACATCACATATACATAGTCATATACACATGATTATGTACATGCATCTGAATATGCTACACTGCATACATGTGTCTTTATATATATATATACACTGTATATATATATATATACACATAGATCCAGCTGAAGGTAGAGCGAGATAATTGATTATCTTCTATTACACTTAATAGGAGAGACTATGGATATAATTGTTTAGAAGACTTCTTAAGTCACATGTGATGCCTCTGTGGTTACCACAGAATAGGTGATTAGATATTTGAGCTGTGTCATAGCACCTTACATTCATGCATGACTTGGAATAGAAAATAGCAGTTAGTTGATTCATAGCCATAGGCACATAATAGCTTACTGTCTTCTTTGTAAGACAGGCAGCTGTGAACAAAGTTTGACACACCGACAGAAGTATGTTAAGTCACACCTCATACAACAGTCGGACACTGTTTTTACCGTACAACCCACAATTAATTAGTGTTATAATCCAATAATGACCATCTGTGTGTAAGTTTCCATGTCTTTGACGTGGATATACTGAGTGAATCAAGAGTTTATTTCATTCAACTGGTGTAGCTATACATATTAGCATGATGGAATTATACTTGAATTGGTGACACCAGGAATATATTTGTTTCAAGGTAAAGTTGCTGAATTACCTTTCAACATATAGACTTGATGATTCACCACTCACATGGCAGAACTAAAGGTACAACTGGAATTTAACAATGCTTACTGTATATCGTACCTCAACAGGAAGTTGATGGACTGCTTAAGAATATGAAACAACAAATATGCTAGTTGAAATCTTACAGGCTTTACCCCAACGGGAGACCTACTTGGTGAATGGCAATAATCACATGGATGGAGAACATCAATAACGTTCCCTCAAACAGTGCTCATTTCATGTTTGGGTTGGGGGGGACAGTGATTGGAGATAATCTAGATACCTATATTACACTCCACATTAATATAATCTCACATCCACTGGTTTATCTGACTGGTATTGACAATTCTAATGAAGTATGCATTTGAACACATTGTTTCAATGAGTATTTACACTCCTCCGGCTGTCAGCAATGTGAATTAGTCTTAACACCTGACAGTATACATAACACATGACTTTTGTGAGGTGTATGTTATTTCCGGAAATTCACACACACTGGTATATCCTATGGTGGGGAAGTGTCACCTGGTGGAAACACATTTCCCTTGTAGTTTACACGTTGCCATAAACCAACATTACAAGTTGGGTAACGATGGACATCAGTTGGAGACAATGATGGTCATAGGTCCCGCTAATGTCTAGTGTTCATGCTATCCATCATTTACACAACAATAATACAAATTATAGTTGCTCCAATGCACTGATATTGCAGAAGATATATGTTCAGTGGTTCCTTCTTAATATTTCAAGATAATAGACGTTCTCCACCCACAACTTCCGAGGCAACCACTGAGTTGCCTTTCAACCATCTGTATAGAAATTAACAATGTTTGGTTGTAGAAGATTCAACACCCACTATAAAGGAACTTACAGTAATTCTACAATAACTGGATATTTGAACAACTTATTTCATATGCTCAGTAATAACAAAGGCACACATGCTGACACATTACAGGGCATCCCTGTTAACAGCAGTAACTTTTCCACCAGTTTCCAATGACTTTCAATAATAGTTGCCATTAACAAACATTATTTACAGATTATTCTAATTTAGGAATAATTTTCTCTGGACAGTAATTTACAACATAAAAGATGTTAGCAAGAACGGCATATTCCTCAATGGAATAGACGTAAGCACACTACCCTCCGACCTAGTACTCAATTCTACCCACTTATGGACATGAACAGGCTAAGTCATTGTTATGTTACAAAATAAAATGTTCAGTATTAAAATACGTTTTTGTAAATAACATACCTGTCCATGTCCATCAAAGCTCCCTCCGTCCTTCCCCGCTCACAGTTGCTTTGTGCATTAGATTGTGAAAATAATTTAAAGCACTGCGAATGTTATATAGTGGTGGATTGTGGACTGGGATAGGGGTCTCTAGTGGTAGTGGGGTCATCTCACATCTTGGAGGAACTCTTATTTACGATGCTAAATTACGGACCTCTCGAATTATGTGCGCACATAACCCATTTGTGGACATGGACAGGTAAGTATGTTATTTACAAAAACGTATTTTAATACTTAAAATTTGAATTTGACTGACAGCTTGTTCTTAGTAATTAACTAATTCAATAAGTACCCATAAAGATTGTGTAAATGCGGAGTCCTTTATGTGTACAATGTTGTTAATGCTCTCAACATAGTGAGTTATCGCAATTAGAAGTTGCATTAATTAATTCATCAAATATTTATTCAACAAGGATTTTGCTGTGCAATAAATAGTGAGATGTGTCATGCGGGCATCTCAATTAAAGACAATCTCTTCCAATTACTTGTCTCATTAATGAGCCCATGATTTATTTATTACACCTTCCCTTTTGAAACGTTGTTAACATTAGTTTCCATCTCTGCACTTCCTTCAGTTTTTCTCTAATAAGAAAACTGAGTTCCTTCCCCACGTTTCTTCCGACCCACAAACCCACGCACTTTTTCCCAGTGTAGGGGGATTCAGTTGCCTGCTCTCGGGTAATTATAGTAATTAGGGATGAACCTTACAAATGTTCTTTGATGTTCCTTGCTGTGAGGAAAGAGTAACAAAGTAATATTCCAAGTAGACGTGCCAGAAAGTCTTCCATCTTTCCCTGACAGGTTATAGAAAACCTGTTAAGTGGCCCGACAGTTCCAGGGTTTGGAGGATCCAGGGTAAACATTCCACGTTGATGACAACTGCTGCACATTTTTGCCAGGCCATTTACTCTACATAAATACGTTTTTTGCTCACATTGAGACTCGTCCTACTAGCCAAAGGCAGTCGCAAATGGCATTTGTGAGATTTCTTCAAGGATCAGTTTACAGTAGTTTTGGAAAGAAGCTGGTCTGGTCTATAAGATGAGTAATTATGACTTCTCTGGGAAACGTGCTCAGTTCATGTCTACTTTATCTTACGACCATGCAATTTATGCTTTTTCTGGGAACAGTTCTAATGTAAATATGTCGGTTGATGCAATGTTTCACCGTTGTCTCATCATCTCTGTGTTTGACATCAGACAGACAGACATTCCGCGATGGACTCTAGCTAAGTGCGAGAAAATGGCTGTATATTTAATAGCCATTTCCATGAAGTCATAAATGTTCCTGGGAGATTGGCAATTATCCTTTGATTCATCATAACCTGCCTTCCTAGATGTAGTTGGAGGTGGGATCGAGGTTAGGTATATGTCTCGCATCTACATTGCTCTTGTCCCGGATAAACGTGAGGCAAAATGCAGCGATATCTATTTTTACCAAAAACGCAAATCACTGGGAGGCCCGAATCGTTTTGGAAATAAACTGCCTGTGTTTCTATTTATTACACACAAACACAAATGATTGACATTGATTGGCAACCGGTTCTGACAGCTAGTGACATCAGAGAGTTGAATTGTCTGTCCGGTAATCAAAGATCTATAATTAATTTCTGCAATCATTTTATTATATATGCTAAACGTGGCCCTGTGGGGAAATCGTTCGAGGACAAGCAAAGAGCAAGGTGTGATTTAGCATATCTCTTATGTGATTAATAACTGCAAATTTGTGTGGGGCAGTGCAGCAACACATTTCTTAACTTTGGGAGTGTAAATAAATTAGCAGTTAAACCATGTAGGAATATCGTTCGCTTGTAATCCTTTCTGTATGGATGAATTACTTATATGATTTTAATTTTGTCTATTGCTGAATTTTTTATTGCAACGATTTGTTTATAAATTATATGTAATATTTAATGAATAATAATATTGTGCAATTTAGAATGCTTCATATTCTAGATAATTCTACAAGCCAGTAAATAAATTATGAATAAAATGTATGTAAATATGTATATATATATATATACATATATATATATATATATATATTTGAAGAAACGCTTGTGTGCACATTTGCACATACCATACGTATGCACACACGCATGCACGCACGCACGCATGCACGCACGCACGCACACACATGCATGCACACACCCAACCACACATGCATGCACACACACCGCACATACACACACACACACAACCACACATGCACGCACGCACGCACACACATCTTTCCATTATTTCATTACAATTTTTTTCAATGCACAAATATTGTATCATTTTAAATTAATTTATTATTTGAAGGACACTGAGCTTATGTGATACTATAACGTTAAGCCTTGTTAGTTTTAAGAATAGTCATAATAGATTCAATTAAAAGCTATGTGTTACATAACATATGCTCCAACCTAGTTTAAGGAGAAAGGGCAACTGCCAAGTAACAGTGACTGCTGTCAACAAGGGTCTGTGTGAAATATATAGCTAAAGAAGCACATAAATAGCACATATAGTAGGCCTGATAACCCCTGGCTGTCAGACGACTTCAAATACAATCCAGTCTCACCTGTCAGTCAACTTTTATCTTAACAACAACTTTGACTGCTGCTTTTTAAGCCCACAGAAATGGAAGGTGAAAACATAAAACATTTTATGAGGCCACTGACTTAGCAATGGAGATATGATGGCCACCAAATGCACAGGACGACAACACCAGCAAAACTGACTAATGTTGATATGACATAAACCAGCACGCAAGCTGCGGAAAAGCAGTGTAAGGAAATCCTGTTGGTAAAGTAATTGTACAGCCTAAAATTTGATTTGTTGCAAAAATGCATAATTTAAATTTATTTTGTACATATTTCAGGAAATATTTCAAGCAGGACAAACATATATGCATAAATTAACACAAGCTATCAGTCCTTAGGACTGCTCAAAGTGCTTTACACTTCACTCCCTGGCAGACCTGTTCATTTAAACAACATCTCGATTTCTCATTTAGCTGTATTACACGTACACTGTACTAAGCAAAGACTGTACACATATATCCATCACTGTCAGGTACTCATTTTCACTGCTCCGTAAGCTAAGGCAATATGGTGTGAACAAATTGCCCAAGCTTCGAAACATAGCTAGAGAATTCAAACCCGGATTCACTCGGTTGAAAGTCTGGTGTTGTAATGATTGCTCTGCCACTCCTTGTGAGATAATGTACCCGGGTGGTGGTCGTGTTGTTCCTTCATGCAGTTATTTTTGTTGCATCAAAGTTATAATAGTAATTAGAATTGTATGAAGAACCATATCCATAAATGTTTGCAGTTCTGTACATAAAGCTAATACATAAGTTTAAACACAAATAAACACATTTAAACAGTAACAAATAAATTAATTAATGTACTGTAACTGTATAAACATCAGTCGATTAATACAAATTAATGTGTAAGTGAAGTTAGGTTATGTTAACACAATTTCAGTTTGCTTTAAATTAAGTTGGCTAGATGAAAAATCAATAAATTATTCTAGTTTAAAATGTTTGTTGATTTTTAAGTGAAAACTTGGAGGACACATTTGAGAATCTGAGAAAGTTGACTGTCTTGTCCACAGATTGTCGCCCATTATGCACTACTACAGCGGCAAGCTCTTCTGGCAAGGAGGACGAAAAGACATCATTGTTCTCGACATCCGTGGTAATAGCCTTGCCAAGCTGCTTGTTGGTACATCTGGCAACATTGAGACATTCACGCTGACACATAGCTCCCTCTATTGGCTGCCAGGTACACCACTTTATGTTCGCTTGCTAGAAACATCTGTGGAGAGTCAGGAGATATATGTGCACGTCTTCAATACTGGGCAATGTTTTTACAGTTTCAGTATAATGTACACAGTTATACACGAATGCACAAACAACACAATATAACTCTAGGACCAATGGTCATGTTGATAAAGAAATTACGAATGTGAGAATTTGAAACAGTAGGAAATGAAATTTGTTACTCTACTTTGTCAGTGGCGTGGATAATTGAAACAGTTTGAAATTGCATAAATTACGGTTTTCACCAATCCTTTCTAGTCCATTCTAAAATAAAAAACTTTCTCCATTTTTTTCACACAACTGCTTGAAGTGAGCACACACAAAAACAGATTAATCTGCATAAGTTGTTTTAGTAAAGGATGCTTACGTGGTCCAAGAGCAAAATGCAGTTGAAAGAACAGGTGAAACGTGTTTTTGTTGTTATTAAGGGGACACAGGTTTTAGGCTCTAAGCTTTACTAGGAAACTTCTTTTGGGCATTTTCTTGCACTTTTATTTAGTGTCCAGTATTGAAGGCATGCACATATATTAGTTGCATTCCATCCTCACTCAATGGAGAGTTTGTATATTAAAATAAACTTGTATTTTCTGTGTGAATGCTAAGAACTGCACTGTAGGGATTAATGCATGAAACCCAATCATGCACACATGGTGTCCTTGAGAACCGTGAATGCAGCACAGAAAAGTTTCTTCCAAAGAGTGCCACAATTACAAGCATTTGTCATTATATAAGTATAGATTATGTAAATTGTTAAAATGTGTGTTCACTTAATTGTAATGGTAAAGGTTAGTATCCAGTCTGTAGGACTGTTTTACACTTTACTCCCTGGCAGATCTGTTCAATCGAACACCATCTCGACTTCTCTGGGAAGCATAATTATAATAGTAAATATTAAAACCATTTGCCCCATCGTTACCAAACTTTCCGTACACCCCTCAGTACCTCTCTAATCCTCACAACCCCCTCTTTACACCCCTTCGTTACAACCCTTCATTACACCCCAGCCTTACACCCCATCATTACACCCTATCATTACTATCCAGCCTTGCACCACAACCTTCTCTCCCTTCCAGACTTTCCTACTTCATCTTCCCATTCATGTGTATCCCCATGTTGCTCCAGTGTCCACTCGTGATGTTATGTAGGTGTTGCCACTAGGTACTGGTGCTACGTGTCCTATGTGCTAGGAAGCCCACTGCTCACTTAACACAATTTCCCATTACTGGCTGCATCTGTCTCACAAACAGTCTCCCTGCCAGCACACACTGCGCTCTCACTGTAAGCCCACGGATGTCATGTCATCTCATATCAACCGCCTTGTATTGGTCACGTTGTCTGTATTTGTTGGTTAGTTCATCTACTTGACTAGATCATGTGATGTGCTGGTGTTGGTCATGTTATCTATATAATACACGTGTTGGTCATGTGTGCATTTGCTGGTCATGTCATCTGCATATACGTTGGTCATGTCATCAAGTAGACATCAACATGTTGGCCATGTTATCTGCATGTGTTGATCATCTCTTCTGCATTTGTTGGTCATGCCATCTGCATCTATTGATCTGCATGTGTTGGCCATATCATCTGCATGTGTTGATCATGTCATCTACATGTGTTGGTCATGCCATCTGCATGTGTTGATCATATCATCTGCATGTGTTGATCATGTCATCTGCATGTGTTGGCCATGCCATCTGCATGTGTTGATCATGTCATCTACATGTGTTGGTCATGCCATCTGCATACTGTTTGTTACACTCTGTCCTGCTACACCCGATCCATCTCCATCTCCCTCCAGCCTCTTTCTGCTCATCCTCTGTCTCTCACCCAGTCCACCTCCATCCAGCCTCTTTCTCCTCATCCTCTCTGTCTCTCACCCAGTCCTTCTCCATCTCCCTCCAGCCTCTTTCTCCTCATCCTCTCTGTCTCTTGCCAAGTCCATCTCCATCTCCCTCCAGCTTCTTTCTCCTCATCCTCTGTCTCTTACCCGTACCAAAAACAAAATTTTTATTCCCTTGCCTAACAGCTCAGAGCCAGGCCGCCTTAAGCTGAATTTAATACCCATTAAAATTCCAGCAGGTTGGTGTAATGATTCTGGTCCAGGTGCACACATACACTAGTTCATGTCAACAGACAGATAGAACAATATGACACTATGTCCCTCAGACATTTGAATGAATAATAAATTTATAGCACTGCGTTTCGTATCCAGTAACACACTTCTGCCCAACTTTGTTAACTGATAAATGCCTCAACTTTTGACAGGTGTATTAATATGCGATAATTATCTCACCACCAACATTGAGCGTGGGACTATATTTCATAATTCTCAGTAACATTTAAGTTGGCAGTCGCTATCTGTGGGGACAGCTGCTGGTAGATTGCATGCTAGATTATCAGACATCCCTCAGCAGAGCACACACAGTGTGTGTCATATTCGTGCCTTGAGCAAATAATTCTGCCAACACCTTTAGTTGTAATTTTTAATAAATTATCTCCAGTTTGTGTCATGTGTGATTTGTCTGAGTGATTGTGCACAATCACGCTAGCTTGATTGAGTAATTATTATCTGATGGTGCAGGATCAGGACTGTCATGAAATACCAATTTACAGATATCTCGCTTTTAGTCAGCAACATTCTGAATCAACACTGCGTGTTAGATTTTTTAATGTGTCATTTCTCTTTTTTTGTATTTGATTTAAAATGTGTGGTTTTATGTATAGTTTCAAATTTGTTATTTCACATTTGTTTGCAGATTTTAATTTTCTGGGTGAGAGGTTTTGTATTTTGTTACAGACTTTTTGTGTCATGTTTTTAGTTGCAGATTCACAGTTTCAGGTTTGTTTCAAGATTTTTTTGGTTCCATTTTTTTTTTAATATTTGACATCAGATTGATTTAAGATTGAAGTTTTTTAAGTTTTTGATTTTTTCAGGTTCTGTATTTCATTTTTGGTTTCATATTTGGTTCCAGATCTGTAGTTTCATATTTGATTTATAATCTGCTGTGTGTATGTATATCGTTTTGAGGATTCTTTGGCAAGAATAGTTAAGGGACTGTCTCAAAACTCTTTCCTTCAGATTTTTTGTTTTATATTTGTTTCAGATTTAGTTTTTTATTTCAAATTTGGTTCGATGTTTTGGGTACAAATTTTAGGTTTCTGATTTTTGGTTTCATTTTTTGTTCTTCATTTTTGGTTCCATATTTTCAGTATCATATTTGATTCTCTTGTTTGTTGCATGCTCAGTTTTGAAGATTTCATTTAGTATTATGGCTAGGTAAATACAGATTGCAATAAATATTCCAGTTCTACATTTTACTGCCCCAGTCAAGGGACTGTCACAAAGTATATCCTTACAATGTTTTGTTTCATGTCAATTTCAGATTCAATTGTTGGTTTCAAATTTGGTTTAATATTTCTGGGTTACAAAATTCAGGTTTCAAATTGTTGGTTTAAATTTTGGTTTCAAATGTTTGGTTTTAAATTGTTTCCACATTTTTGGTTCCTCATTTGTACTATCACATTTGGATATAAATAAAAACTCCTCTTTGCATGTGTAGTTTTAAAGATTTTATTTTAGTATTATGAATGCGTTTACTTCAGTTAAAAACATAAATTGCTACTTAGAAATAGGTATAAAAAAGGAAAACACGTTTAAATTCTAAATAGATTAAAAGTTTAAAAGTTAAAAATAAATAAGGTATATAAATTATAAGAAATAATTAAATAAATATGTAATAACAAGATAAAAATTACCATTTTACAATATAGAGTGTTTTTCCTAACAAGTTCACATGGGTCCTTTAACAATTGTGGCTAGTTAAGTGCAAATTGCAATCAATATTACTGTTGCACATTGTGACGTCCCAGTTAAGGGACAGTCACCTGAATATGATACAGGCACAGCTGTGACAGACAGATTTGTGACAGTGCGTGGGTCTATTAATGCCCTCAACACTGCTCATTTCTCCCCCTGCCATCAGTTACTCACCAGAGACAGAAGGTCACATCACCATTGTGTCATTGTATGGCACTCCTACGAAGGCCGGGATAACAGCCTCGATGAGACTGACTTGTCCACTAGTGCCATCAGTCAATTGTCAGACAGTCCATCTTCTTTTCTTGAACATCTCCACAAGTTCCCGCACATAAGAACAATGTGGAGGATGTAATTTAAGTTTTTAGAGGCTATCCCCAGTTACATTTTGCCTGTTTCATTACATATTAATTTCGCTAACAATCAAACCTATCTAGTATTTGGTTTGAGATGCTAGTTTGTGCAAATTTTTTAATTTGTTTCAGTGGAATTATTGGAGAAACTGCTTAATTTTAACTTTGAATTCTCTTGCTGTTGTTTCGAAATTTGCCCAGTTTTGTTCTCTCTAAGTTGCTTAAAGTTAATTGGATGTATAGATGAGTTCCTGGCTATAGACCTCTCTAAGTTGCTTAAGTTAATTGGATGTATAGATGAGTTCCTAGCTATAGACCTCTCTAAATTGCTGAAGTTAATTGGATGTATAGATGAGTTCCTAGCTATAGACCTCTCTAAGTTGCTTTAATTGGATGTATAGATGACTTCCTAGCTATAGACCTCTCTAAGTTGCTGAAGTTAATTGGATGTATAGATGAGTTCCTAACTATAGACCTCTCTAAGTTGCTTTAATTGGATGTATAGATGAGTTCCTAGCTGTAGACCTCTCTAAGTTGCTGAAGTTAATTGGATGTATAGATGAGTTCCTAGCTATAGACCTCTCTAAGTTGCTGAAGTTAATTGGATGTATAGATGAGTTCCTAACTATAGACCTCTCTAAGTTGCTGAAGTTAATTGGATGTATAGATGAGTTCCTAGCTATAGATCTCTCTAAGTTGCTGAAGTTAATTGGATGTATAGATGAGTTCCTAGTATAGACAATGGTGGATATATGTGAACAAATAGCCTTCGTTCAGTATTTGCAGCATGGTTGAATTCTTGCCAGAGCAGCCAAGTTGGAGTTGAGATGAACAGTATGACAAGAATGAAGTGTATAGAGAGGCTTGGAACAGTCTTGAGAGTGAATTTATATAAACAATGACAAATAAAACTAATGTCAATAATGATAAGTAAAAACAATTAATATAAATGTACACACAGGATTTGCATTAAAAGTACGGGTAGATAAATGGTATACACCCATGCCATACATTTAAAATATACAGTTGATTAATGCAATGTTTAATCATTGGACTTCTATTATATAGATTGGTTTGAAAATATTTTACAAACAGAGCATTTTCCGACTGTTCTAATAGGTAAGATATGACTAAATGGATAACTGTTATAATAGGTAAGTTATGACTAAATGGATCCACTCATTGATTGATAGATTATGTGATTAGTAGCAAACATAATTTGCACTGCAACGTCGCGACAAATTGTGCAATAAATCTTAAATGTCTTGTTCTGCTTTCTCAAAATGTCAGTGTTAAAAGCGGTTTAGGTGCATATTGCCATAAATATAAGTCACTCATTGGGTGATGACCACAACAGTATCTTCACTGCGTTCATCAGTAGGTTGTATCCAGTGGTGTTATGCAGCTGTGACAGTGGTAGTTGTGGTCCCATCTGCCCTCCAAAAATGTAACACAGGATTATAAATAAAAATAAACATGTTAAAAAGTTCAAAGAGGATCACAGGTATAACAGTAACTTTTTTGTTGCATTGGATTACTTTCTATTTATAGTCAATTTCTCCAATTTGAAGCTAATGCATTCATTTCAGAGTATGTTTGGTGGTCTTCTCAAAATTGAGAAAACCTATGAACGAATGATGATTTGAATGATATTGGCATCAGTGTTATTCAGTTGTGTCTGAAGCTTTTAGAGGAGTGCTCATGGTTTTTTTTACTTCAGGGAAGCATTCTGCCAAATTAAGACCAATTAATCAATTCTCTGAGCTTGCTCTCGCATGATTTATGTGCAATAGTACAGTTAGCTTATTACCATTATATGTACTAGCAATACTTACCAAATGTCAGAAGAAAAAAAACATTATAACATAAACACCACAACATGCTCACATAAGTATGCATTGGTTTCAGCAAACGTCAGCACAGAAAACTGCATCATGCCCGTGCTGCAATACTCATAATTTCAAAATGTTGAAGGTTGGAGTTCATGTCCACCAATAGGCCCTAGTCATGATAGTGTAGAATTGTTAAATAATATTCATATTGCTGTGATATAGGCATGAGGGTGGATGTTACTCTATTGTGATATAAGCATAAGGGAGGGGGTTACTCTATTGTGATGTAGGCATGAGGGAGGGGGTTACTCTATTGTGGTATAGGCATGAGGGTGGATGTTACTCTATTGTGATATAGGCATGAGGGTGGATGTTACTCTATTGTGGTATAGGCATGAGGGTGGATGTTACTCTATTCTGATATAGGCATGAGGGTGGATGTTACTCTATTGTGATATAGGCATGAGGGTGGATGTTACTCTGTTGTGATATAGGCATGAGGGTGGATGTTACTCTATTGTGGTATAGGCATGAGGGTGGATGTAACTCTATTGTGATATAGGCACGAGGGTGGATGTTACTCTATTGTGATATAGGCACGAGGGTGGATGTTACTCTATTGTGATATAGGCACGAGGATGGATGTTACTCTATTGTGATATAAGCATGAGGGTGGATGTTACTCTATTGTGATATAGGCATGAGGGTGGATGTTACTCTATTGTGATATAGGCATGAGGGTGGATGTTACTCGATTGTGATATAGGCATGAGGGTGGATGTTACTCTATTGTGATATAGGCATGAGGGTGGATGTTACTCGATTGTGATATAGGCTGAGGGTGGATGTTACTCTATTGTGATATAGGCACGAGGGTGGATGTTACTCTATTGTGATATAGGCTGAGGGTGGATGTTACTCTATTGTGGTATAGACATGAGGGTGGATGTTACTCTATTGTGGTATAGGCATGAGGGTGGATGTTACTCTATTGTGATATAGGCATGAGGGTGGATGTTACTCTATTGTGATATAGGCACGAGGGTGGATGTTACTCTATTGTGATATAGGCACGAGGGTGGATGTTACTCTATTGTGATATAGGCACGAGGATGGATGTTACTCTATTGTGCTATAAGCATGAGGGTGGATGTTACTCTATTGTGATATAGGCATGAGGGTGGATGTTACTCTATTGTGATATAGGCATGAGGGTGGATTTTACTCGATTGTGATATAGGCATGAGGGTGGATGTTACTCTATTGTGATATAGGCACGAGAGTGGATGTTACTCTATTGTGATATAGGCTGAGGGTGGATGTTACTCTATTGTGGTATAGACATGAGGGTGGATGTTACTCTGTTGTGGTATAGGCATGAGGGTGGATGTTATTCTATTGTGATATAGGCATGAGGGTGGATGTTACTCGATTGTGATATAGGCATGAGGGTGGATGTTACTCTATTGTGGTATAGGCATGAGGGTGGATGTTACTCTATTGTGATATAGGCATGAGGGTGGATGTTACTCTATTGTGATATAGGCATGAGGGTGGATGTTACTCGATTGGCATGAGGGTGGATGTTACTCGGCATGAGGGTGGATGTTACTCTATTGTGATATAGGCACGAGAGTGGATGTTACTCTATTGTGATATAGGCTGAGGGTGGATGTTACTCTATTGTGGTATAGACATGAGGGTGGATGTTACTCTGTTGTGGTATAGGCATGAGGGTGGATGTTACTCTATTGTGATATAGGCATGAGGGTGGATGTTACTCGATTGTGATATAGGCATGAGGGTGGATGTTACTCTATTGTGGTATAGGCATGAGGGTGGATGTTACTCTATTGTGATATAGGCATGAGGGTGGATGTTACTCTGTTGTGATATAGGCATGAGGTGGATGTTACTCTGTTGTGATATAGGCATGAGGTGGATGTTACTCTATTGTGCCAGCATCTTCTTTATATTTCCAAGCAAAACTAGTCCATGACACAGGGGTTTATTTCCTGAAGTATTTGCCACTCGTGTGGTTTCTGCAATTGTTAAGTGACGTTTTACCCTTTACGCTTGCATTACATTTTACATACCGAACAGTGGATTTACTCTATCAGAGGTGGGAAACCTTACAGACATCGGATACTTTGAAACATACCTGTCAAGTACTACAGTTTTGCCGTAGTCACTACGGTTTTATTGGTAGATGAAAACTACGGGCGTAGTAGGAAAAACCTACAGTTTTACGCTTGTGTTTTGAGATACATTTTTTACAAATTTATCGTGTTTGTTATATTTTTGTCGGTAAATTCGCCAACCGATATGACACACTCATCAAATTCCCTTATGGTTTGCGCACTTTTCCGGGCCTGGTAGAATTCCTGTACAATTCGTGCAGTGCCCCAGAATGAGCACTCACCAACGCATTTTCGTGTTATGCGAAAGTGCAAACTTAGTTACAGATCCGGCGAGATTAAGTTTACTTACAAACTTGTTTTTTATGTGCGTCAATGGGCATTTACGTGTAAAGATTATGATTTTTACTGATAATTTTTTGTTTTTGTCTGCCATGACTACTGTTTTGTTTCACAGGACTTAACAGGTATGCTTTGAAATAATAAATATATTATGTTACACTCGTGGGTCATAGATTAATCATTTAAAGTTCGGTGACTGAGGAAAATGTTAGCATATATACATACATACTCTTGCTTGGTTATAGGAATATATATTCACCAGTGTCAATAGTCTGGTACCCATTTGTGCAGCTGAGTGAACTGACGCAATGTGGAGTGAATAAAGTGGCCAAGCTTTGAAATGGCAGCAAGTACACTTGAACCACCTCGATTGAGAGTCCGAAGTTCTACACACTGTGCTGCCATGCCCTAAACACAATAATTATAATAATAACAGTTGTTTAGCGTCACCAATCACTGCACTCTAAACCCAGTTTCCCCTAACTCTTCTTGAACACTAACAGGATCTGCCAGTCATCCAGATTGCTCCATTTTGGGCTGGAGCATTGAAGAGACTCTGATTGGCTGTGAAACGGCCTAGTTAGTCTAATGTGCCTCCTTTCCGCCGTACAAAATATTTCTGTACTTACCGAGACACAGATAGAAAAGCAAGACGAGGTAGACCTATACTGGCAGTGCAGTTTGTAACACATATGAAGCATCCAATTAATTATCACAATTTATACATTACATGTCTTTCAATTTGTGAGATTTTTTAACCGTCTCCGTCACTCTGTTCAAGGCCACTTTTAGTCGCCTTTATTTGTACATTTTCTGTTGTTCAGTTGTCTGGGTATGCGATAACTCCTCAATAATATTGATGTCCTTGGGCTGGCAGTAACAGACACTGGACTGGTAGTAACAGACACTGGACTGGCTGTAACAGACACTGGCCTGGCTGTAACAGACATTGGCCTTCCTGTAACAGACACAGGACCGGCTGTAACATACACTGGCCTGGCTGTAACAGACACAGGACCGGCTGTAACATACACTGGCCTGGTTGTAACAGACACTGGCCTGGCTGTAACAGACACAGGACTGGCTGTAACAGACACTGGCCTGGCAGTAACAGACACAGGACTGTCTGTAACAGACACTGGCCTGGCTGTAACAGACACTGGCCTGGCTGTAACAGATACTGGACTGGCTGTAACAGACAATGGACTGGCTGTAACAGACACTATAGCTTGGCTGTAACAGACACTGGCCTGGCTGTAACAGACACAGGACCGGCTGTAACAGATACTGGACGGTCTGTTGCTAAACCTCATACTTATAATTGTCTACCGAAACCTACATTTGTGACAACGTATCAAATTGACTATATTTGTTTCTGCAGATTTTAACTAAGCAAAAATGCCTGACATATGCCTGACAGTTGTGATAGCAGTGTTTACCAAATGTAAGGAAACATGCAACATCATTACATAAACACATAAAGACCATAACATACTTACATAGGTACACGATTGTTTCAGCACATGTTAAATATAACTATAACCAGAAACAATCAAAGTCACGTACATGCTGCAATACTTTTATGTTCAAAATGTTGAAGGTCGGAGAGAAATTGAAGTCCACATCCATCAATAGGCCTTAGTGATGATAGTGTATAATTGTCAAATTTTATTTGTATTGGTATTGTTTTGGTGTGTGGGTAGTTGCATTGTCCTAGTGTCTATACGTTCATGTTGCCAAGCAACCTAGTCATTGTTATGTGCCAGAGAAGGCTACCTACACTCTGACAACATCAAACAGTTTATGTCATTTTGGACTTGTAATCGTAGATTTCACTTGTAGAATTGCAAATAATTGTACTTAGTAATTACAAAAGGTAATTCATAGATATTAATCATGCATAATTGTTACATATATTTTCTACTAGAAACCGCTTACATATTATATATTACGTGCCAGATGGCGCCATGTACTTTTAGATGGTTTATGTGTCTATGCAGGGGCCTGTTTCTTGAAGTATTTGCCGTGTGCTTGTGGTTTCTACGATTGTTGGAAGTTGTGTTTTATCTGGTGAACTATTTATTTACATTAAAACTACTAAGAACCCTTGACACATGGGGTATTTTGAAACAAATAAGGGATTACTTTTCATTCATGGGGTTGTAAATTAATCACTGAAAGCTTGATGTGCGAAGGTCTAGGAGAAAAATGTTAAAGTACATATTACATACGCAAGCTGGATTATAGTCAGATATGTTTATGGTACCTACTGAAAAAAAGAATTGCAATTGCCTAATGAAATCCTTAGTTTACAATTGCTTACTGAAAGTTGTACTTGTGAATATATTTGTATACTTGAAGCTTATTCTTTGACAGTCTGTTTTGCATGTGTCTATTAGCAGAAACCTTTAAGTGAGAGCTCACTTGGGAATGCTGAGTGATGAGTGAGTGTGAGATGAGACAGTGGCAGACAGTGGTCTAGTTGGTCCACCCACCCCACCTCACCCCACACAGCTGATGGCATTTTACACTGCTCCAGTTATGCCACTGCCCCACTGTGGCTAGCTCCTCTCCACCTCTGCCATGCTCACTTCACAGTTTACACACTCAAAGAAACTGCACCTGTGTATGCATGGCTAGTGGCTGTCAAAGCAAAGACTGTGCTGATTACCTTGTAGCTGGGCCGGTGTGTCGAACACAGCACACGGCTGCTCTGCGGTGGACCACGCATAGACTGCACACACCACTCACTACCAGCGAGACGTCAAACCACACGCATTTTATAATGCGTCCACAAGACGTCAAACGCGTTTTTATAATGCGTCCACCTGCTTCTGAGAGCACTAGATAATGAGTGAAATAGAAGTGGCAGTGACTGGATACAGGCAGCTATTGACAGCGGATTACACAGTCTCCAGTTAAAATTAGAAGCAATTGTGAGAACTTTGTTAGACAGACACGCTTGGATTGCAGCGTTTGTGGGTGAAGTATACAGTGGCTGTGACTCAGTGGGTGATCACTCACAGTGCTGTATCCTGGATGTGACAACACAGTAGGACTGGACGTACCTTAACTTGTTATGTGACAGCATCGTAATGGGACACACACAGTGTCTCCCACTGGTTCGGATCATCCCAGGGATAACCATGCTCCTTTTCTTGCTCTTATCCCCCGTTCCCACTCTTGCAGACGGATGGTCAGAGGATGATTCCCGCGTGATCCCGGATCCTGTTGACAAGGTTTCTGTACGGATTGAGGGGCCATGGAACCAGTTCAATGTGACGTGGACTGGCGTGACAGCGGGCCATGCCCGGGCTGTCTACTACCAGGTGGAGCTGAACTACGCCAAGGGACACTCCTCCGTGGTAAGTACCCTAGTGTCTTAAGTACCTACCAACTTAAGTACCCACCAATGTAAGTACCTACCATATTAAGTACCCTATAGTCTTAAGTACCCTACTGTCTTAAGTATCCTACAGTCTTAAGTACCCTACTGTCTTAAGTATCCTACTGTCTTAAATAGTCTATTGTCTTAAATTCCCTACTGTCTTAAGTGCCCTACTGTCCTATGTACCCTATTGTTTTAAGTACCCTATTGTCGTAAGTACACTGCTGTCTTAAGTAATCTACTGTCTTAAGTGCCCTGTTGTCTTAAGTACCATACAATCTTAAATACCCTACCATCTTAAGTACCCTAATGTCCTAACTACCATACAGTCTTAAGTACCCTACTGTCTTAAGTACCTACCATCTTAAGTACCCACCGACATAAGTACCTACCATATTAAATACCTACCAACTTAAGTACTCTATCATATTAAATGATCTACTATCTTATGTATACTGCCCTCCTAAGTACTTATTATCTTAGAAGTTACTTATCATATTAAGTACTCTACCATCTTAATATTCGGACATCTTATTAATTAATACTCAGGAATCTTATGTACATGGGCATCTTATGTACTCAGCCATCTTAAGAATTAAGAAAAGGTGTGTTCCATTACCCTGTATTAGCCAAGGTGGTAATTATTGGCAGGAAGTTTGGTGAATGAATTGTCTTGAATATGTGAACATCGCGAATGTACAAAACATCAAAGGGCCTTGCAGTTAAACCAACTAGCATATGTTATTTCCAATAGAGCATATTTGTCACAGACAGGCGCACTTTAAATACACCCAATAGTCCATATCTTAAGTAGTCAGGCATCTGAAGTACTCAAATATCTTAATCATCCAGGAGATTACGAAGAGATGAGGTACAAGTATTGTGGAATAGTTACACAAAAATTCTTACTTAAAAGGCTAAAAGTCAAGAAGACATAAAGTAAGGTTAGTGAAGGGACAATGTATGGTATAAGAAAGTGTTCATTCTCACAGAAGAGTGTAATGTAACAATTAAGGGATCTACTGATTGTATAAAAACAAAACAAATGTGTTTACCACAAACTTTGGTAAGCCAATAAAGGCTTTCTTGTGCATTTGCCTTCTGTTATTTTTGCTCTGGATGGCAATCTGGTTAAACCATGTTAAATCTTACACACTCAACCTTAGGCTTATATGGCATGTACTCAGGCATTTCTGATTTCAAACAATGTTGCACTGTCATGTCCTCTGTAGTTGTGATAAATTATAATTTATTTGCCAAAAAAATAAAAGAAAGAACATGCTCCATGCCTTAATTTATTAATGTCTGTGTCATGTATTTGTCTGTGTCTGTCCAAGGACCACAATGGAAACAAGTGCTTGCACTTTCTTGTGTCATCCTTGTGTATAATGTAATTTTAATTTTAATTTTATGTATGTTCATGCTTACAATTTTATATTGAATAAATAAATAAATCAGTCAGTCTGTCTGTCTGTCTGTATGTCTGTCTGTCTGTCTGACACAGATACTTGATGGATTAATCCCCCTCCCATGACACTACACTGTAATCACATCACACTGCCTGGTCATTGCCACTATTGGTAATCAGCTATTGTATCTTCATAGCAAACAAACTCAACTGGCTTCAATAACATCTGTTCTTGTTGATCACGTAGATATGTATATATATATATCATTACATTAGTGCCATGTCTATGCTAGTTCTGTTTCCAGTAATGTATTTTAAAGGCAGACAAATCTGTCACCCAACAGAGTCTCTTGTGCACCAAAATTCTGTTACTCATTTAAAATACAAATACTTTAGACATAATAATTTATTATATGAATGTGATGTAAAATCACCATTGTACATAAAATTCATATACAAGTTACAAATAAGTTAACTAAATCGTAATAAAGAACTGTCACCATCAAATAAAATCTAAGCCTAAACAATAAGTTAAATCATAACAAAAACTGTTACAGTAAAGTAGGAACAGTTTGGATATTGCTCTGAAAATGTCTTGTGTTCATTCTGTCCTGCCTTTAGTTGTGTAAATAGAGCAGTCATGTTGCTGAGCAGGGACCTTTGAACAAACTCATCATATCCTGTAAACTAAACCACTTTGTTGATCAACAGACAGTGACAAATCTTTCTGGTAGAGCTTTCCAGTATTTGTGCAAGGTTTAGTTCTTCACACCAGCCAGCCAGTAAGATGCTGCCTTGTAACTGTTACTGAGAAAAACGGAAGTGACCTTTTGTGCAGTTGCAATGAGCTGTGGTTAGATGAGATTCATAACACCGTGTGTGCGCTCGGATCATGTATAGGCCTCTGGATGCCATCTCTCATTCTGTATATGCGGTTTTGATTTTATAAAAAAGTTGCTGATTGTGCAAAGGACTAATTCTGTTGAATGTACAAGTTTCTTCTTAGCATATCCAAAGATTGGAATTACCTGTCGTAAACATTTGCCTCTGTCAAGCAGGCTTCAGTTTGTAGGATATCTTAGTCACATACATATGTGACAGCTCGAGCTGTTGATTGCTGTTTCTGTCTTTCATATTCAGATTACCTCATTGACTTATTTTCTCCATCTGTTATTCTACACTACTTCAGTCTCTCCCAGTCTGTAATGTTGTTCTCCATATCCACTACTTTCACTCTCTCCCAGTCTGTAATGTTGTTCTCCATATCCACTACTTTCATTCTCTCCCAGTCTGTAATGTTGTTCTTCATATCCACTACTTTCATTCTCTCCCAGTCTGTAATGTTGTTCTCCATATCCACTACTTTCATTCTCTTCCAGTCTGTAATGTTGTTCTCCATATCCACTACTTTCACTCGCTCCCAGTCTGTATTGGTCTCCGTATCCACTACTTTTACTCTATCCCAGTCTGTATTGGTCTCCATATCCACTACTTTCACTCCCTCCCAATCTGTAATGTTGTTCTCCATACCCACTACTTTCACTCCCTCCAGGTCTGTAATGTTGTTCTCTATACACACTACTTTCACTTCCTCCCAATCTGTAATGTTGTTCCCCATACCCACTACTTTCACTCCTTCCCAGTCTGTAATGTTGTTCTCCATACACACTACTTTCACTCCTTCCCAGTCTGTAATGTTGTTCCCCATACCCACTACTTTCACTCCTTCCCAGTCTGTAATGTTGTTCTCCATACACACTACTTTCACTCCTTCCCAGTCTGTAATGTTGTTCCCCATACCCACTACTTTCACTCCTTCCCAGTCTGTAATGTTGTTGTTCTCTATACCCACTACTTTCACTCCTTCCCAGTCTGTAATGTTGTTCCCCATACCCACTACTTTCACTCCTTCCCAGTCTGTAATGTTGTTCCCCATACCCACTACTTTCACTCCTTCCCAGTCTGTAATGTTGTTCTCCATACACACTACTTTCACTCCTTCCCAGTCTGTAATTTTGTTCTCTATACCCATTACTTTCACTCCTTCCCAGTCTGTAATGTTGTTCTCTATACACACTACTTTCACTCCTTCCCAGTCTGTAATGTTGTTCTCTATAACCACTACTGTCACTCCCTCCCAGACTGTAATGTTGTTCTCTATACCCACTACTTTCACTCCTTCCCAGTCTGTAATGTTGTTCTCTATACCCACTATTTTCACTCCTTCCCAGACTGTAATGTTGTTCTCTATACCCACTACTTTCACTCCTTCCCAGTCTGTAATGTTCTCTATACCCACTATTTTCACTCCTTCCCAGTCTGTAATGTTGTTCTCCATACACACAACTTTCACTCCTTCCCAGTCTGTAATGTTGTTCTCTATTCCCACTACTTTCACTCCTTCCCAGTCTGTAATGTTGTTCTCTATACCCACTAATTTCACTTCCTCCCAGTCTGTAATGTTGTTCTCTATACCTACTACTTTCACTCCCTCCCAGTCTGTAATGTTGTTCTCTATACACACTACTTTCACTCCTTCCCAGTCTGTAAAGTTGTTCTCCATACACACTACTTTCACTCCTTCCCAATATGTAATGTTGTTCTCTATACCAACTACTTTCACTCCCTCCCAGTCTGTAATGTTCTCTATACACACTACTTTCACTCCCTTCCAGTCTGTAATGTTGTTCTCTATACCCACTATTTTCACTCCCTCCCAGTCTGTAATGTTGTTCTCTATACCCACTACTTTCACTCCCTCCCAGTCTGTAATGTTGTTCTCCATACACACTACTTTCACTTCCTCCCAGTCTGTAATGTTGTTCTCTATACCCACTACTTTCACTCCTTCCCAGTCTGTAATGTTGTTCTCTATACACACTACTTTCACTCCTTCCCAATCTGTAATGTTGTTCTCCACACACACTACTTTCACTCCTTCCCAGTCTGTAATGTTGTTCTCCATACACACTACTTTCACTCCTTCCCAGTCTGTAATGTTGTTCTCCATACACACTACTTTCAGTCCTTCCCAGTCTGTAATGTTGTTCTCCATACACACTACTTTCACTCCTTCCCAGTCTGTAATGTTGTTCTCTATACACACTACTTTACTCCCTCCCAGTCTGTCATGTTGTTCTCTATACACACTACTTTCACTCCCTCCCAGTCTGTAATGTTGTTCTCCATACACACTATTTTCACTCCCTCCCAGTCTGTAATGTTGTTCTCATTACCCACTACTTTCACTCCTTCCCAGTCTGTAATGTTGTTCTCCATACACACTACTTTCACTCCCTCCCAGTCTGTAATGTTGTTCTCCATATCCACTACTTTCCCTCCCTCCCAGTCTGTAATGTTGTTCTCCATACCCACTACTTTCACTCCCTCCCAGTCTGTAATGTTGTTCTCCATATCCACTACTTTCACTCCGTCCCAGTCTGTAATGTTGTTCTCTATACCCACTACTTTCACTCCCTCCAGGTCGGTAATGTTGTTCTCCATATCCACTACTTTCACTCCCTCCCAGTCTGTAATGTTGTACTCCATACACACTACTTTCACTCCCTCCCAGTCTGTAATGTTGTTCTCTATACCCACTACTTTCACTCCCTCCCAGTCTATGATGGTGTTCTCTGTGTTTGTATGATCTGTGAGGGATGATTTATTGATCCCAGAAACAGCAATCTACCAAGATGACAGTTATCCGGCCTGGACATTACATGTACTATAACCTGCTTGACAGAGACAGAAGTCTGTATGACAGGTAATTCTAATCTTTGGATATGTTTAGAAGAAATACATTCAATAAAATGAACTATCCTGAAGAATATACATTAATCTAAACATATTGTGTTCTCGTGACACTATTTAATTGCCTTCGACAGTCACATCTGATGACAGTTGTCCTAACACGAATCACAGAAGTCTCTTTGCAGTTATTGTTTGCCTTAGTTTGATGCCAATTGATTTGAAGGTCAGCGATCCACTTTTTATGTGTCATTTTATGAGCCACTCGATACGACGATGCAGTTGTCATCATCGAGTCCAATGTTGTCACAAAACTGTTATTTTGTTTGGCATCTTGCAGTGTCTCTTTTCTCACAAGGAATCGATACAGCTTCGCGAATGTGGCACACTGGCCATATTGTTTAATTGCACAGACAACTGTTGGCTTATAGCATGGCAAAAACCCACGCATTGGTGCATTAAAATCTGTCATAACAAGAAGACAGAATTCTTAAAATAACCCAATTGAGCTTATTTGCGAGCACCTGGTAAAGCTTATTTGCGAGCACCTGGTAAAGCTGGATCATTGTGGAGTATTTGCTTGAAATTGTGAACAGTCTGTTTTAATATGTAGCTATATTTCTTATGATACTTATTGTCTTTGTGTTGTGGGTTCTATCCTCTCTTTGAAGGTAGATTACCACTCCTATACTGATTCCTTGTTCTTAATCTTCCCATATATGATATTATATAATTCTGTCATTAGAGGTTTCGTCACTTTTCTGTCATCTAAACCATGAATTGAAAGTCATTGCCATATATGGTAATTATTGTATTAATATTTCTGTTCTGAATAAAGCAAATGACAGGTGTTGAATATTTTATGCAAAACTTGGAATAATTTACACCAGCACAACTCACAATGTTTTGTGTTTTCGGAGAAAAGTTCTTAACTTATAGCAACTGTTTTTATAACGTATACTGATTTACACACTCGGCTTACACAACATTTGTATATCAATAATTCTGTCCGGTTTTGTTACTATACTGGTTGGTTTTGATGTAGAATCTTTGTAATAGATGATGTGTTTTGTGTGGGGCCATTCACAGCAGTCGCAGCTGTCACGCACAAACAGAAGATAAAGAAAAGGTTCACACTAATGGTTTTATTTTGTAAATATGCGACACAGTGTCATTGTTCCCTGAGAAGAGTTCCTATTTTGGGAATAATGTTGATTGCTCCTTCTTTATTGAACCGCATCTTTGCTATTTTTGTCGGTTGTCGTCGATACGTGATACATTAATATCACCATAATGTTGGACATGCTTCACAGTTTGGCGGTAGTTTTTTTCATTTGTTTGATGTGATAGCTAGACAAACATAATTTAACTCCCGATTCTGCATGTTTCTGTAGCATGATTTGTTTGACAAGGCTGCAGCTTCGCACAGATTGATCACAACAATGAGATCACCTTAAGGCTGATCTGATGGCTCTGGAGGCTCATGTGATTTATGTAAAAATGCTGATAAAGACAACAGCTGCTGCAGTTAACAAGATTCGTGAATTGAATCTCATTCAAAGTGTTCTCCAGTTACATGCATCCGATAAGACTGAGATGACCTGATCAGAACGCAGAATAGAAAAATAGATGCTTTACTTAGATGGATATGGTGAGGCACTGTAGCATACTGCATGGAACATCGGAGTCAAGATATCCACCAACTGCAGTTTCAAAACTTGGGAATTTTTTCTATCTGTATTGCCTCAATTCATTCAGATGTATAGATGAATATCTCGCTGTAGACAGTGGCAGATATATGTGAATTAATAGTTTTGAAAGGTAATTACAATGTGGCTGAATGCTTTCCCAAGAAGTTGAGTTTATGTTGGAACAGGTTAGCCAAGGGGTGTAGTTTAAAACACCTCAGGTGATCCTAAGAACTGGACACAGTGTGTGAATACACGCAGTCATTATGGTAGTAGCGAGCCACTGAGAATAACAAGTTTTTGGCTACTACTGGGAAGATTTGTTTCATAGAAAATAACTCAGCATAGCACCAACTTAACATTGTCTTCTTTCAACCTTTTCATTGCCATCCTCTTCCACAACCTCTACCACTTCCTAGTCACTCTGCACCCGGTCATCATCAGTTCTTGCCCTTCCCTGCTGTGTTTGCCCTCCCTTGGTAGCCTTTGTTCCGTCTTTATTATACTGTCATCCTCCCTTACATACAAGCCCAACAATGCCAGTAGCCACCATACAAGTCTATGAGAAATTACATTTATTTTATTTAGAAAGTTCCGTTGTCTTGGCAACGATGCAGACATTTGTGTACTTTGCCCTGTTGTAATCACTAGAATTCCAGGCTTCAACTTAGTTATTGCATATAAAAAGTGTACTTATTGCCCTAAGCAGATCAACACAAAATGTACGAATGTATGATAATGAACATGTATTGCTGAGAGTGGGTTTATAAAAACAAAAGTAGGCTTATCCTTGGTGCATATATGTGTGCGAAAGAAAAAGATAAAATGTGTGTGTGCATGCAGTGCGCATGTGTGGGCAAGCATGCATGTAACTACGTGGCAGTATTATTGCGAGGAATCCTTTGGTGGTTTTTATGGACGTAGAGTTAATGTGCGTGTATTATGCTCGTGCCATTTGTGCCTTTCTTGGCAACATCTGTACTGTGTCTTACACGAGTGGTTTAGAAAGTCCTTGAACATCTATTGATTCACTTTCTACGTCAGTCGGCCTTACGTGCAGCAAGAATTCATGTGCGTCCATATTTTGTTTTGGTAATTCAACCTGAATGCTATGAAGTCATCATGTGGCATGAATACAGTTCAGTTTACTGGTAAATGTTTAACGTGTGAGTAAGCGGCCAACCCCTCTTGAAGGTTGTCTTATTTCCACGGTGTATTATCAGTTCTGTTAGAAGAAATTTAGCAGATTTTAAAGTGGTGCTGGCTTGATATAAACAGTATTGTTCAGAATGGTGACATTTTTTATTCACAGCTGCTGCTGTGGTTTTTAGCTTGTGTGCCTTGTGTCTAGTAGAAATGACACCAGGAGGATTGGCCTAACACATGACATTATGCACCTCTAGAGCTACTATAGAACCAATGTCATATGAATAGCAGTCGTCATTAAGAACCGTTTTAGTAAGCGACGCATTGCTGCATTTAAATGCAGCGTCTTCATTCAAAGCCTGCAATTTATTGCTTTTAGAGACGGAGCGTAGAGCCAAAGACTTAGCCAGGATTAATATCCGGTAGTTCCCCAGTAGGATGCCTTTTAGACGTCTATTACGATTCCAACTAGAGCACAGCTTTAGGGTGTGATGAGAGCATGCATGAGTGCGTGTGTCCGTGCATGTGCCTCTATGTGCGGGTGTACTAAGTGAAGAAAATCTGGAGGACTGCTGGTAAAATTGGCACTGGTTTTGGATTAAAATGATACCACAGCTGAAAATGTCACACTTACATAGATGCATTAACATTATATGCATTTACATATATAGCATTTGACACAAAAGATCTGCCTTTTGTCTTGAAGACACTTCTGTAATTTCATGGTAAATCCAATCTATCCAATAGTATCCACTACAACATGCTGGCTCATTCATGCAAATGTATTGTTTAGTTTGATGAAATCATCAGTCAAATTGCAAGATTATTTTTAATGTGGCCATATCAAAATGTAAAGGTATTTTCTTGTATAGTACTGCATTTGTTCCATAGAACTGCTCAAACTGCTTTACATTTCACCTCGAGACTTCTCTGGGAAGCATTCAACCATGCTGCAATTACTACACAAGGACTTTGTACACAAATATCCACCAATGTCCATAGCCAGGTATTGATTTATATAACTGAGTGAACTAGAGCAACGTAGAGTGAATGAGATGGCTCAAGGTTCAAAGCAGAGGGAAAAGGCTTTGAACCCGGAATCACTCGATTGAGAGTTTGACGCTCTAACCACTAAGCCACAGTGCTCCATAAGAAACATAGCGAGAAATGACAACAGTTATCTGATCCTAGATACTCTCTGACTGCAAACATTACTTGACATATACGGCACCTATGGATCTGAACATATCAATGTAAATCCAGTAAATCCCTGGTCATCGTGTACTTTGACTACAGAAATGCAGATCTTGCTATTGAAATTAGGAGGAAAGAAGTACTTTACCATCTCATGTCATTTGTTATGACTTATTGGATGAGGCTGACATTCAAGCCAAAGTAAAACTTCTGCATGCTAAGAGTAATGTGTGCTTTTACTGCTTTATGGGTAAATTGTAAAAAAAACAATTACGGCTTTATGGGTAAATTGTAAAAAAAAAATTTTTTCAGCAATTTGTTGTTGCCTATAACAATTCCTAGAGGATATCGAAAGACTACTTATGAGATAAAGCGCTAGCCACATGTTTGCTACAGCTAATGTCAACTCATATAAATGTGTCATCAGAAAGGCTATTTTTAGCTTAATGACTACGACTGACAAGTCGATGAATTCCATTACACAGTACACTGCAATTAGCAGTGTGTACTGTACATCAAAATTCAGGCATCAGTGGATCTTAGCTTTGTATAATTTCTAACTATACTGTTTTTAATCTTTATTAATTTATTATTTGTTATGGAAACACTGATTAATATAAATGAAATACTGTTATTATTGATATGTTCATGCTTTTGTAAGTCACCCACCCATCCAAATCAATTCTTTCTATGATGTTTACAAAAAGCAACGTTTTATTAATCCAACTCCCCACATAACTAAAATTATTCATGTGCTATTTATATAAGCATCAATGATTTACGATGGGCTGACTTAATTGTGGGAGTTTTAAGTTTGAAGAAGATAAATGCAGATGCAAGAGTTTATAATTTGATAATGGGCGACGAGAGAGAGAGATGTGTTTGATTAATGGTGATATAAAAAGGTCAGTTCTGATCGCACTCGATTAACCCTGGGCACATGACTGTGTTTTTATGTCCTGAGATAAAGTATGAATCTAGGATGTGGCGTCACCATAGAGGAATTGGCCTTTTGGCAGTGTTCATGGTCTCGTAATTTGTTAAAAGGAAAGATTACTAGACAAGTCTTTTATAGCATAGGACCTATTAATAATACAAGCAACCCCTGGATGTTGTTTGTGGAACAGCCACGTTTATCATTACATCAAGTGCAGATGATTTTTTTAATAATCCGTGCGCGTGATTCCCAGTAGGTATTGAAATTGTTTATTCTTGTTGATGAAATGCATGTGTGCTTATTAGTTTAAAAAAAATTATTTTCACTATACCAAAAAACCAGTTGATTCAGTGACTACTTAGTTTATAGTGTCTACGCCACAGGAGCATTATCTACTGCCACTAGGGTGGGCGTACATAATGCACTGGCAATGTTTCATAAAAATAAAGAAGAGCCATTGTGATGTGCTAATATCAGAGTTACCCTACACCCAGCTGACAATCTTATTCCAGCTGTAGATTACTATCTTGGGAAAGTGTTCAGCTATGTAGTTAATGTGCTCAAGGTGTTCTGTAGCATAGTTCCCGTGTAGTCTTCCAAGAGTGACTAGGGCTTGGAGAACTGGACAAACTGCAGTTTTTTAACGGCGCCACAAGAATGAAACGAGAGTCAATGCCTTGCTATGGCTTTCCAGCAAAACATTTTTCTTCCAGTGGAGCTTAAAATAGTCGTGGGTATAATTCTGTTGACAGGATAAAGTCTAAGGCCTGGTTGATCCCTGTCAACTTGTCAATGAGTGATGTGAACAAGCGCAACACTTAGTGTTGTTTAACAGTCACCCAGATCACTGACGCCAATGTTTGCCTGGTGGGTGGGAGAGGTAAGTGGGTGGGGTGAGGTGAGTGTGGAGGTGGGTGGGGGAGATGAATGAGGGGAGGTGGGTGGGGGAGGTGAATGAGGGGAGGTAGGTAGAGGGAGATGAATGAGGGGAGGTGGGTGGGGAGGTGAATGAGGAGAGGTAGGTGGGGAGGTGGGATGAGGGGAGGTGGAGGGAGTGGGTGGGGAGGTGGAGGGAGATGGAGGGAGGAGTGATTGAAGGGGGTTGTGGGGGAGGTGAATGAGGGGGTGGGTGGGGGAGGAGGTGGGGGGAGATGAGTGGGGGAGGGTTGGTTGGTGGGGGGAGGTGAATGAGGGGTGGTGAATGAGGAGGAGTTGTTGGATGGGTGGGGGGGTAAAAATAGGGAAGAGGAGGTAGGTGGGTGGGGAGGTAAAATGAGGGGAGGAGATGGGTGGGAGGAGGTGGGGAGTGGGGTGGGAAGTGGGGGGAGGTGAGTGAGGGGAGGTGATTGAAGGGAGGTTGGTGGGGGGAGGTGAATGAGGGGTGGTGAATGAGGGGAGGTTGTTGGATGGGTGGGGGGAGGTAAATAAGGGGAGGTAGGTGGGTGGGAGGAGGTGGGTGGGGGGAGGTGAATGAGGGGAGGTAGGTAGGGGGAGATGAATGAGGGGAGGTGGGTGGGGGGAGGTGAATGAGAGGAGGTAGGTGGGGGGAGGTGAATGAAGGGAGGTGGGGGGGGGGGGGGGGGAGGTGGGGGAAGACATTCCAACAACCAGAGCAAATATCAAACTTTAGTGTTCACTCTTCCCATCTAATCTGCTGTCCGTATTATAATTTTGTAAAAGTGCTGCAGTTTTATTCTTCTGACCAGTGCATGGTCTTGTTTTTATTTAACAGCTCCATAAGTACCCTACAAATACTTGTTCATTTAGCTAAGAATAAGGACTGCTTAATTGTCGGTTTAAACAAACTGTTGGTGAAAATGACAGGGTCATTTGACAAAATCTGTTGAGGGATCGAAACCTTTGAAACATCAGTGTAATAATTGTAGCATCACTTTAGGTCTTAGGAGCACAGTTGTTAATTAGCATATGAATACAAAATAATGAGATTCTAAAAAACTGACATAAAAGAAAATGAGTAAATTTCCAACTGTGCTGTGACTGATCTTTGTTAATATCAGTGTTGTATTTATAAGTTAGTCTCATTGCTGTTTGTTCTACACCAAGGTTAATGTCAAGATGTGTCAGTCGAGGAAATCTCATAACTAAGTCAAGCAAATGTACACAAATCCAGTATTTTCATATGGGATGCACGAGAATTTATTGAGAGGTATACAAAGAAATGTTATCTTGGATGTGCAGCCTGGTTAGAAAGGCACATAGTGCTCAGGACTGTTTGAAAACATCTGTGACCATTCACCGAACACCTGATGCATGTAAATATTTCCTCGTTAGTTATTGGATCATTGAAATATGGTGAAACTCTCTGGTTGTTTACATTGATGTAGCATTAGAAAGGGTGTGAAACAAAGGCTGTCATGTAACAACTACTTGTGGATTTTTGTATTGTTGTTGACTTTACATCCAACAAAATCTTGTTATTTTCGTTGTAAAAATGTCATTAAGGTGTGTTGAAAATGTGGCAGAATGTATATCTTTAGATGACCGGGGTACTGGACAAAGAAATGACTACAAGTTTGAGAAACAGAGGTAGCGTCTCTTGACGGGACGAATATTAGTGTTTAGTGTCTAACAGCAATGCCTTTGAGGCAGAAGATGGATGCAAGTAGTCATCCATGTGGCAACTTCAACATCTCAGGTGACCCAGACTGCATTAGTGAGCACTCTATCGCATACAGATGATTTCTGGGTGCCTAGAATACGTGAGATCTGCCTAGAATACTGTCATGCTGACACAAACAAGTTGAACACTATGGCATGTTTGAGCTGCAGCATCACTGGGCACGTTTACACGGCTGTGTTCTCACTAAGTGAGTTCCTGTGTCCATCAAACGATCGGCCATTTTAAGCAACAACGTTAGCGACCTCTTACTACACCAAAGTGCACTATCTGTCGAAGTAGCGATCTGCCTTCTTCATCAACTGACATTCCAAAATAAATATCGTTTCACCAATGCACAGCTGCATTTGACTCGAAAGCCCACCCGATGGCATTTGCAGAATGCCACCAGAGTCAGTGATGTCATTTCTCGGAGCAATCTGTATTCATTTTCGCAGTTCACTAACCGGCATCGTTTTGATTTGTGCTGCATTTTTCCACATCTCTTCTGAATATTAAGTTATAATTTCTGCAGACATTACTGCACAGAATACATATTAAAAATTAGTCATATTAGGGAAGAAGCGTATAAATCGTGTGGACTCGAGTGCAATTAGGCAGCAGGACTGAATGGAACAAATGGCAGGGCCACAGCACAGCAGCTTATGCCAGAATGATTTTGCCAAATGCTTAAGCACCTTAGCATGAGGTGTTCAGCTATGTAAAATGATCTTGCTGTAGTGCAATCTAGTTGAGACTGACACCTAATTACAGGCCATTAGTGGCTGTGAAGTCAATCAGGTGCCTCCTTCTGGTCTAGGGCACAATCCTGGGATGTCTTGAAGAGATGTGTTTGTTTGATTGAGCTGGCTTTGTGGTGTTTTTATTCTTGATCATTTACGTGTCCAGTTTGGTGGTGTGTGCTTGAATAAAGTTGTATTTGCGATACAGTTGATCAGAACTCTAACATCTTTTTGTAGTTAATTTTCTTAACTCGAAATGAATTAATTCAAAATATCAACTAAAAACCACTGTATACAACTGTACATAGGATACAGGTCATAATGACAAGAAATAAAAACAGTGACAACCAAAACGGCCAATGTCTAGGGGCATATACAATAATAATAATAATTTGTCTTCATATAGTGCTTTTTAGGTTAATTATTCCAATCAAAATGCTTCACATAATAAAATTATGTGTAGATTAAATGGCTAAATATTCAATAAATTAAGCTAAAATGTAAAATACTTGGATTGTTAAAATACAGATTCAAACAATGAAATTAATAACCAAAACTGTAAAATAGAAAGTAGTGACATTTAGACAATAACTGGGAACAGATCAGATGAATTCTGTTAAGAGCATTAAAACATTATCTTTAAAACCGTTTAAAGGCAGCTAAGAATAAAATGTTAGACATTTTTGTATTTAAATAATTTTTATATTAATGTAAAATTTGTTTATATACAGCAGGTCTAAATGGCCAGGTCAGTATAAGTATCTCCAAGTGCACTCATTAATGTGGACCCTTATTTAATAATTTATTCTGACTGGATCATTTTACTCCAGTAATAAGGACATATTTACCCTAATTTATAGCAGCAAACCGAACTATTGTAATTAATTTGGACAAATACTAAAGTTCTTCTACCCTCGTTAATATGGATAGGTATTGTTCTCTCATTAATATTAACCTATAAATTATGTATATTAAAACCTTTATAAAACAAAAAATCTCAAAATTACATTGTTAATGTGGACAGGACCAAGTAATCTTGTTATTGTGGATTGCTCCTAGGGCACTTGTTAAGGTGAACATGTCTGTGCAGCCTTGTTAATATACATAGATCTGAGTAAAGGCAAGATCCCTTATTAATCTCCATTGATCAAGTTGGCCATATAACAATCAACTCAAAATTCATACTAGTTACCGGATGGGAATTCCTGGACTTAAGGCTTTCTTGAGCTGTTGTGTGAAATTGTGAAGTATCTTGAGGGTTAATTGACAATATGCAGTGGGTGTTTGGCTGATTTCTCTGGTGTTTCTTGAAACTTAAAGGCAGTGGCAGTGTTGTTTCCTTCCAGTGAATTTAGTAAAATGGAATGTGTGATTGTCCAACAAATTTACTCTGAGAGATTTTCAATTAAAAATCTAACAATTAGAATATATTTTGGTCATTACAAGATGCCCTTCCCAAATACTTGATGATAATTTTAAATCACTGGACTAAAATCAACTTTGTTTCTTTATAAAAACTAAATAATATTAATAACAAGTATATATGTATATATATATACATATATAAACATAAGATAGATAAGATATACTACATATATATGTATACATATATATATATATAGTTATATGTAGTAAAACATACAAAAAGGTACCAACACATGTAATGTATGAAAAAGAAGGATAATAATAGACTACTGACTTCATACATTCAACTGTCAGGAAAAAACTTATGTGAAATAAAGTAGCAACTACAAACACTAAGAAAAAACTGCTGAATAGAAAAGGTATTCGAAACTGGTCATATGAAAACAAATACCGCTTTTAAAATCAATAAAGCAATAAACATAGAATGTAAATGCCTTTTGCACTCATGATGACGACTCTGTGCCAGAAAGACTGAGCTGTGTCACAGTGACTTGACAAGGCTTCTTTGCATTGGAAATGATTCCTAAGAGAGAGCAGTCACATCACACTTTGATTGGCCAACACATTTGACACTGGCGGCGATAATCTTGTCGTAAATTTTGATATTTCACAATGCAGACTACACGGCAGATTGTCTGGAAAAATTGTGACAAAAACTGGTGGTTTTTTGTTAGGCCACTTTCCTAAAGCTTATATGATTGATCCAATTAAACAAGTCTCGTCTCAATACAACTGGATTCTGTATCGTTATTGCATTTTGATGGCTTCTGTTTTTCTGGACAATCAAGATTTAAACTGGAATGAAGGTGCTGCACATGGAATTATAGCGTAAACGATTTGCTGTTGTGTTTTTTATTGACATCAGATTTTCTTAACTAGATTTTCTTACAGCCTTTGAAAACTGTTAGCCTGTAAAACTGTTGCATCGGTTAGCCATGAAACAAGATTGTTGCAACTGTTAGTCCTTAATTAACGCTATTAAAATGTTTAGCCCCTACAAAGTGTAGCAACTGTTAGCCCTTAATTAACACTATTAATTTTTTTTAGCTCCTACAAAGTGTAGCAACTGTTAGTCCTTAATTAACGCTATTAAAATGTTTAGCCCCTACAAAGTGTAGCAACTGTTAGCTCTTAATTAACGCTATTAAAATGTTTAGCCCCTACAAAGTGTAGCAACTGTTAACCGTTAATTAACGCTATTAAAATGTTTAACCCCTACAAAGTGTAGCAACTGTTAACCGTTAATTAACGCTATTAAAATGTTTAGCCCCTATAAAGAGTAGAACTGTTAGCCCTTAAATAACGCTATTAAAATGTTTAACTCCTACAAAGTGTAGCAACTGTTAACCGTTAATTAACGCTATTAAAATGTTTAGCCCCTATAAAGTGTAGAACTGTTAGCCCTTTAAAGCTATCACAACTGTTATTTTTAAAATTGTGTAACGCAATAACAAGCTGCTACAGTTAATAGCCTTTAAAACTATCACAATGTTTAGCTCTTTCACAACTGTTAAACTTTAAAAAATCACAAATATAATTTCCTTAAAACTATAGCAATTACATCTATGTAGTGTGACTGGATAAATTTGAAACAATGCACTAACACAGCATACCACGATTGACAGACATGAGATGTGGATTAATATTTGGAGTGTGTGAAAACACCAGCCACTTGTTGACATACCAGTTGTCTGACATGGTGAAGATGAGGGTGGATCTTGCCCCCTGGTGTCTTGAGACCACAACTGCTGGCCTGCTCTGTACACTTATCCTGATGTCTTTATTAGGCCACTGTTCCAGATCTCAGACAATGCCTCAATGCCAATGACAGACTGAGTCTTGCACTGATCACTACTCACATTTCGGGTGGCCATCTAAACCTCTTACCCCATTGATCTCTGTCTCCTCTGACTGTTTGCCAGGCAGTGTTTTGTAAAACATAACGTGGCAAGTTTGGTTGTTTTATCCTGAGGCTAGTGCAGATGAGTTGCAGCCAGTTCCTGACCAAATCCAAGAAATATTGTTGTCATCATCTAAAAATGATAGTACATTTAAAGGGAAACAAAGGTTTTTTTGGGAGCATGGGCATATAAAATAGTTACTAAAAACTAACCATTATCAACTATAATTAAGAATATTTTTCCAGCACTTGAGTAACCTTGTTGAAAGCACATAATTTAAATTGCATGGACAATTCCATTGTGATAGAAAGCCTGATGTCACCAATGCCTACTTTTCCCAATTCACCAAACTGGACTGTTATTCTAGTTTGCTTTGCTGAATTTGTTTTGACGATCTAACTACTAAAAATGCTACGTCCGCATGGTGCACTGTGTGGCATTATAACAGTTGTTACAAGTGTAACTCTGCATTAAAGGGAATACGAGAAACCAACGTATGAACTGGCATATTCATGTTAAAGAAACAGGGCCATTTGATGCATCCCTGCAGCCTCAAGGTTAAAGAAGCTCTAGGCGCATATTGACCAAGTATCGGGGGCGTATCACAATATGTCAGCCGCCAGGAACTGTGAGATTTCACTAGAATCTCCCACTTTGAAAATATATTCTGAGTAAACCACAGACTTGAAATTGTTGATTGTCGTTGCAAATGATTAGATCATTGCAAATGATTAGATTGTATGAACTCTTACTAGGTGCATAGGCCCACTCAGTTGCCTTTGTTTCCCTTTAAAATGGACATAACGTGATCGTTGCTCATTCAATTTTAAAGTTTTATAATATCATTAGAAAGCAGATAAAACACTATCGTATTATAGTCATAACTGGCAATATAATATAATTTACTGTATGTGGTATTTTGTGAAATTTATAACTTCAAAATTTCTGACATTTGATGAAACATCACAAAATTCACATGTGAATTGAATTTTATTACTTTACTTTTTACCATAACTTCAGGATGGTTGAACTGATGGTCAGAAGATTTGGAAGGCAGACAGACATAGCAGTAATGTTAGCGATGTGAGAACATATATTTTTTTGTACAGTATTAATCATAGCTTTTATCAAGTGAATTTTTTAGATTCAAAGAAACATTGTGCTACAGAACAGTTACTTGGGTGGGACGCTATATACGTAATGTATTATTATTACTGTTATTATTAAAGAGAATCTATTGTTTAATTTAAGGAGATTTTACAAAATGTAAACCTCTGATTTAACTATACAAAATGTAAACCTCTGATTTAACTATATAAAATGTAAACCTCTGATTTAACTATACAAAATCACTGTTATGGAATGAAAACTGTTTTAAGGATAAAAAACTGGCTTGTAAGAATATTTAGTCAAATGGTGTCCAAATACTGCAAGAAATTGTGGTTGGGAAACCATGGCTTAAGTATGTTCTGGTGAACAAAAAGAGGAAGGAAAGTGTGATGTGAATCATACACACTTACAAGCATCTGATTATCGGCTCTAGGCACTGCACTGTTATAGTTACAATTAGACTCGATTTTCAAAAGAAAAAGACACTAGTATCATGTAAAGTGATGTATGACTTGAAGACCTGGCCAGTTAAGGCACTAAAGACAGTGAGCAATCACAACAGATTTCAGAAAAAAAATTAGATTCACTCCATCATGGCATGGGATCTCTATTGGAGAAGGTTGATGATTATAAGCATTTTGCCTTTTGAATTGGCATAGGCATGGATTAGGAAGGCAATGACTGTAAATATGGCAATATCCACTCAACTTTCAACATTCAGTTGGCAGCCCCATATGGCAAATTTAGAGCTCTACAGCAGAACAAATAAAGTTACATTCAGAGCACATGAAAGGAGGCTAAGATTTGCTGGGCACTGATACAGATCCAGTGATGAAATAACATCTAAGATCATTGTGTGGCAGTCAGCAAAGGGAAGAGAGCAAGCGAGGACACACCAGTCTCACTGTGTGTCGACCATGTCAGGTGTAGGGGGCTGCATGAGACAGATGGCAGCAGAGTTCGACCCCAGTTACCTACATGTGCTTGGGCAGACTTAATAATTCTATGACAGACCTGACATGGTGACACAAACAGACAGACGGACAGACTGTCCGACAGATAGATAGACAGGACAAGCGGACAGGCGGATGGACCTACAGATGGATCAGCCTGCCGTATGTGTGAAGTTGTTTGCAGTCACATGTTCCTGGCATTAGAGAAAGTTGAATGTAAGGTGCACATGCCAAGTTGGAATTGCAATTAACAAAGTCAGTTGTTCTGCAGCAGAAATCAATACTTCTTGTCAAGACCACTTTCGAAGAACCAATGACAAAGCATTATTCAATGCTGCAATCAATACAACTTATTGTTTACACTCACAGCCAGGGACAATTAACATGGTGACTTGGTCAAGCAGGTGACTGCTGCAGGTTATGATTGATATGTTCTGTGAATTATTTAGCAGCAGGTGGTTTGGGATGCAGGTTGCATGGTTTTGTATCCCCTGGCCCAGGGGGCCAGTAGATATGAAAAGTCGCTGGCCCTCCCAAAATGTTACTGGCCCGAATTAAAAAAAAATATGCTGATACCGAGGTGCTCATTGCTTCACAAGACATCCTTCACACTATCCACAAAGGTTTGGTAGGAGCGACATCATGCAGACTTTTCCGCAGTAAAAACTGCATATTCATTGACAAAATTAACATAGCAATTTTTTAATTGTGGTGTCACTGCAATTAATACAACATCTGAGGTATAATTCACAATAAACAATCCTTGCACATTTATGTACACACTCCATTACAGCAATACAAAATAAACCATCTGCACCAATGGCAACAGTCACTGTTAGTGTTGTGTCACTTCTGTGTACATACCACATAATAAAGTCAGTTTAAATTCAAAGAATACTGTAAAACTAAAACTAAAAGATCAAATGCATTTCTTGATTAGGAATACATGATATCATTGATAAATGTGCATCTGAATGCCAATACCATGTATATTACGACTGGCGATGTAATTGTAAACGACGCATAGTGTGCGACAGTGCGAATGCTGCCCAGAATCCTTGCTCTCGTTCCACCAAAGGAGCATTACAAGATCCACCGGTGCAGCCATGGTCTTTTACAACATTAGCAAACATTTGGCAGTATAACAAATTCCCTTGATGTCTTTCCATTATGGAATAGGATGAATATGCACTTGTGTTTTGTCATGCAGAGATCATCTGCCATCTGTAGCCAACGTGTAACAAGACCGCTTATTGGTTGAATAATTAATGACACCCCCCGCCATTTGCCAATCACGCGGGCGGACACAAATGAGTTCGGCAGTGCATCCATATCACTGTATACACATGGCTAAATTTTAGTCGCCGTTGTTTATTTAGGTGTAACAAAATGTAACATACCGAACATTGATTAAAATATCAAATAAAAAGATTAGTCTTTAGGGTTGTCCCTAGGTAGGATCGGGTTACCGGAAACACGATGGTGGTCAATCATATTGAAACCAGTGGCCCGTAGGGCCAGATTAATATTAAAACTGGTGGCCCAAACTGGCCCGACAGCTTCAAAAGGTGCGCTGGGCCAGCGGGCCAGTGTTAATGTCATGGCCTGATGGGACTATAAGATGTTGTGGTAGGGCAATGTTCATGAGGTTGTGTTTTATTTTGTAGAAGAAAGTAAGATGGTGCATGTTGTATAATCATCATCTTTCTAGTACTAGTAGTCCATGAGCCAAGCTTGCAAATTTTGAAGTTAATTCTCAAATTGAGGGATTAATTCCCACTATGATTTTCAGTTACACCAATATCTGAGGTGTCCAAAAATAGGTGATGGACATTTCAGAAGCGTAGATTATTACCTTATTGGACGCCAACTTTAAACATGGCCATTTTCAAGTGGAAGGTTAATTTCAGTTAATCTTTAAAATATTGGAGGTATACTGTGCACCAAATTGCATTTATTAATCCTGAAACACCATTTACAATTTAAATGTTTCACCTACAAAACATTAAATTGTATAAAAAACATTGATGTAGTAAACGTTTGCTTACACGAGTCATTGTAGGCAGTTGGGACTAATAACAAAAAGTTCCAGGAATTGCTCCTTGTGTGCCTGGCTCCCCCAATTAGGACCAGTGAAGACAGCAAGTGGGATGAAGTAAAATCAATTCGGTGAATCTATGTACATTTGTGTTGGCAATATACCAAGGTTACTATAATACCGCACAATAACAACCTGACTTGAGAAGACGATTCCTGGTAATAGAACAGACAAAGTCATGTTAAACCAACCACCAAGAGAACCTGCTACACAAGATGAATGGAAATCCCTGTCGTGGACTACAACATAATTAATGGTCACTTTGCAAATGGTAATTGGAATTGCTTTTGATAGGAGGAGTTGGAACTGTTGTCATGTATCCAGTGTGAGCTGGCAATGCGCCAAAGTATGGCCCAAGTCATTCCCCAAAGAGAGCTTATCAGACAGGCAACAATGGAGATATAGATTTGTTTATGCATGGACAGCAGTGGTGGTGCCATCTCCAATTGGCTGAAACTGATTGGCCACTGCTTGGCATATAACAGACCTACTTCACTTGGGCCCACGCCTGCCGAGCGCCCTCTTCTGGTTGGAACCAAACAATCATTGTTTTACTTACATTGTGTTCATGACTACGAACAGTATAACTGATTAATTTGTATCGCCTTCAAAGACTTGCACCCTGAATACAATGTGTTTATGAATTAGGCATACACATGTAATTTCATCTGCTAGCAATTATGCATGGGTCAATGTAATACTATTTCGTAATTTCATTTTGTTATCAAAAACATTTATAATTTCTATAAACATTCTGTAGGATAGACTTACTCTCTGCCGGATAACATTCAGAATATGGGTTCTATTTCAGACTTTTCCAGAGTCTGTTAAGCAAGACTAGAATGTGCTGAACATCAAAGGTTTTGTAGTTAGCCGACCTCTGCAATATTACCTGTTTTGAATCTGACTGGTTTGTTTATTGTATAAACTTTCATAGGCACAACTTTTAAATTGCGAACACAGGGTGTTATTAAACACAATTTAGTGGGCAGTATACTATCAACATATTTATTATAGCATTGAGAACTATATAAAATAATTATTGAGGAACGGACATCATATCTTTAATTGTTTATTTTGTAAAGGTACCTTTCTGTTTTAGTAGTTTTATTGATAATTTTATGGATAACTGCAAATAAGCTAGTTTAGCTAGTTTATTTTTTGCTTTCCTTTCCCCTGTTGTATTCAATCTAGCATCCATCATCTGTCGTGGTGTAATTTAAGTGCCAAGGCTGCACCCGCCACATGCACTAATTGGCAATAAAATGTCAGGAAAACCGACAGAAAAGTAACAGGACAAGAAAACCTCTGTCTGAAAAAAATTAATTGGAAACTTACTGATTGATGAAGGATTCCTTTGGTATTTTTTGTAATATCGTCGTAGAATTACTTTTTGTGCCATTTGGTTGGCAATTAAAAGTGATTTTGATCGACCTGATTTTATGCCGTAACCCAGTTGTGTTTTTATGTATTATTTCGATATGGTTGTACATGAAAATATTCTTCATGAAAAATCTTTTGAAGATCTGCCGCTATAAATGGATCATGTGATCAGTTATCAAGGTTACTGCTCTTATTTCTTCTAAGCAAAATATAAATTCATGTAATTATCACAGTACGCTGACAAAATTAAGATCAGAGCTGGTTAATAATAATAATACGGTATTGCTTTAATGCTAATTCCCACATAGCGGATCAATGCTGTGTACAAGCAATAAAATTAATGTATATTAATATATTACAAATTAAACATTGGTTTTAAGACATATAATACTGAATATTAAAATAGAAACACTAATTTTAAGACAAATAATACTAATATTATAAAATAGTCTGTGACGACGAAACAATTTAGAGTAATTAAAATGTCTAATAAAAAGATGAGTCTTTAAAGACTTCCCAAACCTATTTAATGTCCCTAAAGCATGAATGTTCATTGGTAGTTAATTCCATAGTCGCGGTGCTGCTGCGAAAAATGCAGAGTCACTAGTGCATTTCTTCGTGATGCCTTGGTGCAGTGTTGGCACATGGTCTTGGGTAGGCGTCCATCACGCACTCGTGACTGCACAAGTTCTGCCAGATAAGACGCCGCTAAACCATGAATAAGGCCGTGTTCACACTGGTAATTTTAGTAGACGCGCGAACGGTTCGCGTCCAGTTGGCCGTGTACACACTGGTTCCGCTGCGTCGGGTGCGTCGGGTCCGCTCAGACCACCTCTCGATGTGTTCTCAGTGGACGCGAACAGTACGCGCCCACTTGTCTCTGTAATGTGAACGCGCTAGTGGGCGCGTACGATTCGCTAATGATGCGCAATCTGCGTATTTTACTCTCTTGGACATTTTACTGCTAAACTCATACTTTATTTGTCTACCCATAATTGCATATATGTAAATATTACAATAATTATTATTATATATATTCATAAATTATCTCATAAATTTAAATAATATTCATATAGCAGTTTTCTTTTCTTTTAATGAATTTAATTAAATTATTTGACTGATAATTATTATATTATATTAAGTTTATATTTTATATTTATATTATATCACGTACACTTAATGTTTTACATTATTAGATTCTTGTACAGCGCTTTGAGCATGGACAGGTGACCCGAACAAATTACATGCCACGAATTAACTACATGTAATTGGGTCAGAACCGTTCGCGAATGGTTCGCGTCAGCTCAGTTGTTAGTAGTGTGAACGCAACCTGACGCAAAGTCGAATGGACGCGAACAGTACGCTAGAATACGGTACGCGAACCGGATGCAGTGTGAACACGGCCTTAGTCACCACCAACACCTTGAACACAATTCGACTCGCAACCGGCAGCCAGTGCAGTTCCTTTAACTCTGGTGTTATGTGGTCATGTCTGCTGGTGCATGTTACTAGTCTGGCTGCATTGTTCTGGGCTCGCTGTAACCGAGCTGTCTGGGATAATGGTAAATTGTGCAAGAGTGCATTGCAATAGTCCTAGCGAGAGGTGACCAGTGCGTTGACCGCACTTTTCGCGGCATCAGCTGTAAGATAGTGCCGTATTGATGACAGTCTGTACAGATGGTAGTTACATGCAGCACACACAGAAGTCACGTGATGTGTCATCGTCAGATGTTGGTACATGAGAATTCCCAAATTCCGTATGCAGTCAACTGATGAAATTGTATCGTCTCCAATGGTCATAGAACAACCTCCGTACATCATGAGATGATGTTTTGATGATTGTCTCGTTGTTTCCACAAGGTCGCCTGGTATAGCTGGATTGTATGACGCATATAGTTGAATGTCATCAGCATATTTATGGTACTTAATTCCATATCTTTTGAATATGCGCTGCATAGGTGTGGTGTATAGGGTGAAGATAACTGGCCCAAGGACCGGGCCTTGTGGCACACCACTCTGTAGCAGAATAAATTCGGACGTTATTGAGTCAATCTGGACACGATGCGTGCAGTCTTCCAAATATGTCTGGAACCATGATAATGCCATTTCGCACAAGCTGTACTTGTCATGCAGTAGTACCAGCAAGTGTTTATGGTCAATCTTGTCAAATGCGGCTGATAAATCCAGCATGACAAACAGCATTGCATGATTCTTGTCAAGCGCCCTAGCAATATCATGCTGGACACGCAATAGGGCAGTCTCTGTACTGTGAAGCATCTTATATGCTGATTGGTATTCTTCATGCAGCCCCTTCACAGTGAGATGATCAGTCAGATGACAAACTGCAACTTTCTCTAGGACTTTGCCAATGAATGCTATGTTGGAGACCGTCTATAGTTCTTAAGCAGGTCTCTGTCGAGAGTGTCGGCTTTTAGAAGTGGTGTCTGTTCTCAAACTGATCAGAAATAGTCCTTGCTTAAAGCTGTTGTTCACTATTGCCACGAGATAAGGAACGTGGATACGTAGTGTTTTCTTCAGAAGATTAGTAGGGCAGGAATCCAGACTGCATGTCTTTGAGGTGCATAGTCTGATGATGTTCTTCATTTCATCTTCACTGGTAGGTAGCAGTCGACTGAGTTCATTTGATACACATTGGCTGCCAGCATCGATAACGTAACCAGAGTATTCTTCATCATTGATCAGCTTTTCATGTATCTGCATTCTAATTCCTTGTGTTTTCTCACAGTCATTGCACATTGTTTCAGTGTTAGTTGATTGTGGAAGAGTTATACCCGGTGGCTTCAGCAGGGTGTTAGCTACACAAAAACATGTTCGCTGGTCAAATTATGACAACACTGACTCATAGTGAGCACACTTAGCTCGCTTGATCATGTTGTTGACCGCTGTTCTGTGCTGAACAAAAATTTGGCGATGCACCTCGACCTTCGTTGTTCTCCATCTCTTCTCGTTTGCACATCTCAGTGCCCTGACTTGATGAATGTCGTCATTATACCAGGGCTCCTTGCATCAGCAAGCTTTCATTCTTGACATGACGGGGGCATGCATGTTAATGGTTGATACAACCGCATGCTCATACTGGTCAACCATTGTATTAACATCTAGTTCAGTATCCATTATTTTGCACTTACATCCTTGGAAATTAAGCCAAAAATATCATTAAAATAAAAGGTTTATCCGATATCAAAAACGTACTCTGCAAAACCTTCCATTGTTTGGGTATCATCTTATTTACTTGTACTAAAACACAAAAATAAAAATTATGATATCAATGAAAAAATGATTAAAGAAGACGGTTTAACATGTTTAGATAAACAAGACATTTCAAATGAATTTAACAAATATTTAATTAATGTTGATCCTACTCTTGTCAAGAACCTTCCAGACTATATATTAAAAGCTCCATACTGCACATTAATTCTCCTCCATTTACAGTATTGTCCCCTAATTTGGGCAAATACATATACATTAAGAATAAATAAACTTAATATTTTACAAAAGAAAGCAATCAGAATAATTACCAAGTCTCATTACCTTGCCCACACAGATACCAGTTTAAGGCCAGACTCGACAAGCACTGGAATAGCCTAGGATATGGGCACCAACAAAGGCCAATGGCTTAAATCAGCCCATTAACCTGTAAGTGTAAGTGTAAAGAAAACCAACTTATTGAAACTAAATGACATATACAAATATCAGCTGGGTGTGTTTATGTACCAATTTAATAACATGCTTCCAACCAACATGTTAATTCTTTTTAATAAAAATATTGATGTACATAGACATAACACCAGAACGCACACAGACTATTTTATACCTCTGGTTAGGACTAACATACTGTCAATAAATACTCTGTTAAATACATGAGTCCAAAATTCTGGAATTCTCTGACAACTGAAATTAAACAGTTTCAAAAAGAAATTAAACATTTGTTGTTGTCCCTTTATCAAGAAACTTAACTAATTCCAGTAATATAAAGTGTTATCTTAATTAAGTTTATTAAACAAAATAGATTCTTGAATTATTTGTTTATATATATGTCACTAAAATATATAGAACAGATAATTGGGTTGAAATTGTGTATCCAAGACGAGCAACACCCTAAAGACAGTCACAATATCATGTAATACCTGAGGTGCCTGCGATGTCTGTCACATGTCAGTCACATGACAGAAGTGGGCGTCTGGCTAGTTGCGAATACGCTGTAAGAGAATGAGTTACTCAGTTAACGGTGTGGCTATATTATCACCAGTGCGTCGATAATTTTTTAGTCTCATCGTTCTTATTTCTAAAGTTTTTCCATAATAACGATACCTTCATAAATAACAAGATATCCAGTGTTTAGGACGACTCAAACATTTTACATTTCACCTTTTGGCAGACCTGTTCGTTCAAACACCATCTCAACTTCTCTGAGCTATAATTCAGCGATGCTGCAATTATTGCTTGAAGACTATTAGTACACAACTATCCAACACTGCCTAAAGCCAGTACTCCTTTACATAGCTGAGTGAACTGAAGCAATGTGTAGATAGGGAAATTTACAAAGCTTTGAAATGACAGCAAGAGGACTGGAATCTGGATTCTGATGATTGAGAGTGAGATGTTCTGATCACTCAGCATGTCCCCCTAGAGTACTCAGTCCTACCCACCCCTAAAGTCTATTACTGTTTTAGTTTTCTTTGGTCAGCAATTTTATTTTCACAGTCTGTGGAATCCTCTTGTCTTGTGATAGTTATTGCATGTAGAAAGCTGAGGACAATGTGCATTCATAATGGCCCTTCTGTTTCAGGAAACCAATCAACCACGACTGTTAGTCACAGATGTCGCCCCCTACACAGAAGTACTTCTCAGATTGAGGGCGTGTACACGCTGGGGGTGTTCCTACCCTACAGAACACACTTTCAGATCACCCATGGCAGGTAAGAGTGTAGGCCACATAACACACTTTCAGATAACACTTGGCAGGCATGTGTGTTGGGCACATAACACATTTACAGTTAACACTTGGCAGGTAAGTATGTGGGGTGCATAACACACTTACAGATAACACTTGGCAGGCAAGTGTGTGGGGTGCATAAGACACTTACAGATAACACTTGGCAGGCAAGTGTGTGGGGTGCATAACACATGTACAGATAACACTGCAGGCAAGTGTGTGGGGCACATAACACATGTGCATGTGTGTAGGCCTCATGACACACATATAACACTAGGAAGGCAAGTGTGTGCACACAACACACTTTCAGATAGTCACCCGTGGAAGTGTGTGTGGTAAGTGGGCCACATAGCACTTTTAGATCACTCTTGGCAAGTGTGTAGGTGGCCCATGTAACACACTTTTAGATCACCCATGGCAGGTAAGTGTTTGGGCCACAAAACACGTTATTGTTACTTCTAGGAAACAGGTTGCAACTCCCATCTGAAGTGATGTAAATATTCACTTTGTTGCAGCCAATCACATATACGCATTCATTAATGCAATGTGGATGCATCTACATGTGTTACAGCAACTTGTTATAACCTCTTATGGAAATCTCCACAAAATGTGACTCTAGGCGAAAGTGAGGATTTATTTATCTGTTGCTTTAATGCCATAAAATGGTTTCTGTATGTGTTGTAAAACAGACGTATATAATACAAATAAATTAAGTGTTGCAATACATTACCATTAACAAACTCAACAAGAAACTCAAGTCACAAACTGACTTTCCAGGTTTGTAAGATGACTTTCCAAGTTTGTAAGGTGACTTTCTGGGTTTGTATAATGACTTTCCGAGGTGAGAGAGAGGGAGAGGGAGAGGGAGAGAGAGAGAGACTTGAGAGAGAGACTGAGAGAGACCTTGACATTGACAGAATGAGTCAGCCTCTTGTCATATCAAATTCAAGATGTTCTATTGCTGGCTGTGGGAGACATTCAGTGTATGCGTTTAAGTGTGTGTACAACATATCAATATGTTGGGACCATCTGAGAATCTCGGAGGTAGATTCATCTTCCAAGAAACAACCAGACAGAAAGAGCACATTACTCGTTGATGAATTTCTATAAATAAAAAAATATTTTTCTAAACAAAGTGATAAATGATTTTCCATAGTCTGAATATAACAAATATATACATGTGTTTGTGCATGCGTGCTGGTGTGCGTGTGGTGTGTGTGTGTTTGAGTATGTGTGAGTGATTGTGTGTATGTGCATGTGTGTGTGTCTGTACACGTGCGTATGTGTGTATCTGTGTGTGTGTGTGGGTCTGTGTGTGTGTGCGTGTGTCTGTACATGTGTGTGTGTCTGTACATGTGTGTGCGTGTTTGTGTGTCTGTGTATGTATGTGTGTGTGTGTGTGTGTGTGTGTGTCTGTCTGTGCGTGTGTGTGAGTGTGTGTCTGTGCATATGTGTGTGTGTGTTTATGTGTGTGTGGTATGTGTGTGGTGTGTGTGTGGTGTGTGTGTGTGGTGTGTGTGTTTGAGTGTATGTGTGAGTGAATGTGTGTATGTGCATGTGTGTGTGTCTGTACACATGCATATGTGTGTATCTGCATGTGTGTGTGTGGGTATGTGTGTGTGTCTGTACATGTGTGTGTTTGTGTGTGTGTATGTGTGCGTGTTTGTGTGTCTGTGTATGTATGTGTGCGTGTTTGTGTGTCTGTGTATGTATGTGTGTGTGTGTCTGTCTGTCTGTCTGTGCATATGTATGTGTGTTTATGTGTGTGTGGTGTGTGTGTGGTATGTGTGTGGTGTGTGTGTGGTGTGTGTGTGTTTGAGTGTATGTGTGAGTGAGTGTGTGTATGTGTGTGTGTCTGTACACGTGCATATGTGTGTATCTGTGTGTGTGTGTGGGTGTGTGTGGGTCTGTGTATGTGTGTGTGTGTCTGTACGTGTGTGTGTGTGTGTGTGTGTGTGTTTGTATGTGTGTGTGCGTGTGTGTGTGTCTGTGTATGTATGAGTGTGTCTGT